>JASEVX010000001.1:83942743-84637743 GCA_031761405.1 Serripes groenlandicus
GGAATTTACTTTAACGATTACAGTTCAGATGTATTGGTATGTCACGTGAAATCATGAAATTATTGACGTAATATACCTTCTGAGTTAATAAACATTTAATATGATCCCGATTTACCGGAAGAAATATGCATTTCAAATCACTATCGAATTTTCGCGTTACTTGCTGTCTATTGGACACACGAAAGCTATCTTTCAATAGTTATTAGTGGTAACAGGCTACAAGTTCAGTAACATTGACAGAATTAATGAAAATCTATTGCGGATTAATAAATAAATAAGTTTAATGTATGGAGACGAATGGACATAACTGCTGCTTTTTCTTGAGAGGTACACTGCAAATAATATCTTTTAGTGTCGACATTATCTTTAACTACATTTGCTTAAAAAATAGCTATACAAGGGCCACCAAACCACGAAGAATATTGACAGTCCAACAGGATGTGTAAGGCAACTTTTGCAATCAATTAGTATTCTTGGAAAAACATGATACACTAGACGTGTTTTGGATTTCTCATCACTTTTTCGCATAATTAGGTCCATGTTTACTTTCTAAAGGCTACTATCACGGCCTTGTAACATTTCCCAGACTTTCGTCAAATTTACAATTCTTTAAGTCTAACAATGCATGTCCGAGCGCTAGTCAATATACTGTAGACTATCGCGGTCTTTAACAAGGATCATTTAAGGCGTTCAAATACCCTTGTTTATTCTAAAACCGATTACTTTCATATTAGGATTGTTGCCATAATGTTTGCTTCCTTAGATTCGAGATTCTGTCTAAGACCAATCGATTTATATTGAAAGCGTTACAACTTTACCAAATAGAACACGTGTTTGAAATGTCCCGTACAATTGTGATCCTTGCAAAAAATTCTCAATGCTATTTTCCATCGCTTAATGGCCCATTTCCAGTACTTTGAATTTTGCCATTTTATAGTGTTGACCCATCGTAGATAATCAGGATTGTACCTTTCCATTGTAGCATTTGACACCATTTCAGTATTGGACAGTATGAAGAATGAGAATGAAAATGCATGTACAAAATCCCAATAAAATTATATATCATCACTTCCATTTTGATTTAGATTCATTCTACAACTTTTTTTGTGTATAAAACACCTAAGGGCCCAAACAAAAGACACATCATACACCTGAGTGTCCTGACAAAAATGCCACATAATTTATTACACTGAATATAAATGAAATAATTGTAAAGTAAAACTTACGACCAATCATTTTGTTAAATGTTTAGTTTTAAATATTTAATCCGGCATGTTGTGAAATGAATTAATTAAGCGGATGTGATGGTCATTTATTCTCTCATTATTTGAAATTTAAAAGAACATTAATTACACCTGACGCAAGAATTTGTTAAGCACAGCTTCAATCGCATTCAATATGTTTTCAAAACGTGAATAGAAAGCTTACGGGAATGCTTAAACATAATTCTAATTAGTTAACAACACGGAATTACAGCAAACATTGTATAACCGAAGAATGAAAACAACATGTCACAGCGAAGGATTTAGAGGTCTATTCTCTTTAAGGAACTGGTGTGTTAATTTACGGTTAAGAGGACTCAGTGTGCTTGTACCCAATATTGTTACTTTCATTCTCACATACACTAACATATCATAGTATTGAAATAATGTCTTTGGAAATTCATTTTCTTGTTATATAGATGGCATCAAACCATCTTTCAAATATTTACTCGTCATTTGTCTGAAGTAGTGAAGGTTTAAACTGATGACGTTAAAGGTACAATAAGTATATATATATATATATATATGTACTATGTTTTTCCTTGCTAAAACATGTGGCCAACGCGGGGATAACTTCTGACCTCGTCGACATATTGTCAAACTAGAGACAGAGTACCACCTTTTCGTTTAATAACCCCCAAATAACCCCCCGTAGAGACTTACAATAATTTGATAGTTATTTGCAAAGAAAGTTAAAAAAGTGAAAAGGTTTGCCACATCATTTCAAAATCAGGCCGGTGTTTTCAGACAAGAGAAAGTCTTAACTTTAAACATAAGAGAAATTCGAGCTCCGCTCCCCGGGTTTATGTTTTTCAATTGATCTGAATATGTTGATACACTCTTCGTAGAGTCTCACATAAAGAAACATATGCGCCAATTCAAGATCTAATCAGGTCAGTACTTTTGGAACAGAAGTTTTCTTTACCATATACATATACAACAATTGAGCCCCGCCCCCTGATGACCATGATTTTCAACGGATCAAAACATCTTAGATTGCCTTTTAGAAGGTCATCCCAAGGAGCAATTCTATTTTTTGTTATCGAGCCAGTACTTTAAGCTCACCTGAGCAAGATGTGCTCCAATGTGAGCTATTGTGATCATATTTTTTCATCGTCCGTTGTCAACGATTTCCCGTTGATAACAACTCTACATGCTACATTGTGGCAACCGATCTTCATAAAGTTATCAGAAACATTCAATCTCCATCAAATCATTGACCGACCACTTCGAACTAAATCATGTGAGGTAAAAGAAGGAAGACTGTAGTGCAGAGGTAGAGCGTTGTCTCTCGTACCAAAGGTTCGGGGTTCGAATCCATGATGGAGCGGTTCAGCCTTTGGGATTTTTCCAACACCAATGTGGCGAGTACTGGTAATGTCTCCAGAATCAGACATCGAGCGTGATTAATATTAGCCTAAATTTTTCTTTCGTAATCGATGTAAAATAAATAAGTTTGAAACACTAGGTAACTAGGTCAAATTGAAGGAAAATCTTGATAACACTCTGGAAGCCGCATTTTTTATATTAGCATTTGAAACTTTGTCAGATTTTGTATCTTGATGATACGTGTGAGCCATGTCGAACATGGGTCATGTTGGGTAAGAACTAGGTCCCATTTTTGGAAGGTGATTATTATGTATCAATATAGTACGATAAATTCAAAGTAAAAAATATACCTAATAGTCTTTCCATGTACAATTGTTTGATTAGAATATAGTTTGGACACTTTATTTTCAAACTGTAAATGTATCGTCCGTTCCGTTCACATTTTCCTACAAATGACTTCTCCTCCTAAACCGATTAAACAAATTCAAAATAATTTTACAGGAATGATCCTTGGGTGGATCTCTTTCAAACTTGTTCGAAGAATTCCTATTCCATGCAGAACTTTGGCTGCCACGGCAACAAAAAAGGAAATTAAACAAAACTTAAAAAGTCTTCTTCTCTGAAAGTAGAAGGCCCATGCCTTTGATATTTGGTATGTAGCATTCGCCTTGTGAACCTCTACCAAGATTGTTCAAATTATAGCCCTGGGGTCAAAAACGACCCGTCCCCTGGGGTCTATTGTTTTTACATACTTATATAGAGAAAAACTTAAAAAATCTTCTTGTATAAAAGTAGAGGGCCTTAGATATTTTGTATGTAGCATCATCTAGGTGGACCTCTACAAAGATTGTTGAAATTATAGCCCTGGGCTAAAAAGACCCATCCCGGGGGTCACTTGTTTTACATAGACTCATATAGGGGGAAAACCTTAAAAACTCTCTTGTCTAAAAGTAGAGGGGCCCTTGTATTTACATAGACTCATATACGGAAAAAACTTTAAAAATCTTTCTTGTCTAAAATGTAGAAGGCCCAGAGCCTTTGATATTTGGTATGTAGCATCATTGTGGACCTCTACCAAGATAGTTCAAATTATAGCCTGGGGTAAAAAGTACCCCATCCCGAGTCTCTGTTGTTTTACATAGACTCCATATAGGTAAACAACTTAAAAAATCTCTTGTCTAAAAGTAGAGGGGCTAAGGCTTTTGCTATTGGGTATGTAGCATCATATAGTGGACCTCTACCTAGATTGTTCAAATTATAGCCCTGGGGTCAATATGACCCCTTCCCTTGGTATAATGTTTAACATAAGACTCATTTAGAGAAAAAACTTAAAAAATCTTCTTGTCTAAAAGTAGAGGCCCAGCTCTTTGATATTTGGTATGTAGCCTCATCTAGTAGACCTCTACCAGGATTGTTCAAATTATAGCCCTGGTATCAAAAATGACCTCTCCGGGGGTCACTTGTTTGACATAGATATGGGAAAAACTTTAAAAATCTTCTTGTCTCAAAGTAGAATTAGTTTTGTTAAACTTCCATTTTATTATATGTTTCACTGCTTTTGCGCGAATATTTATCATTGTAGGTTGTATTTTCAGGGTCTATAATAGACCCTGTATGAATCAGAATATTGATACAGACCTGGTCGCTTATAGTTACAATCATTATGTGTTTAAAATTCTATAAATTAGTAATAAGTAATTTGTAAGAATAAAAACGGTAACATCAAATGTCACATATTTATAAACCAGACATAGCGAGATAATACCTAAAAAGAAGAGGTTACCATATATTTATGTTTTAAATAAATTATAAATCCAGCCTAAGAACCTATAACATATATCATGCTTACTTAATTAAAATCTAAGAATGTCTTTCCCCTGTTTTAACATCGTGCACACATGTTATGAAACAAACAATGTAAATGAATCAATTGAAGTATTTTTTCTTATCAATTTGAATATAGCAAATTATGAACAATCTCGTTAGCATTCACACAAACCCTTCTTATTCAAAGGAACTTTTCAATCTGATGGTTCATTGTCTGAAATTAAATGACAGAAGTATACGCACATACACACAATTGTGTCATGGAACGAAAACTGGAACTATTTGACTGAAATAGGATTGATTTCAAATTCTAGAATAATTTTGTTTTGAAAGGGAATAAAATAAGAGAAGTTGATAGCGTTCTCTTTGTATGAAAAGCTTCCGTTTTTTCTTCTTCTATTTTAACGAAGAAGAAAAAAGGGAAGTGAATGAAAAAGGACAATTGTTATAAGTGTGAAACTCTTATGCAATACATTGATCATACAACCTTTCATTAGGCCAACCATAAAGCTTTAAACGTGACAGGACGTACTATATATTATCCCCCCCCCCCCCCCCCCCCCCCCCCCACCCGTTTCGTCGTATGTGCGCCGCCCACCAATTACACCTTTACCACATACAACACATCTGCAGCAGACGACTTTGAAAACATGAGGCAAAACTATAACAAAACTCTATAACTGAAAGAATAATTATTGAATGGAGTTGAAAATATTGTGCAATATTTACAAAAGTCGTCTGATGCAACTGCGTCAAAAGTAGGAAGGGGTTAAAATTATTCGAATAACTGTTTCACTCTTTCCCACATCAGGCGACTTTAAAACGAAATATGGAAACTCTTTATAATTGAAAGTACAATTACTGTATCATGTAGATAATACTGTGTCAAAAGGAGAAACTGCCCATTATGAGCAACTTCTGCTTTTGTCACACTGTTTTCCAACTTCCTATGCTGCAGTTGTTTCTAAAGGTATCTGTCTATAATGTGGTAGATCGTACCTAAATTGACATGAAGCTTATCGTAATGCAGTTGAGTAAGCAAGTGTTTTAGCAAGGAAATCGAATGACATAAACATTTGCACAGTCAGAAACCTGAATTGATAAAGACCTCCTTATTTAAGGTCAGTGGCGTGGTGTAGACTTAGATAACCTCTTGGTATCCGCATAGTTTGATCCGATCATATACTGTTCACATCATTAGTTTAAGAAACGTTTAAAGTAAGACTTATATAAGAACTCGGATTAGATCCCAAGGATTCAGATCTGTTAACAGTTGACATACAAATAGTCTAGAGTGGTTTTACGAGAGTAAATAGGCTAAAATAACCACAAAACTATAAAAGCTAAGTTTCATTTTTTTTTTATTGTAGAACATTTATTGTCTGTCATCCTGGGATTACTTATGTGGACCATGATACAATATTCTGTCAAAATTCTTCACGAAGTACCTTATCTTCGACGTAATCTATACTATCTGACTGTGCCTATGGGCTGAAATGAATATCACAGCTGGTTCGCCTTATCGTGATTGTTTGGAAAGATAAGCTTGACATGGTAAATCACACAACATCTTTCGTTTTGATTTATTTACGGAAATCTGGACTTGACAGATCTAGCCTCTTTATATGTGACATTTCTATTATTTTTTTCTTTTTCTTTACATGTCACCTACAAAATACGGTCTCAAGAATGTCCCGAATTGTTTTTATTTGTTTGACCTAGTGACCCTAGTTTTGACTCGATATGACCTATATTCGAACTTGGCCTAGATATGGAACAGCTCATGTGGATTTTTAAAAATCGGTCCAACCCCGGGTTGACGAGCTTAAATCCCAGCGTTACGCGTAGTTTTAACGGGATTTCCAGATATGTTCACGCTCCTGCGGTAATGTTGAGTTCCCGCGCGGAAGATTGTTGATTTGGAATGGCCATTACTTCTTCCGCGTAGCATTCGCGGAAAATTGCGTTGCTTATGTTTTAACGTATATTTTGTCATGTACTCTATATTGTTTATTTTTCAACATATAACAATATTTGAATAATTAATAATTATGTTCTTTCGCCCCGCCCCAAGCTTTAGTTGATTGCTACCCTTTGTTCAACAATCCGAACCAGAGAAATTAAATGTTTAGATGTCGAAGATTATGTCCCCCACTTTTATTTGGTGTTTAATATTTAGCTCACCTGAGCACGAAATCCTCATGGTGAGTTTTTGTGATCGGCTTTCATCCGTCGTCAATAAGTTACTTGTTAACACTTTAGAATCTACTATTATCAACCAATGTTCATGACACTTATTAAGTTCGGTTATCCCCTTGAGGCTTGAGGTCATAAACTAGGTCACAATGACAAATTGAAGGAAAATCTTGTTAACACTCTGGAGGCCGTATTTTCAACTGGAGCATGTGATACTCTTTCAATATAAATGTATTAATGCTGTCTAGGCTAAGTTCGAATACAGGTCATGTCCGGTAAAAGAATAGGTCACTAGATCAAATTTGAGAATATTTTGTTTACACTCTACATACCGCATATTTTTGCTTAAGCAGCTTAAACTTTGTAGAATTGTTTGTGTTGATAATATTTAGGCCAAGTTCAAAAACGGGTCATGTTGGGTGAACAACTAGGTCACTATGCAAATTTAAAGACAATATTGTTAACACTCTGGAAGCTGTATTTTTAACTAGAGCACAGTGCTATTTTGTCAGAATAAGTCATGTCCGGCCAAACACTAGGTCACTAGGCCGCATTGTTTCGCTTCAGCGGCTTGAACTTAACTTTGTCAGAATGTTTATCTTGATGATATCTAGGCCAAGTTTGAATATGGGTCATGTTGGGTCAAAAACAGGGTCAATATGCCAAATTGAAGGGAAACCTTGTAAACATTCTAGTACTGTTACTGACTGCGAAATTAGTGAATGTCATTGACTTTGTTGTTGGCTTAAACTCAGGTAAACGATCCAGGGCCAATCATGGCCCTCTTGTTATTATAAGATTCATATTGTAACCCATATTACTTAATCCGATTCAGAATACTTTCAATGCTTTCCACAGGAGTTGATTTATGATGGAATCATGGGGAAAAGATATCACTAAAAAGAAGCGACTCCTACTTTTCTACAATATGATTTCCTGTTATGATCACATGTACATGCACAGAATGACTTTTTATTTAATCTGTTCTTTAACCCTTTCCCACATATGATATATGGGATGAATTAAGGAATAGAACTGAAAACATTTTTGGGAAAAAGCAAATTGCTTATGGTGAGCAATTCCTTTGTCACATTGTTCTGAACTTGTTTCAGTCATTATACCTTCAATTATGGAGACTTTCAATGTTTTTAACTATAAAGTTTCCTTTTTACCTGTTCTTTAGCACTTACTAGTAAATCTGCAACAGTTTAAAAACAAGTTATCCTTATGTCACGATGTTTTAACTTGTTTCAGTAAGTGTACGTTCATTTATGGAGACTTTCAATATTTCTGACACTTACTGTTTCCAAACTCGTTAGCTGCAGATTTGTTGTATGTGGGTAAGGGTTAAAACGTATTAAGATGATTTACAGAAACACCATGCAAACGCATTTATGATAAAAAGCTTTTATGATAAAATATACATGTACATAACGTCTTTTCTATTTATCTGTTCTTAACCCTTTAAAAAAACGATAAATCTGCTGCATACGACTTTGAAATCATCTACATCAGAAAAAGAAAATATCAATTATGGAATAGAGTTGTAAATAGATTGGCAAAAGAAAAAATGCTCATGAAGAACCATTTCTCATTTTGCCACAATTTTTTCAACTTGTTTCTGTAATAATATAGGTCAAACTTGCAAAATGTTGACGACGGACAGACGAACAATGGACGATGGACACAAGTACATCACAATAAATCGCCTTGAGTACTTATTAGGTGAGCTAAAACGCTGACATTGAGCTGTTTTACTCAAGTGAGCTTAACAGGTATCTGGTGTATAAGTGCCCACAAATAAACTTATATGTACCACTCCTTTCAGGACAATATATATTTCACAGTAAATAATTCCAAAACAAGCAAATGCAAATAACTCTATAACAGCTTAATTCATATTTTAAGGCAACCATTGCATTAAATAAACAAGAGGGCCAAGATGGCCCTAAATATAATATAGTAGCAAATGCTACTGCTAATAAAGGTGAAGATTTGATAAATATTGGGAATGAATCAGCTTCTCAGTTAAGACCATTTGTTATAATGCATTAAATCTTTGAATAATTTGAAAGAGGACCAACACATGAACATTCCTTTGAAGTTTGGTTGATATCAGTCCATTGGTTTAGGAGGAGATGTTGTTTGAAGCTAAAAGTTCATTTTAACCCCTTTTCTGATGCCGCCTGGCGCTTTTTTATTAAAGCAATCAATATGGCTCGAACAAATTATGTACAGTGTCACTAAAGGAACATTTTTGCTAAACTATCTTGAATCAGAAAAGAACTTTAATAAGAATGGAATTTTAAAGTATTGTCATTTTGCCCCCTTTTTATGCAGTCTGGCCGACAAGCTTTTCAACCAATCAATATGGCTTGAACAATTTTGGTAGAGGGTCACTCAAGGATCATTTCTTTCAGATTTGAGATAAAACCAGCGAATTCAGAGAAGAATTTTTTTAAAGTTATGGCTTTTTTTTTTATCCCTTTCTGATGCCACAGCAAACCAAAGTTTAGCATTAAATGTATATCTTTGAACACTTTTTAACTTGCAGCTAGAAGTTAATTTTACCCCTTTTCTGTTGCAACTTGTATGTTTTGTCTTTCAACCAAAGAGTATTGCTTTGAACAATGATGTAGATGGTTACAGAAAGATGATTCTTACAAATTTATCTTGAAAATCAAACAAGCCCAGAATCTTATAAAGAAACAAGAGTTGTCGGAGGACAATATAGCTCGCCTATCAGGGCCATCGCTTGAATGCCTAACTATAACCCAAAATGCTTGGTCTTGCACACAAAGGTTTGACCAAAAAGCGGCACAATTCAGTCAAAATGTGTCTGAGAAAAGGCCTTGCACGCAAAGGTTTGACCAAAATGCTAAGTCCAAAACGGGGCACAATTCAGTAAAAATCCATTCCAGAGTTATGGGACTTTACATACAAGGTCACCTTATGACCCTGAATAAGTGTGTGAAGTTTCAAAGCAACAGCATACACTGTCTGAAGAGAGGCCTTGCATGCAAAGGTTTGACAAAAATTCTAAGTCCAAAAATGGTCACAATTCCATCAAAATCACTGCAGAGTTATGGGACTTGACATACGAGGTAATATTTATGAGCCTGAATAAGTGTGTGAAGTTTCAAACCAACAGCTTACGCAGTGTCTGAGAAAAGGCCTTGCACGCAAAGGTTTGACCAAAATTCTAAGTCGAAAAAGGGGCACAATTCAGTCAAAATCCATTCCAGAGTTATGGGACTTGACATACAAGGTCCCCTAATGACCCTGAATAAGTGTGTGAAGTTTGAAATCAACAGCATACACAGTGTCTGAGAAAAAGCCTTGCACGCAAAGGTTTGACCAAATTTCTAAGTCCAAAAAGGGGCACAATTCAGTCAAAATCCATTCCAGAGTTATGGGACTTGACATACAAGGTCCCCTAATGATTCTGAATAAGTGTGTGAAGTTTCAAAGCAACAGCATACACAGTGTCTGAGAAAAGGCCTTGCACGCAAAGGTTTGACCAAGCTGGCAACGCGGACGCCAACGCCAACACCAACGCCAACGCCAACACCAACGCGGACGCCGGGTGATAACATAAGCTCCCCTATTTCTTCGAATAGGCGAGCTAAAAATGTAATTTTTCCCCTTTTCTGATGCCGCCTGACTGCCACGTTTTTATACGTATTAACATGGCTTGACAATGATTGTAGAGGGTAACCAAAGGAACATTTCTATCAAATTATAATAGAATCCGACATGCGGATTCAGGGGAGAAGAATTTTTTAAAGATTGGCAATTTCCACACCACCAAAGGAACATCCAAATAAAGTTTGATTGAAATTGGTCAGGTGCTTTAGGAGGAGATGTCGTTTAAAGCTAAATGTTAACGACGGACGACGGACAGAGATTGAACAGAATAGATCACCTTCAGTTGATCTAGAAACACAACAATCGACATATTGCACACATTACTATTCAAATTAGACAGTTTAATGTGACAAACATTAGAAAGAGACTTCAATACTAGCTTGAAACTATTCCTCATTTCCTTAATACTGAAACAGTTATAGAAGCTTGCAAAAACACTGTTGCAATGGAGAAGTTGCTAGTAATGCTCAGTTTCTCCTTTTGCCTCAATATTCTACTTAATACAAACACGTTCATTTAAACCAAATTATTATCAGGATGATTGACACACTATACACTTCACAGTAACTGATTAAAGCTATAAATCCTTAACAACATACAGACGAATCTGCAGCAGACGACTTTAAGATAATTTAATATTGCTCATCATCCCTATCCGCAAGGTTTAAAACTTTAGTCAAAACTTATGCTTTCATTATTATAGAGATTTTTTAATGTGTTTACCTATATGTTCTCAAAGATGTGTTGTATGTTGGAAAGGGTATAAAAATATAAGAAATAAAAATGGATTAACAAGGTTTTATAATGTGTAGAAACTTAAACGTGTACACATTATTCAGGTCAGATTGTTTTACACTACTTAAAACAGATATCTTTTTTTCATTTGTCCTTTATATTCCAATAGATCAATGTATACTATTCTTTTCAAAATGATATAAAATATAAATGACTGAACGGTTACATAGATGTACACAGAGTACCAACATCGAGTCAGAGTTAAGGTAACTCACAAACAACATAGAACGTTGGTTGATACATCATGGCGTATGAATAGCGAACTATTTAAAACATGCTAACTCCACATTTAGTGACACAAAAAGAACATATAATTCATTTGGTCACATAAAGTAAATGAACTTTTTCTTAAAATGATAATAAAAATGATAATATATCTGATATTTATAATAATAATAATAATTGATAGATGATAACAATACTACTAATAAAAAAATAACAATACGGAAAGAAAAGGGCAAAGAGTCAGTAATACGCACCTGTTTATTCTATTCCCGTACGTTTCACTACACCTGTCAGAACAAGGGGGCAAACTAGCCAGCTGCCCATAAATGTGTCGATATAAATTATTAAGAACTCCATTGGTGTAAGGTTCGAGGGTGTTTCCTACGTAAGAAAATCCCCTATAACAGGAAACAAAATTTTGTTTTTCTTTGTCCTCCATGTTAGTGTGCACCGAATATGTTCTATAAATGTACCTGTTAGGCGGAATCCAATACACACGTATTGATTATTGCATAATAACAGATCACAGTCTATACACGAGATCTATTGAAAAGTATTCAAACACATATATTAAATGTAAAGCATGTAACTTGATATATTTCGTCTACTTAGCCGTTTACCTTATATGGTATTTATTAATGCGTTCAATACATCTGAGTAAACATAGAGTTAACAGTTACAATTTATAACTTGTTGAAATTGGAATTATAAATTTGATATAGGGTTGAAAACAATGAGTGAACAAAAATCATCATATCCAGTCAAGCACTCACAGCCGAGGAGCATGATGTTATTTTACAAATCATCTGATTACATTGGTTATATAGCAGCCACTTTGTGAAGCTCAATCAATTGGTTTAAGTAATGTTAATAGTAAGAAGGGACATTTTAACTTATTTTGAAATTTGGTCAGCTCTATGCATATAGAAGGAGATGCCATTCAACTTGTTCAGATGTTAGCTCACAACTCCATATTTTGCAGCGGAGCAGATATAGAACAGTTTGAGCAATTTTGTTATCTTTTATTATCTTTTATTTTAAAATCGGAAGAGTGGTTTAGGATGAGATGTTGTTTAGAATATATAGTTTAGCTCTCTGATGGCCATCTTAAAGCAACACAGTTTAAAGGAAAATTGACATCAAACGTCCTATTAAAGTGGCATTTCTATCCAGAGGGAAGAAAACTCATTCAAAAGTCCAAATCGATTTTTTAAAAGTAAGAAGCTGAATGGGTTTGGGATTAACCACAAACATGTTACCCAAGAGCCCACACTCACAAATTATACTTTTCTCCAAGATTTCAGGATTTTAAAAACGGAGCCGTTCATGTACATTTTCATTCCGAAATGTATTTAAAGGTTGGATGTCATATACAAACCGTGTTGAGATAAAATGTACATAACTGTTATAAAAACACACTCAGTTCAATGAGGCATATACATTGTATACACAATAAGTATGTGTATCTAGTGCTTTTAAAGTAATATAAATGCTGTTTATGGAAAGTCACAGACAACTAACAGTATCTTGTTTCCATAGTTTTCTGTGACATACCTGAAATTACTTACGCAATAAGTAAATGTTTATTGTTTGGTGTTAAACTCCGCTTTCAACATGTTTTATGTTATATCACGTCGTTTCCTGGGTAAGTTACCAGTGCTACTGGTCTATTTATCCTGACATCAGCCAGTCAGTCGTAATGCTAACCCTACAACCCTCAGCGCCACGGAAGGCAGCTTTACTATCAATTTTAATGTGGTAAGACCCGGCAAGGGATCAAACCTTGACCGCCCGCATCCAAGGTGGACGCTCTACCACAACATCATCAAGGCGGTCAAGTAAATGTTTATCTAGTGCTAAACTAATTATGCTGTTTATTAGATGATTTACGGTATGTCACAAGAAAATACGATTCTCTTATTTCATGATAATGAAGATTGGTATGTACTTATGCAGTATGATCAGGGTCTTCACTATTAGGAAATAAGTGATTATCACTATTAGGAAAGAGAATGTTAGTTTTCTGTGAGATACCTGAAATCATCTATATCCCATACACAGCATAATTGTATAATGCTTTAACACTAGATAAACACACTTATTGTGTATCTGTGCTTCAATGAACTGAGTTATTTTTATAACAGTTGACTTGTGTACACTTAATCATTTAAATATGAAAGCTTTCTCATACTACAGTCTAATTAGAATCAAACATGTCCTCATAAAGGCTTATAAGGGAAAACAATTGTTATTTTACTTTCTATAAGAGTGCAACTTTAATCATCACGAGCACGTTGTGGTCAGATGCGCTGAATTATAACGATTCTTAGTTTAAATTGTTTACGCGTCATGATCATATTTACATCATTTGTCTGTTCTTAAACAGTATTGAACCTTTGCTATAAGCAACACAGTTCAGAGATAAACAGAAGCAATTACTGAAATTGCTACTACACATTTTACATATATTTCCCTTGCTAACTCATACACCTCTCACACACATACTTTAACACAAAATACAAACATGTTTTTTTGGCAAAGCGGTTGGACTTGTCGACCGACTACCGTTTATTACACCTACTCTTTTTCGACACCAGTCAATATAAACAATTGATTGAAAGATTGGGGTTTAACGCAGTTTTCAATAATTTCTCAGTTATATCACGGCGGCCAATTCACCTACTCATGCATTTCCTGGTTTTCTCACACCAGTACTCCACACAACAATCTTCCCAAGCAACTGACTGCTTTTCCACATAGACTTAGCCCATTGGTGGAAGACGAATGACGCATGTCGCATTGACTTTTGTCAATCGTCGGAAAGAAAGTTGGCCGAGCCGGGATTCGAACTCACAACCCCTGGATTGACAGCCCGCGTCGCTACCGGGGCTCGGCTCAATATAAACAACAACAACAACAACAACAAAATCAAATGTGAGATGCTAATGAATTAAACATGCATGCAAAATTAAATGTATTGCTACAAAAAAGAAAAAACACGTCTGAGTCGGTCAACTCCCCAACGCTAAATGAAATACTAGCACACCGTACTCAAACTAATTCTCGTGCACTCGTACAGTGCCACCTATCGGAGCTAGACTTAACAAGAGAAAACCAATTATCGTCTAATTCTATACTCTCAAGCGACAAAAATAACATTTCCCTTGCTAACTCATACTCCTCTCGCACACAAACTTTGAAACCGACTGAAGATTAAAAGAACGTGCATATACGTTATGCTGTCATCATGAAATATTTCACATACACATATAACAAAATTAAACATATTCTAAACATATAACCAATTACAACCCAAGTGATTTAGAAGCTCTTAAGTTTTTCATTCACTGATCTGTTCACATACCCATCCGTTGCCGATTCGCTATGCCATCTACCACGGCGCTTAAGTAATCTATCCAGTATGCCATTGTTCGCAGCGGCTGTGGCACCGCATGTTCGTAAGGAATGCAAGCAATACATGGTGGGGCCGGGGGGGGGGGGGGGGGGGGAGAAATTAAATGATCTGACGTCAAATTGATCTTAATCCATGCGAAATACTTTTCTACATTAACAACTGGACACAAGACAGTTCAAGTTTTTGAAATATAAACCCATGTACCTTCCCGGTACTTATCCGTTTTACTTGATCCAATAACAAGAGCGCCAAATGTCACAAAATACACCTTTCCTGTTTTTTGAGCCCAAGTATATTGATAATTGGTAGTACGTCAGGCAAATTTAGAACGCGGACACCGTTAATACAGTTTTGGCCATTTCGAGGGACATAAGTGTGGAGTGACTAAGATAAGGTGGTTAGTTATCGAACCTGACCAAGATATTCTGCCCATCAACAACATATTGTCTAAATTTGGTGATGATCAAATAAAATGATTCAAGCGATTTGGCTGATTATAGCACTTGTCCGAGATATTATGCTTATACACATTCTGACGAAATTTGGTGATGATTGGATAAAGGCTTCAAAAGTTATTGATCGGACAAGACCGATTTGAGGTAATTTCTATAATGGGGCAATAACTCTCCAGTGAATGAAGCGATATGGCTGGTAATCGATCTTGTCCGAGATATTTCGCCTATACACATTCTGACCAAATTTGGTCGTGACTGGACAAAGGCTTCTTAAGTTATTGAGCAAACAAAACCCATTTTACGTCATTTCTGTCATTAAAGGGCGATAACTCTAGAGTGACTCAAGCAATATGACTGGTTATAAAACTTGTCCGTGATGCTATGCCCATACACATTCTGCCTAAATTTGGTGATAATTGGATAAAGGCTTCAAAAGTTATTGATCAGACAATACCTATTTGAGGTAATTTCTATAATTTAAAAAAAAGGGCTATATAGCTCTCGACTGATTCCAGCGATATGGGTGGTTAGTTTAAACTTATTTATTTTAAATCGATTGCGAAACAAGCTTTAAGCTTATATTAATCACGCTCGATGTCTGCTTCCTGGATACTTAACCAGTACTCACTCCGATTGTGTGGAAAAATACCAAAGTCAGGACCCGCTCAACACGGGACTCGAACCATGGACCTTTGATGTGAGAGGCCGAAGCTCTACCTCTGCACCACTGTCTTCCATGGGTGGTTATCGAGCTTGTACAAGATATGACCAAATTTGGTGGTCATTAGACAAAGGCTTCTACAGTTATTGAGCAGACAATACCAATTTTAGGTAATTTCTATAATTCAAGGGCGATAACTCTCGTGTGACTAGAGTGATATGGATAGTTATCGAATTTGTCCGAGATAATCAGCCAATACACATTTTGACCAAATTTGGTGATGACTGTATAAAGGCTTCAACAATTATTGATCGGACAAGACCGATTTGAGGTTATTCATATACTTCAAGGGCGATAACTCTCGATTGACTAAAGCGCTATGGCTAGTTATCGAACTTGTCCAAGATATAATGCCAATACACATTCTGACTAAATTTGTTGATGATTGGACAAAGGCTTTTAAAGTTATTTAGCTGACAACATACTGGACGCCGCCCGCCCGCTAGCCTTATGTGCACCATTAACCGAAAAGGCAATCGCCTTGACGATAACCATATATCGCCAGCAATTATAAAGGCAGCCACGCCTGTAACAGGAATACCCAATATTCCAGCAATTATAAAGACTGATATCTATCTGTGAAGCTTGGTCATTGTATTTTATCCGTTTTTAATCCCACTTTCCTGACCTTTTTCTTTGTTTTTTACACCTAATAAAAAACGACACATGTTTATCATAAAACCAACGACAACAAACCACAGAACTTCAACCCTTATTATCAATCCTTTTATGGGCCATAGATCGAAAAGGCAATCGCCTTGACGATAACAATAATCGCCAGCAATTATAAATGTAGCCGCGCCTTTAACAGGTTACTCTCAATTCCTGCAGTTCTTTACTATAAATCATGAGTATAACACATACATAGCGTTACAATATCATATCAATTGACTTAAGAATTTCCCTATGAATGAACAAAAAGATACAGTTCTTCTATCCATAAATCAAACTATGAAATCAAGGGAGGTAACCAGTGTTCGAATTTGCATTTTCGTAACGCATTACTGTCCCTTATTTAGCATTTTTGCTCCCTTTTTCACTATAGTCAATATAAAATGAAAACATTTTTAATTTCAAATTGTCAGCGCCAAAAATGCCTTCTCTATTTTTACATTTGTATATGTAATTCTTGTGAAGTAGGCAATGATATACAATCTTGAATAAATGAGGATAATTGTCCATCGAAAGAACATAAAATTGGCCAAAAAGCAGCCGATTTCCATTCCGGAACTATTCGCACTCCCCGCGCATAGGAAACTTACATCTTCCCTAGCACTCTGGGTATTAGAGTGATAGGAGAGATAAGACGTCCCCATTATTTACCCCAGTCATAAGTAAATGCATTCACTCTTAACGTTCCATTACACCACTAAAGTAGAAATGAGGCAATTTAGCTTTGTACTCTGACGCAAAGTAATCAATGTCTATCTCCAATGGCGTAAATGCTAATGATATCTTGAGATATGCCCGAATCACATCTTTTCCGTTTTCATCTCTAGGTTTCCCAAAATGCTACCTAATCTTTACTTTCCAAAGACAATCTAGTACAATAATTCCAAGACTTCGTTCGGGCTACTTATGCTTTTCGTCATAATCTGTGAAACAGGGCATAAATACTTTAAGGTTTCCAAGCTTTCTGAACTTTATTCATTTTCACAATATATTCCTTCTGACCTCGTTCACAATCGAAATATTCATGTGCTAACTCATTCATATCATAAAAACAACTAGAAATAAAATACTCATCTTCAATATTATGGCCAACTGAGGTTCGAACTGACAACACCAGGATTGATAGCTCGCGACGCTACCCACTTAGCTACCGGGGCTCAGCTTATCTTTGGACTCTCTTCCGCATTACCCACAACATTACGTTCTTTTTCCGGAGTGTTGGTCTTCTTGAAGCCCGTGTTTGTTATATGGACTAAAACGCGTGTTTTCTCCGAAGCCGTCTGATGGGCCCTAATGTATGCCTGACAGGAACGAAACCCCTGCTGATGTGCTGGTGAGTCAGGTAACATGTACCAGCCATTTCCTCTCTCACTCTGCCTTTAAGGAGTTAATTCCTTGCCTTTGTCCTAGAATTTCGGATACTAAAGCCTTTTTATCGCTGCTTTTATCCTGATGAGCACGGTCCTCCCGTGATCACATGTTTAACAGCAACGTGAACTTAATACAATGTCCGAATAAAGAAAAAAAAACACGTCTGTCAACTCCCCAACGCTGAATGATATACTAACACACCGTGCGCACTCTAATTCTCGTGCACTCATACAGTGCAACATATCGGAACTAGACTTAACAAGGGAAATACATTTTCATCTAATTCGATACTCTCAAACGACGAAAATAACATTTATATGAAAGCAGCTTGTAATTACATAAAGACGACTCACTGCAAAGGATCGGAACTGTAAGAAGATTTAGCTTTTATCGTGATATACGTGATTCAAAACATGTGATTATAAAACTATGTATACTCGAATTTATACTGCATTTGAAAACAACGATGACCATAATCAGCCTGTATATACAGGCAGGCTTATCTTGATCAGTGATTATCTCTTCTATTCTTATCAGAGACTATTCCAGAAATAGTTTGGAAAATCCCATTTGGTTGTACCCAATTGCAAAAATTAGCTGGACCGCCAATGCACGTGAAATTGAAGAAAGAAGGGTCAGAGTCGTAAAACTGACGAACTGTTTAAAAGTCTGAAAGCATATTGCATACAAAAATGAATACTTGAATTTAAGACAAAACGAAATACTCTTGTAAAATCAGAAGTTGCTCTTTTTGAAAATTATATTATTTTCAAACAATGTTCTAAATACCTTTACACTCAGCTTTACGATGAGACGCTTTGGATGGCGAAATTTAATAAATAGAGGATATTACATGAGTGGTCATTCAATACGAAATTTATTAAACGAGTTTTCTGAAATTGATAAGAACGAGCCTTGGCGAGTTTTTATCACTTTTAGAAAACGAGTTTAATAAATTTCGTATTGAATGACCACGAATGTAATGTTATTTTTATATCATAAATACTAATTTAATAATTTACAGCACTATATCCATATAAACGTCGCTATAAAGCGCGCGTATTTACAACGCTGAACGTTACGTTATGACGTCACGTTACTTAGCATTGTTATTACACTAGTTGAATACGCAATTTATTCAATGGCTTTATTAAACTCCCGGCGACGTCATTTATGATATAAGGTATATAAATGCACTATGCACGTAGACACGTTGGCATGTCGAAATGACGCAGAAATAAGTCGCAGAACAGGTAAGCACTAACGATGCTTCAGTTGACACATCATTCACCATCCATTACCCTTTCAGAGCAGTCGTTTGCCATGAAAGATAAATTTTAGAATATTCCTGACAATGATGGAACGTGTACAAGGTCCTTCATGGATTTATGCCACCACGGTTCATCAATCCAGGCACTAACTGCAATGTACGTTGCTTAACTTTGTAAACAAGCTAACCACTCTACCAACATCGTTATGAAAGCCGGTTTCTACAGCGGGCTGTATAAATAGAGTTTAATTAACATTGTTTTCATGATACGGGATTTAAATCCCAAGTGGAAGAGATTCTTGCGATAAAAAAACGAGTGCGCCATAGCGCATGAGTTTTTATATGCAAGAATCTCTTTCACGAGGGATTTAATTCCCAAATCATGAAAACAATGTTTATTAAACTATATATTATATACTCGGCGATAATTTTCGTTTTTAAACGACAATACCCCTGCGCAGCTCATTTATTTTTAGCTCAGAAGTGGAGAGATCTGAATGACGTAATCTGCCAGTTTTGCAGTGACGTCACTATGTATATATACGTGACGTCACCGACAATGTGTACATTGATTGAAATAAACTTGTGTCATGTCGATTCAAGCTCTCATTTGCGGATTTAAAAGTGCAATTGGGAAATAAAGTGTTAAGTAGTGAAAACGGAGCTTAAAAGTGTTTAAAAGAGATTTAAAAAAAGTAGTTCCGAAAATCCGGCTAGTGAGCTATATCGCACACTAGGCGATATTGCTCAGTAGACAAAAAGCATGTTATAGGTTTTCTCAAGTTGGGAAATCTCTATATTTTATCATTCAGTATATAATATATGGTATTTATATCATAAATGACGTCGCCGGGAGTAATAAAGCCATTGAATAAATTGCGTATTCAACTAGTGTAATAACAATGCTACGTAACGTGACGTCATAACGTAACGTTTAGCGTTGTAAATACGCGCGCTTTATAGCAACGTTTATATGGATATAGTGCTGTTAATTATTAAATTAGTATTTATCATATAAAAATAACATTACATTCGTGGTCATTCAATACGAAATTTATTAAACTCGTTTTCTAAAAGTGATAAAAACTCGCCAAGGCTCGTTCTTATCAATTTCAGAAAACTCGTTTAATAAATTCCGTATTGAATGACCACTCATGTAATATCCTCTATGTGTACCTATACCACATTCCCGTTACATTTCTACCGCTTTTCACTTGACTTCGACACGAAGTCACACTACTGCGCACTAGCAGTACACCAGAGCGGAGCCAATGTAACATCACTGGGAACCATCGGGGTTCGGGGATGATGGTAATGACACCCCCAAAATCCCACCGCTGCCACCATTTGTAACGTGTACCGGGTCCTTCACGGAGTTCAGCCACCGCGTCCGGGTACTAACCGCAAAGTACTTTGTGAAAACGATTCTACCAACGTCGCTATAAAAGCCGGATTCTACATCTGTAGAAGTGATATCTGTACCTATTCCCCATGCCCGTCACAATAAAGAATTATTATAATGTATTTTATTATAACACATAACAATATTTCAATGTCAGATTTTTATATCTAAAAATGTTTTACTTGTTTTATTCCATTACAATGTCGTTCCATAAAAATCATTTTAGAAAGTGTAAATCAATATCTGCCTATTTATACTATATTGATAGTATTCATTTGAAGCTCTTGATATTTCACTTTTAAGATTTATTGAGAAAGGTTAATATATAAAGTTCGGATAATATACACAGATATAAACGTTTGACGGTAGTTCAAGAAAAGGTCCATATTTTATCAGGATACTATAATTCAATTAATCTTATTTAAAAAAAATCCCCAAAATCATTGCATTTCAAATTCTTACGTTTTTGTATCGATATAAATTTGCAAATAAACTTTTGATGAAACGCTGGTGTGGTTCATGTCTGCGAGTTGTCAAAGATCCGAACCTATTTGCTACAACAAGCCCGCGATTAAAACATGGGACTGAGAGGCTGATGAAGTCCTAAAAACACCCTGACGGAACCGCACCTACCTCACCATCAAATGCTAAAAATATAAATAGGTGTTAATGGAAGCAATATATACCCAATATATAACAGGATCATAATTATGTTATCAATGTGAATTTGCAAATTTACGTTTGATGATAAACTGGCGTGGTTAATGCTAGCGCTCTGATCAATAACCTTACTGTACCTGGATAAAATCTGCGGTTGTGAAATCTCTAGTGAATTCCGTCTGTCTGAGAAGCTGCTGTAATCCGAAAACGAATTTGAGATCACTCTGACGCAACCACACCAACACAAGATTATAATGTTAAATGGTGTTAATGAATGTCAAGATACAGTTCTTGGCGATCATAAAATATAGTAAACATTCATGGATGTTCTCACCAGTGCCTTGGGAAAAAATATGTACACGTATTTTGGTCGTATAGAATGGAATTTAGTTCTGAGCACAAATCTGGTAAATGGATTAGAAGAAATAATGCATCACTAGAAGACAAAAATAGCTATTCAAATGGATAGCTTTTCAACAACTTATTTTCAACACTTACAAATTACAAGGGATTGACGGTTAATGACATACACACCAATCTGTTGAAAAAGCAGTCCAGATAAAGACCACTGTTAGTTATATATTTGCAAGAGATAACATATGTTATACGTAGCTTATTTCTGGTAGGATGACTGAAACGCTTTTATCCGTGTATGTTTCTCTTGACCTGGCAAATAAAAGAAAAATGTGAAAAAAGATGAAATTGCTCAGTACGTTTTCAACTCTATTCAAAAATACTACTTTGATTCATAGATATTTTCCACTTTTTCGCCCGGATGTTTTCAAAGTGGTTTGCTGCATATTTATTGTATGTGGGAAAGGGTTAACCTGATTTTCAAATTATTGATTAGAAGTGTTGCTAGGTTGATCCTTTTCCAGTGTCCTTCATGTCACGCATATTGAATTGTCTAAATATATAGCAAGCAGGCGTTTTACCCTCTATTTTCCATGTGAATAGGGTTATTTTGCCACATGGCAGTAGAGCGATACTAGCCCCGGTAGTTCAATCGGAAGCGATGAAGGCTGTCCAAAAGTGGCGTTCGTCTTCAGCAAATGTTTCTGAAAGTAGCTTAAAACACAAGGGGTTTGGAGTTGCCTCTGCAAGCTAAAGAGTTAACTTCAACTTTCATCATTACTTTCAGAATAAAACAGCCAAAATCAACACCATTACCAAAGACAAAGATTCAGCAGAAGGGTTGAAGTGGTTGGCTGAAGATGTTCCCTATATCGGTCATAGCTTTAGCCATGTTTCTAGGACTGTTGTACCTCTCAAGATATTTTATGCAAAATGTTAAGATTCTCAATTAAAATGTTATCAGAGCTTAAACAGACAATTCCTTTGAGCACCCACAATGTAGGGTTTGAAGATCAAATAAGGATTTAGATATGCCCCTTTGCTAAAACTCTGTAAATTCATATAGAATTTGTACAAAACACTGCAAAGAGACAGATTTCCATTGGAAACCCAACATATATATAAGTAATTTTTACATTTTATAGCACTGATGATATCACAGATTGAATACTTATATATTAATAAGTAAAAAGAAATGAGATAATTATAGGGTTGGTGTACATACCAATGGTGAAGACTTAGATTAGCCTTATGCAGGGACACAGGCTAACAAGAACCTTCATAGTTCATAGAAATGAATTTGCGGCTTTAATCCAAGTCTTTTGCTAATAGCTACAAGACCAACCACACGGTGTTGTATTGTGTGTACAACACAGTGAATGTAATACAGAGGTACTAGATGGGCCCTTTAACTAAACTTCATCCCCAAGAGGTATGTAGGTACTCCTTTGTGTTTAAAAGCAAAGCAACAGTCAACAATTAACTGATTTGTACAGTACACAGGGGTCGTGTGACATGACAGAAAACATGGTGAAAAAAGTATGCACTGCTTTTGGTGAGTAATGGCTGCTTTAATATCAATAGTTTTAAAGGTTTATTGATTGTAACTGAAGCCTAACATGCATACCTTTGGGGGAGAAAGTTAATCCAGCTCAAAGCTGTTCCTTCTTAATGAGGTTGAGCACATTTATTATTGTCATAATATGCGACAAGACAAGAAAATACTCGTAGTAAAGAGATGTAAGTAAAACTATTGCTACATAGATGTTAGTAGCTAGGATACCAAGTTACCATGGTAGCTTGATGAAATGTTTACTTGAGAAGACGTTTAGAATCCCAGCATTGGTATGAGACCTTCACATATTTGATGTGAGTGTAAACCGAATAAGGTGAAAGTTGAAATAAAAACATCAAAATATATGGGGTAAAGCAGTTTTTGAGTAAGCAACATTGTAAGTTGGGTGAAATTACTCAAATTTACTCTGTGGTAAATACTGTTCCTTGTGATTAAACAAAATTACTCATTGCAATTATGCTGCCAGGAACAAATAGAGAGCAAAGAAGCTTTTTATATAAGATGCTCATAAATAGAAATACATACAGAAATGAATGTGCATCCTTGTATACAAAATGAATGTAATAGTTGCATGTTGGTTGCTTTTGCAGCAGCTAGAAATTTACAAGTGAAGTTGCAGCAAGTAAAGAAGTACTTAAGTTTAAAGTTTGTCATTTATGGGATTACGAGTGCACAAACACTTAGTACAGGTGTAAAAGTATCTTAGATTACCAGTAATGAAATGTTGGTAAAACCTGTCATCTAAAAATATGGTTGCATGGCTTGGTAAATAACTTAGGTACTGTAGCAGCACTGGGAGCCATGATTGGCTCTCAAACCACATGGTGGATTGTGTAAATTCCATCAGTTCATGAAAACTGAATGGTTAAGAAACTTCTTGTATGAAGTTTGATTAGACTCGCTTGACTTTTGTGTAATAAGAATATGTCATTAGTGATTATAAATGACATAAATGATGTAAGCTTATAGTTTAAAAGTATAAATGAATGGATGGTAAAACAGAAAATGAAGATGATGATTTTATCAATCATCCTTGTATTATTATTCCTATGGGAAACCTCATGAGACAAAAGTGTACCTAAAAACAACAAGAGACTACTCTCTATTTTAGTAACCCTAAACTATCTTCGAATATGTAACTGTGAGAATGGTTAATTATTAATCCTGTCTGTATAGAGCTATTTAGTCACGAGGACCATTCTATATTCATGTATTTTGAATCAATTGAGAAACAAAGATATGTGTGCATCTTTGTTCCGAAACTGACCCTGAGCAGAGATTTCAGTCAGTATTCGACGACTGTTGGTAAAATAAAGATACCTTTGCTGGAGCTCTTGATCACAAGAATGTCATCATTTTTGTAATCATCATTCTGTGTTTATATATCCCGTATTTGTGACCTAAAGCTATTTTTAAATGTTATAGTAGGGGCTGTCACATGCCCATTGTACATGGCTCAAGAACCTTAGGGTGATGGTCTGCTTGATAAGTCCATGGTGAATCTTTTTACCCTTTTCCCACATGGAAAAAATCTACAGCAGACAACCTAATATTAATAAAACAAATGTCTATCAATAAAAGTATAAATATTGAACAGATTTAAAAACATTTTGGCAAAAGGGGTAATAGCACATCATGAGCAGTTTCTCCTATTGTCACAAAATTTTCCGAAGTCATCTGCTGCAGATTTGTAGAAATGTGTCTGCATGTAGGAAAGGTTAAGACAAGGAAAAGCCTTTCTAGAGGTGTTTCACATGTGTTCAGAGACTATGAATATAGATGACCGCAACATACATGGGCCTGTCTTTACTGATTGTATTTCCTTTGCCTGACTCCGACAACCTTGAAGATGACCCCTTTGAAACAGACACATGTTTAAAACATTGTTGGGTAACATCTATCTCAAAATGAGCCATTGCTCCTTCTATAATTAGGTTTATTTTTGTCATAAGGTAACTTTTATATGTCCAGATTTTCTGTTCTTTTCCTTAGATGTTCGATGAAAAAGATACTTTAAAATTAGCATAGCAGGAAATGGGAAAACCATTGACCTGATGTGATATTTTTAGTGTCATTTACTTGGAAACATGAAAGGAAAACGAATAAAAAATATGAAAAATTGAAAGTTTGATTTTGACTCATGCATGTAGTTTAAAATATTGAGGGAAAGGAAATTTAAATGAAAGAATAATTTCTCCTTTTTTAACAATATTTTTAAAAGGGGAAGATAGAACAGTGTAATACTGGACATGGCTACAAATATGTTGGGTCCATTTGTTTTGTGGTTACCTATGGTTGTAGTCCTGGGAGACATGAAATTAGAGTTTTAGTGATTGTTGAAGGTTTCCCACATACAGCAAATCTGAAGCAGACGACTGAAATCCTCTTGGTTAAAATATGGAAAATCTTTGTAAGGAAAGAACATTTATTTAATTGAGATGTAAAAGTTGTGCCAAAAGAAGAAATTGCTCATTATAAGCAATTTCTCCTTTTGCCAATATGTTTTTAAAAGTCGTCTGCTGCAAATCTATCAAAATGTGTCTGTATGTGGTAAATGGTTAATTGTGAATATGTACACAACTGTGCTGTATTTGGCTTTACTTAAAAAAAATAAAAAATAAAAAAAATAAGCCATAATTTGAAAATAGAAAAAAATCTTGTCATTAAAACTCGAGTGCATAAAAGGGGTGGGTTAATTTTGTTTGTATTAAATACAAAAGAAAATAGAGACAATACAATTTTCATCCTCATAAGATTTCCTTTCCCGCATTTGACAACTCTGCAAGGCACAACTTTGTGGCAAAAGCAGATTTCTTTTTATCTTGAGCAATTTTTCCTTTAGCAACATGGTTTTCAAAAGTTTTTTGACGCTTCTCTTTGTAAGTAAGGGTTACAGTTCACAATATAAAAAAAGACAGTTTGAAATAAATTATACAAATTGTTTAAAGGAACTTGTGCACTCTTGTTTAATACAAGATCCATTTTATGCATAGAAGAAAATGGAAGATATTGAAGCAGCTAAAAATGTTATAATGGTCATCAATAATTTTTATTTTTAGAAATTACAACCTTTTCCCACTTACAACAAATCTGCAGGGGACAACTGAAATCATCTATGCAAAAAATAAAAATCTCTAAAAGTAAAAGTATAACTAGTTGATAGAAATGGATACATTGTTGCAAAAGGAGAAATTGCTAATAATGAACAATTACTCCATTTGTCGCAATGTTTTTCAAAAGTCTCTGCTGTAAATGCATTTGCATGAGGAAGATGGTCAAACATTCGAAAAGTCAGTTCAATGTTTTGAGCTATGAAATATGAAAATAGATATAGAAAATAATATGAATTTGACCAAATAATAAAGGATTTAAATACTTCCTGCTGTAAGTTGTACAGGGTTTGATTTGCAAGGTACAGTTAGATGTATAATAGTTTGCGCATATTTCGCTCTTGCTTTGTGCTATGTGAATACTATTGAAATGTAATTGTAACATGAACTTAATGTATGTCAAAACATACAATTAAGTATACTCGCAAATACAAATGGCTGAAACACAGCATGCTTTATAAAGGCACGTTGTTATAAGTTTGTTGATTGAACTTGTTTATTCTTACTTAAGTTATGACAGGGAAAATCTTTCATAGGTAGCAAAAGCAAGATATTTCATGTTTTTCTCATATTTTCTATCATTTTCATTCATCTGGTGAATCTTTATTGTATCTGGGACCCTTGATAACCTATGTCCCTGATTATCATATAAAATTCAAGAACTTTAAATGAAAATATTTTTCAAAGTCTCAAATTAAAATGCTTTTAAAAGAAAGAAAAAAAGTCAAGTGATAAGTAAATAAATGGTTATTTCTGTTCATTCATTACCTTGGAAAATTCTCAAGAAACATCACATTTCATCTTGGACCCAGATCTCAGTTTTCGATCATGTATTGTTTGATTTATATGGGAGTGCTTGTTCATCTAAATTAAAAGCCAAAACAAATAACACATTCTTGAATTGTATGTGTGTCAGGAGAACTGATTTGTCATTTTTTATTTGTGGATATAAAGATTTAATATAATCAATTTATATATTATTACCTTTTTGTACTTTTGTACTTGACAAATGCTGAAAGTGCTTCTTAAAGGCTACAGTCAAGTCTTTGGGATTTCAAATAAAATTTTGAGACTGAAATGTTATTAGCGTAATGGTTATCTGACTGTTAACGCTTTCCCACATACAACAATTCGTCAGCAGACCGCTTTGAAAACATACAAACAAAAAAAGGATGATGAATAAAGTCATCTAGTGCACATACATCAAAATGCGTCCGTAAGTAGGATAGGGTTAACTTTAATCAAGAGGTTGTGGTTATCATGTTTGTCTGTTTCAGACAATAATGCAGAGAATGAAAGTTGTGTATATTTTTTCATTTATTTATCATACTACATTATTATTGTTATCTTTACTGAAATGTTGTATGTTATATTCTGCAATGTTTTGATGTCATGTATACAACAATAGCCTCATTGGTGATATTCATGTGGCAAACAACGTTGTCTGCGTTCATGTAAACATATCAGAAGAAATTAAACTAAAATCAGATCAAATGGAAGAAAACAGAAGGACAACATTGAGAAATTGCTCCTTATAAACATTCTTGTCCGTATTAAATGAACATATGGTACGTCATTATCTTCTTAATATAATACGTTTCAGCCATGATAAAAAGCATTTTGAAAACCAATTGATTTTATGTGAATCTATTTTAAAACAATCAACTATTGCATGCATGCACTACTATCAAATGCAGGATATATATTATATTATTTATGAATCATGTAGCAAAAGTCTAATCTTATTAGACTGAAAGGCAGCATATGTTGATTTACAAATATCAGTTAACCCATAACCAGTCATCTGCTGTAAAAAGAAATGTCTGACCAAAGGAAACTGTGGTGTTTGGATAAATGTCTGACTAAAGAAAACAGGTGTTTGGATAAATGTCTGACCAAAGGAAACAGGTGTTTGGATAAATGTCTGATACAGAGTTGAAAACTGCTTGTTTAGACTAATTTTTCCCCTTTCCCACAATGTTTCAACAGTTGTCTGCAACACATCAAATGTCATCTTTTGCTTTTGTTTCTGAGCAAAATATACCCACGGTCAATGATCACAATGTAGTTATTTTAAAAGTTGTCTGTTTTGAAAAGATTTAAAAATAAAATAGGATTTGGAAGTGAAGTGTTGGGATTAAGTGGAAAACATAGCTGGAAAAAGATAATTTGCTCATTTTCCAGCAATTATTTCCTCAGTAATCTACTGCACAAGCTTTCAAATATGATAAGTATCATATCATAGCAATGGTTAATTTTACAAAGACTATTCTGACCTTTGATGTCAATAGGTTAGAAACCCACTCATGTGATGTATGGTCATGTGATGTTTTGGTTTTTCATTTTTGTTGTTTTGATTTGTTAAGTGAAAGTTGTTTTTGAAAGAGGGTGTGTGCAATGGTAGCATTAGTTTTATCATATTTATTCCATTTCATGTTTAAATGTGTGAGTGGCGAGTTTTGATTGAGTTTTGATCGAATATAATATGTTTTTGGAGGGGGTAAACATATGAAGAAGATGTTATTTATTGTCATAATATTAGTTACACCAGGCTACTTATTCACAGCTTACTTCAGCTCTTGGTTTTGTAGTAAATTCTTCCTTTTCAAATCTTGTATCAAGGACTTAAAAATCCTATAAAGCAGATTGATTCTGATAAAAATGGAGAAAAACTGGAAAATTATCCTTTTGGAGCAATCGTCTAAAACTAAAATTTAGGCTAGACTGCTTCAGATGTGTCCTAAGTTGTCTGTATCAGGGTTAAGAGACTTCCAGATGGCATCTTTCTCTAAAGGCCTACTTAAAGATACATGGGTAAATCAGCATGTTACCATGTTTCACTCTGTCATGCATTTTCCAATTATCATAATTTCCAGTTTCTTGCATGTTTTTAAACCCATTTTTACTGCCCTATTTCCTTTTTTCTCTGTCTCCTGTTTATCTCCCTTTCCCACATTCAGCAAATTTACAGCAGATGACTTTGTACACAACGGGCAGAAATACAGAATATCTCGACAAAAGAAGATATTTTTTTAATTGAAGAGAGTTGAAAACATTCTGGCAAAAGGAACAATTGATCATAGTGAGCCATTTCTCCTTTTGCCTCAATGATTTCAAAAGTTGTTTGTTTCAGATTTGGCAAAATACTTCTGCATGTGGGAAAGTGTTGATGATTTTGAAATTTTATTAAAAGTTATCACTGTTTTATTTGAAATTTGTTTTTGTATTTAGAAATTTCATACTTTGGTTATATCTTATTGAAAGCATTTTTGTTCAAAGATGAGAACATGTTTAAAAAGAAGTTGGTTGTGTTTTTGTAATTTCAGGATACATGTACTGAGAAATTATTTATTTTAACCCCTAAACAGATATAAGTTTTAGAATAGTCTACTTTGTGAAATCGAAAAAAGTTGACATGTTTTTTAAAATTTGGGGAAAAAAGAGAACTAATGCTTCTGTTTATTGCACAGTGTTTCCAAAAGTCATCTCACTGTATGTGGCATAAGGCATCAGAAGTTTGAATCATGGCAAATATTGAAAGTCCTGAGCAGATGAAGCAGGAAAATGAATATTTAGAAATCAAGAGTTACATTTTACAGTGATCACTTTTCGTTAAGATCTACCGGAAATTTTACCCTTGGGCATTCATACAGAATAGTTAAAGTTCACTTTCACCGCTGTGTCCTTTATTGTTATTTTGCAAAGGTCGAAACAAGGGGACATTTTAAGATTATTTGTTATTTACAGCATGTCTCATATATGCTTGTTAAATGCTTTTAAAATTTGTTTGAAATTTTAAACATTGGCAACAAAAGAAGAGAAAATGACAGGTGCATTTTACAGACAAGAAAATGACTGAAAGTATTTATCAAAATACAATTTCAATATTATAAGTACTACATGTATTGGTAATTTAGCCTGTGAAAACATATTATTGTTGGAATGTTTAACCCGTCCCACATACAATAAATCTGCAGCAGATAACTTTGGAAATATCTATGCAAAAATATGAAAACTTTATTTAAATATAAGTTCATTTATTAAACATTGTGGCAAAAGGAGACATGCTACTAATGGAGCTTGTTCTACTTTTCCCATTAATGTTTTCAAAGATTGTCTGCTGAAATTGCTTCAAAATGCTTCTACAATTCGGAAAAGTTTGACATTTTAAAACAAATATTCATTCCAATATATGTCCCATGTTAAGATTTTATTTTGTCTATGTTCATTCATAATATATTGTATGTAGCAGCTTTCTTTTTCACGCCATGTAACCTTTAGTAATATATATATATACCACAATATACAGATCTCCATTTCTCTGTGGGCTTTGTATAAATACATGGAATTCAGTATATGTCTCTAAATCAACCATCACTCTGAAAATATAATTCTAACTGAAACAGTTCACCAATTGTGTCCATCATAAGGCAAGGATAGAAATTTCAAATTGCATTTTCTTTTTTAGTGGTTGTAGAAAGAAAATTTCAAAATTGTATTACTTTAAAACTAGTTTGGTTAACCTTTTTAATTTGTCCGTTTTGAATACATGCTTATATAGAGCCAATAAGATGTTTAGTATTTTCAGAGACCAATAACAATCTATGTTGGATTTGTTTTGCTACATGACAAAGTAAGTATGTTTGGATATATCTGGTTTACAATTATACCCTTTCATTTTTCGTATCTTTTTATATTCAATCTAGGAAATAGAAATACATGTAAATATGACAGATATTGGTTGAGGTGAAATGCATACCAGTCTTCAAAAGTAAATCATTGAGTTTACTTCAAGATAATAACCTTATTTCTAAGATTTTGTTCTTTTTATTAAAATGATTGACAATATTGGTATAATTTGCATCTTTTTTAGAAAGTGTCTTCTTTTTCAAAAAAAGAAAATTAACAAAAAAAAAAGAAAAGAAAAAATGAAATATGAAAATAATACCTGAATACTGACGAATAAATTTCAGTTCCACATATAAACTCTCGTACTGTTATTCTTTTAGACTACCACCTTTTGTTGCACACCGTATACACATTCATGGCCTTGTATTAAGCATGTAGTGATTCATTATGATTGACTCTAGTCAAAAATGAAAATCAACCTTAGTGTATTTGACACATGTGTATTTAAAAATCTGTTTGAGCATCCATGTTTTCTGATTGAAATGTTAGGTGTTAAAAAAAGAAGTTTCTTGAACACCTGCGTGACAGATTCGCGACCAATGAAGTGCCAGATTAGAGAGCTTGAAATAGCATAATCAATTGAATTTGATTGTTGAAGAAGATTGAGGATCAGGCCGTTATTCCAGGAACGTAGATATGTATATCCATGTATCCGGACGTCCTAGTCCTGGCACTCGCATCCGAATAATAGATACTGAAATCGTTCTTATTTTTATAAGAATTTCAAGGTGTCTTCGGTTGATTAATTGTAATCAATTGTGGTTGCTGCACGCGGTCATGTCTACCAGCGCATGCGTACGTATCCATAAGTGAAGGATAAGGAACATGCATGTAACAGAAAAGGGGCCAACAGGAAATCGCCAAACTTATTCATGGGACTTTCTACCATCTGGTATAGGAGTTGGAACTAAACGAAGGCGAATTTAAATGCTCCTTTAGACTTAAGTAAATATCAGTTTAACCATATATTGACATTAGCTGAAGAAAAAGAAGCACATCGAATAAGTTAATATATCCGCCCGTCTTGATAAATGACTCCGTTTCCGCAAGATACAACGACCACTATGGTTCTTTGAGGACGCAGAATACGAATGCGAATATGGGTACATGGAATAGACCAAACCATTTTCTAACAGTTCCATTTGTTGCTGAAGTACAGAATATTCCGTATTCTAACATTGGCAATAACATTTTCCCTTCTATAAGTTTAGGGTTTGCGGTCCTTATATATAACTTGTATATCATTGCCATTATAATCGGCCACTGTTGGTGACACTCAGACTTACCGATATAACCGTCAGGTGGGTCGTTAACTAAGGATATATTTCTTTATAATTTCACAGTACTTTTTATGTAGAAATACTAGTGATCTCCGAGCCAAGTTGAACAGAAATAGTCAGCGCATGGGCATGGGCTGGAGGGTATCTTTTCCAAAAAAATACCTAAATGTAAAACTACTGTTACGATTTTTACCAAGACTTTCCAAGCAAGTTGGGTGGTCAAACACGTATACGTATACCATTCATTACTTTCTACATCTACAAAGCAAGACCGTCCGTTTTGAGCTGCCATTAAACATTCAAGTCTGACTGACTACGGTTGGTAACGGGGTTTGGACAATTCTGTATTTTACCTAACAAGTGATAACACCTGGCGGTTATTAAACGACAAGCGGTCCGAAATCGTAATGACAGCTTATTTTGGGACAATTAATATTTTTGATCGTGTTTGTAAGCCTTTCCCACTTACAGGCCCATTATAACGCCTCTGCAGCAACTGAATTTTGAATTCATTGTGACTAATGGAGAAATTGCTCCTTTTTTCACAATGTTTTTAACTATATTTAATTATTACATTTTTACTTATAAAAGCTTTTGTCTTAATAAGTTAATTGGGATACTATTTCAAAAATATCTATCCTATACTTCGAAATATCACATACTCTGGGTATGTGTGAGATATTAATAGGATTGATTTATCTTCGTGTGTACGTGCATGTATCCTGCTTGTGATATGGATCGATCTGAAATTATGTACTAAGATTAATCACGAACACATAGCTTACCCGTATTTCTTGCATTTTAAAAAAGCGAGTTATGCTAGCTTTATAAAGTCCAAATGCGTATACGATGTCTTTTATGATATTCGATTTTACTAATGGGTTAAGCGTGGCGCAAACGATCTGTAGAATCAATTTAGCAGATTGAAAGTCTGTTACAGATTGGAATTGACGTTCAAAGTTGCTCTCGTAGAAGTCTGTCAAATTCCGTGGTAGACTTAAACTAGGATGAGTAGAATACCGATCCATTATATATTAAAGGGAAAATGCGACAAATAAAAAATTACCCTCGCTTTCTTTTAATATCTCCTTTAATACTTCTGATTCAGATTTTGTACCAAAATATTCATTAAGTCAGGAAATCAATGTATTCTGACTATCTAAATATATCTCAATATCGTTTAAATTTCGTTCGTCGCTCGAGACTAAGCGCAACTCTTTTATTGTTTTCAGATCGGTTATCCCAGGAATATCTCTCGAAAATATTAAAAACTTTACCCAATACGGAAATTTCTTGATGCGTATTTTAAATAATTCTAATAGATGGTTTGTATCTGTATCGGAATCAAAGCATTCGTCCAACGCATCTATGACAATAAGCCACGTTTTCTCCCCATTTATATTCTTTAAGGGGAATAGAACACCTTGATCAAGACAGGCCACTGGCCTTTTTCCACATTTTTCCTCGTCGAATATGAGAGAGTGCTTGTCAAGGAATGCTATTTGACTTCCAAACTGGGGACTGTATGTTGAAAAGAATCCTACAAAGCGGCGAATGAATCGTCCTGCTTTTATTGTACTGGGGACATCGAATTTACAAACATGAAAAGCGGCAATATTATCTCTTAAATTCCGACCATTTGCGTTTTTTTGGACGTATAAAATGTGCGCTACCAAAGCAGTTTTACCGTATCCCATTTCAGCAACTACCGATAAGCCATGCCTATCTTGTTTAGTATGAAATAATTTCTGTTCTATTTCCTCAAATAACCATTTTCTCCCTATCAATGGTTTATGGTCATCAATATATGGAAACATTGGCAAATCCTGGGGAAACGGATACGAGTAGGTCTCCGTAACACAATCTACAATGCAAAATACATTTTAATAGTCAATTGGAAAGAATAACCTGTAAAGATGCAGATAAGTTCATTATATAAACATAGTGTGGTGTGGGAACTATTCAGTATATATTATACGTCAAGACTTTTATCGGGTTTTATTTTCCAACTTTTCTGTCAGGGAATCAGAGTAAGCAATATGGGTATACACACACATTCGAAATCAAAAGTTTAAGGCATGTATTTTTCTTTTTAAATTGAATTACAATACTGTACTCTAGTGCGTGTTTATTCTTGTATGTACTGGATTTATTGATAGAGATTAAACATTTTGGATGCCCCAGGTAACGTGTTGTACTGGTAGCCTGTTTTTATCTCCCTTCCGTCCGATAGATAACATGTCACATCTAATGAATCAATGAGGAAGTAAAATGGACCAAACATACGTCGCATTGTAGCTTGATATTGGCACATCTTTCAACATACATATAGCCAGACACATTCCATTCTCGGTTGGAATTTTATTTTTAGTTCTGAAAAACAAAGACTTTCGAAGGCTAGGCAACATTTGTCAAGTATTAAATCCTCTGGCCGATATAGATTTTTAATATAATAATTACGGTTGATATGAATCGGTATCATATAATTATTGTCTTGTTTTGAGGATCAACTTATTAAATCTCGTTTTATACTATTCACATTTGATAGTTTCATCATGGTGATTATCCATTCTGTAACGAACAAATTTGATCCGTTTTTACCGAAAGAAAGGATTCCAGTTAAGTAACATTTTAAGAATGAATGGCAAATATGTTTCGATTATTCAATAAATAAGTTTTATGTATTCGTAGAATGGACATACCTGTTTTTCGTACGTTTTCACTCAAAGCTTTTCCTTTAGTATGGACATAATTTATATCCCGTTTGATTGAACAACAGCAAACTAAAGCCACAATCACAAAGAATAATGTCAGAATGTTTTTGCAACTTTTGTGTTACAATATGTGTTCTTGTAAGATCAATGACACAAGACTTGTTTTGAATTTCATCAATCTTTCGCATCATTAGTTCCATGTTTAATTTCAAAGGCTCTATCACGGCCTTGTAGTTTTTCATTTGGTCGCCATTTGCAATTTCTTTAAGTTCTTCACTCCATTTCCGAGCGTCAACATACTGTATAACTTCACGGTCTTTTACAAGATCATTAAAAGCGTCAAATACCCTTGATTTATCTTAATCCGAAACTTTCATATATGGAGTGTGGCCATAGTGTTTGTTCCTCAGGTCAGATATTCTGTCCAATACAAAATGATTTATATTGAAAGCATTACAGTTTTTCCAAATCGAACACGTGTTTGCAATGTCCAGTAAATTGTGGTCCTTGGCAAAAACTTCTATTATATTTTCCATTGCTGTTGGCCATGTCAGGATTTTGTATTTTGCCATTGTATAGTGTTTAACCGTCGATGATTATTCTGAAGTGTATATTTCCATTGCAGGCAAGTTGGACACCATCTGTATTGGACAGTATGAAGAGTATATACAATTATAAATTCATAAATATATATTCTAATTCTACCATTTGAGTTCACCTGAGCACGAAGTGCGGGGTGAGCTATTGTGATCACTCACCGTCCGGCATCGTCGCCTGTCCATTCACATTTTCCTACAAACAATTTCTCCTCCTAAACCACTCATATTCCTCAAAGTTGTGGACAGATTTTAATTCCATGCAGAACTTTGGTTTGCTGCGGAATCAGAAAAAGCGAAAACTGACAAAACTTTAAACATCTTTTGTCCAAAAGCATTGGACAATAATTTGACCAAAGGATTCCTTGGGTGACCCTCAATCAAAATTGGTGAAATTATTTTGATCCGTTGAAAAACAAGACCACCAGGGGCGGGGCTTGTTGTCCTTACCTTATATGTTTATCTTCTTGTTGAAAGATATAGGCCTGATTTTAAAATAATTTGGCACACGTGTTCCTTTGGTGACCCATAACCAAGATTATTGTAACTTTAACGATACGTTGATAAACATGACCACCAGGGGGCGTTACTTGTTTTCCTTGTATTCAACCAGTAAGAAAATAAATCAGGTCAGCTATTAAGGTCCTCTTGTTTACTATGCATTCCTTTATGTTTCGCATGTAGAAAACCCCAAAGCAAAAACAAGAAGAATAAATTTAGAAAAAGCATATATTAACTAAAAGCCACTTTAAATTTATATATTTGAATGAATGAATAATTGTTAAGTAAAACTTTCACCATAATTATTGTTCGATATTTATTAATGAAATATATATTCAGCATGTTGGGGAAATATACGCGATGGTCCTTTATCGCTCACCTGATTTATTTAAACTGTAATAGAAGCCGAATACAACTACGTCGAAATAAACAGTTGGCAAAACACTAAGCATAACTACATTCACATCTATATTTTTCAAAACGTGAATAGAGCTCGTTCTCATTAGAGGGGCAACATTTGATTTATGTTACCTTACGAAGGTACCGCTAGAGAAGTTGAGCTTTCATTGCATGTTGAATAGAATAACAATCCACATCGAAGGATTTAGCGGCAGTCTCTTCAACGAACTAACGTGTAAATGACGTTATCTGGTCTCAGTGTGCCTGCACCAGATATCGACACTACTGACATTTTCACGTAAAGTTAACATATCTATGGACACTTGTGCCAAGGAAACTTTACTTTCACTTTGTTTTATAAACATTATGCAAATAAATCTTTTCGGTATTAAAATGTGAAAAATTCAGGGTTTCAAAGAGTAATAACAGAAATTAGAGTATTGATCAAAGTGTTTTGAGCTGCTATTTATAAATATAGTATCTGCTCTACAGGCATCCAAACCAATTCGATATGAAACTTTTAAATTATACACAGGTAAAGTCGATTGAAAGCAGATCGAAGTGCAATATCGGACGGACTATGCAGACAAATGGAATATATATTAATAAAGGAAAAACGCAGACCAGTATTGATAACAAGAGGGCCATGATGGCCCTATATCGCTCACCTGATTAAGAACTTCAATAGTTTTCAAAGTTTTATACTCTATACATATAAGGAAAACAAGCAACCCTCCCTGGTGGCCATGTTTTTCAACGGATCGGGTTTATTTGAACATCCTTGGTAGAAAGTCACCCAAGGAACATGTGTGCCAAATCATTTTTAAATCAGGCAGGTGCTTTTGGACAAGAAGATTTTTAAAGATATTACAATGCACATATTAGGAAAACAAGCCCCGCCCCTGGCGGCCAAGTTTTTCAATGGTAGAAGGTCCACCAAGGAACATTTGTGCAAAATTATCTTTAAATCGGGCCAATACTTTTGGACAAGAAGATTTTTAAAGATTTTACAATGCACATATAAGGACAAGCTCCGCCCCCTGGCGGCCATGTTTTTCAACGGATCGGTAATATTTGAACAGTCTTTGTAAAGGGTGCCCTAAGAAACATTTGTGCAAAATAATTTTCAAATCGGGCCAGTACTTTTGGACAAGAAGATTTTTAAATGTTAACAATGCACATATAAGGAAAACAAGCTCCGCCCCCTGGCGGCCATGTTTTTCAACGGATCGGAAATATTTGAACAATCTTGGTAGAGGGTACCCCAAGGAACATTTATACAAAGTAATTTCCAAATCGGGCCAGTAGGCCTACTTTTGGACAAGAATATTTGGCAATACCCCTTTTCTGATGCCGCAGCAACCAAAGTTCTACGTGGAATTAAATTCTTTGAACAACTTTGAAAGAGGACCACCTAAGGACCATTCCTGTGAAGTTATTTTGAAATCTGTCAATTGGTTTAGTAGGAGAAGTCATTTGTAGGAAATTGTTAACAGACACCGACGACGACGACGCTGACGACGACGACGACGCCGGACGATGAGTGATCACAAAAGCTCACCTTGCACTTCGTGCTTAGGTGAGCTAAAAAGCAGACCGCCAACTGTTGGGGGTGTGTCTCAAATATCTTGATTAAGACATGGCGGTTCTCAATTAGATGTTTCGGTCCTTAATTCGATTTGACATAGAAACATTGCAAGAAATGGAGAAATTATCTGCAGTATTACATTTCCTACATTATTTCTTTTTCACACATCTTGTTTCAATTTAAAGTCACGGACAATGTCTATATATTGTCTTTTTCCACATGATGAATATGAAAACAATATGATATAGGAAAGAAAAAAAATACTTCAATAGTTCGTAATCTAGAAAATACAGAACAGGTAAAAACAAAAAAATGAAATTTAAAATACAAGTCTTGAATTTGATTGGTGGTCTGCCTTCTCTAAATATAGTATCTGCCCTACAGACATGCACAGGTAAAGTCGATTGAATATCTTGATGTTTCGGTCCTTAACCCTTTCCCACTTGCAGACGCATTTTGACACAATAGCAATGTTTTGAAAACATTGTGAACAAAGGTGGAAGGTTAAACAACTACAAAAGCAAATTGGAATAGGATACATTGAAATAGAAACATTGCTAGAGATGTATAAATGAACTGCAATTTGTATATTTTCTGCGATATTTCTTCTCAATGTATCAATACTCAGTAATAGTCACGGACAATTTCACATATAAACTCAACTATTTCCCCCATGAGTCGGAATGGAACAAGAAGAATTGGAAGAAAGAAAGTCATAACTTCAATATATATATATATATCAGGTAAACCAGGTAAAAACCAAAAAAGAGCAAATTCAGTTTAGAATTTTCAAAATACGATACTACAATTTGATTGGATGTTTGCCTATTCTTAATTAAATATCTGATATATCAACATATTGAAGTGTAAGGCCAGATTCTTGATTGCAATTGGTGGTCTGCCTTTTCTAAATATAGTAGCACATAGCATGCAGACTGCAAAAGATGAACATCGCAGAAGGTCGATCGAGAAAAGGGAGATATCCAATCAAATTCGTTGTAGGCAATTTCATAAGGAAACATTGCTAGAAAAGGAGGAATTTTTACATCCCTGCATTATTTCTTCTTTAAGGAAATTATTTAGTCGTAGTCACGGACAATGTTTATGATAAGTATATATATATTTATATATATATATATTAATACAATAAGAAAGTTAGAAAGAAATATTGCAATAAAAGGAGGAATTACTGCAATTTCTATATTTCTGGCAATAGTTCCTTTGCTATTTAATTTTTCAGTTGAATTCATGGTAAATGTTAAAATATTAAAAAAAAAATCATTTATTTGGTAGATTTGTAAAACAACTTTTGTACCCACCGAAAAGTATGGAACAACATCATAGAGAACATCTTCAGTTAAAAACTGACGAATTCTATAGCCAGGAAAGACGAACACACTTTAACTGTCCTTCGGCAAATATTCCGACAAGTACTTGGTCAAACTATGACCTATGACAACTGCCATTTTTATATTTCACAAAAAGGTTAATGAACACAAGACACAAACTGTCAGATTTCGACTATAAGTTCTTTAGTATTTGCAAGTTACAACACTACAGTCACAATAACACATTTATATATAATCCAAATGTTATCAAATTATTAAAATAATATAGTAAACTATCATTCAAACACAGGTTTGTCGAAATGTGAATACTTTGACATCCAAATGCTGATACATATATCCTTTTGGAACAACGTTTTTTCCAGTTTGCATAAGTGTGAAAAAAGACATTTATCATCAGTAATCAGATTTTAACTAAAGAGAAACTAAATATGGATAATCATGATTGGCTTCAATTCGTACAAATTAAATATACTTTGTTATTCAAACAATCGAATTAAGGACAGAAACATCTAACTGTAAACCGTGATGTCTTAATCAAAGGTATTACATAGGCAATGACATTTTCCCTTCGATAGGTTTAGGGCTTGCTGTCCTTATATATAACTTATATATCATTGCCACTAAAATTCCAATGTTGATGGCACTTGGACTTACCCATATAACCGTCAGATGGGTCGTTAACTTGGTGTATATTTCTTTATAATTTCACAGGATTTATGTTGTGGTAACACTAGTGGTCTCCGAGCCGAGATGAACAGAAATGGTCATCCCATGAGCCGGAGGGTATCTTCTACAAAAATACCTATGAGCAGTTTCTCCTTTTGTCATAATGCTTTGAACTATATTTGATTATTATATTTTCGCTTATAGAGATTTTTCACATATTTGGTCAGAGTTTTTAAAGTTCTCTGCTGCAGATTTGTTCTAATTTGGGAAGGGGGAATTTAACCGATATTTGGTAAGAAATGAAATAAAAGTGATCTACCAAATATTCTATCTGAATCCACTTGCTAAGTAAACCATACTGGGTGGTAGAAATATTCTTAAAGTTACATCCATACCGGGTGAACATCTTTTTTTTTTGTATTTGTACTAGGTTTTCCGACCGGAAAAATAACGATTTCAAATAGAAACGTTACGGTTATGTAGACTCAGACTGCAGGTTTTACAGTGTAACGGTTGATTTGACGCATTCATAGGAATCGTATATATAACACTGTTGAATATCGTCTTAAAACGGTAACCAACCGTAGTCCGGACACCTCTCTTTGTGTTACAGAGTCACGCCCCTGTTACTTGTCGACTTGGCTTGATTAAACACACACATATAGCAATGACCTTTGTCAAAAGACGGAGATAATGTTTATCGAACAGAATATAACAAGCATCATATTTTTTATAACGGATAATTGTTATTTATAGTTCATACATATACATCCTGTATCTCGCTGTATATTTGGATATAAACACAAACCACAAACATTAAGCATAATGATTTAAGAAATTTAAAAGAAAATAAGACTTACGCCCAAAGCAATGGCCTGTGTAAAGTGCAAACCTGTGAACTGGCTACTTTCCCTACAATTAGTTAGGTGGACTGGAAAACGCGTTGAAATATGTTGTTGCATTGTGTTTACTAGCCACATGCACGTTTGTAATAGACTGAGATCGTAATACTGGCAATAAGACTTACCCCAAAGCAGGGCTTAGGATTAGGGTTGGTTGCACACTCGGTGGTGGCATACTAGAGTTAACTGATACTTCGTTTCCGTGTTATTGTAACGATACAACTTATACATCGTTCTAAAGAGTAAATACAATGTACATTTCACTCTGGTTATTGGTGTTTACATCTTATGCATCGCAATAGCAACTTCCTACATGTATGCATGTTATATGCCGTGCCCGGAGCGTAAAATAAGTCAAGTATTCAGAAACATATTCATCTTTATTTCTAGTATTTAGGCCAGTGGCAAATAATAAAATAAGTAATGAAATATAACAATTGAACAGAGAGTGACAAAACCCCAGATGCAAATCATGATAGAAAATATTATTCCTTTCCCTAGTACAGATATATGCGACGATTCTTGACGCCTTTTACAATCATTTGGATCTTTTAATTCTAAGCGTTTTTCTGGCAATAGTAAATCAAGATATGGTAGTTAACACCGTCCTTTTTCTACAATTGAAGCTTTACATGCAAATATTTGTTTTTTTCCGAAACTCCTTTAATTAATGAATAACATTCAATGTGTTTCCACAATGAAAGTGTTGCGACACAAATAGCTATGGTTTCTCCTTTGTCAACAATTATGAAACATTGAACGAATCTTAACTTCCGGTTAAATGAGGTGGTTTTGAATTGAGAGATCAAATTGGAAGCCTTTGTTAAAGGTCATTACCTAAGTTCAAAATTTCAAAATTATCGGGCATTTTTATTCATTTCATCTTAGCAAATAGTATGTCTGATAATATTATTAGGTTTAGACCTGGACGATAAGCTGGCAATGTTGACGAATATATGCAGGGAACAGGTCATCCAAGTCCTGAAATCTTCTCCCGGCCATAGCTTTGTATGTTATCCTTCAATAGTTATCATAGAGTTCGAAACAAACATGCTGGTAGATGTTCATTGGTAGATTCAAATGTAAAATGACTATTTGCCAAGCCCATGGAAAGAAAAAGAAATTCATAAATAAACCGAAAGCTTCTGTCTTAATAATTTCGTTGGGATACTATTTCAAAAATATCTCTCCTATACTGCGAACTATCACTAATACTCTGGCAAGGGTATGTGTGGGATATTAATTGGATTTATTTATCTTCGTGTGTACGTGCATGTGTCCTGCTTGTGATATGGTTTTAAAATTATGTTCTAGAATTCATCATTAACACATAGTTTACCCGTATTTCTTGCATTTTAAAAAATCTGAGGTCTCCCCGAGTTATGCTGGCTTTAAAAAGTATAAATGCGTATACGGGACCTGGCACATATTGCAAAGTATTCGACTTATTTGGTCTCGAATACTTTATGAACTACAAAACAATACAATCTAGTAGTAGATCAATGTATACTATACTTTTCAAAATGAATCCAAACAATATAAAATATAAATGAATGCACAGATGAACACAGAGTGCCAACATCGAGTCAGAGTTAAGGTAACTCACAAACAATATAGAACGTTGTTTGATACATCATGGCGTATGAATAGCGAACTATATTACATTTAAAATATGCTATCTCTTCATTTAGTGACACAAAAAGGACATATAGTGTATTTGGTTACATAAATAAATGAACTTTTTCTTAAAATGATAATAAATATGATAATTACAACCTCAGTAATAGTTAATAGATGATAAGAATACTAATATTTAAAAAAATAACAATACGGAAAGAAAATGACAAAGAGTCAGTAATACGCACCTGTCTGTTCTATTCCGGTACGTTTCACTACACCTGTCAGTACAAGGTGGCAAACCAGCCAGCTTCCCGTCAATGTGTTGATATAACTTATGAAGAACTCCATTTGTGTAAGGTAAGAGGGTGTTTCCTACGTAAGAAAATCCCCTATAACAGGAGACAAAATTTTGATATTCCTTGTCCTCCATGTTAGTGTGCACCAAACATGTTCTATAAATGTACCTATTAGGCGGACTCCAATACACACGTATTGATTATTGCATAATAACAGATCACAGTCTATTCATGAGATCTTTTGAAAAGTATTCAAGCATATAAATGTAAAGCATGTAACTTGATATATATTTCGTCTACTTAGCCGTTTACCTTACATGATAATTATTAATGCCTCGAGTTAACATTTACAATGTTATAATCAGTTGAATAAGAATTATAAATTTAATATAGGGTGGAAAACAACGAGAAAAAATATTCATTTTATCCAGTCGTCTTAAGTAGGAAAAGAGTTTATATTGGCTTTTAAGGAAGTCATAAGGCTTTAACCCTTTCCCAATTGCAGACGCATTTCGACGCATGTGCAATAGAATACTTTGGAAAACAATGTGGCAAATGGAGAAATTGCTCATAATGAGCAATTTCTCTATTTGCCACAGTGTTTTCAACTCTATTCAATAACTATATCATCATAGGTAGAGATTTTCCATACTTTTGCATAGCTGTTTTCAAAGTCGTCTGCTGCAGATTTCTTGTATGTGGGAAAAGGTTAACAACACACACACAAATATCATGATGTTACTGTATCAGTCGCCTGATTACATTGGTTATATAGCAGCCATCTTGTGCAGCTGAGTTTAGTGGTTTGAGTAAATTCGATAGACAGCCACCTTAAAAAGGGACATTTGAACTTATTTTGGAATTTGGTCAGCTCTATGCATAAAGTAGATGACATTTAACATTTTCACATTTTAGTTCACAAATTCGTATTTTGCAGCGGAGCTGATATAGAACAGTTTGAGATTATTATTATTTTTTAAATCTGAATAGTTGTTTAGGATGAGATGTTGTTAAGAAAATGTAGTTTTAGCTCTGATGGCTATCTTGAAACAAAAAGGTTTAACGGACGACGACAGACATCAAACAATCATATTAATCATCACTACGTGCTCAGGTGAAATATAACGATTCTAAGTGTAAGTTTTCTACGCATCATGACCATATTTACATCATTTGTCTGTTCTAGCTCAGTCGGTAGCGACGCGGGCTGTCAATTCAGGGGTTGTGAGTTCGAATCCCGGCTCGGCCAACTTTCTTTCCGACGATTGACAAACGTCAATGCGACATGCGTCATTCGTCTTCCACCAATGGGCTAAGTCTATGTGGAAAAGCAGCCAGTTGCTTGGGAAGATTGTTGTGTGGAGTACTGGTGTGAGAAAACCAGGAAATGCATGAGTAGGTGAACTGGCCGCCGTGATATAACTGAGAAATTGTTAAAAACGGCGTTAAACACCAATCAATCTGTTCTTAAACAGTATTGCACCTTTGCTATAAGCAACATAGTTCAGAGTGAAAAAAGAGCAATTACTGAAATTGCTACTAAACATTTCACATATTGATATGAAAGCAGATTGTAAGTGCATACAATTGACTCACTGCAAAGGATCGAAATTATACGAAGAGTTAGCCCTTATCCTGATATACGCGACTCAAAACATGTGATTATAATACTATGTATACACGAATTTATACTGCATTTGAAAACAACGATAACCATAATCAGCCTGTGTGCGTCCCTTTTATTCTTATCAAAGACTATTCCAGAAATAGTTTGGAGCTTTTGGAAAATCAAGGACAGTTGTATCTAATTGATAGAATAAGCTGGACGGCCAATGCACGTGAAATTGAAGAAAGAAGGGTCAGAATCGTAAAACTGACATACTGTTTAAAAGTTTGAGAGCATAACAAATGAATATTGAATTTAAGACAACACAGAATACTCTAGTAAAATGGGAAATTGCTCTTTTTGAGAATCATATTCTTTTCCAAAAATGTTTCCAAATACATCTAAAGCCAACCACTCTACCATCGTCGCTATAAAAACCGGCTTCTACAGCATGGCTGTAGATGTGGTAATTGTTCATATATCACATTCTCGTTACAGATGTATTTTATTATGGCCGAAAACAATATTCCAACGTCAGACTTTAAAACGAAAAGTGGCTACTTGTTTTATTCCATTACAATGCCGTTCCATACAAATCGTTCAAGTAAGTGTACATCAATTATCTGTCTATGTATACCATATTGATAGCATTCATTTAAAGGTCTTAACATTTTACTTTTAACATTTGTTTAGAAAGGTTACAATATAAGTTCGGTTAATATTAACAGATATTAACGTTTCACAGTTTCACAGAAGTTCAGGAAAATATCCATATTTTATCAGTATATCAAGAAATCTTATTTTAAAAAAATCCCTAAATCATAGCATTTCAAATTCATAAGTTCGCGTATGATATACATCAACACATTATGTATGAAACACAATTGTGGCTTCATGTCTGCGAGTTGTCCTAGATCCAAACCTTTTTGGTCGATGATGCTTTTTTTGTTAGCTCATAGCTCAACTGGATACAATAGTCAATATAAGGCTTGGAAATGAGTCTTACTAAAAAAAAAAGACAGTTACTTAGGTTCTCGAGCCAAGAAAATGTCAAAACTTCCTACATGTTGATTGCAACAACTTGAAATGATAATTTCTAACGCGGAGAGAATCCAGGACTTCCATCTAGACTAGCGGACGACAACACATTTCACTCTATAGTTTCCAGGAATTCCATATAAACTGGTTCCTCGTTGAACATGCATATATCCGATAGCGTGATATGAGGGGAGGTTACCAATCTTAATACCATATAGACCTGTAGGTGGATGACAGAAACACATTCATACGAGAGTTCGTTGTTGTTCTATCAGAGTGATGACTGAAACATTGTCACGCGTGGATTCTTTTGTATAGACCTGGCAAATAGAATCTCTTTCACACTAGAGTATCCCGGGGAATCCCATCTAGACCTGACACAAATCAGAATATTTGATACGAGAACTCCAACCAGATCTGGCGAATGACATATAAAATTTCATACGATATATCCAGAAATTCCATCAAGGCCTTGCGGATGACAAAACACTTTCCTTCGAGAAGTGTCAGGAATTTCCTCCAAACCTGTCGGCTGACATACAAACTTTCATACGATATATCCAGGAAATCTATCAAGGCCTTGCGGATGACAAAAACAATTCCATAGTGTCACGTTTTAGCCTCACCGTTGTGCCCCTTTCTGACACCCACGATTTGGAAATTTCAGTCGGCTGCCACGATGTGCCACGCTGTTTCCACGTCCTAGCCACGCCTACCAAAACGTACCAAACCGTGGCACAACATAGCAGAAAAGTATCACAACGTAAAACACCGTAGCATGACGTAGCTCATACCGTAGTACAATGTTTCACAGCGTATCATATCGTGACACAGCATGGCATTACGCGGCACGACGAACGTGGTGGCTACGAGGCCACAACGTAGCTTAGCGCAGCACAACGTGTCAGCAAACGCACCAGAACGTATCAACCGGCAGGACGCGCTATGTTCACGTTCTATTACGTTTCTGCTACGTTATACTACGCTGTACCCATGTTGTAGTACGTTGTGGGGAAATGTTAGCGAATTTTGAACATGTCAAAAACGTTTGCTCACGTTTTAGCCACGTTGTTCTACGTTTGCTCACGTTGTAGCCACGTTTCCCAACGTAGCTAAACGTGACACTATGACTGGGGCATTATATTGATTTCTAAAAATCAGCCATGTACGCACACCCCTGATTTAGTTTCGGAACAGTTACACCGAATCATTTTGATATGAGGGCAAGTTACCAATTTCCATATAAAGACAGGAATTAAAATATGTTACAATACCAAGAGTAACTTTGACAACAATCTCAGCGTTGGGCATTCTAGATGGAATACTAAGGATACTTCGTGTGAGACACAATTTATTGCATCTTCACCAGTCGTACACTTATCTGCGAGAGAAATAAAATAGTGTTAGACATCGGTCAGTTATCTCCCTTTAATACTCTCTACATCTAGCTAGGTCCTATCATTTGGTCCGAGAAAATGACGACTTCATAACATCACATGTATATGATTCCAGATGATATACATGTATACTAAAGGCGAACAGGTATCGTTGATACTCACCATCACCCAGCTATCTCAGCATTACTTCAATCGTAATTGGCAAGTCATATTTTACGATGTATGAATAGACTGTAGTCAGAATGCAGGTCATAGGAGAACTGCTATATTTATATTTGACAGTTAATACGACTTTCTACATTTGGAAAAAAACATCGTGTCTGATCCGCTCAGAGACTAAAGGAACAATTAATTCAGGTCTCTGATGCGCTGCATCTGGGACAACTAATACCCATTCAAAATATTTCGTGGTTGTTATCGAGATATTTTCCGAAATATGTCTCTTTATGATCCAAGGTAATTGAATCGCATATTTTGCAAGTTCGCGATATATGCATTAATAAAAAATCATCAATGAATACTTGTAACGAAATTTGAGTTTTTTTTAATGGAATAGTTAAAGTTTAAATGAAAATAAAGAGAGAGAGCAAAAATTACATCTAAACACGGAACTGACAAATCGAGTGCGACTTTTGATTCTATAATGACATACTTGTCAAACAAGTACGACCAAAACACACACACATGTGACAGATGAAACGTACATTTCAAGAAGTATGGATTCAAATTTACCAGATCTGTTGTTGAAAGAATTGGCAATTATCAGCAATAACAGCTCTTATTCAAAGTCATGTAGGTATTGTTTCATTAAATCGTTTACAAATTACTTCCAATAAGGATAGATTATTTATCCGCACAGTATTCGGCCCCTAGAGTTTTCGTATAGTATTACTAATTATCGGGCGAACGGTCAGTTCGATCTGTATTGCACTTGACGCGTTTATTGTCGGATTTGACAACAGTCATGTGAACGGATACTCTACCAAAAATTATTTTTAAAATACATTAATTATGCTTTACTTTCGGGGTATTTGGAACTCGTGACAAATTTTCATTCTGTTACAAATTATTACGATTTTTTTTTTTAAATGATTAACGAGGAATTAATCCGATTTTTTTAGTCTCAATATATGATTATATGGCCGTTACATATTGCAGGTGATTGTAAATATTCAAAATATAAAATCGCTTTCCGAGGACAGAAACCTGAACAACCCCAGACCCTTGGTGGTTCCCATTGATGGTACATGGGCTCCCATCTGGTGTACTGCTAGTATAATGCAGTTGTGTGAATTCTGGTTGAACTCGAGACAAAAAAGAGGGAGCAATGTTACAGAATGGGGTCTATTTACTAAAACCACTTCCTTACTTTAGAAGCTGGCTTTTATAGCGACTTTGATAGAATGGTGGGCTTTTTCACAAAGTTAAGCAACGTACATCACAGTTAGTGCCTGAATGTGTGGCCTGCGTCAGCTTAACTCTGTGAAGGACCCAGTTCACTATACACAAGAATAAAAATAAATTTTGAAAACTAATTGTGCAAACTTATCGAACCTTCATTTACGATGGAAACGAGTGAAATTTACACCTTGATGGTAAATTGTTAAACATTAAGATAAAGGGTGGATTTAAGTAGCCTATACGACCTGAGATAAACATGTGTAAATATGATTATATTTGTTTGTGCACTTACACCAATGGCAGAGATTTTATCATATTGTGTAATGTGTAAAGTCATTCAACACCGAAAATGGGAACCTGTTTGTTTGAACAGGTTTTAGAATATAATGATTTAACTAGATTACGCTAAATAGGTTGCAAGTTTGCCTTAACACAAACAATTGAGTTCATTAATTATCTTGGACAATAATAAAAATACTGGTTCTTTGTTCTGATCCAAATTTTCCTATGACGTTAAATTTATTATGTCACAAGTGGAAAGTTCAAAATAACGATTAAAATTCTAAAAATTCACATAACTTTGTTCAAGGCTATGGACTATGGTTGAAAATACTAACTTTTAGTCTGTATTTCTCAGAATCCACATATTGTCTATTTTAGAATTTAGGCCAACATTTTTTTATTTATAAATCATAAATGTATTTAAAATGTCACCAACTTTTTGTATTAAGCAAATTTTGTTTCAAAGAAAATTTGAGCCAGATAGAACCCTGTCTTTGTTTATTTATATGGCAATCAATTATGTTTAAAAGATAAAGGGAATATTCTAGGGTTTTCTGAGATATTTCAGATTTCTTATGGTTGGTGTTTATTCAATGTGGCTGACATTTTCCTTTAGGTGATGATGACAAAACCAACCAACTCATCAAGGAATTTTGTAATGGCAACTTTGGAAAGGTACTCCAAACTGAAGATGCAAAACACATTTTCAAACACAACCTCTCAGAACCCGGAATCACTTTCACCTCCAGACTGAAGAGTAATGTCGAAAACTATTATCAAGATGAAGGGAATAACCCACAGACAGACAAGGAGTTAGATATTTTGCTGATAGCTGTCTCATGTTTACAGTTGTTTGTACAGAATAATTGGATGGGACCATCACCATCATCATTCACACCCCAAGATCTGTTACCTGAAGAATTGACGGTTCAGGTAAGATTATTATACCGACAGATTACTCCTGACATCTTATGTGGCAGTAAACATTTTAAAGCATTGTGGGAAAGGGAGACATTGTTCATAATGAATGATTTCTCCATCTCCCATGATGTTTTGATCTACAAAGGTGTATAAAAAATGATGGTTTGTGTAAGATTATTAAACCTGTATTCTATACAGATCACTTCTGACATTTTATTTGGGCTGAAAACTTTTGAATTTGTTGTTGGAAGAAGACAAATTGCTCAAAATGACTTATTTCTCCTTTTCCCAGTTTTTCAATAGCACATTTACATGTATCAATTTTTTTCCCCCAATTTTCATATTAAGATATATCATTTTTAGCTCCAGCTTATGTCATGGCGAATTGTCCTTTAAACAACTTCTTCTCCCTAAGCACTTGGCCAATTTAGTTGAAACTTCATAGGAAGCATCCTCTCAATGTCCTCTCTTAAATTCCTTCAATTTTTTTTTATCCATCCATAATGAAATGTTGATTGGTGGAAAAACATGGCCGCCAGGGGACGGGACTATTTTGCCTTATATAGCTATAGTGAAAACTTAAAAAAATCTTATTCTCCGAAATTGTTTAGCCGATTTTCAAATAATTTTGTAGAAATGTTCATTGGGTGACCCTCTATCAGATTCCTTCAAGCCGAGTTGATTGGTTGAAAAACATGGCCACCAGAGGGTGGGGCTATTTTGCCTTATATGACCATAGTGAAAACTTAAAAAATCTTCTTCTCAAAAAGTTTTGAGCAGATTTTCAAATAATTTTGTAGAAATGTTTCTTGGGTGACCCTCTATCAGATTTCTTCAAGCCATGTTGATTGGTAAAAAACATGGCCGCCAGAGGGCAGGGCTATTTTGCCTTATATGGCTAAAGAGAAAACTTAAAAAAAAATCTTCTCCAAAAGTGTCAGGCTGATTTACAGATAATTTTGTAGAAATGTTCCTTGGGTGACCCTTTATTAGATTCCTTCAAGAAATGTTGATTGGTTGAAAAACATGGCCGCCATGGGGCGGCGCTATTTTGCCTTATATAGCTATAGTGAAAACTTAAAATATCCTCTTCTCCGAAAGTGTCAGGCCGATTTTTAAATAATTTAGCAGAAACATTCCTTGGGTGACACTCTACAAGATTCCTTTAAGCCATGGTAATTGGTAAAAAACATGGCCACCAGGGGGCAGGGCTGTTTGGAGATTTGATTTTAGCCATATGGCCGTGGAGCGATACTGGTCCTCTTGGGCCTCTTGTTAAGAGCTTTCTGTTCTGAAAATGTAAATGAAATTGTATAACAAAATTTATAATGTAACTATAAAGAGGTGGAAAGGGCTAATACTGGCGTTCAGTCAAGGGGTTTGGGACTCAAAGTCTAGTTAAACATGTACTTAGACTTTTTGTTTTTTACCCAAACAGACTGATCATCTTTGGACTTGCCAATCATTTATGTAGACAGGCACATGCCAATTAATCCTTCAATTTCATTGCTCCATGTCGAAAAAGCGTAATCGGATATCACTTTTACATTGTGAAATTGTTTTCACTGCTGTGTAACATTTTTCCATAAAGAACAATCCTGCAGCAGGCGAACTTTCAAACATTTTGAAAATTATAAATATGGAAAATGTCTATAAATGAATGTATAATTGTTTATGGTTTCAGAAATTCATCTGCTGCAAATGTATATAATTGTCTGCATTAACCCTTTCCTTCATGAAGCCGCTTTTTGACGCCTCTGCAGCAGACGTCTTTTGAAAACACTGGCAAAAGGAGAAATTGCTTATAATGAGCAATTTCTCCTTTTGCCACAATGATTTCAACTCTTTTTGATATTTTAATTTTCATTTATGGAGATTTTTCACGTTTTTGCCAGTATGTTTTCAAAGTGATCTGCTGAGGATTTGTTGTATGTGGGAAAGGGTTAAGGAAATGGCTAAAATAAAAACGTTCAGAGCTGTAGACCCGTTTTACTATTAAATAGGAGAAGTTCCGTGAGGACATGGAGACCGAGCTGAGTGTAGATGGGGAGCCAGTGTACAACAAGGCGATATACCTAGAGTTTTTGTTGGTCGCTAAAGTCATTCTGGTGGACTGTAAGGACAAATTACAACACTTACAGGTGAGAAAGTGGCAGTTAATGGTTACACCAAGCTTTAGCTTTAGCTTGTTTGTTTATAAGAGGCATATTTCATGTTCTAAAATCCTTATTTGACATCCAAAACCTATGTTCGGGGTACTTGAAAGGAAAAAAGCTAAAATGAGATATCAGAGAGATATCGTGGAACAAAGACTAGTTTACTCTGTCGCCTCTGACCTCTAAGAGCTTGCTTTGTCTTATTTAACCCTTTCACACATACAACAAATCTGCAGCAGATGGCTGAAAACAACTTTGTGTAAATATGAAATATCTATTTAAATTGAAGTAAAATTAATGAATAAGGGTTGAAAACATTGCGTCAAAAGTCATTGGCTTTAATCGAGTCAAATGTGTCTAGAAGTGGGAAGGACTAAACTGGTGACCTGATATGATGCGTCAAAAGTCGTCTGCTTTGTAAATTATCAGAGGAAATAAATAGCATCTGAATTATGAGATGTATGATAATAATTTATATTATGTTAACAATATAAAAGGCATAATTTTAAAACTATCCTAATTGATACCAAATGTAGTGAAGCAGAAGTCTAGATAAGGCGGTGAACAGGTTTTGTTTCACCTTTTACTCATTAAAACACTAGGTTGTGGTACTCAAAACAATACATGTAATCTCATTAACATGATTATATTGAGTAACCACAACATAGGATTTAGATTTCAGAGACACCGATTATAAAACAGGTTGTACACCCTTTGTCTGTGAAGTATTAGAATCGAGACAGTTTTCGGATACAGTAATATGTTGAAAGAAAAACTTTAATTATTTTCCCATTTTAAAATGATAGCACAGAATAATTGAGCCATGGTGTAGAAAAGAATCAGTTTTTGGATATGTGTGACTCAATATGTCAGTGCAGTTTGTCAGAAGCTAAATTTATTCATCTGTGACTGATATGTAAACTGCAGGAGCCGATCAGGCTGTGTGAATGTTGCGGTTGATCTAGATCTAGATTGATTGCAAATTCATCCAAGAGCATACTACAAACTATGGTAGTATTGTACTGTACAGTGGTGGTGGCAGGTATGAATTTCATTAAAAGAGAAAGAGATATGAAAAACACACTGAATGTTGTCACAGACTTTGTTTTAATTTAGGAAACAGATTTTACTTCATGATAATTTGTCGGGGAATATATTATGGGTTTAGAGATCAAATGCACGAGAAATCCAATCACAATTTATAAATATTTTACATTTTCTATTTGCCAGACCTCTGACTGGTGGTTATTAAGGTGTTTGAACATTCAACAACAAATTCTGGAGGATAAAGCAAATTCTCTGAGGGAAACTTTTATTCAACTTATTGACTCTGGTAAGTAAACAGTCAGTCATTAAAATCTGACCCAAATACTTTGTTGTTCGTATATTGGATCTGACAACACTTAAAAGTTTGTCTCAAATTGACCGTATACCCGCTTAAATACTTTTGAGAACCTGTTGCCCATGCTAGATAAGCAGAGAACACGACAATCACCGTTTCTGCATATCATCTATTTATATGGTTGTCTTGCCTGTTTTACACCAAATTAATTGGTAAGCGACACTTCCATTGACTGATGGAAAGGCTAATCTGAGACGACCTGTATGGAGCAGTCATCAGAACTTTATATGAGCAAGCGAAGTTAAGGTCTGGTTTTAATGAGATTGGTAAACAGTATACCAGACATCCTTCTAAGGATGATGAGTCAACTAGTCTTTTCCTAACAATATCTATCCTGTATACCTTTCCAAAAACTATGTTGTTGTTCTCGACAAATTAGTTTCTTTTAAATATCCACAACATATGGTTTTTCCCACATACAGACAGCTTTTTAAACCTCTGGAGCAGAAGACTTTTTAACACAGTGTGTCAAAAGTAGAGATTGCTCCATATGACTATTATCCCTTTTGACATACATGTATATTGTTTTCATTTATTTCAGTACATGTAGTTGCACCTTTTACAGAGATTTTCCGCATTTTTGCCTTGAACTTTTTAAAGTCGTCTGTTCTAGGATTGTTGTATGTGGAATAGGTTTAAAGACCATGAATTATACCTCTTATCTAGAGTTATGTTAGAGCAAGTAAACAGACAGAAGTTAATTTGTGTTATGCTGTCGTCAAACCCTTGAACAAATCTTGGCAGAAATTTGAAAAGTTTCTTTAAATAAAAGTAGAATTATTGAATGAGCAATTTCTTTTTTTACCACAATGTTCTCAAAAGTCGCCTGCTGCAGGTTGGAAAGGGTTAAAGATTAAATGCTGCAATTTTCCGTTTTCCGTATTTGCAAAAGTTGCCATTTGCAAAGGTACTAAAAGTATTCTGTATCAAAAAAGGATTATACCGTGCAATGAAGATAATGTTACATATACATAAAGTCAGGCTTTTGACTTTCATATGCAAATTCAAATTTGAAAGTGTAAATTATTAAAATACGTAAATTAATCTTAATGTTTATTTTGTTCACAGTTCAAAAGAAAGAACCATTGATGGTGGCAGAGTGTTTAAGGTAATTTTTGTACTGTATATTTTGGCAGAGTGTTTAAGGTAATGTTTGTACTGTATATTTTGGCAGAGAGTTTACGGTAATTTTGGTACTGTATATTTTGGCAGAGTGTTTAAGGTAATTTTTGTACTGTATAATTTGGCAAAATGTTTAAGGTAATTTTTGTACTGTATACAGGGGTGGCCAAATATCAAAATAGTTCACTTGTCCATGGACAAGTAATCAGAAAAAATCACTTGTCCGTATGAATTGACTACTTGTCCATATTTTATATGCATGTTCTATATTTATATGGTTTTAGATTGAAAATAAAAAGTATTAAATTTCAGTTGTTTATTGAATGTTGACATATAATTGCAGGGTTCGACACTATTTAAACTTAAATTTCCATAGATCCTTAAGGACTCCCTGGTGCTTGGTGTAGGGTTCATATTCCTCCAACCTTTAAGGGAGTCCTCAAAATAACTGTATTTATATCTATTTTTATATAAATGAAAACAAAAAAACAACAACATTTTTGTGACTTTTTTATTATATTCATTTAACCAGATACATTAAAATTAGCATCATTTTCAGAGATCTGCCAATATTTTGAAAACATTGGGCCCATCGCCCACTGATTCTGAAAAAAGTGGGCCATTTTCAAAAACTTTAGGCCATTGTTTAATATTATTTAGCTGACTGAATATGGACACCAACAATGTGGCTCTGCTCCAGCTCAGGATAACATCAAACACATTCACATGTTAAAGCAATTGGAACAGAATATTGTTTAAGTCACCATTTAATTCTGTTTTTTAACCAACATTGATCATTTCATTAACTTTTAGTTCAAGGCTTAATATATCAGTTATGTTTCTCTTAACTTGAAAACATATATGATGCTTTCAATGTCTGCATCATTCAACTGTCTATGATGCATAGTGAAATTTTAAGAATCCAGTGTACATTACGAAAGTGAAAGTCAATTTCTGGAAACCCTCCCAGCTAAACCAAATCGAAGTCAATTTTTAACTAGTTCAAATCATTTAGACAAGTACTTGCTAGTTTAATCATCTGTTATTCATATTATAACCGATGTCTAAACATATGCAGCTTACCTCTTTACCACTTGAATACATCGAAAATCAATTTCACATCAGCGAATCATTTGAAGTCCGCCATTGTTTTTTCCTTTCAACACGTGGTTAAATAAATTTTGGGTAAACAAAAATTAAACGAAATATCACTTGACTCGCTTTACATTTTGTATAATTAAGATATATAAATATTTCGTTAAATATTTGATTCGGATAAATATCATATTCGGTATACAAGCTACACCTGTATACGGGTCTTAAACAGTTGCTATTTGTGTTTTATCGCTTGTAGGTTACGAAAAAGCGAGGGGGGAAATGAAACCGGAAATGCAAAATTCTGGGTCATTCTTATTATTGTTTATCGCATGTAAACATCCGCGCTTGTCAATATTGACGAGTAAGTTTAGGCTTTAATATTCATTTTCATTTATTAACCAGAAAATTTTACTTGTCCACGGACAAGTGGATTGAAAAAATACACTTGTCCAGACGTATAAATGTACGGCTCGGGCAACTCGGACAAAGCATTTTGCCACCCCTGGTATATTTTGGCAGAATGTCACATACTGATCACTTCTCCATTGTCTATCCCATCATATTTTCACTAGCCTACATATTGGCAGGAGACACAATTGTTTCTTTGAACACATGGTTCATTATGCATCCCCAAAAGTGAAGCATATAGTTAGAAGATTGTCTACTTGTCTTTGTGTCAAAAGGTTGGTGTCTGCCCATCCCTTTTAAATTGTCTAGACAACAACTGTAACGTGCCGGGCTAAAGACGCAGAAGATCCCTTCAGCGAAAAGTATACTTAACGCTGAAGGGGTCCACTTGTCTTTTATATATAGCCCTAAACTCCATCACTTCGAAACGGTGATGTAAATTTGCATATCAAATGCAACGTATACCGAACGTTTTCGTTACACTGTCTCAAATTCATTGCAACTATAATGAGAAGATTCAGTAACAGGAGGAGGTGTGCGTATTACCTGCTTGTTTAGATTTTACTTATGATAACAAAGGCCATTGTGACAAGCTTACTCTTCCACCAATAGGCTAACATAGTAGTTGTTGTCTTTATGGGAAGGTATCCAGTTGCCCCAGATATATTGGTGTGGATTTTTATCCCCCCGGAATCACCGATTCGGTGGGCATCTAGTTTTTGGCCTGTCTGCACGTCTGTGTGCACGTCTGTCTGTCTGTCTGTGTCTGCACGAAAAAAACTTTAACCTTGACCACTACTTTTGAACCATAACAGGTACGGCTACCATATTTCACATGTGTATTCCTTGTGACATGACCTTTCTGTCAGTACCAACATTTTTGACCTTGCGACCTTGACCTTTGACCTAGATGTTGCCATTCTCGAAAAAAACTTTAACCTTGGCCATTACTTTTAAACCATAACAGGTATGGCTACCATATTTCACATGTGTATTCCTTGTGATATGACCTTTCTGTCAGTACCAACATTTTTGACCTTGCGACCTTGACCTTTGACCTTGATGTTGCCATTCTCGAAAAAAACTTTAACCTTGGCTATTACTTTTGAACCATAACAGGTACGGCTACCATATTTCACATGTGTATTCCTTGTGACATGACCTTTCTGTCAGTACCAACATTTTTGACCTTGCGACCTTGACCTTTGACCTAGATGTTGCCATTCGCAAAAAAAACTTTAACCTTCACCACTACTTTTGAACCATAACAGGTAAGGCTACCATATTTCACATGTGTATACCTTGTGACATGACCTTTCTGTCAGTACCAACATTTTTCACCTTGACCTTTGACCTAGATGTTGCCATTCTCGATAAAAACTTTAACCTTGACCACTACTTTTGAACCATAACAGGTACGGCTACCATATTTCACATGTGTATACCTTGTGACATGACCTTTCTGTCAGTACCAACATTTTTCACCTTGCGACCTTGACCTTTGACCTAGATGTTGCCATTCTCGAAAAAAACCTTTAACCTTGACCACTACTTTTGAACCATAACAGGTACGGCTACCATATTTCACATGTGTATACCTTGTGACATGACCTTTCTGTCAGTACCAAAATTGTTCACCTTGCGACCTTGACCTTTGACCTAGATGTTGCCATTCTCGATTTTTTTTTTTTAACCTTGACCACTTCTTTTGAACCATAACAGGTACGGCTACCATATTTCACATGTGTATTGCTTGTGACATGACCTTTCTGTCAGTACCAACATTTTTGACCTGGCGATCTTGACCTTTGACCTAGATGTTGCCATTCCGGGCATCAGTGTTTCACAAACACATTTTGTTTATGTGAGAAATTCAGGCAGCATACATTATATGGGAACTGTGAAAAACAGTTGGAAACTGTATTAGCTCCAATGAATCAGTCAAAGAAATAATTGATTGGTGAACAAGCTTTTATTAACGATCAAGTCATTTGATTAATGAGTAAATACTTCTGATATCAAAATGATAGTCTTCTAATTGATTGAAGAAGGGAGAGCTAGTAATTTTCATGCAACTGAGAATCAATTCATGGTTTTGAATTAATGCGGGTCCTATTAAACTTCACTATGAGAAAACATTACAACAAGGAGAAACTGCTCATCACAAACAACTTCTTTTTTTGTCACAACATGTTCAAAAGTTGTCCACTGCCTTGTCTGATGTGATATGTTGGAGTAGTGTGTTATAAAACCTAGTCCACAGATACAATTGTTCGTAGCTGGCATACAAAGCTTGTTCAAGGGGGATCTCATTACAACAAATAAATTTCTTTTTATTGGTTTTTCATTCTCTTTGAAATTTCCAAATTTTTGGGGAAGCATATACTGGTCACTGCAATGTCTACGACTATCTGTGTGTCCAACTTTCATGTCCAGATTATTTCTCGGGCTGACTGGAATCAATATTTCATTTTCCCAAAATGTCCTCAATTGCCCTCTGCCTCAGAGGCATCAATTGTCAACTGTTTCAGGGAACAGCTTAACCCTTTCCCACTCATAAATGCTTTTGGACTCCTCTGCAGAAGACGACTTTTGAAAACTTTGTGACAAAAGAAGTAATTACTCAAAACAAGCAATTTCTCATTTTGACACAATGTTTTCAACTCTTTATGTATGTCTTCATTTTAGATGTTTTCCATATTATTGTTGAGATGTTTTCAAAGTTGTCTGCTGCAGATTTGTTGCATGTGGGAAGGGTTTAGACCTATAGCTGGATTACGACTTTGGCTTGTAGGACGTTTGGGCCAATGAATGTTTCAACCCTGACATTTTGGCCTAGGACGTTTCCGCCAGCTATTTTCATCAAAAAGGACTTTTCAGCCACTATTTTGATATGCCTGCAACAAAAATCTTCTGCAGCAGGGTCATCAAAAGGGAAAGGCTTATGTATTGCTTCCTTTTTTCCCAGGGAGACACAGATTATGTTCCATCTAGAGGCAGGGTATCTCAGTCACACATTCTTCATGTACAGAGAAGCAAAGGAGCATTTTAATACAGCGAAGAAACTTTCTGGATTAATGGTCGAGTTTACAGGTATGTGGTCGAGGGAGATCAAAATTTCTAAGGCAGGTGGCGGAGAAAAACAGACTGTAAAGTCAATAGGAATTTTGAACTTCCCCCATGATGAAGACAGAAAGGTGATATGTTTGTGATACCCAGCCATGACACAAAGAGATACCTCTTTCGTCAGCTCTCCTCGACATTGTGAATTTTTGGTTGATAACACATGTGTTCTTTCATACACTATTGTATATCCTTTGAATCAATTTGTTTAAGTCTTTACCAATATACGTCTACTCTATTGTGTCAGCTATAAACATGTTACATGTATTTACCTAATTTTGATACTTCTGATGCCTCTGCAGCAGATAATTTTTGAAAGCATTATGAAAATACATTTTTTTTACATCTTCATTTACCTTTTTAAATGTATCCCAAAAGTAAATTTCCAAATCTAAAGATGTTTTTTAATATAACCACAATAATATTGAACGGGTAACTATTTTTCTGTGGGAAAGCGTTAATGCTTAATTAAACCCTATATCTTGCAGACATGATTGTTTGAAGTACCCACAGCATAGGGATTGAGCATCAAATAAGGATATAAGAACCTGAAAAACAATCCATATCTAGAATTGTTTGTTAACCCTTTCCCATATACAACAAATCTGCTGCAGACACTTTGGAAACAAGAATGAAAGAATGCAAATATTTCGAAAATCCCTATAAATGAAAGTAATATGATATAATTGAGTTGAAAACATTGTGGCAAATGTAGAAATTTTACCTTTTGCGACAATTTTTTCAAAATTTGTATGCTACGGATGCGTTTTAATGTCTGCAAGTGCGAAAAGGTTAAAATAGTTAGATTTATTGTAGGTGCTATGGGTAAGAGAACAAGATATCAACAAACAGAGAAAGCTCAACTGATTTTACTTGTTACAAGAGAGCTGAATGATAGTAGTAACAGTTCTAAAGATGTCACAGTTGTTGATGAGCCTTCCGTTTTACCTAAAGTAAGTACCGTAAATGCTTGACTGTAAGGCGCTCTCGACAATAAGACGCCTCTTAACTTCTAACCTCAAATGCTTGACTCTCTAATAAGACGCAGTCAGATTTCTGTTTTTTTTGGTCAAACTTCAAACCCATGATAAACAGCAAGATTTAACATGAAGTCATCACATTAGGTTGAAAAAAACACAAATAAATTCACCGATCTCCATTCATAGCCATTTTAAAATGGAACATAATATAGAAATTTCTCCTTTTGTCACCACGTTTTCAACTATGTTTAATGTTTGATTGTTGTACTTTCATTAAAAGTGAGTTTCCAATTTTTTTCGGGTATATTTTCAAAGTCGTCTGCTGCAGATTTGTTGTATGTGGGAAAGGGTTAAGTACAAAGTATAGATTAAATAACTTTGGGACCTTCTCAGTTTCCTATCCATCTGCGGGTCACACTTTAATGTTAGTTGTAGTTTTTAGCTGAACTGGCTCAATATTCAATATTCTGCTGTGCGTGTATGCTTCTTTCTTTGGCTTCGCACAACTTTCTGTAAACATTGGCCCATAGGTAGCATCCCCTCGATTTTCGTTCCTTAATTCCCTCAAATGCTTTTGATCCATGCTATATTATGGTTTCCATGGCAAAAGAAAAAAAAATCTTTAACAAATTGGTTGGCTGATTTTCAAATAATTTTGTTCTTTGGGCGACCCTCCATCAGATTCCTTCAAAACATTTTAATTGGTTATAAAACATGGCCACCAGAGGGAGGGAAGAATAATGAGATCTTTACTACTCGCTCCTGAGTCGGTATATGCATCTCCTTGGGCATCCAGTTAAAGTTTTAGGGCAAGTTGGCATTTTCTTTCATAAGTACTTGTGCTAGGGCTTTCATATTTGGAATTTAGTTACCTATTTTACCTTTCTTCACAATGAATGCTGAAGATGCGGAGTTGTGATCTCCCTTTAGAAGTAAAAAACATGATTTTGGTTAAAGTTTTAGGGTAATTTGGCATTTTCATTTAATTTTTTAATTTTTCTCAATAAGTACTTGTTTTAAGGTATTCATATTTGGAATATAATTACATATAATACCTTTCTTTACATTGTATATTGAAGATGCTGAGTGTGACCTTGTTTTGGGGGTAAAAAACATGATTTTCCATGATGGTTACATTCATTTCTTATTGTGATCATTCATTTATCAAATATAGTTCTTCAACATATAGCAAACGGGTTTTGGTGTCAAACATTTGGAAAACCTTTTTTTAAGGTCAATGATAAAGTTTCGTTTTTAGCGTGACCATTCGAAGAAAAATGAGGGTTTTACTACTCAACCCGGTTAATGTTTTAGGGCAAGCTGGCATTTTCATTTATTTCACCAATACCCTTCATTCAAATACTTTATACTTCACACATTTCATAAGGACCATCACACAATTAGGTTGGATAACTCCATTGTATCCTAAATATGGAGTTATGGCCCTTGATTGATTTAGGAAATTTGACTTTTTAAATGATATATATTTAAATGTATGTATGTATTCAGTTGCTTTTACATATAGAGTATATATGATTTAATATTTCTTAAGTGCAATATAATGAAAAAGTGCTTTATGTGAATAAGCGGCATATAGTCCATCACGCTGTCCTCCGACAGCTCTTGTTATTTGCCCTTTGGCAGTGGAGTGATATTGGCACTCTTGGGGCACTTGTTGGTTATTGGCAGATAACACATGTGTTTCTTCAAACTCTCTTGATTGATGCCCTTTTAACCCTTTCTCACATACAACAAAACTGCAGCAGACGACTTTGAAAACATAGTGACAAAAACCTGAAAATTCTCCATAAAAGATAGCTTAATTGTTAAATAAAGTTGAAAACATTGTGGCCAAAGGATTAATTGCTCATGATGGCCACAATGTTTTCAAAGGTCATCTTCTGCTATTGCGTCAAAATGTGTCTGCATGTGGAAAAGGGTTAAAAAAACTGTGAAAAATATCTTCTCTTTGCTGGATCTGTTGCACTTTTGCTACTACATGTAGTTGTTAACACCCTTGCATACAAGAATCTGCAGCCGATTGACTTGGAAAATATTTGGGGGAAATATAATAAAATATAAAGTACATCTTCATTTAGAAAATAGCTAAATGTTTTGTATAATAGCACATTGTTCACCTTCTTGGAATGTATTCTCTAATGTTCTGGGAAAAGCAGACATTTGTGACATACCGGTATACAAAAAGAACATCTAGAAATTGCATTTTATTTATGCATTCAGGCTACTTGGAAGGAAATTATTTATGAAAACATGGTGCAGACTACTGTTTACCTGTTTTTCAGTTTCTAAAGCATTGTGAGGAAAGATAAAATTGCTCTGACAATGACTTTCTTCTTCATTATGCACAATATTTTCTAGATCTTGCTTTTAGTCACACTATCTTTTTCAACTCTCGAGAAGGAAGGGGTCTATTTCTCATAATCTATTGTGGTACTTTAACTTTTGCATATAAGGTAGTTTCTTTGGACTAAATCCAAAATCGTTCTTTTCAGAATCTTAACTTAGAAGATGACACAGTACTTGATGCAATTAACTTCACGGATGACATACAGACAACCACCCTATCAGCTGTGGAACAGTCGTTAATAATGGGATTGATGTAAGAAATATTTTCATGAAACTGGAATTCTTACAAGGCTTTCAAACTTGTATCAACATCAAACTTTCAATAATTTACATCATTGATTTTTAACTTAGATATTTTTTTAAATCAGGCTTCTCTAAAAACCTTCATCAGATAAATGCTTTTGGATTGACATTATAGTTTAAAGTGACAGGTCTCAAAGATTTACGTGTAATGATGTTGGGTTGCTAGCTAGTAGTTAGCTCAAGATGAGCTATTGTGATCACTCACTGTCCATCATATGCTGACGTCAGTTCAAATCTTTTCAAAGTAGCCTACAGGAAGTTACACTAGGTGGCCCTTATCAAAAATTCTTCAAAGATTATAATTTCAACTATACTTTGGTTGCTGCGGTATTAGAAAAGGGAGAAAATGCCAAATCTTTTATAATCTTCTTGTCCAAAAGTACAGGACTGATTTGCAAATTATTTTGCACAAATGTTCATTGAGTGACCCTCTACCAAGATTGTTCAAATTTTTCCCGGTCCATTTAAAAACATGGCCACCAGGGGGCGGAGTTTTTTTTCCTTAATTGTATATAAAGTGAAAACTTAGAAAATCTTCTAATTGACTAAAAGCACTGGCCAGATTTGAAAATAATTTGGCATGAATGTTCCTTGGGTGACCCTCTACCAATATTTTCAAATGATTCCAATCCATTGAAAACATGGCCGCTAAGGGGCGAGCTTGTTTTTCTTTTATGTTTATATAGTGAATCTTTAAAAAATCTTCTTGTACAAACATATAGACAAATGTTCCTTGGATGATTGTTGAAATTATTAAGATCCATTGATAAATATGACCACAAGGGGTTTTGCTTGTTTTCCTTGTATGCATATTGTAAGAACATTTAAAACTAATTATAACCCCAGATACGTAGTATATATATATATAGGAGTCACGCTTGTCGGTCGGTTTGTCAGTTGGTTGGTTGGTCCGTTGGTCTGGACATTTCTTGTGAACACTATTACTCAGCAACCCTTGATCAGAATTCAATATAACTTCACAAGAATGATTGATACCAAGCCTAGTTGTGCATATTGTGGGCGTGTTGCACTGGAATTATTTTTAAATGAGTTATGGCCCCTTGAATTTCTCATACATAGTTGGTCTATAGACATTTCTTGTGAACACTATTTCTCAGCAACCCTTGGTCAGAATTCAATATAACTTCACAAGAATGATTGATACCAAGCCTAGTTGTGCATATTGTGGGCGTGTTGCACTGGAATTATTTTTAAATGAGTTATGGCCCCCTGAATTTCTCATACATAGTTGGTCTGTAGACATTTCTTGTAAACACTATTTCTCAGCAACCCTTGGTCAGAATTCAATATAACTTCACAAGAATGATTGGTACCAAGCCTAGTTGTGCATATTGTGGGCGTGTTGCACTGGAATTATTTTTAAATGAGTTATGGCCCCTTGAATTTCTCATACATATGTATATTGTCAGGCACCAGCTGGGGGTATTCATCACCTTCAGTGATATTTCTAGTTTCTATTAAATCAGGTAAGCGCTTTAGGTCCATCATGGACCTCTTGTAACTTAATATTATATTTGTGCTCTGCATCAGGGAACCCAACCTATGTGCTTTTATGCCTCATGTAGACCAGGATTATTCTACCTGCTGTGAAAGGTTCTTTTAATTAAAACCTTCTGTGACTATGTTTTGAACAGTGCAGCACACATCAAGCTGTGTAGATATGCACATTGATCTTGATCTTGCCTGAGCACAATTGCCATAAGGTTGGTTTTCCTATAGCAAGACTTATTTCTAGTTTATTCCGGTCAACGCCATATTCTATGTTGCTAGAAATTTTCTATAAAAAACTTGAGATAGGTACAGGTTGTTTTTGTCTAAACTGCTTGAAAAACTTAACCCATTCCCACTTGCAGACGCATTTGCAGCAGACGACTTTTGAAAACATTGTGGCAAAAGGAGAAATTGCTCATGATGAGCAATTTCCCCTTTTGCCACAATGTTTTTAACTATATTTAATGATTAAACTCTCATTTATTTAACATCTTTGGCAATATGTTTTCAAAGTCATCTGCTGCAGAATTGTTGTATGTGGGAAAGGGTTAAGTTAAAAGTGACGTTAGGATCCTACTTGCTTTTGTATGTGTTTTGAAAGTAATTTGAAAATCAAACTAATGAATGAAATAATTTGCTTTTCAGGGAAAACCACAGGAGAAGTAGGGCAATTGACAATCAATTAATAGAAGAGGAAATGCAGGCATTTATCTCTGTAAGATATTTTTGTGTTGCCATCCTGTAAGGCAGTGAGATGCAGATCACTTCTGCTGATCCATCTGCTTGACTGTCTGTCATTCATGCCTTGCATTAACTGGTCACAACTTTGTTTTTGTTTGACAGGTTGACGAGTTTCAAACTTGCAACGCTTATACCTAGAGTGATAAGGAGAATATAAAATTACCATGAACACAATTCCTTCTTTTTAGCTCACCTGAGCTATTGTGATTGATCCTTGTCCGTTGTTTGTCTATCTGTCTGTCCGTCCGTCCGTCCATTCTTGTTTTTCAACATACAACTTTTCCTCCTAAACAAAAGAGCCAAATTCAAGATAGTTTTACAGGAATGTTCCTTAGGTGGTCCTCTTTCAAGTTGTTAAACATTTTTAATTCCATGAAGAGCTATGGTTGCTGCGGAATCTGATAAGGGGAAAATGCTAAAACATTAAAAATCTTCTTGTCTAAAAGTACAAGCCCTATTTGAAAATGATTTGCACAAATGTTCTTGGGTGAACCTCTACCAAGATTGTTTGAATTATTCTGATCCGTTGAAAAACATGGCTGTCAGGGGGTGGAGCTTGTTTTCCTTATATGTGTTTAGTGAAAACTTATTAAAAAAAGGTCTAAAACTTCTGACCCGATATGTAAATAATTTCGAACAAAATTTATGTTCCTTAGGTGATCCTCTACCACGATTATTCAAATTATTCAAATGTGTTGAAAAACATGGCTGCCAGGGGGCAGGGTTTGTTTTCCTTAAATGTATTTATAGTGAAAACTTAAAAAATCTTCTAGTACTAAAGCACTGACCAGATTAGAAAATACAGTCAAACCTGCACTACCGACCACTTGGTATAACCGACCCCCTGGTGTAAGCGACCACATTGAACTCCCCCCCGATGATTTTTAGTCATAAATTAACCTGCAATAAGCGAGATCCTGCTGTCTGCGACCAACGGACACAAAAACCCTTCCCATTTTAATAAAAATCCACGGTTCAGCGACCTTAAATCTAACAGTCAAATAATCCTAACACAACTGTTGCGTGTAAACCACACAGGTTTAAATTATCATCAAGCAAGGTGTTACATGTAAAATTACCCGAGGTCAAATTCTGCAGACGTGTATTACAGTGGGAAAAAACCGATAACTGCGGTGTTAGCAGTTTGTATTTAATACACTTTAGCTACAATTAATGTCTTTGTTATGACTCTCAAATACTGCAGATGTATCACAGTGGTAAAAGCCGATAATTGCAGGTTAAGCAGTTTGTATTTAATACACTTTAACGTTAATTATGTCTCCCCCTGTATACAGGGGAGATATATTGTTTTTGTCCTGGGCGTCTGTCTGTCTGTCTGTCTGTCCGTCTGTCCGAAATCGTGTCCGCTCCATATCTCCAAGACAGCTTGAAGGATTTTCATGAAACTTGTGTCAGATGTTCACCTCATGAAGGCGATGTGCAGAAACCATGTCCCGACCATACAGGTTCAATGTCAAGGTCAGACTTGAAGGTCAAAGGTTTGAGCCTTAATTTCGTGTCCGCTCCATATCTCCAAAACGGCTTGAAGAATTTTCATGAAACTTGTGTCAGATGTTCACCTCACGAAGGCGATGTGCAGAACCCATGTTCCGACCATACCGGTTAAAGGTCAAGGTCAGGCTTGAAGGTCAAAGGTTTGAGCCTGTTTTTCGTGTCCGCTCCATATCTCCAAAACGGCTTGAAGGATTTTCATGAAACTTGTGTCAGATGTTCACCTCATCAAGGTGATGTGCAGAACCCATTGTCTGCTTTATAGGTTGGAATGTTTTGAGAGATTTTGACAGATATTTGAGGGGGAGACATCTGTTTTTTCAAAAACAATTCTAGTTATTGTCCGTGTTAAATCACCCCGTGGATAGTTTGGGGATTGTTTGTGGATTTATTATGTCAATTTTGGTCCGACTTTTTGATCTCTTTAATTGGATCTGTGTTGTTTTTTTGCTTTCTAATGGTGATAGCACGTTTATTTAATCTGCTCTTTTATAAAATTTAATTAGCAAATCTGTGGACACTCAATATTTTAAACTTGACAATGTCTTTAAATGACTCCTTAAATGATTTTGTTTTTAAATGGACAGTCTTTGAAACAGAAAACGATCAGTGACTTTTTAGCTCACCTATGCACGAAGTGCAAGGTGAGCTATTGTGATCACATTTTGTCCGGCGTCCGTCCGTCGTGCGTCGTCAACATTTCAGCTTGTTAACACTCTACAGGCTACATTTTGCATCCAATCTTCATGAAAGTGTATCAGAACATTCATCTCCATCAAATCTTGGACAAGTTCGAAACTGGGCCATATGAGGTCAAAAACGAGGTCACTAGGTCAAATTGAAGCGAAATCTTGTTAACACTCTAGAGGCCGCAATTTTCAACTTGAGCATGTTGAAATATTGTCAGAATGTTTGTCTTAAAGATATCTAGGTCAAGTTTAAATATGGGTCATATTGGGTCAGAAACTAGGTCACTAGGCCAAATTGAAGGAACATCTTGTTAACTCTGTAGAAGACACATTTTTTGCTACAGCAGCTTGACATTTTATGAGAATGTTTATCTTAATGATATCTAAGCCAAGATCGAATATGGATCATGTAGAGTCAGAAACAAGGTCAATAAAGGAAAATATTGTTCAAACTCCGGAGGCCGCATTTTTACTTTGAGCAAGTTGAAAATTTGTCAGAATGTTGTCTTGATAATATCTAGTCCATGTTGGAATATGGGTCATATCAGGTAAAAAAATATAGATCACTAGGCCAAATGAAGGAAAATATTGTTAACACTGTGGAGGTTGCATTCAGAATAATTGTCCTGATGTATTTTGCATTGTAGTACATTGTATAATTAAGGTGAGCGATCCAGGGCCATCATGGCCCTCTTGTTTAGTAAGAAGTAGTGCTCTATTCTTCTACTGAACATACATGTATATATCCTCATGTTATAGTTAAACAAAAACATCAAATAATAAATAACAATCAAGTTTGTGATTAAATGTAGATATGTTTTATTTATTAACTTACACTTTTGCAAATCAATATTATTAATATTGAAATAAAATATAAAATTAGAAGAACAACAAAATGTTTATTTAAGGATTGACTCTTATTTTTCGTGCGTTCATGCAGTATGAACGTCGGACGCGATTTTTCAAATCCATGAAGCGCGCTAGCGCTTCTTGGGAAATTTGCAAAATCGCGGCTGAGCGTTCATACTGCATGAACGCACGAAAAATAAGAGTCAATCCTTATATTTACATTTTCCACTTTTCATTACTTTATTTTATTCGACCTTAAAGTGTTCGCGAACAAGTCTTTAATAACAATGAAGAAATGTTACCGCCAACGTACGTTTGTTTAAATGAACAGCTGATATTTGTAACGTCGTAATATCATTGGTTAAATGACGTCACGCTATTGAAATAAACAATGACGTCAGAGGTCATGAAAGGTCGAGCGGTTCATGCAAAATGAACAGAATTTATTTGTACAGAAAATCAAGTGCGAATGTAAATATTGTTATTTATTCTTTAATACCAATACATGTATGATGTAGTATACATAAGACCCAAAAAACGAAAAATACATTTGTACCTCAATAAGAGACCACCTGTCTTAAGAGACCACTTACAGCATTTCCCTTGGGTGGTCTCTTAATACAAGTTTGACTGTAGTTTCGCAAAAATGTTCCTTGGGTTACCCTCTACCAAGATTGTTCAAATTATTCCGATCCGATAAATATGACCAAAAGGGGGCATTGCTTGTTTTCCTTGTATGCATATCTTAAGAACATTGAAATTTTGTATTTCTGTTAAATCAGGTGAGCGATTTAGGACCATCATGGTCCCTTGTTGTTTACATTCTTGGTCATTTAAAATTTTGAATACAAAATCTGATGACTGTAAATCATGGACTTGTGGCCTGAAAAAAAATCAGAAGATCTGATAGGAGAGTCAACTATGAATACCCAAATCAGAGATCGCAAAGTTAGGGGTACGTCTTATGGCCGACTATTTACGGTAGAAGAAGTGGTCCTTCAGTGACTATACATTATTATATCTACACACTTGATTGATTGATAAATAAAGTCATCATGTGTTATCAGAATTGCGGTAAAATAAACTTTAAACATCATATGCCATCTTCTCCTGAACCACATAACAAATTTCAACCAAACTACACTGGTGGTCCTCTTTAAAAATTGGTCGAACGTTGGTTGCTGTTATATTAGATAAGTGGGTAGGAAATGACCGAACTTTAAAATTCTTCTTTGCTGTATCTTAATGTCGGATTCCAAGATAACTTGGTAAAAATGGTACTTGGGTGATCCTCTACAAAAGAAATTCAAGCCATATTGATTGTTTGAAATAGATTACAGCCAGGTGGATTCTGAAGAGGGGAAAAATGACAAAACTTTATAATTTGATTTTTATGAAAGTGACGGCTGATTGGAGGGTAATTTAGCAGAACAGTTTCTTCATTTACCATTTACATAGTGTTTTCAATCTTTATTGAATGATTGAAAAACATAGCCACTAGGTGGATTGAGAAAAAGAAAGACAGAGATACATTTAGTTTACCTTTTCCTGTATGGACATGCAATTTGACACATATGCAGCACTTTTAAAAACAATTTGGCAAATGAAGAAATTGCTCGGAAGCAATTTATTCTTTTGCAAGAATGTAAAATCAACTCTCCTGTAGAAGGTAAAACATTTATTATATTTTGCAGTACATCCTGAGTGAGGCGAGAAGTTGGAGTGTGTCCAGTGCTGCACTGTGTAGGAGAGCAGTGCTGGAGAGGAAAGGATCTCGGAGGGTGGATAGATCACTGCGACAGATAGAGGTAACTCATTAACACTTTCCCACATAAAACAAATATCCAGCAGACCACTTTTAAATCATCTTTAGAAAAATTATTGAACATCTGTTGATATAAAAACTTAGTTTTGGAAAAGAATTGAAAACATTGGACAAAAGGAGATATTGCTCATAATGAGCAGTTTCTCGCTTTGCTTAAATGATTTTAAAAGTTGTCTGCTTCTGAGGTGACAAAAAGTGTCTGTATGAGGGAAAGGGTTAACTGATTTGTGGCTTTTTCAACTAAAGCTTTCCCGTTTTTAGCTCCACCGGATGAAAGCCAGTCGAGCTTATGTCATGGCGAATTGTCTGTTGTGCGTCTGTGCATCTTTGCGTCATTTTAACCACTTGGCCAATTGGGATGAAACTTTATAGGAAGCATTTTCTCAATGTCCTCTCTTAAATTCCTTCAAATGTTTTGGATCCATGCACAATTCTGGTTTCGCTGGCAACCGAAAGAAAAAACTTTTTCTCCTCCAAAACTGTTTGGCTGATTTTCAAATAACTTTGTAGAAATGTTACTTGGATGACCCTCTATCAGAATCCTTTAGGCCATGTTGATTGGTCGATAAATATGGCCACCAGGAGGCAGGGCTATTTTGCCTTATATGGCTATAGTGAAAACTTCTATTTTGCCTTATATGTTTAAATTGAAAACTTAAAAATCTTCTATTCCGAAAATGTCGATTTTCAAATTATTTTGTAAAAATGTTTCTTGGGTGACTCTCTTTCAGATTCCGCCAAGCCATGTTGATTGGTCTAAAAATATGGCTGCCAGGGGGCGGGCTGTGAGCCTTACATTGGCTTTAGTGAAAACTTTAAAAATCTTCTCCTCTCAAATTATTTGGCCGATTTTCAAATAATTTTGTTGAAATGTTCCTTGGGTGACAACACTCTACGAGATTCCTTTAAGCCATGGTTATTGGTTAAAAAACATGGCCACCAGGGGGCGGGGATTTTTACAAGATTCAATTTTTGCTTAATGTTAGTCGAGAGATACTGGCCCTACAAGCGACTTCTCCTAAACCAATGAACTACTTTCAAAACAGGAATGTTCCTTAGGTGGACCTCTTTCAAAGTTGTTCAAAGAATAAATTCCTTGTAGAAATTTGGATGCTGAGGCATCAGAAAAGGGAAAATAATTTGGCACATACAGTCAAACCTGTGCTAACGGTCACCTGTTATTAGCGGCCACCTGCCTTAAGTGGCCAATTTCAGACCCTCCCGTCGAAATTTACTATATAATTTAACTGCAATAGGCGGTCACCTGGTCAACGCAGCCAGCGGCCAACATTTTTGGTCCCAAATGCATAAAAAAACTCTTAAAACGGCCACCAAATGAACAAATTTTACCGTAAAATATTGATTTTGGCATTTAAAAATTTCATTACGGCCACAGAATTAATATTTATTTAAAGTACTTAAAACCAATTAAATCAAATAATTATAATATATCCTTAATTTAAAATAAGTTGCTTTTAGTTTAAACTTTCTTAATTGGCCGTAAACAAAGCTGTTATTGTGTTCTACATAATCGCAATTTTTCCGACTCAAACACGAGTGTAATTCGTGATAATTAAAGCCCAAGCTAGTGATGTAATTGTGGGAAATTCCACCAGCAAGGTAGAGGTGCAACGATTCGCTCCGATGCATCGAAAAAGCGATTTTGCATAACTGACTGGTTCACAGATTTCGTCGATATCGCGTATCACTATCGGGTAAATTAAGTTAAACCAGTCAACGTATTTATAGTGTTTGTGTACGATGTCAAATTGTTGACATCTGCGTGTAACAAACTGCTTTAGTTGTTGACAATTAAAGACCGACCAATTACAAATTAATTTCGTTGATTGAATCTCGGAATTCCGACTTTTAAAATGGCGGACGGCGAAAACACCTTTGAAGGCATTTTTGGAAAATTGACTCGTAAGAGGAATTGAAATGATCCCACGTACCAGTTAGGGTGAATTTGTACGTAGGATAGTTTTCTTAGTATGATTCAAACCTGTTTGACAATGATTGAAGCGATCCAAGCGAATTTTCTTGATTTATTCTAGCAAATTTATAATGTTCTCACTGATTTGGCATGGTAAAATATATCAACAATTTGAAAATAAAGTCTAACTCAAAATAATGGTAATTCCATATATTGAACAAAAACATAGAGAGTTATTAAATCCCTCCAAATATAAGTGTATGTATACATAGTATCACAGACACAAAAAAAGAATATGTGCAATCATGTTTACAGTTGAGTTCAACATGAATGTGTGTGTTCTTTATACTGTACCAAAATACTGTACCAAAATACTTTGCAATGCTGGGTGAAAATTGATGACCCTGTAGTAGGCAGCCACCTGTCTTAAGCAGCCAATTTGGCCCTTTCCCTTGGCTGGCTGCTTAAGACAGGTTTGACTGTATGTTCCTTGGGGGACCTTCTACCAACATTGTTCAAATTATTCCTATCCGTTGAAAAACATGGCCGCCAGGGGGCAAAGCTTGTTTTCCTTATATGTGCATTGTAAAAACTTTAAAAATCTTCCTGTCCAAAAGTACTGGCCCGATTTAATGATAATTTGTCAAAGTATTACGATTCATTGAAAAACTTGACAAAATTAAAAGTCAATGACCTCATCAAAACCAGATGATCTCAGACAAGGAATGTCGCTGAACTGTGGAATAATTAGCGGCCAATAATGGAAATAATTGAGATTGGAAACTAGGCATTGTTCATTAAAAATAATATTAAAGCTGAAATTGGTCAGTGAAAATGAAACTTGAGAGGCGATAGGTGGAAATTGTGTATACATGTATATGTATTTGTGTTAAAAAAAATTTGCCCGACCTATTGATATTTAAAAATTTCCTGAGCCCTGCTTAGTATATATTTGACAAATGTTAAATTCATGGGAAGAATATATGAGGCTGCCTTGTCTGTTTATCTAATTGTCTGTCCATCAAGGTTAACTTATAAAAAATTGAGGGCGAAAATTGTATGAAAATTCATCAGAACCTTTAATACCAAGAGGAAATGCAAATCAGCTTATTGAGTTTATACAGAGTTATGGACACAGACCTTTGATATTTTACCCATTTCCTTGTTTATACAGGAGCTTTATAACCAGGCAAAAAGACCAGAGCCCTCTGCAGGTCAGAGGTTAGAGCTGTTTTATTCAGTACCTATTTTACCACTGTGGAAAGTTCAGGTTAGTTTGTCAAATCATCATTACATAGTTTAACCCTTTCCCACATACAGCAAATCTTAAGCAGACGACTTTGAAAATGTCTACTAAAAATATGGAAAATCTCTATGATTGTATCTATGTATAACAAATGAAAAAAAGTTGAAAACATTGTGGCAAAAGGAGAAATTTCTCCTTTTGTCAAGATGTTTTCAAAGTTTGTCTGTTGCAGATGTGTCAAAATGCGTCTATAGGTGGGAACGGGTTAAAATCCTAATTCTTTGAAACTCGGAAGTGTTATAATGAGAATTTTAAATCTCAAGAGTAAGGGTTGACTGTTTGACAATTTAATTGGTGAATGTTTACCTTATATATTATTTTAAAAGTAATTTTCTTTGAAAACACCAGAGGACAAAGGTCTCATATCACACAGAAGTTGAAGTATTATTTTGATACAGTATAGGATACATTGCTCTTTTGTGCAATTCGTCTTTTCACACAATGTTTTTAAAAGTTATGTGCTGCAAAGCCATCAAATGTCATCTGTATGTGGGAAAGGGTGAACTTTTTTCCTTATTCTTTCAGAGTCAACTAGCAGAGATTCTACTTTCGCTTGGTGGCATTGGATCAGCTTTAGACATCTATGAAAGACTCCACCTCTGGGAACAAGCTATAGCCTGTTATCAAAAACTTGGGAAAGTGGAAAAGGTAGGATTGATAATGAAATGAAATGTGTTGGTCGTAACTCGTAAGGGATCTTGGTGCATCTACATACCTTGAAGATGCAGAACAACTATGCATAGGTTAACCCTCGCCCTCTGCAGCAGAAGGGATTATTAAACCAATGTGGCTAAAGGAGAAATTGCTCATTCCTTTTGCCACAATGTTTTCAACTCGATTCATTGTTTTATTTGAGAAAATATTTTTGAAAAGAAGTTTACAAAATTGTTTACTGCAGATTTGTTGTAAGTGGGAAAGTGTTAAGTCTTTCTTTCTTGCTGCCTTCTTGTAATGGAGCCTTAGAAAAACTAGAAAATTAAATATGGCCCATATACCTTAACCCTTCCCATATGCAGATGCATTTTGACACATCTGCAGCACACAACTGTTTAAAACATTGTGATTAATGGAGAATTTGCTAATAGTGACGAATTTACCCTTCTGCCATAATGTTTTCATCTGTATTGATGACGGAATAGGGCTGCGCGAAGGTCTCATTTCAAAAGGGAAATATTTAGATTTTGGGCCCTCTTTGTATTTAAATAATAGAATTATTTTACAAATTTTATGTGACATTGAAAATTTTAGTTTGGAAAATGTTCTCAAGACTCGCTCTAGCAATGTGGGAAAGAGTTAATGTGGTATGAACTAAAGGTTGCATCAAGACCATGTGTTTGTCTGACATTGCATATATATATGTTATATTGCGTTTGCAATGAGATACTTTGCTGTAACACTTTGACTTAATTCTTTATAAATATGAGCTGGCTACTGGAAACTCAGAAGTACAGTTGTTTTAAAACAGAGTTGAATAATTGTGGAAAAATGAGAAACTGCTCAACCTTTTTCTACAATGTTTTTAGAAATTGTCTGATGCAGAGATGTCAAAAGAGGTCTATATATATATTTAAAGGGAAAAAAAAGTTAGATGTTTTATTTTTATTTTATGACAAATAAAAACAATTTTCAGGCAGAGGCAGTAATTCGTGAACAACTACAGATAAAAGAGACGCCCAGTCTATGGTGTTTCCTTGGAGATATCACTCGGAATATATCCCACTATGAGAAGGCATGGGAAATGTCGGAACACAGGTCAGCACGTGCACAGAGGTGTATGGCATATTTGTACTTTGGTAAAGAAGATGTAAGTATAACATAAATATCATACAATCTTTACAAAGTGAGACACTTGTTTTTGTCCACCAATTTTTATTTGTAAGGGGTATTTAACCTATACTGTCTTTCAGACTGTCTCTTCAACTGAGATTTTACTGTCCGTCATATCTCAGAGAGAATGTAACTTAGAGTTGTGAAATCTTGTACAATTTTGATAGTCAATAATGGATTGAACCTTAACCCTTTCTCACATCCTACAAATATACTGCAGAGGACTTCAATCATCTTGTTTTAAAGTTAAATTTGGCAACTCTTTTTGAATGAAAGTGTTATTATTGGATATAGTCACAAACATTGTGGCAAATGTAGAATTTAATTGCTCCTTATGAGGAATTTTTCCTTTTGCTCAATATTTTCAAAAGAAGTCTGCTGCAGATGTGTTGGAATGTTGGAAAGTGTTAAAAATCACACTGTTTGTCCTTGAGTTTCTATTTATTCATACATTATATCTTTGGTTTAAAGCTTAATTAAGCATGAAGTGCAGTTGAGCTATTATGATCACTGTCTGGTGTTGTCTGTCAGTTCACATCCACAATCTACTTCTCCTCCTAAATCAATGAACCAAATTTAAAATAATTTCATAGGAATGTTTTTTAGATGGTCCTTTTTCAAAGTTCAAAGATCTTAATTCCATATAGGACTTTCATAGAACTGCTTCATCTTTGAAAACTTTAAAAATCTTCTTGCCCAAATGTTCCAAGGGTGACCGACCCTCTACCAAGATTGTTCAAATTATTAGAATCTGTTGAAAAACATGGATGCTAAAGGGATGGGCTTGTTTTGTTGTTGTCCATATATGTTTATAGTGAAAATTTTAAAAATCTTCTTAAGCAAATGTATAGGTCCGATTTCAAATAATTTGGCACATAGGTTCCTTGGGTGATCCTCTTCTAAGATTGTTGAAATTATCCTGATTTTATGAAAAACATTGCCTCCAGAGGTTCGGCAAATTTTCCTTAAATGTATAAACATATTTAGTGTATTTTTGAAAAACCTTCTGGTCCAGAAGAATAGACCCGATTTGAAGATAAGTTGGCATAAAGGTTTCTTGGGTAACCCTTTACCTAGATTCTACAAATTATACAGATTTGATGTTAATAGGGCCACCAGGTTGCAGGGCTTGATTTCCTTATATGTACATTGGAAACTCTTTTAAGTTCTGTTAAATCAGGTGAGCAATATAGGAACATCATGGTCCTCTTGTTTCTTTTGCCACAATATTTTCAAAAATAGGGCATATGGGAATTGGTTTACGCAATATAGTATTTCAGAGTTGTTTGATTATATAAAAGCCAAGTTGATATATATCAACATCTGGAAAATTGAAAAATATTATAATTACCGGCCTTGTTGCTATTTAAAAATCAATTGATTAGAGATAGCTACTATAAAATGGTGTAAGATATTGTTATTGAAGAAAGAATGTTTTAATTTTCTTTTCAGTTTAAGAAGTGTATAGAATGTTTCCAGAAGTCATTGAATGTTAATGCCTTGCAGGTACGGGTATTCATGCATCTTTTAATATGTGTATCTAACAATTTTTTATCTGCTATTGAGCACTCTTTAGCACATGTTGAGCCCCAGTAACTTAGTTGGTGACTATGTGGGCTGTCAATCAAGAGGTTTATGAGTTTGAACCCCAGCTTGACCAACATTTTTCCTAAAAACACGGTGATAAGCGTCATTCATCTTCAACAAATGAGTGCAGTGTCTATCTGGAAATGAAGCAAGTTACTTAGAAAGTGTTGTGTGGCGTTCTGGCGTAAGAAAGCTGGCAAATACATGAGTAGGTGAAGTGGCCGCCGTGATTTGACTTAAAAATGTTGTTAAAATGTGTGGGATGAGTTTTTTAGATCACCTCAGCCAGAGGCTCATGGTCTCTGTCCGTTGTTGTTAACTTTTTAGCTTTAATCATCATCTCCTCCTTAACCACTTGACCAATTTCAACCTAACTTCACAGGAATGTTGCTTTGGTGTTCCTTGATCAAGGAATCAAAATCCATGGAGAACTTTGGTTGTTGCAGTATTAGAAAGGTTGGAAATGGCCAATCTGTAAAAGATTCTTTTCCTCTGAATCTGTTTGCGGGCTTATAATATAATTTGACAGAAATGGTCCTTGGGTGACATTCTACATAAATTGTTCAAGCCATGTTTATTAGTTGAAAAACATGGCAACTAGGTGTTTTCAGCAAAGTGGTAAAATGGCATATATTTTTTTAAAAATCATTCTTTTGAAAGTGCTTGTCTGATTTCAAGATAAATGTGAAAAAATACTCCTTCAGTTCCAAGCAAAAATGATTGGTTGAAATACACAGCAAACAGGTGGCCACAGAAAAGTGGTTGAATTAACTCGGCTACAAATGCCATCTCTTCCTCATCCACTTGACAAATTTCAACCAAACTTTATAGTTATGCTACTTTTCCAAAATTGTTTAAAGATACATGTTTTTTTAAAGAATTTGGTTGAAGCTGCATCAGAAAGGGAGAACAAATGCCATAACTTTAAAATTCGTCTTCTCAGAATCCGCTTGTATGATATTGTCCAAAATGATTTGGTAGAAATGGCCCTTAAGCGACCCTCTACAAGAATAGCTCAAGCAAATTTGATTGATGGGAAAAAATGGCCGCCAGACAAGTTTAAAACTTCATGTTAATAAAACGGTCAATTAGAGAATCCCCCATTTGACATTTTTGAGCTGCATCTGGCAATTAAGAGTTTTATTGATATTTGAACAGTGATTAATTTCTCTCATTTGTCACAATGTTATTAGTGATTATATCATCCGTTTTCAACAATAACACTTTAATTTAAAGAAATCATCATTAATTTTGCCTTCATGTTTTCTGCTGCAAATTTGTTGTATGTGGAAAACTGGTAAACAGATTTCAATGTGGTAAATAAAACATTCTGAATTTCAGATTCCTGTATGGTTTACATATGGTTGTGCTGCAATGGCAGCTCAGGACTATAATCTAGCTATTATCGCGTTCAGGAGATGCGTCAGCATTGACTACGATGTAAGTTTACATATTTCGCCCTCTTGATACAGACAACATTTGAAAATGGTAAAAAAATAGGAGAAATTGCTCATCTTGAGCAAATTCTACTTTTTATGCCCCTGTTTTACCTTTCACTGTCAGTCCATCATCCTTCGTAACTGGAATCCGTTCATTTTTGTGTCATAGCCTTGGCAGTTATAACTTTGCTGTTGTCTGTCTGTCCATCATGCTTTCACTGACTGACTTATTAGCAGCACACGTGTCTCTATGCACCCTCTGTTTAGGAAATGCATGCAGGTATTTCAATAATACATGATGTATAGTTAAATAATGACCAGATACAGAGCAAGTTCAAATAGCTGCTGCCATCATAATTATTAGCTCGCCTATTCGAAGAAATAGGGGAGCTTATGTTATCACCCCGGCGTTGGCGTTGGCGTTGGCGTTGGTGTTGGCGTTGGCGTCCGCGTTGCCAGCTTGGTCAAACCTTTGCGTGCAAGGCCTTTTCTCAGACACTGTGTATGCTGTTGCTTTGAAACTTCACACACTTATTCAGGATCATTAGGGGACCTTGTATGTCAAGTCCCATAACTCTGGAATGGATTTTGACTGAATTGTGCCCCTTTTTGGACTTAGAAATTTGGTCAAACCTTTGCGTGCAAGGCCTTTTCTCAGACACTGTGTATGCTGTTGCTTTCAAACTTCACACACTTATTCAGGGTCATTAGGGGACCTTGTATGTCAAGTCCCATAACTCTGAAATGGATTTTGACTGAATTGTGCCCCTTTTTCGACTTAGAATTTTGGTCAAACCTTTGCGTGCAAGGCCTTTTCTCAGACACTGTGTATGCTGTTGCTTTGAAACTTCACACACTTATTCAGGATCATTAGGGGACCTTGTATGTCAAGTCCCATAACTCTGGAATGGATTTTGACTGAATTGTGCCCCTTTTTGCGACTTAGAATTTTGGTCAAACCTTTGCGTGCAAGGCCTTTTCTCAGACACTGTGTATACTGTTGCTTTGAAACTTCACACACTTATTCAGGATCATTAGGGGACCTTGTATGTCAAGTCCCATAACTCTGGAATGGATTTTGACTGAATTGTGCCCCTTTTTGGACTTAGAAATTTGGTCAAACCTTTGCGTGCAAGGCCTTTTCTCAGACACTGTGTATGCTGTTGCTTTCAAACTTCACACACTTATTCAGGGTCACTAGGGGACCTTGTATGTCAAGTCCCATAACTCTGGAATGGATTTTTTTCAAACATTTGGATTTTTTTCTTTTTCTTTTCTTGTATTTTTCAATTTTGAGTTTAGCTCAACGTTAAAGTTTCGATTTTTTTTTTTTTCTCAATAAGTACTGGTTCTAGGGCTTTCATATTTTTTGGGGTAAAACATTTGTTTTTTGCTGGATTTTGAAAATTGGGCATAGCTTCTTCATATTTTGTTGGATTAATTTCATTTTTTTTTTTTAATTTTCTTGTATTTTTTAACTTTGAGCATTATTTTTTTCTTTTTTCTTTTTTTTCTTGAATTTTGGAACTTTGTGTTCAGCTCATTTTTTTTTTTTAAATTTCTTGTATTTTTGAACTTTTTTTTTTTATTATTTCTTGTTTAAAAATAATTGTGTTTAGCTCAATGTTAGAGTTTTGTTTACTTTTTGTCTTTTACACTTGCCTTGATAGTCAAAGCAGGGGACACAGTGAGACATTTAATTACGCGTAATTCTTGTCTTTCTTTTGTAAATTCAATTTCAACTGAATTATTCCACTTTTGGATTTTGGACTTTATACCCATGCTATAACTGTTCTGAAGTAGGCCCTGATAGACGATATCCCTGATAGGCGAGCTATATTGTCCTCTGACAACTCTTGTTATTTCTCGCTAAGGGCGGATTGGATATTGGTTTGTCGCCATCTATTTGTCCATCCAATAGTTTCTTTCGCACACATTCTTTTAGAATAGTGGCAGCAAGCTGGCTAGCGTCAAAAGGTGTTGATAATCAAACAATTAAAAAGTTAGGCAGATGGTCTTCAAATGCCTTCACAAAATACATTCGCCTTTAAATTTTCACATCACTATGTTTACTGGTACTCCTGAGCCATATCGACGTCATTAAATTAAAACTATGTGGAGACTAAGGCAAGATCCGCTAAGATGGCGCCCAAAAAAACCTGAGTTATGTTCGTTTTTGAATTTGATTGTATATCATTTTAATAACAGGGAATAGGAGATAACCCTCTTTTAAAATCTAATTTAGTTCATCTCAAGTTATCTACCTTACAGCAATGAGGTCATGGGTTTTCCATGGTTTTTGAGATTTTCCATGTTTGACCTGTTTTATTACCTATTACTTAATACCGCAATTGTTAAGAACTATTTGCTGTTTAGTATGTACTCTTTACGATTAGTTTTTAACTCTTAATCAAATGTTCTGTGACAAATATAAGGTATAATCTTTATTTCCTTGTAGAATTTTGAGGCATGGGGTAATATGGCATCAGCATATGTGAAGCTTAAAGAAAAGTAGGTTTTATTCATATTTTATAATTGTTATTCTTCCCTTAAAATCTTAACTTTATTATATTCCTACCGGTTTAAATGGAGGTTAGAAATAGGTTCACAAAACTTGATATGTGCACAGAAGGCAATACGTAGTGAATCAGTTGTCATTTAAAGCTTTAGTTTTTTAATTTTAATGTGGCACTCCCAAGGTCACGGGAAGAATATTTGTCTGAAATTGGGTTTTGAAAAGGGAAAAGAGCAAGGTTCATGAAACTTGGTATGCACATGAAAGCTGATTAGGAGAAAATCGTTACAGTCCAAGGTCAGAAGAGGATGTTTTGCCAGCCTTACCTTTGTAACTTATTCATGTAGAATCTTTTCCTAAGAATACTGTTTTGGATGATAGGGTTGTGAAAGGTTGTATGCTTAAATCTTTCACACTTACAGACACATTTTAACACATCTTTAGCAAAAAACATAGCGGCAAAAGTTGAATTTTGAAATGAGCCATTTCTCTTTTTGCTCCAATATTTTCTTCTCTATACAATATTTATTTGTAACTTCCTCATTTTGATGTTTTTAAAGTTATCTACTGAAGGCTTGTCATATGTAGGAAAGGGTTGACAATTTTCTAGCTTTAAAAAGTATATTTTGAAAAAGGAAATTGCTCAAAACAAGCAAGGTCTCTTTGTTTCACAAAAGTTTTAACTATGTAAGAAAACTACAGTGCATATCTGTGTGTCGGCAGCATTGCAGAGTGACTCATATTGATCACTTCTCCATTGTCTGATTGTCCATTACACCGTTACATATTGGTAGGTGACACGGTTTCTTCAAACACTTATTTCTCGATGTGTTCAAAGAAAGCCTTCCTTGCACATCAGAAAAAGTTAATATATTAAGTGTTTAATAGACTGGTCAAATAGAAAACAACTGTAGAGAAAAACTGGTTAAAATCTTTTCCCAAATACAACAAATCTGCAGCAGAAGACTTTTAAGACATAAATTAAAAGATATGGAAAATCTCTATATGAAAAATCAATTACTGAATAAATAAACAATATCTCTTTTGTCAAAATATTATCAAAAGTTGTCTACTGCAGAGGCATCAAATCTGTATGTATGTGGTATAGGGTTAAGACATATCAAATTAGAAACAGGATAAAAAGTCAAAGTGAGCAATTTCTCCATTTCAGCAATGTTTTCAAAGGTTAGCTTTCTGCATCATCCAATGCAGTTTTGTCAAGGAAAAGATCAGAAATGATTTTGTTTCACCTGCAGTGACCCCCACATAGGGATCATTTTGTTGTTGTCTGTATGTCTGTTTGTGCATTCATCTGTCTGTCACACTTTCACTGGCTAACATGTTGACAGGCTCCACATATGCGTCTTTCAACACTCTTGTTTTATTTACAGGAGAAAAGCCTTTGCTGTTATGAAAGATGCAATAAAGTGTAACTATGAGAACTGGAGAATCTGGGAAAACATGCTTGTGGTGAGGTTCTTTAGGAATAAGATGGCTTTATCAAGCTTATTTCAATGGATAGAGGCTAATCTCTCCCTGGTTTTAATTAGACGTTTGTCAAACAATCAAATTTAATGTTAAAGATAACATTTGGCATTATTTCAAACTGTTTTGAATGTCAAACTTTGATGATGAATTGCATTTTTTGTTGCAAACAAAGTAAGTTTTATGCAAAAAGAACATGATGTAAGTTGGATTAAATCTGTCAGTTTTCGTGTATAAGGAGCACTTCAAATGAATAGTTATTGGTTCTACCCACTGGGTATGGAAAGTCTCCGAAAATCCAATGTGCAGATTTCCGCCCGTTTTGATTAGCCTGTACCTATCCATATATTTGATTAACCCTTTCCCTCATATAGACGCTTTCTGATGCCTCTGCAGCAGACGGCTTTTTGAAAACATAGTGACAAAAGAAGAAATTGCACAAAACGTGCAGTTTCTCCTTTTGCCACAATGTTTTCCACTTTTTGTCATAGGTTATCCATTCAATTATAGAGATTTTCTATGTTTTGACAAAATACGTTAAAAGTCGTCTGCTGCAGAACTGTCGTATGAGGGAAAGGGTTAAAAACTTCCCAAGGTACTGCTAATGTGCTTATTGTTGGCTAAATCATGAAAGTGGCTACTCATTTACATGATTTTAACCCGTCTATGTGTAAAGGTACATGATCACAAAAGCCATCTGGTACCTTCTCTCAAAAAACAGACTAATATTATGGGTTTAATAAATAAATTTTCGTCTGCTTCAAAAACAGTAGAGGAAAATATTATTTTTTCCAAAAAAAATGATTTCATTTTTTATAAAGATCAAAATATAGTTGTTGGAAAAGCAGAAATTGCTTATTTTGAGCAAATTCTTCTTTTCCCACAATGTTTGCTTTGTTGTATGATGCCAACCTGCCAAAATTCATTTATATGAAGGAAAAGGTTAATAACTTTAGATAAATCAATGCATGCTATGGGTTCTTCATGAGTAGCATTCTTTTTATACAATATTTTCTGTCTGATAAATTAACAGATCATGTGTTGTGTTCTGTCAGATATCAACAGACTGTGGAGAATTCAATGAAACTATCAATGCATATCATCGACTGCTGGATCTGAGGGACAAATTGGTGGATGAACAGGTAGAATGTTGTTTTCTTAACCCTTCCCTCATATGACAATTCTGCAGTTGACGACTTTGCACATATTTTGTTACAAAAAAATAGAAAATCTCTATAATTGAATGGATAACCAATGACTAAAAGTGGTAAACATGGTGGCAAAAGGATAAATTGCTCATCATAAGTAATTTATTTTTTTGTCACCATGTTTTCAGAAAGTGTCTATATGAGGAAAAGGGTTAAAAATTTTTACCCTTTTAAAGCCTTGCCAAAATGCAGCCACATTTCTCCTTTTACCACATTGTTTTCAACCATTTAATTTATATGCTTTCATTTAAATAGATTTTCTATATTTTTGCTTTGATTTATCGTATATGTAGGAAAATGTTAATAGTGTTTCATCCAGATAACAGTGTCTGTACAAATATTCTTGAACATGACACAGGATCATTAGATGGCATAGCAGCAGACCACTTTAGAAAATATTGTGGAAAAATGGAAAAATTGTTTATAATGCGGAATATCTTCCTTTCCCACAACAATGCATTGTACCAGATATTCCTCAGACATTCCTAGAAATATCTCATTGGGCAAACAGTTGAGCCTTTCCCAAATACAGATACATTTGACATGTCTGTTGGTAAAGAATTATGAAGCATTATAGCGAATGGAGAAATTGCTCAATATGTTTTCCATAGGTGCCAGTCTTGTTTAAATTCTAAAAATAGCATTTGACTATATATTGACAATATACATGTATAGTTAAATGCTATTTTTAGATTTTAAACAAGACTGGCACCTGTGATGTTTTAAACCCCATTTAAAAAGTATGCCTTACATGTTTTCAGTGTCATCTTATGCAAATATATTTATGTAGGGAAGGGCTAAAATACTTCACACTTTGTTCATCTCATTACCTTGTAGGCATCATTTAGATTCCTAAATACAAAGCATGTCACATAAATATCTGAACCACCAAAGTGTAAAACAGTGTGTAAAAAAAAAGAAATTAATCATAATAACAATCACTTAATTTTCTTACAATGCTTTCTGAATGTTTCCGCTGCAGAGGCTTAAGCAGTCATCTGAATGAAGTGTGAATGCTGTTGTTATGTCTCTAGCTTGAAGTCATTTATGTGATGATGTAGCTTCAGATAGTCTTACATATGTGTAAAAGTTTACTCTCATCTTCTATTAAAATGCTTGTATAATCACTTTGCCAATTTGTTGTACACCTTTATGTCTCACAAGTGTTGTTGTTTGTTGGGGTGTTTACCCTCGCACTCGGCTTGGGTTATTTTATACAATAAGTGACCTTGGATTTAGCGACCAGATGAAAATCCCTTTCAGTAGAGGTCTTTTTGCATGGTCCAATCAAGACCATCCGTGTTTGCCTACGTGTAGAAGCATCCGGCAAACCTCTTAACCTTTTCCAACTTGCATATATTTTGTGAAGCCTCTACAGCAGGCGACCTTTGAAAACATAGTGGCAAAAGGAAAGATTTAGCAATTTCTCTCCTTTTGCTGCAATGGTTTCAAATTTGTTAAATAATTACTCTTTCATTAATAGAGAGATTCCATATTTTTACCTATTCATTTTTAGCTCCACTGGCTGAAAGCCAGTCGAGCTTATGTCATGGCGAATTGTCCGTCGTGCGTGCGTTAACTTTTTCCTATAAACGACTTCTTCTCCCTAACCACTTGGCCAATTTGGTTGTAACTTCATAGGAAGCATCCTCTCAATGTCCTCTCTTAAATTCCTTCAATTGTTTTTATCCATCCATAATTCTGGTTTCCATGGCAACAAAAAGGAAAAAAATAGTGAAAACTTAAAAAATCTTCTTCTCTGAAAGCGTCAGGCCAATTTTCAAATAATTTTGTAGAAATATTCATTGGGTGACCCTCTATCAGATTCCTTCAAGCCATGTTGATTGGTCGAAGAACATGGCCTCCAGAGGGCGGGGCTATTTTAAGTATATTCAAACCATACAGTTTGATGTATTTCATATTCTCGCATAGATGGTTTTAAAGTCGTCTCCTGCAGATTTGTAGTATATGGTAAATGAGGGATATGAGTTTGCTTTTGACTGTCTATCCCTTCTCATTTCCATCCATCTGTCTAGAGCCATATCTAATGTCATGGGTGGATGGCTTTAATAAAATCTATAGGGAAATGTCAGACTGCAAGTTTCACTTAGATTGCCTCAAATACACCAGAGTTATGTTGTTTACATTGGTTACATTACTGTTTATCATGGTTTATATCACAATTACCTTTGTGAACTTTCTACTGGCAACATTAAACATCCAATCGTCATGTAAGTTCTCAATCAAAACTCTAAACCTTGGTCTTGTGGGCTCCAAATCTAGGTTACTGGATCAAAACTTTTAGAACCAATTGGCAATGTGAACACATTCGAGGTCACATTTTTAAACCAATCTTTATGAAAAATCATCAGAACATTCATTTCCACCAAATCCCAGTTGAGTTTGAAACTGCATCATGCAAAGTTAAAAAATATGTTACTGGGGCAAATTTTAGAAAACCTTGTGAACACACTAGTTTAGGAACTGGTATACCAAGGTGGCTCAAGCCTTCTTTTACAATTTTTAGCTCCACTGGCCAGTCGAGCTTATGTCATGGCGAATTGTCCGTCATGTGTGCGTGCGTTAACCTTTTCCTTTAAACGACTTCTTCTCCCTAACCACTTGGCCAATTTGGTTGAAACTTCATAGGAAGCATCCTCTCAATGTCCTCTCTTAAAATCCTTCATATTTTTTTAATCCATCCATAATTCCATGGCAACCAAAATAAAAACATAATGAAAGCTTAAAAAATCTTCTTCTCCGAAAGTGTCAAGCCTATTTTCAAATAATTTTGTAGAAATGTTCCTTGGGTGACCCTTTATTAGAGTCCTTCGAGAAATGTTGATTGGTTGAAAAACATGGCTGCCAGAGGGCAAGGCTATTTTGCCCTTATATAGCTATAGTGAAAACTTGAAAAATCTTATTCTCCGAAAGTGTTGAGCAGATTTTCAAATAATCTTGTAGAAATGTTCATTGGGTGACCCTCTATCAGATTGCTTCAAGCCATGTTGATTAGTCGAAAAACATGACTGCCAGAGGGTGGGGCTATTTTGCCTTATATGGCTAAAGAGAAAACTTTAAAAATCTTCTCCTCCGAAAGTGTCTGGCTGATATTCAAATAATTTTGTAGAAATGTTCCTATGTAGATCCTTTATCAGATTCCTTCAAGCCATGTTGATTGGTTGAAAAATATGGCCACCAGGGGGTGGGGCTATTTTGCCTTATGGCTATAGTGAAAACTTAAAATATCCTCGACTCCGAAAGTGTCAGGCCGATTTTCAAATAATTTTTAAGAAACATTCCTTGGGTAACAATCTACAAGATTCCTTTAATCCATGGTGGTTGGTAAAAAACATGGCCACCAGGGGGCAGGGCTGTTTGGAGATTTGATTTTTGCCTTATGGCCGTGGAGCGATACTGGCCCTCTTGGGCCTCTTTTTTATTTTGGTGGGGATCTCAATTCATCGAATTAACTTCAAGGAATAAACTTGTTGTCATTGTTTCCATTACATGTTTTCACGTAGGATTAGTCAAACACAGCATTTATGGTAGCAGCTTAAGCTTCATAATCCTTTTTCTGTTTATTCCTGATATCATTTTATGTAGGTTTTAGGAATTCTAGTCACTGCTACACTGGATGACTTACCAGATGCCTCCAACAGGCAGTCAAGTTTTTTATTACCTAAGATAAAAGAACTGTTTGGAAGAATTACCTCAAAGGTAAGTGTTGATGTTTTCATCTCTTTACCACATTTAAAACAATTGAAAACATGGAGGCAAAAGGAGAAATTGGTCATGATGAGCTATATCTCCTTATGCACCACAATGTATTCAACTTTTAATATTTCATATTTATAACTTTCAATTATAGATAGTTTACACAGCTTTGCTCAGATCTGCTGCAGATTTTCTGTATACATGTCGGAAAAGGTTATCTTTTACAGTGTATGATCTTTTCTGTTTTGAAAGTATCTTTGGAAATAACTTATTTCAAAAGATACTTTCAAAGCAGTAACGATCATAATAATAAGTGTTTTATGAGTGTCTGTAAATGAGAGTTATATCTCTGTAAATTGAGAGTTATATCTCAGTAAATGAGAGTTATATTTTGGTAAATGAGAGAATAGTTTTGATATTGAAAAAAGAGAAATTGCTAGTTATGGACAATTTCTTCTTTTCCTACAATTTTTTAAAAGAGATCTGCTGCTAGGGCAACAGAGCTTGTCTGTAGCGGGTAATTGAAAACTATAAAAAGGGGAAGCTAACTTGTTATATGCTTGTCTCTTCCAATTTATACAAAACTAAAAATATTCCTGGTAACAAAAGACATCTTTTTGACAACTGCAGCGTACAACTTCCGATTTCAAAATAAAATAACACAATTGTTCCGTTAAGTAGCCCTCTAAAAAATTTGTTCTAACTGTCCAATCTACTACAAAAGATGATTGCTAGAGCATTTTCCTTCTTACTCCAATGCAACAATAGATATTAGGCAAAAGAAACAGGACCATAACGGTCCTCTTGTTTAAGGAAAAAAAACCTTAAAATCTCCCTTTAAAACCAAGAATAATTAATCATAATACAGTCTATAATTAGACTACTTCATGCACTTAATAGTATTGAAGAAATTTATTAACAATATTTACTTACAGATCACAAACAATGCAGAAATATGGCGGTTATATGCTAAATTATCCGGGGACGACATTGAAAAGGTATTACTTCAATTTATTGCTTGTACTAACAATGAGGTAATGGAATAAGCTTGTTCCAAGGATTATATGTGTGTCCTGCTAATAGTAAAAATAGTTTGACAGATAGAAGGACAGATGACAGAGAAGCAATACAAACTGTGCCTCACTATGCACAAAGATATACCATCTGAAAGTAAGAAATGATAACCTTTGATGGAATTGAAATCCTTGTGCAACAAATGAGAAATAGCTTGTTTTAATCACTTTCTCCTATTTCTATATGTTTGCAATATTGTTTGCTGCATATTGCATCAAATGTCATCTGTATCAAAAAATAATTGAACAGTCTGTAGATATACACTCACTTTACAGGAATCAATTTGAAATTGGCGACACTTTCTACTGATTATAAGACTCATCATCTGACAAATTCTTCTAACCTTATGGTAAACTTAATCTCACAGTTCAAGATTTACCCGCCTTTCCCAGATACAGTAAATCTGCATCAGACGAATGAAAAAAGATAGTCAAAAGGGAAAAAAAAAATCAATAAATGAGAGTTTCTTAATGTGAAATAGAGTTAACAATATTGTGTCAAATGAGAAATAATGAACCATTTTCCCTTTTGCAACAATGTTTTCAAAAGTTGTCTGCTGTAGAGGTGTCAGAAATAGTCTGTATGGGGAAAGGGTTCATTACCTAGGTTTTCTATCTTCCACATAATAATTGCTATAAGATAAATCAATCATCCACAGGTTATATTTTGTAGGACCTCACCAGTTTTTCCTGAGATTTCCTTGCACTACTAACTGTCATTGATACTCTCCCAAATTTCAGTTTTCTCTTTTCTCAATTCAGTCTTTACAGTTTCTACAGAAGTCACATCGGTGTGTTATGTACACAAAGGACTGGGAAAAGACAGATGATCAGTGTGAGAAAGTAACAGAACAATCATTACAACTGGCTGATGGTAAGCATTAACGTACACCCTAGTTTTATCACTTGGAGCATCTGTCAAAAATATGATAGCCTTGATAAAAATAGGTGATTTCAGAGTGTCATATTCCAAATTATTCTAGGTTTACAGGTAAAATTTCAATTTCTCCTCCATATTCAAATTGAACTGCTGTCAAGTGATTAATTTTGCTTGGCAGCCTGACACAAAAGGATCACTTCTGCATTGTCTGTCACATGTTAACTTACTAACTTATTTTTAAGGTGACGCATGTATTTCTTTATACACTCTTGTTAGTCTAGGGACCGGTCTTTGATTATGTCCATTTATTTTGACAACACCTTCACCTTCTGTTTTGCAGCTTATATGCAGACAATGACCAGAGTCGATAACCAGACGCAAAAACTACAAATGTTATCATCAGCAAAGTTGATGTTGAAAGGCGTTTTATCAAAAATAAAGGTATACAGACCTTGTTGATTAATTTGGTATTTGTAAGATCAAGTTTTGTCCCTCTCATACATTAACAAGTCAAAACAAATCTGTAGTAGAAGACTTTAGAATTGTCTGACCAAAAATATTGAAAATCTCTATCAATAAAAGTATTATTATTGTTGATAACATTGCTGGGGGAAAAAAGGACTCATGATATACATGTATGCAGCAAATGTGTCAAAATGTGTTTTTGTGAACAGAGAAACCTTTTAAAAACATTGTCATTGTGGTGAAAGGAAAAATTACTGATTAAATATCTACAGTAGAAGACATTAAAAACGGTGGAAAAAGGAATTGCTTGAGATGAGCAATTTGTTATTTTCCCACCTTGTTTTTAACTCTCATAGTATTCATGGTTACACATCCATTTCTCCAAAAGACAATTTTCCCTCAAATATACAACTTTAGTTTATTCAGGCATAAAGTGATAAATGTCTATCATACTACAGAATGAGTACAGATGTAGTGTAAAATTATATATATATTTTGCTCAACTTAAATATATTTTTTCCAGCAAGAACATACAAATCCTATAACACAGGAAGTGACATCCGACAAGATCAAGGACATGTATTCAAATTTGGAGGGAAAAATTCAAAATGTGCTGGAAGAAATACAGAAATTAAAAAGTTGATCCTAATTTTGTGTTATTCACTGTGTAACCTCTTATAACAAACCCTGTTTAGAGCAAGTCTAATTTTACTCACATGAGACGAATATTAAATGGAAAATGTGACATATTTGTATTCGGAATGGAGTTGGAAAACATTGTTGGAAAAGGAAGAATTAGTTTCTCCTTTTCTACAATTTCCCACATTGATCAAAATCTGTTTCCGACCATGGAAAAAATAACTTGTGTAGAGCGACACCTCTGGCTGCATGTGTATGCCTATGCCAGAAATTGCTTTGGAGAGGTTGTACTCTACATACATGTATATACTTGTTTTAAAAATTGAGTTGTGCTACAAGAAAACCAACCATTATTAGTTATTGGGTTTGTTACTGACCCACTACGGAAATATATTTCCGTAGTGGGTCAGTAACAAACCCAATAATTGATTTATTTCATCGACCACCTTTCATGAGCAAAGAGAATTGATATTGTTTCATTTACATTAACGTTTACAATATGTCTAGATGAAATTAACGGGTTTTAGCGCCAAATGACTAGCGTTATGACGTCAAAAACCGCAGACGTGACGTCATTTTCCTAGTATTCGGTCCCAATATTATTAAAATTCCTAGTATTAAACTCACTTTAATAATGAAATGAAACTTGGTCATGAAAGGTGGTTGATGAAATAAATCAGTTATTTAGTCTTTTACTGACCCTCTACGGAAAAGATATTGTGTTCATTTTCATAAACACAATTTACAGTTGTAATATTGTTAGTGATTTCCGTGATTTTGGGATAGAAAAAGGTGATTTTAAAGGAAGAATCGATGAATGGCGGCCATTTTGTTGACTACTGACCCACTATAGAAATTTAGGGGGTCACCACGTGACTGCTCTTGTCCAATGAAATCGCTAGTTTCTAGTGGGAGGTGAAATAAACTGTATTGGTAACCATGTGTTGTCAAAGATCAGTTTGAACATCTACACCGTCTTAATCCTTTCCCACATACAGATGCTTTCTGATGACTCTGCAGCGGACGATTTTTGAAAAACATTGTGCCAAAAGGTGAAGTTGCTCAAAACGATCAATTTCTCCTTTTGCCCTAATGTTTTCAACTATTTTAAGTAATTATACCTTCATTTCGAGAGATTTTCAATATTGATGTCGAGATGTTTTCAAAATGGTCTGCTGCAGATTTGTTGTATCTTGAAAAGGGTTAATAGAATGTAGGACTGTTTATCACAAGTATTTTGCTAGCTTCTGTGAGTTGTTTGACATCCAGTGGAGATCAACATCATAAGGCTAGGATGCACTGGTCACAAAAGCCTCAAGGTTGGTTTTACCAGAACACTGATGAACAGGTCTCAATTATTTGGACCTTACAAACTGAAATTGTGTCCTTTTGTTGTTCCAAGTACACAAACGTGGAGATTTTGGTACAAAATTTGGAAGTTTGTGATTTCTTGAAAAGATGAAATAGAAAATATTAGTCTACATCAAATGAAGATAAAAACCTTTTGAACCAGCAAGATTAAGAACTACCTGTGCCTGTTCAAAAAAACAAACTACGCATATAATCATCCAGGAAGTTTATGACCAAGAAGCATCAATATAAGTACAGTCAATATCATCATGAATTTACCCATCCCATTGGAATAACCTTGTCAATTTAATTCTGCCCTGTGATTGAAAGTTTGGTCTTTTATGCCGCTTACAATAATTTTTAGCTCCACTGGCTGAAAGCCAGTCGAGCTTATGTCATGGCGAATTGTCCGTCGTGCGTGCGTGCGTGCGTGCGTGCGTGCGTTAACTTTTTCCTTTAAACGACTTCTTCTCCCTAACCACTTGGCCAATTTGGTTGAAACTTCATGGGAAGCATCCTCTCAATGTCCTCTACTAAATTCCTTCAAATTTTTTTGATCCATTCAAAATTCTGGTTTCCATGGCAACCGAAAGAAAAAAATAGTGAGAACTTAAAGAATCTTCTTCTCCGAAAGTGTCAGGCCGATTTTCAAATAATTTTGTAGAAATGTTCCTTGGGTGACCCTTTATTAGATTCCTTCAAGAAATTTTGATTGGGCGAAAAACATGGCCGCCAGGGGGCGGGGCTTTTTTGCCTTATATAGCTATAGTGAAAACTTAAATAATCTTCTTCTCAAAAAGTGTTCAGCAGATTTTCAAATAATTATGTAGAAATGTTCCGTGGGTGACCCTCTATCAGATTCCTTCAAGCCATGTTGATTGGTAAAAAAACATGGCCGTCACAGGGCGGGGCTATTTTGCCTATATGGCTAAAGAGCAAACTTAAAAAATCTTCTCCTCCAAAAGTGTCAGGCCGATTTTCAAATAATTTTGTAGAAATGTTCCTTGTGTGAACCTTAATTAGATTCCTTCAAGAAATGTTGATTGGGCGAAAAACATGGCCGCCAGGGGGCGGGGCTTTTTTGCGTTATATAACTATAGTGAAAACTTAAAACATCTTCTTCTCCGAAAGTGTTCAGCCGATTTTCAAATAATTTTGTAGAAATGTTCATTGGGTGACCCTCTATCAGATTCCTTCAAGCCATGTTGATTGGTCGAAAAACATGGCCGCCAGAGGGCGGGGCTATTTTGACTTATATGACCATAGTGAAAACTTAAAAAATCTTCTCCTCCGAAAGTGTCAGGCATATTTTCAAATAATTTTGCAGAAACATTCCTTTGGTGACACTCTACAAGATTCCTTTAAGCCATGGTGGTTGGTAAAAAAAATAGCCACCACGGGGCAGGGCTGTTTGGAGATTTTATTTTTGCCTTATGGCCGTGGAGCGATACTGGCCCTCTTGGGCCTCTTGTTTAGTAATAAAACGGTGTTTTCAGGGCAAGTTACCAGTACTACTGGTCCATTTATCCCAACACCAGAAGGTCAATCGTAATGCTCATACACGCAACCCGGAGCATCAAGGAGGATAGTCATTACTACCATTTTAGCTCGACTGACTTTTCAGCCAGTCGAGCTTATGTCATGGCGAATTGTCCGCTGTGTGTGCGTATACTTTTTGCTTCAAATGACTTCTCCTCTCTAACCATTTGGCCAATTGGGATGAAACTTCATAGGAAGCATCCTCTCAATGTCCTTTCCTAAATTCCTTCAATTTTTTGGGATCCATGCAAAATTCTGGTTTTCATAGCAACTGAGAGAAAAAACTTAAAACATTCCTCTCCTCCTAAACTGGTTGGCCGATTTTCAAATAATTTTGTAGAACTGTTCATGTTTTGACCCTTTTTCAGATTTCTTCAAGCCATGTCGATTGCTTGAAAACTATGTCCGCCAGGGGGCAGGTTTATTTTTGCCTTATATGGCTAATTGGCTATAGTGAAAACTTAAAACAAATCTTCTCGGCCGAAAGTATCGGCCCAATTTTCAAATAATTTTGTAGAAATGTTTCTTGGGTGACCCTTTATCAGATTCCTTCAAGCCATATTGATTGATTGAAAACATGGCCGCCAGGGGGCAGGGCTGTTAGCCTTATATTGGCTCTAGTGAAAACTTAAAAAATCTTCTCCTCCTAAACTATTTGGCCGATTTTCAAATAATTTTGCAGAAATGTTCATTGGGTGACACTCTCTACAAGATTCCTTAAAGCCATGGTGATTGGTAAAAGAACATGGCCACCAGGGGGTGGGGCTGTTTGGAGATTTAATTTTTGCCTAATTGCAGTGGAGCAATACTGGCACTGTTAGGCCTCTTGTTAAAGTCTGGTATGACACAACCAGAGATCGAACCAGCAAGCTCACACTCCAGAGGAGGATGCTCTACCACTGCACCAACAAGGTTGTCAACACTAAATAATCAGTTTCATCACTTATCTGTCAATTTATAGGAAGCCGACACAATGTGTTCCTTTGATCACTGGTCATCAAATGTTTTCATAGCAGACAACTCTACACACATGCCTGTAAGATAGTGTGAGACTTAGGAATTTCTGTTCCCTCACCTGTCTGTTTGTTTATAGGAGGCCTACACAATGTGTTCCTTTGACCACTAGTCATCAAATGTTTTCAAAGCGGACAACTCTACATACATGCCTGTAAGATCATTATTTCTATGAATTGGTAGGTGACACAATGTGTTGCTCTAGAGCATTTGCCATCACAAATGTCAAAGCAGACAACTCGAGACACAAACAAGTAAGTTAGTGTGACACCGAGATAATTGGTAGGTGACACAATGTGTTCCTCTTAGCACTTTAAATCATTTGAAAACAGACAACCAAACACTTGCCTGTAAGGTCATCTAACATTCAGGAACCATATGTACAATGTGTTCTTCTGAACCCTTATCATTGAATATTTCAAAGCAGACGACTAGACACTTAAAGATTATCTGCAGTTGTAGGTCACTTTTTAAGTTATTGGCAAGTGTTGAACACTGAAAGTAACTGATTAAACAAGAGGGCCATGATGGCCCTGGAATCGCTCACCTGATTTTTTTTTTTCACTTTAGCTATATAAGCCCCGCCATCTGGCGGGCATAGTTTCCAACCAATCAACTTGGCTTTAAGGAATCTGATAGAGGGTCACCCTAGGAACATTTCTACAAAATTATTTGAAAATCGGCCTGACACTTTTGAAGGAGAAGATTTTTTAAGTTTTCACTATAGCAATAAAAGGCAAAATAGCCCCGCCCCCTGGCGGCCATGTTTTTTGACCAATCAACATGGCTTAAAGGAATCTGATAGCGGGTCATCCAAGGAATATTTCTACAAAATTATTTGAAAATCGGCCTGACACTTTTGGAGGAGAAGATTTTTTAAGTTTTCACTATAGCCATATAAGGCAAAAAAGCCCCGCCCCCCCCCTGGCGGCCATGTTTTTCGAACAATCAACATGGCTTCAAGGAATCTGATAGAGAGTCACCCAAGGAACATTTCTACAAAAATAAGTTCAAAATCTGCCAACCAGTTAGGGAGAAGTAGAATTTTGAAGTTTTTTTCGTTTCGTTGCCATGGAAACCAGAATTCTGCATGGATCCCAAAAATTTGAAGGAATTCTGGTGAGGTCACTGAGAGGATGCTTTCTGTGAAGTTTCATCCCAATTGACCCACCGGTTACTGCGGAGAAGATGTTGAAGATTTTTTAAGTTTGCACTATAACCATAAAAGGCAAAATAGCCCCGCCCCCTGGCGGCCATGTTTTTGACCAATCAACATGGCTTGAAGGAATCTGATAGAGGGTCACCCAAGGAACATTTCTACAAATTTATTTGAAAATCGGCCTGACACTTTTGGAGAAGAAGATTTTTTAAGTTTGCACTATAGCCATATAAGGAAAAATAGCCCCGCCCCCCCTGGCGGCCATGTTTTTCGACCAATCAACATGGCTTGAAGGAATCTGATAGAGGGTCACCCGAGGAACATTTCTACAAAATTATTTGAAAATCGGCCTGACACTTTCGGAGGAGAAGATTTTTTAAGAATTTTGAAGTTTTTTCATTTCGTTGCCATGGAAACCAGAATTCTGCATGGATCCCGAAAATTTTAAGGAATTCTGGTGAGGACATTGAGAGGATGCTTTCTGTGAAGTTTCATCCCAGTTGACCCACCGGTTACAGAGGAGAAAATGTTGACGGACGCCGGACATAGGGCGATCACAATAACTCACCTTGAGCACTTCGTGCACAGGTGAGCTAAAAATTAGTTAGATTGAAAAAACGAAGCTTAAACTTATTTTTCAAATGAGACAAAATTGTGTAAAGATATCTTTAATAACAAATATTGTTGACAAAAAAATATTTCTTTTCGACAATATTTCCTTTCTGGATCGGGGGGTTGTGAGTTCGAATCCCGGCTCGGCCAACTTTCTTTCCGACGATTGACATAAGTCAATGCGACATGCGGCATTCATCTTCCACCAATGGGCTTAGTCTATGTGGAAAAGCAGCCAGTTGTTTGGAAAGATTGTTGTGTGGAGTACTGGGGGAGAAAACCAGGAAATTGTTAAAAACGGAGTTAAACCCCAATTAATCGATCCTTTCTGGATCGAAACAGCATTGAAACTTTCCCGCTTACAGATGCATCTTTGGCAGAATACTTTCTAATTAGCAATTACCCCTGCCACAATTTTCAACTTTAGTAAAAACAAGAGGCCCATGAGGGCCTATGCTCTACTGGTATGGTTCTTTGGTCATTTTCAATCCAGAGCATGTATGTATGGTGAAGATCGGATAGTAAATGGAGGCTCTTTTGTGTTCACAAGCTGTATTATAGCAATTTTTACAATTTCATGGGCCATAATCCAGTCTTGCATGGGCGGATCTAGCTGGTTTTCAAAAGGAACCAAGCTCTCATCAATATTTAACTACTATCTAAGTTTGGTGAAGATCAGATAGTAAATGGAGCCTCTATTGTGTTCACATGCTCAATTATAGCAATTTGGACAATTTCAAGGGCCATAATCCAGTCTTGCATGGGCGGATCTGGCTGGTTTTCGAAAGGAACCGAGCTCTCATGGATATCTAACTACTGTATAAGTTTAGTTGAGATACAATCAAACGTGAAGAGTGTATCGTGTTAACAAGCTCTTTTATAGCAATTTTGACCATTTCAAGGGCTATAATCCAGTCTTGCATGGGCGGATCTGACTGGTTTTCAAAAGGAACCGAGCTCTCATAAATATCTAACTACTGTATAAGTTTAGTTGCGATACAATCAAAAGTGAAGACTGTATCGTGTTAACAAGCTCTTTTATAGCAATTTTGACCATTTCAAGGGCCATAATCCAGTCTTGCATGGGCGGATCTGGCTGGTTTTCGAAAGGAACCGAGCTCTCATGAATATCTAACTATTGTATAAGTTTGGTTGAGATACAATTAAAAGTGAAGACTGTATCGTGTTAACAAGCTCTTTTATAGCAATTTTGACCATTTCAAGGGCCATAATCCAGTCATGCATGGGCGGATCTGGCTGGTTTTCGAAAGGAACCGAGCTCTAATGGATATCTAACTACTGTATAAGTTTGGTTGAGATACAATCAAACGTGAAGACTATCGTGTTAACAAGCTCTTTTATAGCAATTTTGACCATTTCAAGGGCCATAATCCAGTCATGCATGGGCGGATCTGGCTGGTTTTCAAAAGGAACCGAGCTCTCATGGATATCTAACTACTGTAACGACGGACACATCGCCACGACATAAGCCCTTCTGGCCTTTGGCCAGTAGAGCTAAAAACCAATTATACCTTAGTTAATTGAGTTTTTATGTAGCAGGAGTGGGTAGCATTTTTGATTTTTTGAAAATATGTTGTCCCATGGTTGCTTGTATTGGATTTCAGATAAATGCCTCTTATGATACAGACATGGTTGACACTCTTTTTAGCTCACCCGAGCACTAAGGCGAGTTATTGTGATCGCCTTTTGTCCGTCAACATCTTCTCCTCAGTAACCAGTGGGTCAATTGGGATGAAACTTCACAGAAAGCATCCTCTCAATGACCTCACCAGAATTCCTTCAAATTTTTGGGATCCATGCAGAATTCTGGTTTCCATGGCAACAAAACGAAAACAAATTAAATTCTTCTTCTCCCAAAACCGGTTTGCAGATTTTCAAATAATTTTGTAGAAATGTTCCTTAAGTGACCCACTATCGGGGCTATTTTGTATTATATGGCTATAGTGAAAACTTAAACAAGAGGGCCATGATGGCCCTGGAATCGCTCACCTGATTTTTAGCTCCACTGGCTGAAAGCCAGTCGAGCTTATGTCATGGCGAATTGTCCGTCGTGCGTGCGTGCGTGCGTTAACTTTTTCCTTTAAACGACTTCTTCTCCCTAACCACTTGGCCAATTTGGTTGAAACTTCATGGGAAGCATCCTCTCAATGTCCTCTACTAAATTCCTTCAACTTTTTTTGATCCATTCAAAATTCTGGTTTCCATGGCAACCGAAAGAAAAAAATAGTGAGAACTTAAAAAATCTTCTTCTCCGAAAGTGTCAGGCCGATTTTCAAATAATTTTGTAGAAATGTTCCTTGGGTGACCCTTTATTAGATTCCTTCAAGAAATTTTGATTGGGCGAAAAGCATGGCCGCCAGGGGGCGGGGCTTTTTTGCCTTATATAGCTATAGTGAAAACTTAAATAATCTTCTTCTCAAAAAGTGTTCAGCAGATTTTCAAATAATTATGTAGAAATGTTCCGTGGGTGACCCTCTATCAGATTCCTTCAAGCCATGTTGATTGGTAAAAAAACATGGCCGTCACAGGGCGGGGCTATTTTGCCTATATGGCTAAAGAGCAAACTTAAAAAATCTTCTCCTCCAAAAGTGTCAGGCCGATTTTCAAATAATTTTGTAGAAATGTTCCTTGTGTGAACCTTAATTAGATTCCTTCAAGAAATGTTGATTGGGCGAAAAAAATGGCCGCCAGGGGGCGGGGCTTTTTTGCGTTATATAGCTATAGTGAAAACTTAAAACATCTTCTTCTCCGAAAGTGTTCAGCCGATTTTCAAATAATTTTGTAGAAATGTTCATTGGGTGACCCTCTATCAGATTCCTTCAAGCCATGTTGATTGGTCGAAAAACATGGCCGCCAGAGGGCGGGGCTATTTTGACTTATATGACCATAGTGAAAACTTAAAAAATCTTCTCCTCCGAAAGTGTCAGGCATATTTTCAAATAATTTTGCAGAAACATTCCTTTGGTGACACTCTACAAGATTCCTTTAAGCCATGGTGGTTGGTAAAAAAAATAGCCACCACGGGGCAGGGCTGTTTGGAGATTTTATTTTTGCCTTATGGCCGTGGAGCGATACTGGCCCTCTTGGGCCTCTTGTTTTTTTCACTTTAGCTATATAAGCCCCGCCCCCTGGCAGCCATAGTTTTTCGACCAATCAACTTGGCTTGAAGGAATCTGATAGAGGGTCACCCTAGGAACATTTCTACAAAATTATTTGAAAATATGCCTGACACTTTCGGAGGAGAAGATTTTTTAAGTTTTCATTATAGCCATATAAGGCAAAATAGCCCCGCCCCTCCTGGCGGCCATGTTTTTCGACCATTCAACATGGCTTGAAGGAATCTGATAGTGGGTCACTTAAGGAACATTTCTACAAAATTATTTGAAAATCTGCCAACCAGTTTGGGAGAAGAAGATTTTTTAAGTTTTCACTATAGCCATATAAGGCAAAATAGCCCCGCCCCCATGGCGGCCATGTTTTTCGATCAATCAACATGGCTTGAAGGAATCTGATAGAGGGTCATCCAAGGAACATTTCTACAAAATTATTTGAAAATCTGCCAACCAGTTCTGGAGAAGAAGATTTTTAAAGTTTTTTTCATTTCGTTGCCATGGAAACCAGAATTATGCATGGATCCCGAAAATTTGAAGGAATTCTGGTGAGGTCAATGTGGGGATGCTTCCTGTGAAGTTTCATCCCAATTGACCCACTGGTTACTGAGGAGAAAAAGTTGACGGACGACGGACGCCGGACAAAAGGCCATCACAATAACTCACCCTGAGCACTTCGTGCACAGGTGAGCTAAAAATCTCCTCCGAAAGTGTGGCCGATTTTCTAATAATGTTGTAGAAATGTTTCTAGGGTGACCCTCTATCAGATACCTTCAAGCCATGTTGACTGGTTCGAAAACTATGGCCGCCAGGGGGCGGGGCTTATATAGCTAAAGTGAAAAAAAATAATATCAGGTGAGCGATCCAGGGCCATCATGTCTTGTTTCATCTTTTTACCAAAATTTCACAATCACTAAATCCTCAAAAATGTAGTATCGGGAAACTTTTATTGATATTGAAAGTTTGTATAAACAATGAACATGAGCCTTAAGAATTGTAAAATTTATTCAAATATTTTATTTCAAAATCTTTTATACTTAACATTAGGATGAGGATTATACATATGATCAAGCAATTTCTTTTCAAGTTTTTCCACAGCTGCTAGCGTCAAGATTAAGGATTCATGCTTCAGCATACTGAATACATTCAATCCTGAAAATAGAGAAGAGTAAGGTGTTGGTAAAAAATAAGGCATATTTGAAATACCCATAAAATGTCTGGGGACAACATTTTTAACATACAGAAAACATTGTGATCATTGTGGTATAACAATGAGAAATTACTTTTCGCGATATCATTGCTAATGTAGAGGTTAACTCATTCAATGTGGAATTTAAATTGTATTTGTCAAGTTCTGCATTTGTAAGAGTCCTTAGCAAATTCTCGGAATATCACGATAAAACTTGGGCAGCCAACAGTATAGAGCCTGGTAAAATAGCATGGATGTGCCTGCTTGCCTTGCTCTATACTGGTGGCATGGTCTTCACACAATCGGTTTCTGCTTGCCTAGCTCTATACTGGTGGCACAGTCTTCACACAATCGGGTCCTGCAGTCCAACTGTTAGCATATCCCCGATTTAAAAGAATATTGACACATCTGCAAATATTGCAGGAAAAGGAGTAATTGCATATAATTAACGATTTTTGCTTTTCCCAGAATATTTTCAGCTCTTTATGCAAATAATTCATCTCACATTACATTTGAATTAATATTTCCCCCGGACATTTAATTTTATTAAAATTGAACAACTCATCTTTTTCAACCATTCGAGCAGATTCAGATGAAATAGTTTTTATTTTTTTATTTAACCCCTTCCAGGTTCCATCCCCAGTTGCATCCGTCGTGGGGGAGTGCACATTTCCTAGCATCATATTGGTCATGAATAAGAGAACTGTTGCCATGATATAAATGAAACAAGGGCACCGCAAAGCGGATGCATCCCCTCGGTATTTATTCATCACATCAAGTTCTCTTGTGATCAAGATCAGGCTTCTAGACCTTGCCATATACTAACTGTATACCAAGTTTGGTTAAGATCCGTCAAAGGATGTTCAGTGTAGAGTGGTCACAAGGTTGTTATATGGGAAAATAGTTAAAGTCCATTTTTGACCTTGACCGTATGACCTTGAAAATAAATAGGCTTCTAGACTTTGCCATATACTAACTTGGTTAAGATCAGTCAAAGGATGTTCAGTGTAGAGTGGTCACAAGGTTGTTATATGGGAAAATAGTCAGTCCAATTTTGACCTTGACCTTAACTGTATGACCTTGAAAATAAATAGGCTTCTAGACATTGCCATATACTAACTGTATACCAAGTTTGGTTAAGATCGATCAGAGGATGTTCAGTGTAGAGTGGTCACAAGGTTGTTACGGACAGACACACGGACAGCCCCGTTACTATATCCCCTCTCAAACTGTTTGACGAGGGTATGATAATGTTGAAAATGGCACAAAACTGATCACAAGGTGTGTTGCAACTTTAAAATGAATCTGCCAAACAGAAACAAAACAAAAAAGAAAGATAACTCCAAATAAGCAGGTTAGAGAGTTATATCTAGGCGACCCAGAAATACCATCCACTGGTATTAAATCATACTGAGCATTTTCACTTTACACAATACAGAAAAACTTACCATATACTGGCATCAGATTATACTGGCCGTATTCACTTGTCACTAAAGATATATTTTTTGGCATAAAGTCGGTACTGAAACAAGAAAAAAGAATATATGAGTCAAACAAGGGTTTCTTTGATTCCCATAGATATTGCAAATGCATTCAGGAAGAATTTAACCATTTGACTAGACAAACTGATTTCATGAACACTGCCTCTAGTATTAGGCGTGGCCATCCGGCGCTTCCCGGCCGTTTGACCACTCTCTTAATTGTTGGATCACCTATGTTTATATTGGTATTCCTAAAATTGGCTATGAACTTCCAAATGCCAAACTGGACAAACCTTTTTAAAAAGGCAGCACTGAAAGGGTTAATTGTCTTGGCATAACCTATGAGTATGAATCATGCCAAGTTAGTTTAAACTTATTTATTTTACATCGATTGCTAAACAAACTTTCTGCTTATTTTAATCAAGCTTTATGACTGCTTCCTGTAGACGTAACCAATACTCACATTGTTTTGAGAGGAAAAATGCCACAGGCGGAATCCGCTTTCTAACCAGGGACCATTAGTAAGAGAGGCCAACGGTCTACCACTGCCAAGCTAAAACAGTTGGATACCATATCCATAAAGAGGCACTATAAGGAGGACTGCCTATTGCATCCACTGTCAGATGATTGACAAGCAACCCACTGAAAATGGGGATTGGAAGGTTCTTTTCTACTACTTCTTTAACCCTATCCCCCATAGAATGGATCTGCAAAAGATCACTTTGAGAACATCAAGGCAAGGAGGAAAACCTCTCTAAATGCGTATAATTATTGAATCATGTTAAAAACATGGCAAAAGAACAACTTGCTCATGAGCAATTTTTCCTCTAACCACAATGTCTTTAAAAGACAGCTGCTGCAGATTCATCTGCATGACGCAAAGGGCTTAATAAAAGAATGGCCAAGATGTTCTTGAACTTTCACCAATTAAAAAATAATGGGTCATCTACTTATGATGGCTTTGTGACTCTTTTGCATACTTTTTCGAATATTCAATTGCATACTGCAATCATTTTTGTTAAATGTTTTTCAGAGTTACTAAATTCAAGATTTTCAGACTTGGTATCTTAATCCAAGCAAATGACTAGATAAATGTGTGTCAAGCAAACCCTTACACATGCAACAAATCTGCAGTATAGCACTTTATTAACAAATAGTCAAATATATTGAAAACCTCTATTAACTAAAGTACAATGATTGGATAGGGTTGACAACATTCTGGCGAAAGAAATCTTCTGCACATAATGATTTCAAAAGTTGTCTGCTCCAGATGCATATGAGAAATAGTGAAAGAAGCATAAGAGAAATAATTTTACTTACTCATCAACAAATAAAGCTGAAAATCCCCAGAATCTTGTATCAATTAGTTCTGATAAATACTGAAATTGAGGTAAAATGCATTGTTGAAAGCTCAGTAGGTAGCAACTAGACTATAAACCCTTTCTCACAAACAGACGCTTTCTGATACCTCTGCAACAGACGACTTTTAAAAACAAAGGACAAATTGCTCAAGAAGATGATTTCTCTTTTTGCCACAATGTTTTAATATTCAATAATTTATTTTCTATGGTTATCCATATGTTTGCTTAAATTATGTTTTCAAAGTTGTTTATTGCAGATTTATTTATGTGGGAAAAGGTCAAATCTGTCTCAGCCAATCATTCTTTCCAAGGATTGACAATTGTTATTGTGGCTAGCATCATTCATTTTCCCCCAATGGTCTATAAGTCTATGTGGGAATTAGACAGTTGCCTGGGAAGCATGTTATGTGGAGTAATGCTGAGAGACTTAGCCAGGAAACATATGGTTTTGTGAACTGGCTGCTTTGGTTCAACAACAAATTCTGTTGAAAACGGCAAACAAAGCTCCTATCAATGAAATCAATTAAGTCATATATCCTAATAAATGAATAGAATTGCAATCAATATCCAAGACTTTTAGAAGGTTCTAACATAATGTTTAATGTTGAGTAGTTTTGATGTGGATTTTTGAAACAGAAGTGAACAACCTACACAAAGACTAGATTGCACATATGGGCAGGGTAATCTTGCATTGCAGCATTAAAAGAAGTTGTTTAAACCTTTCCAAAAACAAATCTGCTGTAGAAGACTTTGAAAACATATCAACAAAATTATAGAAAGTTTCTTTTAACCCATTACTTCACATGGCTTTTCAAAGGTCGTCTGCTTTAAAATCGTCAGACAAACAATTTCAACAATCTAGAAAACTGAAAAAACTATATTGATAAAGAGTGTTGAGCAATTTCACCTTTTAGTGCATGTTTTCAAAAGTAGTCTGCAACGGCAGGCGTCAAATGTCGTCTGTGTGAAGTTATGGGTTAAGGAAAATATAATGATTGAAGAGATTCGAAAATATTTTGGCCAAAGGAGAAATTGCTCTTGGGCAGTTTCTTTATTGCAACAGTTATCAAAAGAATATTATGACGACGCAACTGAATATGATATTATGTTCATTTACTGAGATTTTTCATATTTATGCCAAAATGTTTTCAAAGTCGACAGCTGCAGTTTTTTATGTGAAAAGGGTTAACCCTTTCCCACATATAACAAACCTAGGGCAGATGACTTTGATAATATTTAGTAAAAAAAAAAAGGAAACTCTATAAATGACAGAAAATTTATTGAATAAAGTTGAAAACATTGTGGCAAAGGGAGAAATAATTCATTATGAGCAATTTCCCCTTTTGCCGAAATGTTTTAAAAGTCGTCTGCTCAAGAGGCGTCAGAAAACGTCTGTATGTGAAAAAGTATAAAATTGAATAATTAGGACAAAAGAAATAACTTACATTCGGATCTTCTGTCGGTATTTCGAGTGAATCCACTATATAGAGATTGTTCTGCAATAGCAAAGATTAACTTGTATATTTATTTTAGATCCTTTCTATCCAAAAGAATGACAAAATCGGAAAATGATCAGGATATTTTTTATTTTTCCAACAGAACTAAATTCAAATTCTGAGTTTAGAAGAGCCATATTTGTAACGTCTTGCAAAAAGCTAGTTTTGTAGCCCCTCACATTTCATAACAGCTTGTAACACCAGTCTAATGCCTGGCCAGCGGCCACATCCACCCCTTCTAACCAGTCTCTAAACTGTTAGTTGCTCAGCTCAACATTTTTATCTTTAATCTTTCTCTTAGAATTGGCTATGGATTCTTTCAAAACTGTTTAAGGTAGAAGGCAACCCTATGTGCAATGGCATACTTCAACCGATCTTTGGAACTATATGACAAGTTAAGTTCCAAATCAGCTTGCATCCCGATGCAGTCTAATCATGGTATGACCAAAAACCAAATACACAAGTATAAAAACTTTTGTAATTGCTTTCAATTTTGAAATCTCCAAAGGTTGATTTTCGTGAGATATACAATGTATTAACCCTTTCCAACATACAACCAATCTTTAGCAGACGACTTTAAAAGCATGTGGGCAAAATTCCAGAAAATCTCTATTTATAAATGAGGGTATAAATAATGCAAAAAGTTGAAAACATCGTGGCAGGAAGAAATTGCTCGTTTTGAGCAATTTCTCATTATGTCACGATATTTTCGAAAGTCGTTTGCTGCAGAGGTGTCGGAAAGCGTCTATATGTGGGAAAGGGTTAATGTTTGTTTGAATGGTGTTTTATAGGACTTTCAATATCATTTCAATTTTATCACTGCTTTACCAGTACTGTTGGTATTATTTGACAATGATGCATGCATACCAAATTGCAAGAATACCTTTCTAACATATTGACGACTTTAGAAAACATTGTGAAAAAATAAAAAATTATTCATAATTGCCAGAATATTTTCAACTTGAATCAATAAAGATGACTTCATCCCAGAGATTTTCCACATTTATGCTTAGATGTTTTCAAAGTTGTGTGCTGCAGATTGGTTGTATGTGGGACAGGGTATAAGGAGACCATTACTGCACGAGATGATGTAAGTCACTCACCTGGGCATACTTAACTGACAAGGCAACCCTCAAACCAAGTTCCCTTTGTAAATTTGGTAACATGAAGAACTTTGAGTTCGGTCCCCTAGGGCCGTGAGATATACCACCTGCAAACAGATATATTTACAATTTAACAGAGGACTAGATAAGGAGGAGTAAACTGGTCTTACCCTCACAATATCTTTCTTATGACTCAACTGAACCCTATGCTGTGGGTACTCAAAAGAATTGTCTCACTGAGATGATTCTTTTGAGTACCCACAACATAGCGTTTAAGTGTCAAAAAAGGGTTTAAGAACATGAAGATGATCCTAATCTAGAGCTTTGAGTTTTACAAAGCTAATCAGTGGAAAGAATGTTCATGTACACAACATATGGTAATGGAGTCAACAACAGGAATAAGAACTTGAAATGCATACCTCCTCCAATTATCTGCATCACTGTATCTAGAGTAGTTTGTTTGATTTTAACTCTTTCCCACACCTCTGTTGCAGACGACTTGTAAAAACATTGTGGCAAAAAGAGAAATTGCTCATGTTTTCAACTTTATTCAATAATTGTTTTATCATTTACAGAGTTTCCATATTTTTGACGAAATGTTTTCAAAGTATGCTGCTACAGATTTGTTGCATTTGGAAAAGGCTTACTGCCCGGAAATATGTGTTGACATTCAAATTTAGGAGTTAGAAGGTTGTATCAGTTAGGAATGATCATTTGGCAAATTCAGATTTCCCAGGGATACTTAGTGCTCAAGTGGGCTTAAAATGTGAAATCAATACTTAATGCTTTCCCAAATGCAGATACATTTTGATCCATCTATAGCAAACAACTTTTGAAAGTATTGTGGAAAAAAGTGAAATAGCTCATTTAACAATCTTTATTTTTGATAGAGAGTTTCCATATTTTCATCCAGATGTTTTAATAGTGGTATGTGGGAAAGGGTTTAACTCTTAACAACAAACCACAAATCTGCAGCAGACGACTTCGATAACATCTGGAGGAAAAATTTGAAAAATCTATATAAGTGTGAGTTGAAACATTGCGGCAAATGGAGTTATTGCTCTTACATTATGGACAATTTCTCCATTTGATACAATGTTTTCAAGTCTTCTGCTGTAGAGGCGTCAGAAAGTGTCTATATGTGGGAAAGGGTTAAAGAGTCCTGGCTCTTTCTTTAAACAACTATCTAATGATGATACATAGATACTCAAAGAGCCCTAGTTTACATATGGTAGGTAATAAGTGAGGTAGGAGTTATAGTACTTACAAACAAGAGGCCCATGAGGGCCTATGCTCTACTGGCATTGATCTGGCTTGTTTCAAAAGGAACCAATATGTCATCAATATTCAAATACCATCTAAGTTTGGTGAAGATCAGATAGTAAATGGAAGCTCTATTGTGTTCACAAGCTGTATTATAGCAATTTTGACAATTTCAAGGGCCATAATCCAGCCATGCATGGGTAGATGTGGCCGTTTTTTAGAAATGAACCAAACTCTCATGGATATCTAACTACTGTATAAGTTTGATTGAGATACAATCAAAAATAAAGACTGTATCATGTTAACAAGCCCTATTATAGCAATTTTGACAATTTCAAGGGCCATAACTCAGTCATGCATGGGGCGGATCTGACTTGTTTTTGAAAGAAATCAAGCTCTCATGGATATCTAACTACTGTATAAGTTTGGTTGAGATACAATAAAAAATAAAGACTATATCGTGTTAACAAGCTCTATTATAGCAATTTTGACAATTTCAAGGGCCATAATCCAGCCATGCATGGGTATATCTGGCCGTTTTTTAGAAATGAACCAAACTCTCATGGATATCTAACTTCTGTATAAGTTTGATTCAGATACAATAAAAAATAAGGACTATCATGTTAACAAGCCCTATTATAGCAATTTTGACAATTTCAAGGGCCATAATTCAGTCATGCATGTGGCGGATCTGGCTTGTTTTCGAAAGAAATCAAGCTCTCATGGATATCTAACTACTGTATAAGTTTGGTTGAGATACAATAAAAAATAAAGACTATATCATGTTAACAAGCTCTATTATAGCAATTTTGACAATTTCAAGGGCCATAATCCAGCCATGCATGGGTAGATCTGGCCGTTTTTTAGAAATGAACCAAACTCTCATGGATATCTAAATACTGTATAAGTTTGATTGAGATTCAATCAAAAATAAGGACTATCATGTTAACAAGCCCTATTATAGCAATTTTGACAATTTCAAGGGCCATAATTCAGTCATGCATGGGGCGGATCTGGCTTGTTTTCGAAAGGAATCAAGCTCTCATGGATATCTAACTACTGTATAAGTTTGGTTGAGATACAATAAAAAGTGAAGACTGTATCGTGTTAACAAGAAATTGTTTACGGACGGACGCACGCACGCACTCACGCACGGACGACGGACAAATCGCCACGACATAAGCCCTTCTGGCCTTTGGCCAGTAGAGCTAAAAACTGGCATACTAAGATGGACAGAACCAAGAAACAGACATGCAGGGCATTGTGATACAATTGAAGATCCAAACCGCCTACCCCTTTGTACAGTCTAATCAGGATATTCCTTGTTTAACTTTCAGTTTGGTACATGTAATTAAACTGGAGAAACATTCTGATAAGAAAACAACTAGGAAATTGATCATACCAGTCATAAAAGTTTAAATGGTTTGGGAGAGGAGACCTAAACACAAAACTATCAAGTTGAAAAGGGGTAATTAAAGCCAAAAATTTATATACTAAGTACATGACCAAAATGGCCCTCCTAGTTGAAAGGCATCTGTTGATGATGACTAGTTTAAGTTTCAATATCATAACTTCAGTTACTATTAAGGAAAAAGCATGAAAACAAAAACTATCCAAGATTGCAATGCTCATGCAAATGCCTACATTGCCAAAGGAAATCAGTATATATAAATCAAATAAGCCAGAAATAGCTCACCTCCCTTAAATTGTGGCGCCCTTATACTTCCAGCTCGATGTTTTCCTGTCCTTTTCTGTGACCATGGTTTTCTGCCTCCACCCCGTACCTCTGCTCGAGTTTCAGAAAATCGATAATCCTAAGTAAAAAAATATTGTACAAGTCCAGTTCATTATGAGCTGTCTTTGGCCAGCGATGCTTGATTTGAGATACACAAGTGTACTGAAATCAGAGCTATTTGTTGTCTGCATATGAATAAATAAGATTTTACTTAATATCAAGAATCTGAAGATAATGAATTAGCTGATGAAATGTGTGGGGATTTTTTAATGACATACTTTTAAAACATCTCATAAACTACTTGTTAAGTTTAATAAACATTGTAACCAAGTTGGTGAAGAACGAACACATACAAACAAAGCCCATATCTCAGAAACTACTCTCCGCAGGTCAATGAAAGTTCATGTGGTTTCACCTTGATTGTTTTTGTATGACTGCTATCAACTTTTACCAACTTTTGCGAGCAGTACTAAAGATGAATTAATCTAAAAGCCTTAAAAAATATTGTAAAAAAATAAAGGGCAATAACATTGTCAAAAAAAGATGCACATCTGAGTTCAAGACAGCAGATACTGAAATGTTAAAAAGCACAGTTATGTAAATGAATGTAATTTTTTTTCCACATATATATGGAAGACTGTAACTTTTTTTTTTTTGTATGGTGGTTTAAAGCCACTTTCAATAATTTGTTTGATCACAGCATTTCCTGTGTAAAAGTAATTACTATCATATTGAAAGTCTTTATACTGCAGAACTGGGACAATTTCTGTAAAATTGTAATGATTTTATTACAATTACATTGCTAAAACCATAAAAACATATAATCATTACATTACAATTGCTTTTTCAATCAGTTATTGTTATATTATTGCAGGATGTTCCAATAAAATTAATATGGCAGAAACATTTAATCTGTACATCATCTCAAGGGCTGAAATTGCCCTGGTACATGTATTTGCATCCCTTGATAGCTCAGGGTGGTGTGAAATTGTCATAATACTTACTATCTTTTTGTACTCCAACTGCCAGCGAACATTTTTGTATAGTATATCCAACCTGGAAAAAAATCAAAACAAGGACTATGATGTATTACTCAACTAGGTTAGAACTTTTGTTGTTCTTTAGTAAGAAAGAAATGACGCTGAAAAAAGATTTTCTATTTTTAGCGCTTTTAAGCAGGCATCTAGTGCAGCAGACCTGAATAGTTTCATCAATTTTGGTGGAAGGCCACTTGTGGAACCTTTGTGTGAAGTTCATTTGAATATTAAGGGGAAGCAGTCATTTTCAGTGTTTTCTTATGTTAGCTCTGATATTCATCTAGTGCAGCGGGCCAGAACAGTTTGAACAAAATAGAAGGCCGCAAAAAAAATTTGTGTGTGAATACATTTTGAAATTGGGACAGTAATTAAGGAAATAAGGGCCACATAAGAAACTTTAATGTGAAATTTTTCCATTGTTCAGGAGATGTAGTTTGAAGTAAAAAAGTGAATGAAGCAACTTTGAGTGAATAAAATAGGTCATGTCAAGTACAAAATGCTCATGTGAGCAAAACATCTGTAAAACGATGTTGTTGATATAATATATAATAACATTGGCTTTAACACTTTTCCATTTTTGTGGGGGAGACGAGAGTTGTTGAAAACAGACAATTTTTTACACATCCGTTGTGTATGAATCTTGAACATCTTGAGAGAAATTGCAATTTCTCTAATTCTCAATGTTATAAATTTAATATCAAAATTTACCTAAATGCAGAATGTGTTGATTGTGCTGTTATTGAAGCAGAGAATATACCAAAATCCGGTCGACAGGATAGATTTGCAACACAAGTGGAAGATCTAGTAAAAGACAGGCCATATAAAACACTGGGTAGAAAATGATCATCAAGAGATATATCTCTTTTCCCATTACAATGTATGTTATTAAGAAAAAAAATCATCAGCTGCAGAAGTGTCAAAAGTCATGTGTTTGAGATAAAGGATAAAAATAATAACAGGAACAACCTCTGCAAAGCAAACCTACCTTGGAGGTGCTCCAAATATATCGGGATGTAAATCTACTATTCCCAGTTTTTTAGATTCCAGAGTGTCCAAGTTCTCTAACCATGCTTCTTTAGGTGCTTTGAAAGGATTTGGTCTGTCAATTTGTCTAGACAATATCATAGGGAGGGGAGGCCTTTCTATAACTGAAAAAATAAACAAGAGTTTGCAGGAATGCATATGTTGCGTTTCCATTAAGTTACATTATGATAAGACAGATGAAAGAAGTGATACTTAAAGAATGCTTTTTATTCAAATTTCAACAGCAGTATTCAATGCTATATATATATTGCAGTCTAACAATATGCGTTTCCATAAAAAAAAAAAAGGATATTCCTCACACTATGTTAATATTGTTCCCAAAGCCTTCATTACAAAAATAAAACCTACATGAAATATCTCTCCAGGCGACTCATACCCCAAGATTGAAGTGGGAGTCTGATATTTCAGAAAAACGTAATACACACTCTCCCACATGCAGACACATTTTGATGCATCTGTAGCAGACAACTTTCTGTTTTCACCTCTTCAATAATTATTCTACTGATTAATATAGATTTTCTGTAGTTTTGCATAAATGTGTCATCTACTGTAGGTCATCTGCTGCAAATGTGTTGTATGTGGGAAAGGTATAAAAATTGTTCAATTAGAATATGCCAAAACATGTACAACATAACATTATATTTCATGAATACTTTCAGGAAAATGAGAATAACATTTTACAAATTAACTTGTTGAATTAAAATCATCCGCGCAAACTAAAATGGTAAAAGAACGCATGGCCCACCGTTTTGTATCTGTTCACAAGTTTTTGCTACAATTTGACCTTAGAAGTGTCCTTGGTTTTTTTAACCCCCACATGACCCAGTTTCGAAAAGTTACTGGGATTTGATGGAAATGATTGTTTAATGAATTTATATAAAAATTGGATGAAAAATGTGGCCTATAATGTATTTACAAGGGTTTTCTAAAAATTTGACATACTGTAATCATAAATGACCCCGTTTCTGGACCCAACATGACCCAGTTTTGAACCGGACTAGAGTTTGATGGAGGTGAATATTCTACTGAACCCTTATGTTGATTTGATAAAAAAAATGAGGCTTTTAGACTGTTTCTTAAAGTTCCTAACATGATGGCAATCAAAGAAACTGCTCATTATGAGCAATTTCTTCTTTTGCTACAAGGTTTTCAACTCTGTTCAATAACTACTATCATGATATAATTTATAATTAGTCATGTGAGGGAAAAGGTTAACCCTTTCCCTCATATAGACGCTTTCTGATGCCTCTGCAGCAGACGGCTTTTTGAAAACATAGTGACAAAAGAAGAAATTGCTCAAAATTAGCAATTTCTCCTTTTGCCACAATGTCTTCCACTTTTAGTCATAGGTTATCCATCCAATTATAGAGATTTTCTATTTTTTGACAAAATATGTTCTAAGTCGTCTGCTGTAGAATTGTCGTATGAGGGAAAGGGTAAAGGGTAATCAAGATCATATAACTGATCATATTGCATTATTGTTGTGGTCATGCCTGTTCTCAAAATGCTTCAAATGACTTGCTATGCTTGTACACCTAGATTGGGTGGGACAAGGAAGGATAATTATCCAACATCTTATCTGTGCCTGATTTCCCATAGTCTGGCCAATAAGTTGAATAACATACCTGTAGAACTTGCATCATCTTCTTTCCTGAGTGTTGAATGTATTGCCCTCTGAAAAGAAAGTTTATTGTTTGCAAGAAAGTTCACAAATAAATTAAATCATGATTTGCCTGATACAGGCAGCATTTGATGTTGTTGCACCACATGTGTCATGACTCACTGTTGAAAGAATCAAAACAAGCAATTTCTCTGTGTCAAACAAGATTTTCAACCAGTGGTAAAAAAGGGAATAAAACGTTTAACCCTTTCCCACATACAACAAATCTGGAGCAAGAGAAATTGTTCATTGTCTTGCAATGTTCTCTGCAGGTGGTGACTGGTAAATACAGTTGTTTTGATTACCAACAATGTAGGTTTAAAAGATAAAGAGCTCTGTATAACACTGTTTTGTAACTTTTAATATAAATTTTCTAGATTTAACAATTTACATCTATCATCAGACAAAGCATATCTATGACCCTAAAATATGAGGTGCAGGGCTACAGATAACTTTTGTAGTGAATTGGGTATTTACCACATTGATTTTCAGACAATTGCAGTTTTTTTAAATTGAATAACAGGGATAATTTTATGCCAAATTTTATTTCAAATTGCTCTTTTTGTACTACCTTTTTTAACTCTTTCAGCGCCAAAGGCAATATTGAGGTTTTTGCAAACAATACTGATTCAGGTGAGTCAGCTCTTAACGAGCTGTCTCACCTGAAATCAGCATTGTTTACCTTTTAGTTATCAAAATAGTCCAAACTTTTATTACATGAGAAATGTAGACGCCCCATTTTGAACATGGAAGGATTCTTCTTTAAACAATTCGGCACAGAAAGAGTTAACAGAGTTGAAAGGCCAAATAAAACATTATGTCTGGTTCCGGTGACATGCCCCCAAAAAGTAGGTAGGGTAGGTCGGCATTTCTTTTTATTTTATTTATTTATTTATTTTTACTGATGCTGAGTGAAAGGTGATATAATAACGTTATTTTAATGTATATTTTGTGTGATTAAAGTCTTCTGTGCGTGCAACACTAAGCTTTTTATGTACTGTAAACATGCATAGTGTGCAAGCTGGAGGAGTTTTATGCACATTTAACCCTATAGGTTTAATAATTGTTTCTTTCTGTACGTGTTATATTTTGAAAATATAATTCGCTATAAACGAGACCATTTTCGGTGCTTGCTATGACTAGTACAGTATTTATGCAATTATATGGCAAAATCATGGGTTGTAGAACATTTTAAATTGACTGAATATCAGCGTAAAAAGAAGTCGCAGGGAATGCTTTACGTTGAATGCTTTAGTGCTGTGCAAATTCGTACATTTATTTAAAAATATGAGGTTTTGATTCGAACCTTGCCACAAGATCTAAAGGGGACTGGTAATAAACCCAGTAAATAAAAGACTGTTTCATCTAAAACTCATACTGTGCTATTTCAGTCTTTAAATCAAATGGTTTTGGGTTTGATAGTTCATTATATTAAAGCTAACAGCTCCTGTTCCAGAAAATAACCAACACTCTAACGCACACATCTGCTTACCAACCAAAAAAGATTGAATATCCAATGTTTCAAATTCAAATAATTGACACATACAATGTATTTCTATTTTCAAAATTTACTTTCCCTTAATCAAGACAACATATTATAGATTCAAAACTTAAACTAAAATTATTAAGTTTTGTTTTATTTTTAGAATGTTTACATGAACGCTTTAAAAACGTTCTTTACAATTCTCTTGAATATTGAGTAAAAAATCGGACCAATTTTTTCGTATTCAAATAAAAAAAAGTTTAGGGTCGGGCGAAAAAAATAGGTAGGGTCGGGTCACCGGAACCAGACAATTTTTTTCTTTTCGCCTAATCATCCTGGCAATGGGAGACACAATGAGCAAATTCTCCTTTTCTCACAATATTTCAATGCTGTATAACTAATGCTACTAATTGGTGGTAAATCTATATATTTGGGGACACCTCGTTCAACCCAGACACTTTTTAAATTAAGTTTTGCTTTCATCTGTATGCACAGTGTACATCTTGTTGACATCAAACTATCGATATTTGGATACTGTTTCTTCCATTCGGATCTTGCTTGAAGCGATATAAAAATTTACGCAACACAAATGTAAACATTTGCTTTATTTACTTTTTATTTGCTTTCAGTACACATAATTATAAAACAAATTGCTTTTTCTGACAATTATTTTGCATTTTTAAGCAAAGGCACTTCTTAGCTGTAGCCCTGAAGTACAGTAGCATAATATAGTTTAAACAAGAGGAAATAAAACTTAGCTGAGTAAATATGCCCATAGACATTGTGACCAACGTCCAAGTATGGTGAAGATTGGCTAAGGATTGCTAAAATTTGAGAGCAGTCAAAGCCAATTTATCAGAATTTCACTAATAAAAGGACAACAACTCTTAACAATTTTAAAAGCAGTGCAACAGCCTTCCAGATCAAATCTCTGACAAAAAAGATATAGTGGCATGCAGAGGATATGTGGTAATGTTAATTTTATTATTTAATAGCTGTGTGCGCCTTAAAAAATAACCTTGTATCATACACTGATGGCAGAAAAAACAGTTTTACAAGAAACATGATCAATATGGTGGGAGGTCAGTGGAACTCATATTTTGGAGAGAATTTATATACAGGTAAACAAATGGATTGTGCAGCCGGCAATTTTTTCCCGTCCATAGGTAATGTGTATGAACTTTGCTATTATTATTACCATGCTATACCAAAAATTGTGTCCAGAAAAGATTTATGGTGCAGTCAAGGAATTCCTTAGTTTTGATTGGATAACAAATAAATTTTAAAACAAACAATACTTCTAGAGTAAATAATTAAATTAGATAATACCTACTCCATAACTGAATGAAAACAAGGAATCTGATATGTGATAATTTGCGTGTAATTACACTAGTTTTCTATTTTTAAAATGAGTTCAAATATACCTGATAAAGGTTTTTTTAACTAACTGGGTGTAAACAAATCCAAATTTCTTTAACAGGGATGTCATTATACTATCGTAACACAAATGATGAATAAATACCTCTTAAAAAGGAAAACAATAGAAATGGTAGGAAAGGATAGTTTGACTCGTCACAAATATAGTTCCGTAAATAACAGGGTTTTTTTCATTGGAAGTACTTCATGAAAGGCAAGTCGATTAATTTTAGTAACTGTCATCTTTATTTCATTGATTTAATATCTTGGCCATATTATACAGGTAAACAAATCGACGGGGAAGCCGGCGATGTTTCCCGTCAATAGGTAATGTGTATGAAAATTTTGCTATACCGTCTTTTCAAAAATTGTGTCCAGAATGGATTTTTCGATGCAGTCACGATTCTGCTACAGTGCTACGTTTTGATTGGATGAAAAGAAAATATTGAAACAAAAAAAACTTCTAGAGAAAATAATTAAATATGATAACACGTACTCGATAAAGGAACGAGCACAAGTAATTTTATGTGTAATAATTTCCGTTTATAACACTCGTCGTCTTTTTCTAAAACGAGTTCAGATAACAACTTGTAAGGGTTTTTTGACCTTTGACTTTCCAGAAGTTATAAATCCAAATTCCTGTTACGTGTAATATGACGTCATAATATAATGTCATTCTATTAGTGGTGCAGAGGTAGAGCATCGGCTACTTGTATCAAAGGTCCCTGTTTCGAGTCCGTGACTTTGGGATTTTTTTGTTTTTTTTGTTTCACAATTGATGTAAAATAAATAAGTTTAAACTAAATGAACCAAAAGGAAAACGACAGAAATTATAGGAAACGTTAGTTTGGCTTGTCACAAATGTGGTTCCGTGAATTATGGAATCGTTATATTTTAAGTACTTTATGAAGGGCAAGTTGATTATTTGTTGTACCTGTCATCATATTTTCATGGATGTAAAATCTTGGCTATATTTTAAAGTTAAATATAAGCTTAACGGTAACCTGATGATGATTTTTATTTTCTTTGCTTAGGTCGGTAGGACTCGTAATTGACGTAAATAACCGATCGTGCTGCAAGCAAGGGGCTAACTGCAGTTCACGGGGAATTATTCACCGATCACAACATATAATAAATGTTTACCCGAAATAGGTAGCACCTATACTCATTAAATACAGTGGAAGACAGTGGTGCAGAGGTAGAGCGTCGGCCTCTCGTATCAAAGGTCCCTGGACGTGGTTCGAGTCCCGTGATGAGCGGGTCCTGACTTTGGGATTTTTCCACACAAACGGCGCGAGTACTGGTTAAGTCTCCAGGAAGCAGACATCGAGAGTGATTAATCTAAGCCAATGGCTTGTTTCGCAATCGATGTAAAATAAATAAGTTTAAACTAAGTTTTAACTAAATACAGATGACAATTTTTAGTTTATTTGCATATGACAGAAGTCATGGTAGTTTACCCGAAATAGGTAGCACCTATGTTCTTATTAAAATTAATAGTTCACCAGAATGCATTGAATATATAACATTGAGTTTAAATTCATTGTTATTGTGTAGAGGATGTGCACTGGAAATTATTGTTTTGATAATTTTTAGTACTTTTGACATTGTTTGAAAGTGAATGTAGAGAAATAAAAAAACAGGTTTTGTCCGGGGCCAATTTGGTCCAAAATGACAGTAACCATTTCCGCCGGGTGAATTATTTCTAGCATAATGCATGACCCCCCATTATTCATCCATCAACACAACATGACCTCGCGAAAACACATTACAAACAGCATTATTTGATATACCTGTGTTTTCCTTATGATATTACAGCAATTCACATGTCTGATATTCTGAATTAATTTGTTAACAAGGGCCATTTTCAACCCTATACAAATATTAACATGATACAAATTCAGCGATTAGTTGACATTGGTCTGTCTGCAAGGCAAGAATGAGTTTTTTTCGGCTGAATACTTGTTTCGAATTTTATATAATTAGTTTTACTTACAACCAAAATAATCGATAGAATGGGACTTCAGTTTTTTTCACATAAATTAAATTGATATATATTTCATTTACAAATACGAAAAATATTCGTTAATAAGAAATTCGAAAATAATATTTAATGTTAGTTAGTTAGTTAGTTGAAAACAACAACAACAAGCCGAGAACTTGTTTTTTATTTTAATTTTGTACAAAGAAAATATGTTTTACCACGTAAGTAGTTATGGGCACTTGACTGGACAATGAACAGCAAAGCACCATGTGTATTTGATTCCAAAATAGTCCGTAATTTGCACAAAGAAAGAATCATTTATGATCAACACCATTAGTTTTCGTGTCTTGAAAATGAACATAATTTCAAATACAGCCTGCAATAGCTCTGGATTCTCTTATATATAGTTAAATTTTTATACTATTTAATTTAATTATATTAACCTGAGCCAGATGAAAAGTTCGAAACTAAATTTATTAGACAGGGCCACATATTTCATCAAATATTCATGAAAGTTCACCAGAACATTCATCTCCATCAAATGTAGACCTCAAATGTAGTTCAAATCATTTAGACTTTGGGTTTCTCGTTTTATCATCTGTCATTTATTGGTCAACCAAAGTCTAAACATTCTGTTAAAAATTTCCATAGCATTTATCAGACCGACTTGATCAATGTTATTAAGCCATTTATAATCCTTGACAGTTATCGAAACAATTAAAAACAACCTATATATATAATTATTATTAGAATATGAGTATAGGTGGTACCTATTTCGGGTAAAGATTTATTAATTTTTGTGATCAGTAAATAATCCCCTGTGAACTGCAGTTGCAATTTACGGAACTACGTTTGTGACGAGTTAAACTCCTTTCCTATCATTTCTGTCGTTTTCCTTTTGGTTATTTATTCATCATTTGCGTTATGCTAATAAAAGGATTTCTTATTATGACATCATATTACAGGAATTTGGATTTGTAATTTCCGGAAAGTCAGAAAACCCTTATGAGTTTTTATTTGAACTCGTTTTAGAAATAGACGATGAACGCAAATGATCTGACATAAAATTACTTGTGATCGTTCCTTTATCGAGTACGTATTATCATATTTAATTATTTCCTCTAGAAGGTTTTTTTTGTTTCGATTTTTTTCTTTTCATCCAATCAAAACGTAGCAGAATCGTGACTGCATTGAAAAATCCACTCTGGACACAATTTTTGGAAAGACGGTATAGCAAAGTTTTGCAAAGTTCATACACATTACCTATTGGCGAGAAACATTGCCGTTGATTTGTTTACCCGTATTAATTTGAGCCTAAATAGTATGCAGCTTACCTCTTTAGCAGTTTAATCTATCAAAATTCAATACACAACAACGACAAATTAAAAAATCTTCAACAAATTTGTTTCCGGTTAAATAAGCTAAACGAAATTGTTAAAAAAACAAAAAAAGAAATATAACCCAAACTTGTGTGAATAAGAATATTAAGATAATTAGATATATATCTTCTTCGTTAAATATCCATTTCGTTAAGAATCTACTTAACTAGTTAAATATCCATTTCGGTTAAATAAATTTGATGAAATGTGATTAATGTTAGCGAAGCCTCTAAGAGAATTAGAGATGGATTAAAAAGGGATAATTAATACACATAAAAGCATGAGTAAGACCCTTTGTTGTCCCATATGTGTATTTTGGTGTGACAAACATTGCTTACGCCAGACTCGACCCTTGGAGTTGGAGCGTCGCCAAAGTTTCCGACTAGATTCATGTTCGGAAATTCGCGATGGGAATTTAGCACATTATGGAAAGACCTCGCGTATGCAGGATAATAACAAAATGAAAAAGGAGAAAATCATCATCTGTTTAAGCATATATTCCACCTTAAAATATGGCCAGGAACAAACATTTTTTGACTAGTCCTTCCAACGAAAAATTCCATAATTTACAGAACATCATTTACGAATTCAATCTAACTAAATCCTTTCCCACCATTTCTACCGTTTTTCTTTTGGATATTATTTCATCCTTTGCATTACAATTACATCACCATTAGGCTAATAGGCATCACAGGTCGAAAACCCTTATCAGTTATGTTCCGACTCATTCTAAGAATAGAAAATAAGTGTAATTACAATTTACATGCAAATTACCAGTCTCACTTCATCAGATTTCTTGTTTTCATTCCTTTATCAAGCAGGCATTATCTTATTTCCACCCTCATGAAATATTTTTAGTTTTGAAATTTCCTTTCATCTAATCAAAATATCTATGACAGCTACATTAATCTTTTGTGGACATCATAACATTACATTTTGTTGAATTGTTTCAGGTATCCTTAGAGCATGAAATCTTGCTCCATCCAAGATATTTCGGACCAAACTTACTGAACATTGTGAAACAGAAGCTATTTACAGAGGTTGAAGGGACATGCACTGGGAAGTATGTGAAATAGGTTATCTGATTTTTCCTTTTCAATACTACAGAATCTAATTTATTATGCTTTTTCAGAAGGCCACTGTTAAAGATATTAATCAAAAAGGAGAAATTACTCCGTGACCAATTATTCCTTTTTGCCAAAATGTGTTCAAATCTTTATGATATTAATTATTGTAATTACAGATCTATCTTTGAAATTGTGTAGGGAAAGGAGACATTGCTCATGCAGAGCATTTTTTTTTTTCTTCCAATATTTTGAAACACTTTCTGCTCACATATCAAAAGTCTTCCTTTTGAGAAAATGGTTTACTTAAATGAATGTTTAAGAGCATGGGGGGAATCCGCTGTGGTCGAGTGGTTAGCGCACTACGGTCATGGTGGAGTGCCCTTGGGCAAGGCACATTTTCTAGCCTAGTACTGGTTTGTTTACCCAGGGATCATGAATAAGTGAACTGTCGCCGTGATATAACTGAAATAATGTTGAAAGCGGCGTAAAACCCTAATAAATAAATAAATAAATTAAGAGAATGGGATGAACAAGATGACTCTGATGAGGTATTTCCTTTCCTGATTACTGTAGTGAGTTTGAATCCAAACTTGGCCAACATTCTCTTTGAATATTGACCAGTCATTGTGACTGGCATAGTTTGTCTTCCGCAAATTGGCTAAAAGGTCTTTGTGGGTTGAAAAGATGGTGGAGTACAGGGCCATGCTGTCGGTAGCCAATCTACTGCAAGGAAACAAATGGGTATGTGGAACTTGCGTCTGTGATATAAGAGAAATACTATTTGAGGCAGAGACAAACTCCAATTAATTCCTGGTTCTGGTACTTTGTCCTTATTTTATTGCTATGTTTCAACATTTTCTGCGGTATATTGTCATATCATTAGTTTCTATTAGGATATATTATGCCTTTGTCAATTTGATTATAATCAAGTTTTAAAGAATGCTTTTTAGCTCCACTGGCTGAAAGCCAGTCAAGCTTATGTCATGGTGAATTGTCTGTCATGCGTTTGTGTGTCAACATCTCTTCCATTGTAACCAGTGGGTCAAATGTGATGAAACTTTGCAGAAAGCACTCTCCCCATGTCCTCACCAAAAATTCTTCAATTTGTTTTTGATCCATGATCAGATTTCTGGTTTCCATGGCAACCAAACAAATTATATATTGTTTTTCTCCTCCCAAACTGGTTGGCCAATTTTCAAATAATTTTGTAGAAATGTTCCTTGGTTGACCTTCTATCAGTCTGCATCACAACCATGCATCATAGGATTCCCAAGTTAATAGGCACACAAATTCACCATGATGAGATGGCGTGTCATGCACAAGACCCAGGCTTGTACCTCAAGGGTCAAGGTCGCACTTAGAGGTCAAAGGTCAAAATGAGTACTGTTTGATAGGACTGTACCTTGTGCGGCTCCCATCTCATCCATGCATCATAGGATATACAAGTTACACAAGACAAAGGCCTGTACTTTAAAGGTCAAGGTCACACTTAGAGGTCAATGGTCGAAATAAGGAAACATGCATCATAGAATTCCTAAGTTACTTGGGACACATGTTCACCATGATGAGGAGACATGTGGCGCACAAGACACAGGTCTGTACCTCAAAGGTCAAGGTCTCACTTACACATCATAGGTCAAAATGAGAAATGTTTAATGAGTCCAAAAATACACATACAATACACAATGTGCCGTCCTCGTTCGGTAGGGATTTTTGTATTGCTTGTATTAACTTGTTTATGTTGGCCTACATTAACCCCTTTTGCACCTGCAAATCCATTATGACACTTATGTATATTTATGCCTATTAAGTATTTTGTTTTCAAAGTGGTATGCTACATATTGTCTGTATGTTGATAAGGGTTACAAAGCGTGATTGAAGAAAAAATACCATTGAAGCTCCATGGGTTGGTTAAATATAACCTGTATGTAATGCCAAAGGATAGATTGGTGTAATATAACTGGTTTTTATTCAATGCTGCTTATCTGTTTTAGGTATGGTTTTGTAATTGCTGTAACGACCATTGATAATATCGGAGCTGGACTGATACAGCCTAGTCGAGGGTTTGTTGTGTATCCAGTGAAATACAAAGCCATTGTGTTCAGACCATTTAAGGGGGAAGTGCTTGATGCTGTAGTTACCCAAGTTAATAAGGTACAATTCATACTATTTCTATTAGCAGAGTTGTAGATAAGGGGCCTCTATTAAAGCCACTGCTGTGAGTACGCAAAAGAATCGTCTCACCTGTGAGAAAGGGAAGAAAATAAATAAATCTGTAAGGCAAGGATAATTTTTTCATATAATTTATCAAGTAATTCTTTGAATGTTTAAGCTCCAAACTTTGGATGTTCGAGGATATATTGTTCTGTGTTTTGATTAATACTTTCATTTGTCAACATTTTTTTCTGCCTTTAGGTTCCAATTTTGTAAGGGGCGCAATTAAACTCACCTTTGTTCATCAGTCTGTCTTTTCCTAATGATTTTACGATGCATGTGTCCTTAGGTATTTGACCTAGTGTCACGACACTTTATAATTGTTATGTAAAAAAATTGGCAAAATTATGATGCAATTTTCCTATTCTCAAAGTTTTCTCAAATGTTGTCTGGTGCAGATATGTTATACTGCGCTTGAATGTGGAAAAGCTTCTAGTTCCATAATGTCTTATTACTTTTCTCTTGTATGAGATATTTGTGATTAAATAAACAGGATTTTAAAGTGCCTTTCAATAAAAGTCAAATTGGTTTTGTTGAAATGTCCTGCTATTCAAATGCCTTCTTTATTTCAGCTTTTCCCATGGCATGGCTAGGTTATTATAATGCACAAAGCTATACTTTCATTTATAGAAAGCTTCCATACTTTTGTCTAGATCTTTTCAGAGTTGTCTTCTGTAGATTTGCTATATGTGGGAAAGCGTTAATAGGTAATGCTGATTAAATACATATTAGGATGTTAGCCAAAATGGGGCCTTGTTGCATTTCTGTTATAAAACTAGTGGGGCTACACACTTATGATATTGTCGTCTAGACCTATATCACAGCTGGACAGACAGTCAAGGCGTAAGTTAGTCTATGTGTATGCACAGACTCAACCAAGTCTCCACTATTTACAAATGTTACAAAAACCCTTTTCATGTGATATGTCGCTCACATATGTGAATTTATTTCATATTTTCAGGTTGGTCTATTTACGGAGATCGGTCCCCTGTCCTGTTTTATTTCAAGACATGTAAGTTTCCTTGTTTGGTATCTCTAAGCTGTAGAGCATATATATCATATCTAACATTTGGTAATATGACAAACTTATGATTGTGATGTCTACTAGAAATTCATAGAACAAAATTATCTATCTTTAACGTTTATGTTTCAACATGATACGGTAATTTGGAATCATATGCTTTGAAAACATCACTTGAAAAGTGCAAAAACTATAAAATGGGAAGAATTATAGTGATTCAGAATAGAAATATTTCAGGAAAAGGAGAAATTGTTCAAAATAAGCAATTTCTTCTTTTTATATGCCTGTTCTCCAAAATATGTGACTTTACCAGCAAATATTATTCAGATAAGAGGATTGACAGATTATTGACCAATAAAGTTGTCTACCACACAAGCCGCTTGACTTGTCTAACAAGTTGACTGTCATATAAATCAGACTACAAGTACTCAGGTGACTGAAACAGGGCCATCTTGTTTTAATCATCTGGTCTCTTAATGATTAAATCTTGATAACAATGTTATCAGGACGAAGAAGCAAATGTATCAATAATAGTTCAGTCATATTCATGTATGTAAAAATAGGCAGTGACATCTGAAAGTTAATTTGTCTCATTACAGTCTATACCAGCTGATATGGAGTTTGATCCCAACTCAAATCCACCTTGTTACAAGACAAAGGATGAGGTAAGCTTTGATCTTTTAACCCTTTCCCACATATATGCTGCAGATGACATTTGATAGTATTTAAAAGGAGATTTCCCTAAAAATATTTTCATCTTTGTATGATAATTGATGCAAAGATTATTTGTCATAGCAGTCAACTTTGGAAAACTTTTTTATCAATGCTTGCAACATCTTATAAAAATCAAACTTCAAATTTTCCAGATGTAACAATTGTGTTGTAAAATGCTTTCAAAGCAAATAAAATTGTTGAATAAGCAATATCTTTGTAAACAGTAAAACAGTTTTCATTTTACAAAATGCTTCATCTATTGTGATAATTTTCTCCTGATTGTGATAGCAATTCACATCAGATTCAGGAAGTTTATGTTTGATAAAGAAATAGCTATGTTTGAGGTGCATTGAAGGCTTAATTAAATTATATTGCACGAAAACCGACATTTGAAAGTTTTTTAATTAATGGCATTACATTATAGTCTTGACTTCGGTACTTATTACTGCTTATACAACAAAATGGTGATCAGATTGCAAAGAGGTGCAAACTGATCTAGATCTTCAATGTGTGCCAAGTCTCAAAGGTCAGTTTTCGTGTGACGTGGCTCAAACGTGAATGGTGTTGAAAGTGGCGAATTCATTTAATGACCTCAAATTATATCTTCCCAATCTTCGTATTGTACCCATGTATTCAATTGCTGCGATGGCTGGTCTTTTCTCAAGAACTGTTGACTGGAAGTAAATGAATCTTTATGAAAAGCTTCAGTACTTAGAGAAGAAATAATAGGCTTGTTAAAATATTAAAAATAATTAAGTTATGGTCCTTTAGTATTTACAGATTTAATTTCTTCCTGAAATTTTTCTTCAATCTTCACAATATGCAGGGAATATTAATACACTGTAGTAGTATGTAAGTGTGAATTGTTGTACAAGGAGCATGGGAAAATGGTATAACACATGACCAAAGGTCCAGTGAGACGTCAATTGTTCCATTCTCCGATTAGTATGATACAAACTGACTTACAGTTATTGCAATGAAATTTTCCTTTTTATTATATACCTTATGTAACTTAAAAGATTGAATAATGAAGAAAATGAAACAAATTTTAAAAATTAAATAGTTTATACAAAAAAATAACTCAATTAACACATTAACCCTTTCCCTCATATAGACGCTCTCGACGCCTCTGCAGCAGATGGCTATTTGAAAACATAGTGACAAAAGAAGAAATTGCACAAAACGTGCAATTTCTCCTTTTGACACAATGTTTTCCACTTTTAGTCATAGGTTATCCATTCAATTATGGAGATTTTCTATGTTTTGACAAAATACGTTCAAAGTCACCTGCTGCAGAATTGTCGTATGAGGGAAAGGGTTAAATTAAATTTGTGAATGATTTCCCTCTGCCGCATTTTGAATGTCATCAAATCGTATTTCAATGACGTCTCATCATATTTCAGCGACATCAGTGAAATATTTGCTACTGTTTAAGTCCTAGTTAAAAACGGTATTTTAATCTATCGTTTTGTATATGTGCTTTTAAAATTATGCAAGTATATAATAATTGTCTATATTTTTTCAGGATGTTGTTATACAACAAGATGATGAAATCCGAATTAAAATTGTTGGGACAAGAGTGGATGCGAAAGATATTGTATGTTTCATAGTTTTACTGAAAAATAACATGTTTACCAGTTACCAAGAGAGAAATACCTTGTTACAAACCACTATCAGATAACATTTCCAAACAATGTTGGAAAAGGAGGCATTTCTCAGGAATGAAAATCTAGGTTGTCTGATCTTGGTTCTGAGCTACTAGAGCCCAATTTGTTGCAACGACAATTTTAGTTATGCATAGGTTTTGAACTTCCAAACCTCTCGGAAAAATATTATTTGCAAGTGCAAAATTGCATTTTCTATTTACATTCAATGGGCTATTGTACGCAGACCAATTTGGTGGCACTCTGTGTATAAGTTTAAAACATAGTTGGTACCATTGTGGCAAAGGGCGAAATTGCTCATCTGTGCAATTTCTTCTATTATCACAATGTTTTCAATTGTCATATCCTGCAGATTTGACTGCAAGTTGTAAAGAGGTAATTGGATTATTTTTTTTATTCATAGATTGATTTATTTCACATTTGACCTGTTGTTAGTTATTGATTGATACATGTTTTTTTTATGAAGAACTTCTTTTTTCACAACTAAAGCAAATGAGTTTGAACAGCGCTTGTTTTCTATTCTTATCTCTAGCTGCTTCCATTTAATGGCTAGTCTGAAAATGAAATTTTACGGTCAAGACATTTTTGTGTGACACATTAACACTTTCCTATATGCAGATGCAATTTCACACATCTGGAGGAGAGGAATTTTGGAATCATGACAAAAGGAGAATTTACTTAAAATTAATAATTTTTACTTTATTAAATTGTTTTCAACTATATTCAATTGAGATTTTTTCCCTATTTTGCCGAGATGCTTTCAAAGTTGTCTGTTGATATGTTGTATGTAGGAAAGGGCTTAGACCTGTTTTTTGCTTTATACTTTCAGTTTGCTATAGGAACACTTATGGATGATTATTTAGGTAAGATTTATCTCCTGCCGCATGTAACCATTTGGGGATCTTTACCTAAATTTATGAAATGGACTTGTTCAGCTTTGCATTTTGAAGAGTCTGTTGCCAATTCTAGGAATATTAAGATAAAGATGTTCAGTTGAGTAGCCAAAAGTATAGAACCAGGTCAGATGGCATGGATGTCCAAGCTAGCATGGCTCTATGCTGGTTTCACAGGCTTCAAACAATTTGATCCTACATTCGATAGGATAGATGACAATCAACTTTGACAGCAATTTAGGTTATATTGGCATAAAACTAATAGGACAGAACTTCCAATTTTTTTGTCAAAAGACATAACATATTCAACAGATTAGACTAGTGAGACTGCAGATGCATAGGCTCACCAGAGTCTTCACTGTACACAGATGAATTAAATTCAAAATTGTTATGCAATTACTAGTTTAAGTCCTTTTAATCTAAGCTATGTCTTTGGTTTGAGTCTTCGCTGGGTCATACAAAATTCACCTGATGCAAAATATTTTGATAAGTAGAACTTTTAGGATACATATATTTGAGAGGCTGTTATAAGGACTGTCAGATGGTATTTTGTTCATGTCACATGCCTGTAATGCTGGCTAACACTTGATGATAATGTTTTCCGTCTGTTTGTCATCACATCTTTGTTGTGATTTGGTTTTGACACATGTTCTTTTGTAGGTTCATTATAATCTTCTAAACCTTTTCTAATGATTGACAAATACCTTCTAGTCTCAAAGTAATGTGACAAAAGAAGAAATTGTTCATAATGGTGGTTTTTCCATTTTGCCAATGTTTAACATTTAACTTTATTTTTCAAGATTTTCAAGATTTTTGTCTAGATTTTTAACCAGGTTTTCCAAAGGAAAAGTCTGGTTATTAGTTTGGCGAAGTCGGCGGGCGGGCGGGCGTCAACTTTCCTTGTCCGGACCATAACTTTTCCATGCATAGAGATATTTTCAAATAACTTGGCACAAACATGCACCATATCAAGAATTCTGTAGATTCAAAGTCAAGGTCACAGTGATAAGAAAGAGATTTTAATTGAGCTTTTCTTGTCCGGACCATAACTTTGTCATGCAGATATTTTCAAATAACTTGGCACAAACATGCACCATATCAAGACGATGTGCCAAATGCAAAAAAAAAATCTGTAGATTCAAGGTCAAGGTCACAGTGATAAGAAATAGACTTTAATTTAACTTTTCTTGTCCGGACCATAACTGTGTCATGCATAGAGATATTTTCAAATAACTTGGCACAAATATGAATTATATCAATATGATGTGTCACATGCAAAACTTTTGTCTGTAGCTTCAAGGTCAAGGTCACAGTGACAACAAATAGACATCAGTTGAACTTTTCTTGTCCGGACAATAACTTTTTCATCCATAGAGATATTTTCAAATAGCTTGGAACAGATATACACCATATCAAGACGCTGTGTCATATGCACAATGTCTGATCTGGGTCCGAGGTCATGAAATTACTCAATTTGAGCATGTTAACATAATTATTTCTATTGTAGTTACACACTTAGATTACAAGGCTAGGAAATTGGCTCGTTGCAAAGTAGATTTCAGTTACAAACTAAAAGTAGATTTTTTTTTTTCCAAACTTTGTCCTCAAGCTAACAGAGCTTTTTTAGTTTGAGCATCATGCTCAACTTTAGCATCATGCTCAAACTAAAAATGCTTCGTATCCATGGCGACAAACTCCAAACATGGATTTTATTCTCATCGTTGGTTTGTAATTTCACCCTATTTTGCAATGAGCATATTTCATAAACTTGTAACTCAAGCATCTAACTTCAACAACAATATTTCTATTACATGCTCAAATTGAGTAAGTTTCATAACCTCGGGCCCTGGATCTAGTCTGTTTGCAAAGGCATAAACGCGTTACTATTAAGTAAAGGGTTAAGGCAGATCACTGATTATCAACCTGGCATTAGGGATCCTAAAATGTGGCTGCTTACAACAAAAGGTTGCTTAATATCTGTTATCTATTATATGTTCTATTATATGTTCTTAATAAATGAGGCCATCAACACACGATTGACTGTATTGAACTGATATTTGTTAGATAAAATTGTGATATATTTAATTGACAAAGTAATTATGATTATTCATCAATAGAAATATTCCCTGTTACTTGAATTACTAGCTTTGATTAACTATTAACAGAAAGATTTGACAGATCTGTTAATTCTTAATCAAACACCTTCCATTATAGAAAACCTGGTTTCATGGAATTTCCATGTCTTGTTTCAAGATTGTCTGCTGTAGATGAGGAATTGGTTAAATTATAATAAGCATCCTAATCAAAGTTTATTGAAATATTTATAGTAACTTGTCTTGGACAACTCTATTTCTCAAATTGTTGAAAAAGGAAGATATATAGTAGGGATGTCAATGGTTACTGATATTAATAACCCGTTAATCGTAGAATCTTCTAACCAGTTCTTGGTTAAACAGATAAATTCATAGACAATCAATATTCACTTGCTTCCAGGTTTTGTTATTTCTCTTTATTAGCTCCACTGGCTGAAAGCCAGTTGAGCTTTTGTAATGGCGAATTGTCTGTTGTGTGTGCATCTGTGCGTCAACTTCTTGCTTCAAATGACTCCTACTCTGTAACCGCTTGGCGAATCGGAAACTTCATAGGAAGCATCCTCTCAATGTCCTCTCAGGAAATGTTGATTGGTTGAAAAACATGGCTGCCAGGAGGCGGGGCTATTTTGGCTTATATATGACTATACTGAAAAACTTAAAATATCTTCTCCTCCGAAAGTGTTGGGCCGATTTTCAAATAATGTTATAGAAATGTGTCTTGGGTGACCGACCCTCTATCAGATTCCTTCAAGCCATGTCAATGGGTCGAAAAACATGGCCGCTAGAGGTCGGCGCTTATTTTGCCTTATATGCCTATAGTGAAAACTTAAAAAATCTTCTACTCCGAAAGTGTCAGGCTGATTTTCAAATATCTTTTTGGAAATGTTCCTTGGGTGACCTTCTTACAGATTCCTTCAAGCCATGTTGATTGGTTAAAAACATGGCCGCCAGGGGGTAGGGCTGTTTTGCCTTATATGGCTATAGTGAAAACTTAAAAAATCTTCTCGAACGAAAGTATCTGGCCGATTTTCAAATATTTTTGTAGAAATGTTCCTTAGGTGACTATCAGATTCCACCAAGCCTTGGGTGACATTCTACGAGATTCCTTCAAAGGATGGTGATTGATCAAAATACATGGCAACCAGGGGGTGGGGCTGTTTGGAGATTTTATTTTTGTCTAATGGCAGTAGAGCGATACTGGCCCTCTAGGGCCTATTGTTGCTGTTTACACTTTCCCACATGCAGACAGTGATATGCAATTTCAGATGAAAACCAATTGCGTATCATGAGCAATGATTTTAACTTAATTAAATAATACAGCTTTCATTATAAAGATTTTTTATTATTAAATTGTATCTTTCTTTGCAGGTTTGGTCAGTTGAGAAGATGAACATGTGACAGAAATCCATAACTTGAATTTTTTTGGGATCTTTTGTGAGACTAGTTGGCAAACATATGAATGGACTAAAACAGTTCTAATCTTTGCAAAACTGCCAGGATGGAGGAAATACTTTTTGTAAAATCTAACATGTATCGATGCTTACCTTAATTAAGCAACCATTTTGTCAAGTTCTCAGTCTTATACTCAAATGCAAAATAAGCTGTCTTTAACAGCCTCTTAACAGTTCTCTTGTATGGCCTACAAAACCGATTTGACCATATACACGTTACGAGATAGTTTCATCCTTACTTCCTTTTCCACTTGCTGTCACATTTTGATGGACGATTTGATTGTATGTGGATAAGGGTTTAAACACATTCAATGTCATATAACCGTCACCAGTTTTCATAGTTTAAACATGTCTTAGAAACTCAGGTGACCCGATTATAAGCATTGGAAGATCTCTTATCACAACAACAAGAGAGGATGAGCCTTTAACACTTTCAATGCTGAATTTAAAATGGACTTGTCCAGCTTTGAATTAGGAATATCAAGATGAAAATGTTGAGCTGATTAGCTAACCAAATCACTAGTTTTATGGTGCTAATGTAAAGCTTGGCAAGGCAATTTTTAAAATTTATCATTTAACTATTTCAGCACCGAATTGTTTCAAGTAGACTCTTCCATGTTCAAAATCGGGTGTCTCCATTTCTCATGTTAATAAACGTTTGGACTATTTTGATAAATAAAAGGCAAACAATGCTGATTTCAGGTGAGACAGCACGTTACGAGCTGACTCGCCTGAATCAGTATTGTTTGCAAAAACCTCAATATTGCCTTTGGCGCTGAAAGAGTTAAAGGGTTTAATTATACTTTCATTTAGATTTATTTTTCCTATTATTTCCAAGATTTGTCATCTGCTGCAGATTCTTGGAAAGGGAAAAACTGTATTTATGCTTCATTAATCTGTTAGTCATGTCAACATAATCAAGACGAAATTGAGCATGTTATCAATGGACAACGCTTTGCTTCAGGTGTATCTATTTATAGCTTAACAGGTATAAGTGATAGCTCGTGCAGAAGAAGAAGCTGGAAACAGATCATTCATTGATACTGAAAGCTTAAATTTGCCAAAAAGAAGCCATTTGGCAGTAATTGGGAAATAAAATGACAGTACTGTGACATGATTAAAAATTGTCAAACATCAGTTTAAATATTCAATTTATTCAACCACTCATGCTTGTCCTTTCTAAGGCTATGTGATGCATTACAAGTCATTTGGGACTAGTTGGTCCTTATTTAGAAAAAAATGTCACACAATCCTTGATCACTCATTATTAAATTATTTTTCCAATTTAAAGTAAATCTGCAATATGAGTGACTAGTCCTAACACCTTCTTACATTTACCTATCAAAATCATTTGAACACTTTGTAGAGTCTTCACCTACGATTCATTCCTACCAAAATATGTAAATAAGACAAGCATTTCGGAAGTTTTACACCTTTTCCAGTGCCTTCTGCTAGTTATGTCTTTTAACCAATAAATGTTGATTGACCATTTTTAGTAGAAGGATAGGAATATTTCGGCAGTGTCGCTCTTTATAATTTGATAAAGTCACTTGATTGTCTGGAAAAACAATGCCACCAAGTGGCATCAGAAAAGGGCTAAATATGACAAGACATTAAAAAATTTCTTCTCTGTCTTAGTCTCATTTCAATGTTATTTTGGTAGAAATTTTCTTTTGGTGACTGAACAAAAATTGTTTGTAATTTTATTTCGTTATTTGGCATAGCTTTTTACATGACATGATCAATATTGGAATTTGGTCCAGATATGACAAAAATAAACATTCTGAATAAGTGTTGAACAGTGGATGAAAACTGTGACCTGTAGGGTGCCCAAACAAACGCTTGACAATAGACACAGGATGATCTTGAAAGCTCATCTAGTGTACTTTGTTCTCAGGTGATCTTATAAGCTTTATTTCCATAGAATTTGATTCGAAAGAGTTGAATATCTTACCATTGAGCTTTTGATAAGAGAATTTTACCAACTTTATAAGTGGGAAAAAATCGTGAGGGATAAGGCTTTTGGTATTAAAATTTCAATGGTGAATGAGTTACAAGTGCAAACATATGAGCTGTTTCATGAGAAAACCAACATGATGAGCGTAATGTATCGCCCTAGATCGGCCTGCGCAATCCGCGCAGGCTAATCCCGGCCGACACATTCTGTCTCAGGGGGGAAGAGGAATGATTCCTGAAGCAGAAAATCCACATGAGGCGAAATGTGTCTGTCCTGGTTAGCCTGCGTGGCAAATTAGGCTGCTTCGGGTCGATACTTAACGCCGAGTCCACAATGTTGGTTTTCTCTTGGAATGGCTCATATATATATTATCAATAAACATGGATGTAATGTTTGTTACTGGCATACTATATTGATAAAAGAAGCTGTGGTAAAGGTGTTTTTATAACAGGAATGTGGATTGTGACAGAGGTGAATAGTATATAAATATTGCATGGCTTCCAGTGTGACAGTACATATTGTCAACATGAGGAAAATACTGTTACCCGAGGCGAAGCCGAGGTTAACAGTATTTTACCGAATGTTGACAATATGTACTGTCACACTGGAAGCCATGCAATATTTATTTTATTATACCGAACAAAATTACACGTTTATTTAACTTATTTTGTACCTTTGTAGGGGAGGTGAACATGGGTAGATCTACAACAATGTAACACACACATATGAATATACCGGTTAACAGTATACTGTTACATGGCACGCGCATCTAAAAGGTGACGTTATTGTTTGAAATGACGTCATGCACGTGCATAACCAACATTTTCACGCGCCTGCCATGTAACAGTATACTGTTAACCGGTCAAAAACGTACTGTTAGCATGAAACAGTAAGAAATTGCCCATGATGAGTATATGAGAATTTAACATTACAAAGTCACGTGAGGTATAATAAATTTATATATGACATCCTGTCATATGGTTTGAACCCCAGCCCGGCCATCATTCTTTCCAACAAAAGTCACTGTGACAAGCGTCATTCTTCCTCCACCAATGGGTTTACAGTCTATGTGCAAAACCAGCCAGTTGCTTGGAAAGAATGTTGAGTGGAGGACTGATGTGAGAAATCCAGAAAGCACATGAGTAGGAAGACTGAACAATTGATGAAAACGGCGTTAAACATCTAAAGGCTGACACTGTGCATATCCAATTAGAAGCAGCTCGAATTGTTTCCGGTGTTCAAAACTATGCAATATCGAGAGCCTTCTAATCGACCTTAATTGGGAAACAAGCAGAACGTAGACATCAACATAAACTTACTCACTTTTACAAGATGAAAAACCATCTAACACCTAACCTCTCAAATATAATTCAACTGAATCCTGTTGTTTGAATGAACATGCTTAAAAACACACCATAAATTCCTGTCATTCAAACCAATACACCGTGTTAATATGCATGTTCGTTTCTAACCTACCCTCCACTATTAGAGAATGGAATTCACTAGCTCCTAATATTCGGAATGCACCGACTTTAAGCCAATTTAAAACCTCGTTAAAGAAGCGTCCATCTAGATCTAATTTTGGAAATGACTAGATCAAATTCATTGTCGACTACAACTTGGTTGTAGCAATCTGATCTATGACATTTCACGTAAAAACGAAATACCATCGTCGCTTTGGGAATGTGGTGCTCTAGAAACAACCTTGCAGTACTTGCTTACATGACCAAGAAACCACTTATGTGGACGGTATTTCAATGGCCTCCCGTGCCATACACTGGTAAAATATGTACTATATTACGGTCATATAAAGGTAATGTGGCTTCAGTTCTAGATTTAGTCATAAGAGGCATCTAGGACTGAAGTACATGTGAGGAAGAGTGAAAGCTCAGGTGTGCGGATGCATAATCTCGCATGAGTCTACTGTATGCATTTGCACCCCAAATCGCTAAAAACCTGGCTCTTTATATTAAAACTATTTTTCTTCAGCGTAACTGTAAGACGTTCTCGGAGCTTGCATCAAGCATGCTTGATATCTGCATCATTGAACAATCAATGCTCATTTTTTGGCGAAAGTTCAAAACATTAAGTCGACTATGCACATAATCAGCGAGACTCGAACTTAATGTGCTTTGCAAAACAAGTGGACTGAAGGCACGGGACAGCTGTCTTTCACAGTTCCATTCTGTAAGATTTATCTCCCTTTACATGATTGGCTATCCGACTTAGTGAATTTATTTATTTATTGGGGTTTTACGCCGCTTTCAACAGTATTTCAGTTATATCACGGCGACAGTTCACTTATTCATGATCCCTGGGTAAACAAACCAGTACTAGGCTAGAAAAAATGTGCCTTGGCAAAGGGCACTCCACTATGACTGTAGCGCCGCGACTGGGGATCGAGCCCGGGACACCCGGTTTCGAAATCCCCGACGCTAACCACTCGATCACAGCGGATTCCTCCGACTTAGCGAAAAAGTTTGGTAGCTATAAAACATCTGTAATTAAATTTGTGGATTGGCAACCGTGAGCTGCTAAATTATTTCACTGAACACGGGGCTGGAACTTCCCGACGGTGTACACGAAACCAACTCACTAATTGCTATGATTACAGAGTTTAGACTACAAACAGTTACGCATTGACGACGTCTACTCATCCAAATAATAAACTCTTTCGTCCCCATCTCTCGATTTAGTTAAATAAACATGTAATATTACAACACATTTACATAGCTTCACGCTTTGCTGCAAGCGTGTTTGTCGCAATGCGGTAAAACATTAATATCTTTATCAACCCGTACTTGAACTAATTGATGCGTATAGACCGTAAACGATCAAAATTCAAATCGACTCAAAAATAAAGATTTGTACAGTTCGAAAAAGTGAAATACTGTTGTTTGCATAGGATTTCGATCATTGATTCAAATATGGTAAGTTATAAAAGTATTTATCCTACGTGTGTTATTATTTCATTTTAGATACTGCTAAATACAACTTTATAATGAAAAGGCGTTGACTACTTTCTATCAGATTTATTTTATGTAAAAATTGGTTCAAGAGCACTTCAGCCTTACCCGTCTTATCCAAAGCTTTTCTTTACCCGATGCTATCAATTATCCACCATATCCAAAGCCTTTTCTTTACCTGTCTCATTCAATGCTTTTCTTTAACCGCCTTATTCAATGCTATTCCTTACCTGCATTATTCAAAGCTTTCATTTACCCGCCTTATCCAAAGCTTTTTTTTTACTAATTTTAAAAATGCTATACCTAACCTATCTTATCAAACAGAAAATGTTTACCCGCCTCCACCAAAATCTTTACTTTACTCAACTTACTCAATTATCAATTATATTGCTTACCAACCTTAGCAAAGCTTTTCTTAAACCGTCTTATCCAAGCTTGCCCGTCTTATCAAAAGATTTCCTTTACCTATTTTTTCCCGCCGTATCCAAAGGTTTTCTTTACCCCTTTTATCCAAAGTTTTTCTTTACCTTTCTTATACAAAGTTTTTCTTTACCTTTCTTATACAAAGTTTTTCTTTACCTTTCTTATACAAAGTTTTTCTTATACAAAGATTTTCTTTACCTTTCTTATACAAAGTTTTTCTTTACCTTTCTTATACAAAGTTTTTCTTTACCTTTCTTATACAAAGATTTTCTTTACCTTTCTTATACAAAGTTTTTCTTTACCTTTCTTATACAAAGATTTTCTTTACCTTTCTTATACAAAGTTTTTCTTTACCTTTCTTATACAAAGATTTTCTCTACCTTTCTTATACAAAGTTGTTCTCTACTTTTCTTATACAAAGATTTTCTCTACCTTTCTTATACAAAGATTTTCTCTACCTTTCTTATACAAAGTTTTTCTCTACTTTTCTTATACAAATATGGTTTGTACCCGCTTTATCCAGCTGAAGTAAAGTAACACAACGGATCCAAGTTGAAGAATAATGCGTGAACTCCATTAATAGTGTACATTCAAATATAAATGAGTCAATGCAAATAGAACATGTCTATATCATGGGATAAATAAAACCCTGACTGTGAGCTGAAGTAAGCTAGGACTCTTGATTTAAACTGAAGATATCAATGTCGTTATGGTTTTACTAGTTTAAAGCTTCAAATATGCGAACCTTAAACTCTGATCCCACTCATTGCCTACAACTCATCTTTTTGCACAACTGAACTTTAACAAGCTCTCACAGTTATATGAATATTTGAGACACGAGTAATGAACAGTGTATAACCAAATTAGACTGCTAGAATGTGCAGGCTGATATCGGTATACATTGTTTACGCAAATGTAGCTTCAAGTTGTATATCATGGCATACGTAAATGTTGTTTAAAGGCGAGTATGGCGGAATAAGGGTTAATTGATGGCCCTGCTATGAGAGAAAGAATATGAACGCATGAACACGTTTTGAATTTTGAAACCTTTAACAGATAGTGATTTTTTAAATACGTAACTTAAATGTGTCCCTTTGTGTTTTAGGTTGATAAGCTGACAGACGAACAAGTTGCTGGTATGTTTTATCTGACAATATGGGCATGACCATCACTTTTGCATAATTCTAATTTATTATGTCTTACTTAACAATATTGGCCGGGCAACCTTAGATGTGCATAGACTTAGATTATACTGATATACATGTGAGCCGTCCCGCGAGGAAACCAACATTATTGCCTCTGCGTAAAGTATCGACCCAGATCAGCCTGCGCAGACTGATCCGGGCCGACACATTCCGTCTCAGGGGCTAAAGGTATAGCGTAATGCTTCCTGAACAGAAAGTCCACAGGAGGCGAAAAATGTCCTACCGGGTAAGCCTGCGCGGCATGCTTAGGCTGATCCGGGTCCATACTTTACGCAGATAGTCCACAATGTTGGTCTTCTCGCGGGACTGCTCAGTTGTATTGACATCACATTTCGGAATTGTTTCATGAAGATAAAACAATGGACAACTGACACACGATGTGCAAAATTCATATGCAAGTAGTAAAGATATGTCATTTAAACGTAGACATCCCCTTTTGGCAATTAAGAAAAAAACCTTTATCACTTTGCAAACACGGTCAAATTCTAAAACAAAACCAACAACACCTCAAATTCAAACATATTCACTTCATCAGATAAACATGCACATAGTCTGTAAACTCACTTTTTCATACTCAATGCAGTCAGCCTGCGCAGTACGGACAGGCTAATCCGGGCCGACACATTTCGTCTCAGGGAGATAGAGGTGTAGAGTAATGATTCCTGAAACAGAAAATTCACAGGAGGCGAAAAGCGTCTGTCCGGGTAAGCCTGCGCGACATGCTTAGGCTGATCCGGGACTATTCTTTACGCAAAGTCCACACTGTTGGTTTTCTCGTTATTCGGCTCATATGATAATCTATCAAAACAGTTTATAAATAATTAAGCGGTGCTCTATGATTACTATCCCTAATGCTTTTGCGTGGTTGAGTGGCTAGCGTTGGGGATTTGAAACCGGGCGTCACGGAATTGATCCCCATCGCGGCACGACGGTCATGGTGGTATGCCCATGGGCAAGGCACATTTCAAACTGGTTTGTTTACCCAGGGATCATGAATAAGTGAACAGTCGACGATTAAACATAATCAAGCGACCATTGAAGATTAAGATCACCCTGCACATCCACGCAATAAAATCTGGATAAACAATGTTCTCCATTAAGCAAAAGAGAATATCTAGAAACTTCTTGGATGCCCTGGGAGATATGTTTTTACAGATGTAATAATTACGCAAAAGTGGTTTCCCAGAGCACCGTTTAATAATTATGTTCCATATATCTCTCATTACACAGAATATAGAGAAGCATTCAGCTTGTTTGATAGAGACGATGATGGCACCATTACAAACAAAGAGCTTGGAACCGTTATGCGATCCCTTGGACAACATCCAACAGATGCCGAACTGAAATGTATGATTACTGAAGTTGACGCAGATGGTACGTAAATCCCCAATACAAACTAACATGTTCAATATATTTGTTCTATTTAGTTAACTGTTTATCTTTTTTCAGAGAGATATATGTGGCTGTTTCAGGATCAGTGGAGATTCGGATTTGACTGCATGGGTATACATACTTATCTAAATCTTCAATGATCGCAAATGTTCTAAGGTGCATTTGGGACCGAAAATGTTGGCCGCTGTCCGCGTCAACCAGGTGACCGCCTATTGCAGTTAAATTATATAGTAAATTTCGACGGGAGGGTCTGAAACTGGCCGCTTAAGGCAGGTGGCTGCTTATATCAGGTGACCGTTAGTACAGGTTTGACTGTACGTATATTGAAACTAGTATGGCGCTGAACCACTTGTTTTTAAAAGCTATTGAAATATCTTCTGTTCTGTTTGGTTTGTTCTTTCAATCATGAGAGTTTTATTCGATTTGTATGGACATATATACAAATCCAAGTTTATAATAATACATTTAATAATTGTTCAACGCCAGTTACTACCCAAAAATAAAAGAAACCAAAGACATGTTTCCCACATACAACACATTTGCAGCAGACGACTTTGTAAACCTATATGCAAAAACCTTAACATTCTGCATAAATTAGATCTTTTAATTATTAAAAAGAACAATTTCTACTTTTGCCTCAATGTTTTTAAAAGTCGTCTGTATGTTGGAAAGGAACTTCTCGTTAACATCGAAATCAGAACTTTTTTGTCATAACGTTAGTTTCATCTGCATATGGGTGGTACTGCAGGATAAAAACCCACTTAACATAATTACTTCATGTGTAAAAACAGAACTGGCTGAGTTTTTATGCTGAGGATACATATCGAGGGCTTGGTGTGAAACAGTTGTATCTAAAATTGGTATCTTTTTACCAAGGTTAATCACATCGCCATAAAGTCTTTATAAGCGTTAAATCACTTTTCTTGGTAAACAATGTAAATTTAGGTGCCATTGCTCGTTCTGAGCAATGGCACCTAAATTTGCATTGTTTACAAAAGGGTCAAAATTGCCCCTAAACCAGGGTTTTCAAAATAGGTTTTAAGTTACAACCGTTTCACGCCAAGCCCTCGATATGGACGGGTGATCTGGATCTTCATTTCCGGAGAGAATCCGCCTTGGTCGAGTTGTGAGCGTCGGGGATTTGAACTCGGGCGTCCTGGGTTCGATCCGCAGTCACGGCACAACGGTCATGGTGGATCGCCTTTGGCAAGGCACATTTCCTAGCCTAGTACTGGTTTATTTACCCATGGATCATGAATAAGCGAGCTGTCGCCGTGAACACGGTGTAAAACCCCAATGAAACAAACAAAAGACATTCTTACCGGTTGGTTTTCGTGTAAAAAGTTTCATGTATTTTGAAAAGAAATATTACTGAGCCGTGCACTATCAGAAATAATATTAAGGTGTTGCTGTAATTGAAGAAACTGGCCGCCAAGTTCACATACATGTGATCTAGATATACACTCAGAGGCGTCTTGAATGTTTCTTCGAATTGTAGCGAAATGTGAACATTCAGATCCGACTGCGCGGGATAATCACGATTTACACTTCTCGCAAATATTCTTTGTTAGGTTTTCATTTTGCGCATATGCAAGTATTGTAGAAAATGGGGACTGTGACTAAGCGAATTCAAAATTGACTAAATTATTCAAATTTTCAGGTTGTTAATCTTTTCATCAAAGCAGCCACTTTGTCATATTAGGTTCGAGTAAACGGTGTTTTTTTTTATCAAATAGGAAACGGAACCATTGACTTCACAGAATTTATCACCATGATGGCGAACAAAGAGAACGACGCCAGCTCTGAGGAAGATATACGAGCAGCTTTCAAAGTGTTTGACAAAGATAATGATGGGTTCATAAGTGCAAAAGAACTGCGTCACTTAATGTGCAATTTAGGTCAAAAACTATCAGATGACGAAGTTGAAGAGATGATTCGTGAAGCAGATATTGACGGTGATGGCAACGTTTGTTATGAAGGCAAGTATCTCACTCCTGTATTAATATTCATGAAATTCGCCACACCACACACAAAACAACATTCGGAGATGTCTTACAACGATGGCAATTACGTTCGATTAACATTCTTGTAAAGTCGGTACTTTGTGATTCCCAGCGTCCCTGTTGCATCGGGAGTATATCATATTGTGTTGTGTCTATAATGTATGTAAACGATCAAGGGCGCAGTAGACATATAATCATTTCAAAGGGAGAGTATGAACACCCAATGACCCTAAGAACATTCTTTGATCAGGTACTGTGACAATCAATGCAGATATCAGTATATACTAGAGGTCAAACACCAAGTGATATGTTCTTTCACTAGATGAGCTATAGTTAACTCTTTCCGGACAGAAACATATTACATATTTGGTTATATTCAGTTTTAATGCTGTGACATTATATTTTAGCTTGGATACAAAATAATCATATTAAATAGTGTATATTGAGAAGAGATGTCAATTCATACATGTACATATCGGTGCATCATTGTCACAAATGATGTAGATCAAGATTTACGGCAATATTTAGATTGTTGAAAAGAAACGGCTGAGCAAATTTTTCTTGTGTCAAAATGATTGTAAAACTATCCAAAATCATAGTTTAGTTTAAGATGATTTTTAAGTAGTTTGTTGCACATTTGTTATATGGGAAAAGACTTAAGTTGTTCCATTGGGATAAATCTTCTTATTTATTATGATAACAGTATATACTTGCCCACGGGCACTATACTTCGTTACTCGGACAAATGCATTACAATAATCGCGTTCAGCTCTTACGATCATAAGGCGTTCATTTCCGTAGGTTGATGAAATTAAAATGTGTTTTTGCTTTAAAACTGGTAATAGGATGTCTTCAAAAGATGTGCAGTAATATACAAGAAGGTATTGTTTCTACCTTTCGAATAGACACATTTTTTTTATCCAAATGTCTTTGTAAACTAAGCCTTAATTTGTCAGTTTCATACGGGTTTTGTTTTTAAAAGTTTAAACATTCTGTAGATATACCACCGTTCGTACAGCTGTAGTGTTCCTTTTTATCATTTGCAATATTTTAATACCTACTGATGCTTTTTATAGATTGTTTGTATGTTTGCATGTATTTGTTTGTTAAGCATTTTTGAACGTATGTATTTCATGATAAAAGTGCTATATAAATGTGGTTTAATAATAATAATTATAGTTGTACGAGTAACATAGGTAGGTGTTCCTGGTCAACCAATTTACCACACTACCTCTTTTAATATCAAACTTTATTAATATATTTTCAGAATTTGTGAAGATGATGTGCACAAAATAGTATCCAACAGTTGTTTATTCAATACTTTCAAACTATGTTCACTAAAGCAATTTAGAAAGATGAGTTACTATAGTCTATACATATGATAAAAATAAACGTTGCACCGATGATCGGATTTTGTTGTTTTGAAATATACTTCATTTCCACTTTCTTGTGTTAAAAATGTTCACCAAAAGCAGCTCTGAACTTTCGTTTGTGTAGGTAAGTAAAGTAAGTAAATATTCTAATAAAGTCACATGTGTATGTTCATCAACAAAACAATGGTACAACAAAGTAATAAGTAACACCCGGCCCAATAAGTCACTTTCAAAAGAAAAATAATTAAGAAAAAAAAAAAAAAAAAAAAACAACACACAACAAATGGAAAACGTGTTGTGTTGGTATCGTTCTTCATCATAACGACAGTATTAAATAGGCATACGAGTATCGAGCGAAATCGATACTAAGGTGTTGCTTTTTAGTAGCCCTGTCAAATATTTACTTTTTTAAAAAATATTCCTCAATAAGTACTGGTACTAGGGCTTTCAAATTTGGTTTATAGTTTACACCACAAACCCTCCTTCACATTGTATGCTGAATATGCTGAGTGTGACAATCGTTTCGGAGTAAACAACATCATATTTGTTTGTTTTTGAGAATTGTACATAGCTTCTTCATTTCTTGTTAAATTTATTTCAAAGTGTGCACACGTAGTTCACAAATAAGGTATTTCAATATATAACACGGATTTCGGGGGTTAAACATCTGGATTTTATTTTCGCATTTTTAAACTTTTTTTTTTATTTTTTATTTATTGGTGGCAATTGCGTTTAGCTCAATGTTGAATTTACATTTCCCAAAAAGGTACGTTAAATGAATGATTGAATGATTTGGGTTTAAAGGCCCGTCGTCATCTAAGGTAATTTTGGGCGCTTAATAAAATTCGCTTGCGCTGTAAATGATGAAATAATAAAATTGTGAAATTGAAACGTAACAACAAGACGTTTAGTCAAAACAGTCAAGCATGATGTATATGAGACTTAACATAAAGATAGAAAACTAACGCATACTTTGAGCTTTGAAATATTTGTCACGTATTTGAGCACAATGTGTTGAACTGAAAGCTGTATAAAACATGAAACACATTGAAAAATAAGGAACACATTCAGAAAGTACGCATGAGTAACCGATATGTGACCAATGCGTAGGCGCTCAAGAACAATTTCTTGATGACGAAAGGATCCCTGACAGCAAATTGTGGTTTGATTGAGCGGAGCTTATTTGGTCATAAGAATCATTTTGCCAATCATCGTGAATTAAAACATTGATTAAAGGTTTAAATCCAGAATATGGTATTTTAAGAGGTAAACTATGTTGTGAAAAAGCAATTTTTGCCGCCGCGTTGACATAGGATTCCAAAGACCAATGCCTTAAACTGATGATTAGTACAAGATTATGTTTTCGTGGTATAAGTAAGACAAGGAGAACATACATAAAACGCATGTACCATATTCATTCAATTGAATATTATTGGACACAAATTAGAATGATATCCGTGGGATGCTCTGCTATAAGAGTTGGCTGTTTATATGGTGCCTTACGTCGCTTTCAAGAGTATTTTTTCAAAAGTTAAATAAGTACGTTTTATGGGTAAATTACCAAATGCTTCATGCAATCCCCGTAAACCTGTATAACAGACGTGCAGAAACTATAACCATTTGTGAAGTCGTTAGTATAACTTGAGTGGAGATCGAACCCAGATATTCCGCTCTCGAGGCGGACGATATAACCACAACAACACCGAGGCGAACGAATTGCTCTAAGACACACGTTCTCTGCTATACTTCTACGATATAAACGGAAGTAATGCAGGTATTATTGATCAGAGTCAACCGTATCCTCAATTTTATGAAAATTTGTTTCAGAATAAATACACAATCTAACTTGGATAAAAGACTCGCGGTCGTTACAAATTATATTCTAAACAATGCCCTGACTTTTAACGACCTATCAAATACCATTGAAATTCCTTAACATATTCCGGACAACTAAACAAATGATCGAAATATATACATGTATACAGTTCCACTTTAATGTGTCCATTTTATTTTGAAACAACCCCTTATAAAGGTCCGCAGTCCGTAGTCGGCATCGGTTTAAGTCGGATAACTCTTGTTACCTGTATTTTCTTTTATTGATTTAAAATGAATAACTTGAACATAGATTTGACAACAAAAATAATAATCAGGATAATCTTGAGTTTGATACTTCTAGGGAGCCCTCGTTTAAGCATCGTCGGACACACACGGTTGTTTGTTGACTCATCTATGCTCCAACATCACCCGTGGGATATTTAACTTCCGTTTCTCGGTTTTGACAGATAGCAAAAATATTGCTTCTGATTGGATGCAGAACATTGTTGTTCTGCGCCAAACAGATCCCTGGCATAATTATTGTTATTTGTACACAATTCGAGAGATATGTAAGTAGCCCGGTTAGCTCAGTCAGTAGAGTACATGACCTGTAAGCGAGAATTCACGAGTTTTAGCCCTGGACTGGCTGTATGTTTTTCTCTAAATGTGACATGACGCTCTTTCATTTCTGATATCAAGATAGGTAAATATAAAATCGTACTGCTCCTTGCTGCATTTTGATTCCAGACATCGGTAAAACTTAGTTTTTAGAGACGATACAAAGAATGCACATTTTCGAACCATGGGCTTTACCATTGTTCTATGCGTTTCGATTGGTTTATGTGAATTATATTCTGTTCTGTTAAAACGACAGTGAAAAGTCCATATTCAAACTTGACCTACATATCATTTAGACAAACATTCTGACAACATTTCAAACTGTTGAAGCAAATATTACGGCCTCTATAACATCAACAAGATCTCCCTTCAATTTGACCTAGTGACCTACTTTTTGATCCGACGTGACCCATGTCCAAACTTGATTTACATATCATCAAGACAAACATTCTGATACAGTTTCAACATGCTCAAGATGAAAATGTGGCTTCCAGAGTTAACAATATTTTCCTTCAATTTGACCTCATATGGCCCAGTTTCGAACTTGTCCAAGATTTGATAGAGATGAAGGTTCTGATAAACTTTCATGAAGATCAGATGCAAAATGTAGCCTGTAGAGTGTTAAGCTAAAAAATCTACCCACAGAAAGTAAATGATAAGCAATAAATGATAAGCAATTGCATTTTCTTTGACTATCAGCAGGTATCATACGGAACAACTAATGTCATTTTAAATTCGTGTTAACGTAAAACAATTCCAGAAGTAATAAGAATTACTTGCCACTTTCTAAAATCGTGTTTTAAAGAAATAAATAAATATTGCATGGTCTTAAATATATTAAATTTAAACATTCAAGAAGTTATAAGAATTACATGCCACTTTTTAAAATCGTGTTATAAAAATAAAAATTAAAAAAACCACTTGAACGGTCTTGATATTATTGCAACAGATGGCATTTATGCCTGTGCATCTTTGAAGGAAATAGTTCAACAATTGTCTTTACATTTATTTATACATGTATATCAATTTACAAACAGGAGGAACACATCGAATCTATCATAGATGCAAAGCTCAAATTAAAAACTGTTCATAAAACTAATTTAGTAAAGGTTATTTTGTGTACTCTTCACTGACTTACATGGCTTTTCAATGACTCAGATGACCGAACATTTCTGACAAATTGTGACCGGAAGGGAGACAATCCCTGAAAATGTATTTTAGCTCTACATCGGGACCAGGATCATTTACTATAAGTAACATTCTCGAAGTTATAACAAATGTCGTATTACTTTTGGACCACTCCTCGTAAGTATTCAAGTATCAACAGCATCCGACAGCCTCGGGTAGAGAAGGTCGCGTGTTCGATACCCGGTCGAATCATACCAAATACTTAAACAATCGTAGTAATGACTACCTTCCTTGGCACTCAGAGTTGCGGGGTTAGCATTACGACTGTTTGGCTGGTTTCATGTTAAATGGACCAGTAGAACTGGTAACTTACCCAGAAAACGCCGGGATATAACTTTTTTGAAAGCGGCGTAAAAACACCGCCCAAACAATCAATTAACAGCATCCATTGAGATATTTAAGAATCAGTTGTTGAAATCACTTGTAGGTCAAATTACGCTAAATACATTCGCGGGACAGGCTGATCTACACCACAGTAGTCCCTAAAACATTTGTTTGACTATAAATGGTTGTACATCTGGCCCTGATTGCATTGAATATGTGACAATGGGTGTAAATTCTTTTTAAATATGTATACGTAGGATGCACTTAAACTGTTTCATTTGAATGACGGTCACCATCTTCACAGAGCGAACTCTTTCTTGCATAATGCATGACCACCCCCCATTTTCTTTGGATTATTTTAAAGGTAAGAGGTAACCCTTTTCAATGATATATAGTCTTCTACCTGGGAAACGCTTAGAAAGTGTGACAAACGAGGGTTGGATCTGGTTGATTTACATACAAACAAAGAAGGAATTTAGTTGGTATATTGTGACCTTGAAATTCACTAGGTTCGCAAGTTGAAAGTAAACCCATAAGCATTGCGAAATGGATGCCACAATTATGGAACTTGCACCACTTAGTCATAATGTCATGTGAAGTAAGTGTGCCGGATATTTGGGCAGTGTGTTTGATTAAATTTGGAGAGGTGGATATGTCCCGATGTTCAAGCACATTCAATTAGAACAGAAGGAAGTTTATACAAAACATTCAGCACTTTAAAATCTAAAAGGATTACCTATAGCTACTGCAGGTGCGCTTGGTAGTGGGCAGATGTTCCAAGGGGATGTTTAATAGGCTTCAATGGTTGCTCGCAAGAAGCTAGCGTAATGTTCCCCATTTCATTTTTGCTTTTCGTCCTCTGAATCTGAAAAAAACTTTTTTAAGAAAAATATTGCCTGTGCGTCATTAGTGAATTTTCGCCAGTAGCCTCGTTTTAGGGATTCAAATATCATGATATTATGTATCTAATGACAGGTAAGGTTTTTTTGACACACACAAAACATTATGATGTACCGTCGTTGACAGCGGCAATCCGTGTAATATGTGGGAAAGTGTTTCCTCTTACTACAAATTAAGTTAATTTGCACTTTGCTTTTCACAAATTCATGTTTTATTTCTCATTTCACAATAAAACGATGATTTGTTTACTTGAAATTGGCAAACACACTATCATATAAAGGCGATACATACGAATGTTAATTTTCATGAAGAATGTGGCCTCTAGATTGTTCGTAAGGTTATTGAGATAAACCATTCATTTAAGGAGGATAAATTGACAAAAACTAAATTTAACTTTTAAGAGGGTTACATTGTATAGTGCACGAGAAAAACGACTTTAAAACGGTCTGCTGAACATTGTCACAGCTATCATTGACGATTTAATCTACAGGTGCTACAGAAAGTTTGATTGTTTAATACTTTTAAGTTAAACATACTTTGTTTTCCAAGAGACAGATACATTGCGAACATGGACTGAAAGTCTTGCTCTCGTTATAGGTTATTCAAGAATCTCGCCAGAATTCAATTTGTGGAGTATTCGTGACATCACAAATATAGAAATCGTGTCTAGAACTTAAAGAATGTTTAACACTTACATGAATCGAAATAAATTTCTTATCGTATTTTCACAAAACAACATTAAACCATACAATAAATATGCAGACGACGACTTTAAAAGATTTTTAATTAAAAACATAAGACAACTCGATAAAAGAAAGAACAATAAATTAAACTTCAGGCAAAAGGAGAAATTGCTCATAATGTTTTTAAAAGTCGTCTGCTGCAGTTGCGTCTGTATGTTGAAATAATACAACAGAACAATGAAACAAATCTGCAGCAGACGACTTTGAAGTTATTTAAACTAACATAAGACAACTCCATGAATAAAGAACAATTAATTAATTGAGTTGAAAACATTGTGACAAAATGAGAAATTGCTCATCATGTCCTATTTCTTCTTTTGCAAAACTATTTTAAAAAGTCGTCCGCTGCAGATGCGTCTGTATGTGGGAAATGGTTAAAAGAAATGAGTATCAGTAGCCGAATTTCCTTTGCAAAATGGTTTTTAAGTACTGATTGCGTTTGGCTGTAGATATTCGTTCATCTTTCTTGATAATCCAGACAAACTATACTATATTATTTGTTTAAACTTATAAATAAAAGAAGGCATTGAATTTTGAAAATTGCAAGTCACTGCTGTTCCATTGATGTACTTGCCTATTGACCTATATAGATCAAGATCATAAAGGACCATTATGACGTAATTAATACTAAAACAGATGATCTTCAGCAGATACACAGCAGCACCTCATTTATGTTATCCAGTTACTGTCAAAGGACTGTATGTATCCTAAAATATCCTACACTTCCAGCAAAAGTAATATTGAGAGCAACATATTTTGTAGTACGAGCGTAAAATTAAAATTTGATATGCCTTAAAATGTCGATTTGAAGGGATTTGGACTTAATTTAGATCAGTACATTCCTTCCCATATGAAGATTGTTCCTGTTATAAGTCATTATCACGAAAGAAGTGCCATTTTGCCAACATGTAAACACATGATATATAACTCCAGGTGAAACTTCTAATATAACACTAGAAGTGTACTTTACGACAATATGCCGTGTATAAATGTTTATGTGATACTACTACGGTGGTTCAATGAGATACCCTTACGCTGACACGTGGGTAATTATTTTTAGCAAATGTAAACGTATATTCATTCTTCTCCCAATGCTCGTCGGGTTAGTGGTCATTTGAGATATGCGCCAAGATACAAGTCGGAGCGGCAACATGAGTTTATCCCGAGTGTCCAAACACACCGAGCACTCGGACTTGTGCTATGTAAATGGTGTTATTTGATTGGTTGATTTGGCTAGCACTCTGTGTGTTATAACAATCTGAATACAGGCGGAGTTCAGTAGTTAAGTATGTAAAATAAGTATGGGTCGCACCGGGTAAAACACGAATGAACATATGTCGCTCCAGCAAGTGTGTGTATTAGGACGGAAAGTCCTAATACAGTTTCAGCTATACTGTCATTGTTCGTCAATATGTAATATACACCTAGATGTTACTTAAAAATATACATCAATCTAGGTAGCGTCATATAATTAATAGGACCAACACCGCATTAACCCACTGCAAGAACGAGATATACAACACATCCCATTTTATTTGACGCGGATAAAACTGTTTACTTTCGATGCCCACTTCAGACTTTCAACAAACAATTTAAACAATATGTACCTATTTACTTTGATTGATTCTTTGGGAATGATCGATTGACTGAATCCTTCGCCAAAGAAAGCCGCATAACAACCATGCTGTAATAGTTGAGTCCTAAAAGCATCACGGTATACGATATGTTCAACGGTTATATTAAACCCGGACAGAAAGGGTGATGCGTTTATTATGAATCGAAAGTTAGTAGTTAATTGGTATTTAACTATATTTGTTTCCGAAAACCCTTAGTCCTAAATTCAAATTTAACGATAAAGACGGGCTTTCTATAGCAATAAACGATTTTCTATTGCTTCTTTTTTCATACGTTTGTATTAAGGCAATATTCAAAATTACTTTCTTCAGGTAGTTATATCATGTTGCTATTTTCAACCAATGCAATTTTCATTGAAAATTATTAAGTGTAAATCCTGAAAAAAACTACATTGCTTTTGACACATATTTATACCGTTTTTTTTTTTTTTGCTCTGACATGTCTACTGTTATAATTTTAAATAAATTGAATATATTTGTGGTAGAATTGTTTGTTGTTGTATAAGATTGAGATGTATTTTCACTGAGTGAGTTAAAAAATATCATAGGCCATTTGCTGTTAACGAATCGAAATGTATCTTTAGATCGTTCATGTAAACAAATACTTGTTCTGTTTAATTCATGCGTTTACTTATTAATGACTGGATGAATCTGAAAAAAAAAAACAACAGTGAAATGATTCACTTGATACATAACAATGTTTCAAAGAGTGTGTTTCTCAGGATATATCCAATGATATTTGTCGATTTACCAATGAAAAATTATATTAATAATAATAATAATAAAATTTACGCACGTTACAACATATATTTGTAGGAAAACACCCTCGACCTAATGAACTTACGACAAACCCATTCACCGTATTTTGATTCCCTAAAGTGAAAGTATAAAGGTCGATCTTTTATCAGGCGATGTCATGTTTTCTACTAAAAAAAGAAATCTTTATAGACTTTGACAAAGAACGCATTTGTTTGCCTTTGTACTTGAAATACACATTTAGTTTCACGTTTTATATGTATATGAGCCGCGCCTGGCGTTAAAGGGTCTGATTTACATATGAGAACAGTGAAGACTAGTGTGACATACGCACGGTCTTATCAGAGTCTTCACTGTCCGTTTTCACGTTGCATCGACTCATGTGTTACTGCTGACAACGCATTAACATTGTCGTTCTGCGGTTGTAACTACCATTATCTCTTTGTGTGATCCCGTCTGAAGAATTGCAAAAATATCCCTATTTCGTCTGACATAAACATCTCTATTTGTCGGAATAGATCTGTCAACTTTAGATGCTTAACATGGACAGCACGGTTTGGTATTACATTTCCTACCTGTTGCTTTAAAATTGCCATAACATATATGGAACATTTTGAAATATGAATTTGGCTCGGGCTTTGAGATCAGAGAACTGCTCGTTTTGTTTTTGTCTTTTGAAGACGTGAACGCCGACTTACGCCCAGCTTATACAGGGGAGCAATGTAGGATTACAATGTTGCTCAGTAATTTCGGTGATCCGGACAGAAGGATATAGGACCTCCTGATCACGAGATCTAACTACTAGCCGATGTTGCTAGAAAGCATTGAATTGTTTTAAGTTTCTTTTCGTGGTCTTTTCTAATGTCCGTGTCAGTTTTTTAAGAATATTGATCGAAATATGGACGTAATGCATATATATATAAATGAAAAGGAAAACAGGAACAAATCATTAAGGTTTTTCACAAAACCAGTATACTTAACTATAAATACACTTAACATGGTAATTTGTTATTCATTTTTAGCTCATCTGTTTTTCGAAGAAAAAAAGGTCGGGGTATTGTGATACCCTTGGCGTCGTCACAAAACTTTAACCTTACCTAATAACTCAAAAACAGTTCAACATTTTCGAATGAAACTTGGTACACATGTTCCTAGGAACAATACGCATGTCTATACCGAGTCATACAACTATAGCTTTAATAATTATTCATTTATGTCCCTTTTTCGACTATGAATAAAGCAGACAAGCGTTGGCATTGTTACGAGCGATTATAACCGACCGTCCACAGTCTTATCCCAGAGTCGATATGCAGAGATCCATTTAAAGCCCCGCCTTGACGTGCCAAATAATCTGGACAACACTATACTTCATTGTGTATCAATGTATTCAATTATATACAATATCTTACACATGTATTTCATAACTACTATTCAAGTGTATATATAAGCTAAACGTTAACGGAAGGCGTTTCCCTTATATATTTACTAATGAGTAACGTAATGGCAAAGCATACCCTCGCAAATCGGTGAAGACTCAGATGCACCGCCTCTTATTAGTCTGATCAGAACATTATTAGTTCGCTAACTAGCTATACAAAAGATTAATTTAACCCTTTCCCTCATACTACAATTCTGCATCAGACGACTTTTAACATATTTTGTCAAAAAGTGAAAAATCTCTATAATTGAATGGATAACCTATCACTAAAAGTGGAAAACATTGTGGCAAAAGGAGAAATTGCTCGTTTTGAGCAATTTCTTCTTTTGTCACTATATTTTCAAAAAGCTGTCTGCTGCAGAGGCGTCAGAAATCGTCTTTATGAGGGAAAGGGTTAAAAGTAGTCTTATCTCAAAACGAATTCACATTTGGTCGTCTTTGTATTCCTTTCCAAACCCATCGGAAAGTCAAGTTTAAAATGATCAGGCTAAAATAAGTGTTACAATGTAAATAGATAAAGTAGTTTGTGTTAAGTAGAATCCGAATTCGTCGTGAACGGAATCCATTCTAGCAGTTTAGAGAAATTCATTCAGATTTAAGCATGTAAGATGGTTAACGGTTTGACGTTGGTGTATTTATATAGCTAAAACGTAAACAATATATGACATAGTCTGGAAAGGAACGTATTAATCATCTTGATCAATTGTTAATGTTTTTAAAAATGAGTTTAAGGGAGTAATAAAATGTTATTATAATCCAAATGTGTCTTTCTTTTCTTAATTTGCTTTAAACTGCAAAGATTGTGAAAACATGTTTCAGATAAAGAGACATGCAATACATTTAGTACTTAATGAAAATGTTATTTGAGCCATTGAGCCAGTCTGTGCGACAAGGTACCAGTTAGATAAGGATTCAGATTAGCCTGTGCATTCATAGTCTTGTCAATATTTAAACTGTTCATATAGAACTTGCATAAGCCTGTTAGACTGTCAACTTGTGTAGATTCTTATCAGACATAGCAGCTGTACGCTTTGATCCTAACTTGCACCGTTAAGACATGACAACGTGTACCTGTTCACACGGACGGGCTTATATAGAGTAACGGATATGTACTATAGTGTGTATTAGACAGTGTGATTTGTGATTGTAGTATGAAGGATTAAATCAGCTTCTTTTACAGTTAATCAAGGAGCGAATTAGTGATTTTAAATATGGGATATAATAATATATAACCACAACTATACTGGTGTAAAATGTGATAAAACGGCTTAACGGATGAAATTTATAAAAAGCTTCGTATGTTTCGCTGGAAAAGAAGGGAACATTTCAAGGTAAGAATTTTACATAAATGCATAATTTAACATCAAATTAGGATCAAAGATGTTAAATTTTAGACACACATGTATTGATTAAAACATGAGGACAGAGTCAAATACGATATATATCTATCAAGAAATATCATGTTTAGTACCAAATATATCGTGTTTATCTTACAAATCCCTGGTGAGTGAACACTTATGTTTTGTAATATCCACAAATGTCATTTTATTTGTGTAGTTTCCCCGATTCATCTAGAGACGACATTTCAAGCTGACGCCTTTTTAAAAAACATTATGATAAAATAGACATTGCTCAGTACTAGTAATTTCTTCTCTTTCCACAATATTTTCATATCTATGGGTAAATCATTCGTTCTTTTTCCGATGTATAACGCATGTTGAACAGGTTGTTTTAAAGCAGACTACTATAAATATATATTATATCAGTTAAACGGTTTAAACAATCACATATACAGCAGACGAATCATTTTGGGTAAAAATGAGGCCAGTTTTTCCTTTTACCTTAAAGTTATAAACTACGTAGAAGTGGTATTAAAGTTGTGTACGTTTTCTTTCTCATTCAATAAATTTGGGAATACTTTACTGTGGTATACTTATACGAAGTTTATTAAACACAGACGATTTTTTGTTTTCTTACACAGGAGATTTATTCCGCATATGTAGCAGACGAAGTTTGAAAACGCATCGGGAAACGGAGAACTACAGCCAAATAGTCCCTAAAAAAATGTTTGCGTGTATACTATCACCAGAATGCATTTAATATGACATTGAGTTTAAATTCATTGTAAATGTGTATAGGATGCACTGGAAATGATTGCTTTGATCTCTTTTAGTATTTTGACCTTGTTTTAAAGTGAAAGTAGAGATTGCTAAACACCGGTTTTGTCCGGTCCGATTTGGTCCAAAATGACGGTTACCATTTTACCATTTTCGCCTTGTGATTTCTTTCTTGCATAAAGCATGACCCCCCCATTTTCTTTGGATTGTTTTTAAAGCTTATAGGTAACTCTTTCCAATGATATATGGATTTAAACATCGTATTCTCCATAGCACCGTTCATGATAGCAATACATTTAATTAGAGAAGTTACATTTTGGACGGTTCGATTCTTTTGCTAATCGGCGTCGTACACTGTTTTCAGCGTTAACCGTTTTACATGAATTTTGATCTAATTTTTACGAATTAAATGTAAATTTAGTTAGGATTTATCAAAAAATACAACTAAGACTGCAAAAAAAAGTGAAAGAAAAAATTACAATTTTCCGAAATAATAAGAAGTAAAATATCACGCATGCTGAATTTTGATTGTCGAATTATGTAATATGACGTTTGGAGGTTTCTATCCCATGATTCAACATCTCCGCATGAAATCAGTTTGTGACATCGTTCATGTGTCTTACGTGTACATTGTTATTTTCGGGTTTCGCGTTTATATACGACCATTGGATTTTTTACTCTTGCTGACCATACACGTTTCATTAGCCTGTCTGTTTGTTGAAGAAAAGAAGTCAGGGTATCGTCGTCGTCACAAAACTTAAACCTTACATCATAACTCAAAAACTGTTTAACATTTTTAAATGAAACTTTGTACACATGTTCCTAGGAACAATACGCATATAACTCTGACTCAAATAATTATTCACGAATGCCCCTTTTTCGACGTGGAAAATAGCAATCGAGCGTTGGCGTTCGCTTGCAGCGCTCTTGTTCTGTAATTTTAAACCTTCTGCTATGTTGTTTTCAGCTTATTACCATTTTTACATACCACACACACACCATACTATATACACCGTTAATCTGTTTAAAAGATATTTCTTGCTTATGCATTTTACATTGTATCTGTGTTTCTTCTTTAAAAACCCTTTTATCGAGTAGTTAATACGATGGGTTTCCTCTTCTACTAAGACTAGTATATTTAGCTTGCCATACATTTACAGTGAATCATGTTACTCAATACTGTACCTGTGTATGAATTGTTCTCAGTCGGATATTGCTTTTACAGTCGATAGTTGACATTTATCGGTTGTTGTATTATAACAATATTGATATCAGGCTCTATTATTATTCCTGTCGGACAATTCTCTGTCAAGTCATTGCCATTAGCCGTCTTGTTCTATCTAGAGCTAGACATTCATTTCTGTACATGTTTTTATCTTCTATATCAATTGTTTTTGTCCGTGGTTTGTATTCATGAATAGTGCAGAAAGGGCAATATTAAATCAACTCATACGGAAGACAGCATTCGGGTCGGGGATGGCGACCAGCGGAGCTCCAGATCAGTATGCGCTTCTGTACACACTGATCTGTATCTTCCCTGATTGCCATCTAGTCACACTATACTCCATGAAGCTTCTGGACAACCCCGACTATACAAGTATGACAAATTATCTTAATTGCCAATAACCTACAGACGCATACGTATAAGATGATGAGCAATTTCTCCTTTTGCCACAATGTTTTCAACTCTATTAAATAATTATATCTTCAATTGTGGAGCGTTTCCATAGTATTGAATAATGAATATTGTATTGAATATCAACATTTTAATTTTGATAGCGACGCCAACTAATGATCTACACATGTTGTTCAGTAAAGATTTAAATACTTAAAAGCGTTATTGTAAAGATTCTGACCAGTCGATTTATTGAGCGCACTAGTTATTAAACATGGTTTTGTATTGTTAAGTAAGCATTTCCGTACGACACCTGACATTTAATACGAGTATACGACAATCAAATGTGACCTTGCCCCGGTAGCTCAGTCGGTAACGACGCGGGCTGTCGATCCAGGGGTTGTGAACTCGAATACCAGCTCGGCCAACGTTCCTCCCATCGATTGACAAAAGTCAATGCGACATGCGTCATTCATCTTCCACCAATGGGCTAAGTCTATGTGGAAAAGCAGCCAGTTGCTTGGGTAGATTGTTGTGTGGATTACTGGTGTGAGAAAACCAGGAAATGCATGAGTAGGTGAACTGGCCGCCGTGATATAACTGAGAAATTGTTTAAAAAGGCGTTAAACCACAATCAATCAATCAATCAATCAAATGTGCTGTAAAATAAACAATCTGGAATAAAATAAATGTCATTCATACAAATCATAAGCACTCCTTTCCCGTGCAGTCACGTATTATTGCAGCACAGAGAGTGTGTAAGCATGCATTCTTAACTCTCTCTTGTGTAACAAGTATTTTACTCTGTGTTCAGTTCATATAGTAATGTTACATCATTAAATGGTCGATTTTGTGCGTTGTTCTTACATATCTGAGACATGTAACCGGGTTGAATCTCCGCTCACAGTGGAATAAACTAGTGTATAACACATTCACTAGCCTAGTATGTGTTTGTCAATCATTGGTAAGTACAGTCAACGTGATATAACGAAATACTGCGAAGACGGTGTAAACACTCAATTAAACAAAGAATAAACATCGTTAAAGATGCAAGAACACATTTATTTTTCGGATAAATAAATGATCCGCGCCTTGCGAGTTTGGGTCACATCGACTCCCCGTAACGGGATCATAAACAGGTCAAAGTGCCTATAACTAATGGTAAACAGTTCTATATTATTTTGGTAACAGTTGCACATTAGACAGACAGTGAAGCATATGGCGCTACTGTACGGATGCACAGGCTTATCCGAGACTTCACTGTACGGAAATGCATTGAGACTCCAAATCACTAGACACGGCTCAGATATGATTAATCTAGTAGGATAAGAGTATACAACCTCAAGCTGCTACACTCGATTGTTAATGGCTCTGTAACATACTCTCTCCCATGGAAAACATTGTGGGGGTAAAGGGGTTATTGCACATATATGCAATGTCTCCTTTTCCCAAAATGCTTTGAACTTTGAACCAATTATTATAATTCCAATGTTGTAGATACACCATATTTTTGATCATATCTTTATAAAGCAGAATACTGGGGGAATATTATATCAGCTTAACCCTTTACCTCATATAGACGCTTTCTGACGCATCTGCAGCAGACGGCTTTTTGAAAACATAGTGACAAAAGAAGAAATTGCTCAAAACGAGCAATTTCTCCTTTTGACACAATGTTTTCCACTTTAAGTCATAGGTTATCCATTCAATTATAGAGATTTTCCATCTTTTGACAAAATATGTTCAAAGTCGTCTGCTGCAGAATTGTTGTACGAGGGAAAGGGTTAACAGTGAAGGATCATCTCCCCTAGATCAATACAGTACGTTTGCTTTGCATAACAGAATGTAAATATCATATAAGAAGTAATTAACAATAAAATTGTCAAAGTCTGTTTGACTTGACGAAGTGTGAAAGGTTACGTATCACGTATCTACATGCATTTAACACTCATTCAATTAACTCGAACAACAATAACTCAGTCGGCAAGGTTCGGGGCTATCGATCCAGGAATCGCGAGTTCGAATCCGACTCGGTCAAACTTCTCTATTAATCAGATATCTAGTTATGTTGTTAGTAACATTCGTTTGAGATAGCCTTGCCACACGTGCTTAGGTGGACTGACCACCGTAATATAACCGAATTAAACATAGTGTTCCTATAAAGAAAAACAAACGAAGTGTGTAAAAGCATAGATAGCCAATAGGCTACTATAATTCATTGTTACTCATATCCAGTCACGTCATTATTTAACAAAACATAGTTATGAAACTGGACTATTAGAGCATCCCCATATGAGAAACGATATTTGGGACACTTAACGTAAACATGAGGGCCTGGATAGATGTACTGGCTACCAAGTGGACTTTACTTTTTGTATATGTTTCATGCTTTAAAGGCGATCGCTACAGTTTCATGTTTTTTGAAAACATTCAGAATGTTATGAAAGTTGGTGTGTTGATGGCATATTACCTAATCTACAGAAATATGAAACAAAAATATAGGGTATTCAGGCTTCGAAAAGTTGTCTTGGCCTTTCTTATGTATACCCCATACATTGGCAATTGGGACCGCTGTTTCCTATGTAACATAAGCTAACCTCAATATTTTTCAATTTTATTATCAATTTTGTTACATTTGTTTGGCAACACTTCACTCTTTATATGACTAGAAGAATTAAAGGTATAAAGGTAGCTATCAAGAAAAACTAACTTTTCAAACATTCAGAATTCTTTTTATATTTGCATAAATAATGCTTAAGCACTACTGTATTACAATTTAACTTAAAAATCACAGGTAACAAGACTTTTTTTAAAATAAAATTATTTTATTTTAGGTGGTATGGTCGAAGAGTTATTTGGAAGTATTACCTCAGACAAAGGACAGACGGACGGACGACGGACAGAGAGTGATCTTATTAGATCACCCTGAGACTTGATCTAAACATACTGCTACATGTCATATAAAAAAACCCATTCATGTATAAGATCTCCTGGCGAAATTTGGTCTAAATTTCGCCGATAGTTCGTGCGATATACGCACGTGTTACAAGTACCAATTCAGTGTGATTTAATGTGAAATACTTCACTATTTTCTCGCAATGTGGTATGTTGAACTAGTCGTGAACTGTCGCAGCCCAGTTAGATACTATCTTTACTCTTGACACACCCGAGTAAATATATGATCGTTATGGTTGACGCGCATGGGTTAACATTTGATCGTTATTGTGAAACACACAGGTCAATATTTGGTCGTTATTGATGACACACTGGGGGTAAACATTCGGTTGTTATTGTTGATACACTGAGGGTAAACATTCGGTTGTTATTGTTGACAGAAATGGGTTATGATTTGATAGTTATGGTCGACACACAGGTGTTAACATGTGGTCGTTATTGTTGACACACAGGAGTTAATATTTGTTTGCAATTCATAATTTTTAGTATACATGGGTTAACATGGATCGTTAGAATGGAAACATGGGTTAATAGTTTGGTATATTTGTTGATGCACATGGGTTAATATTTTGGCATATTTGTTGACACTCCAGTGTTAATATTTTGACATATTTGTTAACACACATAGGTAAATCTTTGATCGTTGTTATTGACACACATGGGTTAATATTTGATCGTCATTGTTGTCACAAATAGTTTCATTCAAACTTGGTCGTTATTGTTGATACGCATGGGTTAGCATTTGATAATTATTACTGACACACATGGGTTAGCATTTGATCGTTATTGCTGAGACACATGGGTGTATTATTTGATCGTTATTGCTGACACACATGGGTTAGCATTTGATCGTTATTGCTGACACACATGGGTTAACATTTGATCGTTATTACTGACACACATGGGTTAGCATTTGATCATTATTGCTGACACACATGGGTTAGCATTTGATCGTTATAGTTGATACGCATGGGTTAGCATTTGATCTTTATTACTGACACACATGGGTTAATATTTGATCGTTATTGCTGACACACATGGGTTAACATTTGATCGTTATTGCTGACACACATGGGTGTATTATTTGATCGTTATTGCTGACACGCATGTGTTAACATGTTATTGTTATTGCTGACACACACATTGGTTAGCATTTGATCGTTATTGCTGACACACATTGGTTAACATTTGATCGTTATTGCTGACACACATGGGTAACATTTGATCGTTATTGCTGACACACATGGGTGTATTATTTGATCGTTATTACTGACACGCATGGGTTAACATGTTATCGTTATTGCTGATACACATGGGTTTAGCATTTGATCGTTATTGCTGATACACATTGGTTAGCATTTGATCGTTATTGCTGACACACATGGGTGTATTATTTGATCGTTATTGCTGGCACGTATGGGTTAACATGTTATCGTTATTGCTTATACACATGGGTTAACATTTGATCGTTATTGCTGACACACATGGGTGTATTATTTGATCGTTATTGCTGACACGCATGGGTTAACATGTTATCGTTATTGCTTATACACATGGGTTAGCATTTGATCGTTATTGCTGATACACATGGGTTAACATTTGATCGTTATTGCTGACACACATGGGTTAGCATTTGATCGTTATTGCTGACACACACGGGTTAACATTTGATCGTTATTGCTGAGACACATGGTGTATTATTTGATCGTTATTGCTAACACGCATGGGTTAACATGTTATCGTTATTGCTGATACTCATGGGTTAGCATTTGATCGTTATTGCTGACACACATGGGTTAACATGTTATCGTTATTGCTAATACACATGGGTTAGCATTTGATCGTTATTGCTGACACACATGGGTTAGCATTTGATCGTTATTGCTGATACACATGGGTTAGCATTGTATCGTTATTGCTGACACACATGGGTTAGCATTTGATCGTTATTGCTGACACACACATGGGTTAACATTTTATCGTTATTTTTAACACACATGGGTTAACATGTGATCGTTATTGTTAACACGCATGGGTTAACAAGTGATCACTATTGACAATACACATGGCTTAATATTTGATCGTTATTGCTGACTCACTTGGCCTAATATTTGGTAGATTTTGTGATATTTGATCATAATTGTCGGCACATTGGTTAATACTTTTGCATTAAATTTAACCCACATCATAATATTTGGTCAGTATTATTGACACATTTCGGGGAACAATTTATATTCCCTTCTTGTTGCGCAGAAACCTCGATATTATGTAATGAGAGCCAGGTTTATAGCAGGCGGGCGCATTGTAGTTATGAAGTAGGGACACAGCCACTTCCGTTGATTTAGAACATGGCGAGTGTTTCACCTGTTCTTAACAATGGAATTTGAAATTGAAGGCGAACAAAGTGAGTCCATGATAACCATCCAAGCTGATCTCACCAATTCTCGACATTCTTGATGGTTATTACTCCATAATGATGAACATATTATGTAAATTATTGCTTAACTATGTTCTATTATTGAAAGTTGTATACGCCTATGTCAATATAATTTTGTATTGTCTCGTTGTTATGTCAAACTATATAAACAATAGAATCCCTACTCGGCACGTCAGACCAACTGATACAATACAATTCAATATATGTTACAAAATCTACACGTTTTATAGCAAGTTTAAAACAAACAAAAATCATAAAACAGGTACACAATCATAGTTTGAACCGTCCCGCGAGAAAACCTACATAATGGTCTCTGCGTAATGTATCGACCCAGATCAGTCTGCGCATTCCGTCTGAGGGGATAGAGGTATAGAGAAATGATTCCAGCAACAGAAAATCCACAGGAGGCGAAAAGTGTTTATCGGTAAGCCTGCGCGGCATGGTTAGGCTGATCCGGGTCGATACTTTACGCAGAGTCCACACTATTGATTTTCTCGCGGGACGCGTCGTTTGTTAGCGGTGACTGATTGTTCAGTTCTGGTGAGGCTTGTCTGCTTGCCACATTTTTACTTTCTGGCGTATTCGAAGGCGCAAACGTGTTTCTTCAAACACTAGTATCTTAAAGCATGTAGTCTATCTATGTTTAACGTTGTTGGAAAGGACAAATTGCTATCTTCCAGAATTAAATGTGTGTAGGTTTTCCACTAAAGTGGCTTCGACAGTAGCCTATACTAGGAAATAATGTTATTAGGAACTGTTCAATCACTCTCCTCACTTTATAGTGTTAATCCTTATGATACTATACTTTAACCAACATTTCCTTATATCGATATACACGATATCAAACAACATTTCCTTATATCGATATACACGATATCAAACAATATTTCCTTATATCGATACACACGATATCAAACAACATTTCCTTATATTGAGATACACGAAATCAAACAACATTTCCTTATATCGATATACACGATATCAAACAACATTTCCTTATATCGATATACACAATATCAATCAACATTTCCCTATATCGATATACACGATATCAAACAACATTTCCTTATATCGATACACACGATATCAAACAACATTTCCTTATATCGATACACACGATATCAAACAACATTTCCTTATATCGATACACACGATATCAAACAATATTTCCTTATATCGATACACACGATATCAAACAATATTTCCTTATATCGATAAACACGATATCAAACAACATTTACTTATATCGATATACACGATATCAAACAACATTTCCTTATATCGATATACACGATATCAAACAACATTTCCTTATATTGATATACACAATATCAAACAACATTCACGAATAATGTAGATTAAGACCAGTCTGCCCATTCGTGTCGTTTTTATCTAAGTCTGCATGTTTAACAACTCGGTTAATAAGCTTAAGAAAGACTTTTAAAACAGTGCACGAGTTTCACAAACAAGAACGTTAGTACCAGTTGTAATAATTCAGCAGGTTAAGGATCACCACAAAGACAAGTAATAATGTCGTCTACAGTCTATACTTAATAAAACTCACCTGCTAATGACGTCATCTGTTCTTAATATGGCGACTCGCAAGAACTTAATTAAAACGCTAATGCATTTTACATAGAACAGTTCAACTGTTCATCAATTTAAACTTGCCTACGGAACGATTTTCAGGATATAAGAATGTCGATGTCCTAACAGTTATGGATTAACCATTGTACTGACAGAATGTGCCGATTCAGTTCTTTAACCTAAGTAAAGGTAACTTTGTATTTACACCACTCCATATGTAGTATTGCACTAAAGGCATAACAGTGTATAACCGTGTAGTGAAAATAAAGGATTGTTTGTATCGACAGTTTTTATTTGTTTGGATTGTTTGTATCGACAGTTTTTATTTGTTTGGAACAAACAAATTTAGTTACTGCAATTCTGAAGCCGTTCGTCTTATGGAAAAGTCCATGAATTTCATACGCGTGAAAGTAGTACTCAATACTTGCTCTTACATTTCAAATGTATCACGATATTTGAAATACTGATATATTTATATCGTCTTTGTTTTCGTATGTGGTTCTTATATTCAAAGAGAATTTGGAAATAAAATGAAACATTGTATTTTAAAACATGAACGCGGAGAGATTTATAAATCTCAATGAGTGAACTGCTACAGGGAAAACTATTTCCGATTTAAGCTCCAGATACGGTATTTGAATTTTCAATCACGCATTGAAAATGTAGATAAAAACAGAATTGAAAATATTTTCTTTGTGCCTTGTCGGCCATATAAATATAGTATAAAGAATTAAAAAGCAAATATGTGCGTCATAAAATGCATTTAAAATGAGAGTAACACATTTGCAGAGAAATCGTGATCTTCGAATTCTATTTATAAATACGACGGTATGGGGGGAGGGTCTAAAGTGCGGACGCGATCTGCGGACAAATACATTATAGAGGGAAAATGCGGACAAATGCAATATAGAGGGAAAATGCGGACGCTATAGAATATAGAGCAAATCTGCGGACGCTATGATTTGTTGTAAAAAATGTTTAATTAAAGATGGGCAAATGTGTATAATTTGTTAACATATGATCATATCCGGGGTTTTCTCTTTAAATATATAATGTGTTTGATTGCTTTTATCAGTGATATAGATTAACCCAAAAATCGAGATCATGCTGAAATGGAATCTCTTTGTAAAGTATGTTAACGACTTTCCTCTTTATATCATATCTATAGATATCAATAACGAGAATTGATGGATTGATTTTCCGACAAGTAAATGTCTTTTGACGCATCTGCAGCGGACGAAATTTGAAAACATTGCAAGAATAGAATAGGTTGCTAGTAACTAGCCATAGGTTTTGCTTCAATTATATCCTCTCCTTTACAATCGATTGAAGGGTCATGGGTTCTAGTTATTGTTTGGCATCTTCATTTTCTACTTTGTAACTTTCAATAGTTTTTCCATGTGCCATACTACGAGGCAAATGATCCATGCAACATTCTATTCTGTAGGGTACTTGGAAGGGGCACAACATTTTAAATAACAAATAAACAATAAGTATATATATATATACAACACTGTTTCTAGTAATTATATATATATACAACAATAATACTAATCTATAACAAATAAGTTAAATGTTTTTTTCTTGCTGTGTAAACAGTAAAAAGCAACATATATTGAAAACATTGTGGGAAAAGGAGAATTTGCTTATTTAAACAATTTCTTAATTCCCATAACCTTTCTTTACCGTCGTATAAACCAAATTTGTATTTGAAGGCTGTTATAAGTAAAAAACTTAAATGTTGCCAATTTAATCACATATCTTATCCTTATAATAGCCAAATAATTAACAAAAGTTACAATTAAAGTTCCGCATCTGTTGTCAACATATCCACCGGTGCATTAACACAAGATTTGTGAAACCAACTGTGCATATATCACATTGTACCATGACGGTATCGACACATCCCGGCAAGTTACAAATACATAAATGTATATGATAGGTTTATTGGGAAAAGGGGTTACATTTATAATTTGTTTGGAATGACACTCGTACACAATGGTAATTAACAGTGAATGGTCACGCATCCTTAATTAATTTGGTAAGCTTAAACACCCTTTAAAGGAAACAGCGGCCAGCTTAGGTGTATACTGTAGAGTAAAATGCGGACGGCAAAGGTATTTTTCTTGGTTTTCTCTGGAGCATTTAATCCTTTTATAATGCAAATGAATTTAAAAGCCTATGAAGTCTGAAGCATGTTTCTTTTAAAGTGCTCATATAAATATTAGTACTGCCTTTTTCCACAATATTTTCTACATGATTTCAATTACTCTTTCATTTGGATAGATGTTTCTTTGTTTTAGCTCACCTGAGCACGAAGTGCTGAAAGTTAGTTATTGTGATCTCCTTTTCTTCTACCAAACTGATTGGCAGATTTTCAAATTATTTTAAAGAAGTGTTCCTTGGCCGCCAGGGAGCGGGGCTTTTTTGCCTTATATGGCTATAGTGTAAACTCAAAAAAATCTTCTCCTCCAAAAGTGTCAAGCCGATTTTCAAATAATGTTGTAGAAATGTTCCTAGGGTGACCCTCTATCAGATTCCTTCCAGCCAAGTTGATTGGTCGAAAAACATGGCCGCCAGCGGGCGGGGCTTTTTTGCCTAATATGGCTATAGTAAAAACTTGAAAAATCTTCTCCTCCGAAAGTGTTTGGCCAATTTTCAATTCTTTTTGTAGAAATGTTCATTGGGAGACCATCTATCAGATTCCTCCAAGCCATGTTGATTGGTCGAAAAACATGGCCACCAGGGGGCAGGGCTATTTGGCCTTATATGGCTATAGTGAAAACTTGAAAAATCTCTTGTTAAGCAGGAAGCTTTTGAGTAAGATTTTAGAAAACCCTTGGTCAATTGTGATTTTTTTTGTAACACAAATTGGTAAATACTTAAATGAGTGAGTCGGGGCCATAATGGTTATCCATTTTTATGCCCCCGGAATCACCGATTCGGTGGGCATCTAGTTTTTTGGCCTGTCTGCACGTCTGCACGTCTGTCTGCACGTCTGTCTGCACGTCTGTCTGTCTGACTGTCTGTCTGCACGAAAAAAACTTTAACCTTGACCACTACTTTTGAACCATAACAGGTACGGCTACCATATTTCACATGTGTATTTCTTGTGACATGACCTTTCTGTCACTACCAACATTTTTGACCTTGCGACCTTGACCTTTGACCTAGATGATGCCATTCTCGAAAAAAACTTTAACCTTGGCCATTACTTTTGAACCATAACAGGTAAGGCTACCATAATTCACATGAGTATTCCTTGTGACATGACCTTTCTGTCAGTACCAACATTTTTGACCTTGCGAATTTGACCTTTGATCTTGTTGTTGCCATTCTCGAAAAAAGACTTTAACCTTGGCCATTTCTTTTGAACCATAACAGGTACGGCTACCATATTTCACATGTGTATTCCTTGTGACATGACCTTTCTGTCAGTACCAACATTTTTGACCTTGCGACCTTGACCTTTGACATAGATGTTGCCATTCTCAAAAAAAAACTTTAACCTTCACCACTTCTTTTGAACCATAACAGGTAAGGCTACCATATTTCACTTGTGTATACCTTGTGACATGACCTTTCTGTCAGTACAATTTTTTTTCACCTTGACCTTTGACCTAAATGTTGCCATTCTCGATAAAAACTTTAACCTTGACCACTACTTTTGAACCATAACATGTACGGCTACCATATTTCACATGTGTATACCTTGTGACATGAACTTTCTGTCAGTACCAACATTTTTTACCTTGCGACCTTGACCTTTGACCTAGATGTTGCCATTCTCGAAAAAATACTTTAACCTTGACCACTTCTTTTGAACCATAACAGGTACGGCTACCATATTTCACATGTGTATACCTTGTGACATGACCTTTCTGTCAGTACCAAAATTGTTCAACTTGCGACCTTGACTTTTGACCTAGATATTGCCATTCTCGAAAAAAAATAACCTTGACCACTTCTTTTGAACCATAACAGGTACGGCTACCATATTTCACATGTGTATTCCTTGTGACATGACCTTTCTATCAGTACCAACATTTTTCACCTGGCGACCTTGACCTTTGACCTAGATGTTACCAATCGGGGGCATCAGTGTTTCACAAACACATCTTGTTTTTACATGTCTTTTGAAACTTGGAAATTAAATATAATATTCACATGTATGTCTCATGATTTATTTTTTATAGACAACTAAAATGGCATTTAATTTTAACGGATGCGTCATTTATTCTTTTACCCGAAGTTGTAATATTTATAAACAATGCAGTTTATAAATCACACATCTATGCAAATGCAAATGTTTGAACAGTTTTATGTACCCAAACAAATTCAGTGCCTTCAGCGCTTTGATTTGTTAGATTGACCACACATTTTGTACTTTTGGTCATTTGTCATGTTTACAATTGTGTTTAGCTCAATGTTAAAGTTTTGTTATTTTACTTTTTGTCTTTTACACTTGCATTGATAGTCAAAGCAGGGAACAGCGAGACATTTAATTACGCGTAATTCTTGTTTTGAAAAGATGTTAATATGCATTTATATTTAACTATTGATAGTAAGGATCTCACTTCAGGCACGCGTCAAAACACGTAAATGCCTATAAATACCTCTTTGTTTGATACTGACACAGAACAAAGAAAACTGGCGCAAATATTGTAATTTCATTCCAATTTACGTATTAGAATGAAATATATATGAGCCGTTCCACGAGAAAACCAACATTATGGACTCTGCGTAATATACAGCCCTAGTTTAAGCCTGCGCAGGCCAATCCGGGCCGACAATTTCCGTCTTAGTGGGATAGAGGTATAGAGTAATGATTCTTAAAACAGAAAATCCACAGGAGGCGAAGAGTGTCTGTCCGGGTTGGCATGCTTAGGCTGATCCGGAGCGATACATGTACGGCTACCATATTTCACATGTGTATACCTTGTGACATGAACTTTCTGTCAGTACCAACATTTTTTACCTTGCGACCTTGACCTTTGACCTAGATGTTGCCATTCTCGAAAAAATACTTTAACCTTGACCACTTCTTTTGAACCATAACAGGTACGGCTACCATATTTCACATGTGTATACCTTGTGACATGACCTTTCTGTCAGTACCAAAATTGTTCAACTTGCGATCTTGACTTTTGACCTAGATATTGCCATTCTCGAAAAAAAATAACCTTGACCACTTCTTTTGAACCATAACAGGTACGGCTACCATATTTCACATGTGTATTCCTTGTGACATGACCTTTCTATCAGTACCAACATTTTTCACCTGGCGACCTTGACCTTTGACCTAGATGTTACCAATCGGGGGCATCAGTGTTTCACAAACACATCTTGTTTTTACATGTCTTTTGAAACTTGGAAATTAAATATAATATTCACATGTATGTCTCATGATTTATTTTTTATAGACAACTAAAATGGCATTTAATTTTAACGGATGCGTCATTTATTCTTTTACCCGAAGTTGTAATATTTATAAACAATGCAGTTTATAAATCACACATCTATGCAAATGCAAATGTTTGAACAGTTTTATGTACCCAAACAAATTCAGTGCCTTCAGCGCTTTGATTATATTATTGACCGTTGTGATGCACAATTTCTAAAACCGCTATCATCATCATCAATCCATGTATCAGGAAATGGTTTTAACAAAACATCCCCGATGGTGTCATAGAACGCCTTCCTCGAAAGAAATATTAGTTCGAACCCACGTTGGTTCATATCACAAGTTGTCTCGGAACACATGTGTCGCCTCCGAAAATTTGATAGGCGAGAAAATGGCAAAATTTAATAAATATATATAGTTCTTAAATTAAAAGGGGAGATAACTCGAAATTTTAGCTTGCAAAAGTTATGTTCTTTCTATTGTTCGATCTTCCTGATTTCAAGGTATAAGTATTGCATCTTTGAAGAGAACAAAGTTAATGACCGAACTAATCAAAGAAATATAACTCTAACAAATAAGCAGGCTAGAGTTATGTTCCTTATTGTGTTGTATCACAAGGTATAAGTGCCACAACTTTGAAGCGAATCTGGCCAAGGGAGAATAGCTTTGACCAATTGATGCAAAGCGTGACAAACAGAGAAATGATCCCCAAGTGTTTTTCTGCATAACCTGCAGTCGACATAAAAACGAAATATTGGATTCGCGCTTTGGACCTAAGGATTGGGGGAGTAGCATAACGACTGTTGCGTCGCTGTAACGACCAACATGTCGGTATAATTGGTAGAGCACTCAAGTTAACGCCGTGATATAACTTAAATGATGTTTAAGTCGGAAAATGTTCAATCTCAAATACATTTAGCATATGGCATCACAGCGATACTTTGCATGTTATTATATATGAGTAAATAAATTATCTAAAACATTTAAATTAAATTCTGAAAACAGCAAATTGTTAAGTCGATTCAAATTCAACTGAAGGCCATTTGGTGGGATTGCAACAGAAACTATGTCGCATTGTGTCCTAGTTTTCGGTTAACTAAAACACCACAGTGTGTCCTATTGACGTCATTGCTTTCTAAAAAAAGAATTAGGCCAATTGTCTTAATTGGAAAAGCTTTCCATTTAACAAGTTTTTTGTTTGCAAATTGGTGAGCGTTAAATTAAACGTTCAACCAGATTATGAAAATTAAGAATGATGCGATTTAAAATAAAACGTGTGTAAAGGAGAGAAGTACATTTATTTCCATTGGTTTCACTTTTTTTTTTTTTTTAGTTGTAAGACTTATAATAAGCGCCGCAAGAAACTTAAAAAATGACGTTTACAACATGGTGTTTTTTACTCCCAGCTGATAAAGCATTTCATTAGAGAATTTGCCTGTCTAACATTATTTGCATACGTAAGAAAGCAAAGCATCTGATTGATTAGTTCTTGGAATCTTGATGGCTCAGCAGAAAATGTGCTGGACACGCGACTGTTTCCATATGTCAAATATGACATGCAAAAGGTGGCAAATTTCCCGTCTCCTTGTTTACGCAATACAAAAAGTAGACTTATATGAGGAAAAATGTGTCAGTACCTCTGTTTTTTTTTTTTTTTTAATTTTATTATTTTTTTGTATTATTTATTATTTTATTATTTTATTATTTTCGGTATAATAACATCAATAACAAATTGCTTTTAATTTGTCAGTACCTCTGTACATTCGTCGGTAAATTCTCATATAACAAGACGGTTATTTTTAAAAGAAACATAAACATATGTTTCCTCCGATGACAGTGTGTCAGTTATTCTGATAAAGGATGTTTGGATAAAATCAGTATGCCAGAAACTTTCTCTCTGCACATCATCTCAATATAGTGAACTTAGTTATTTTAAAATCCTCAAAGAAGTGTAAGAGATATGAAGCGGACATGAAATTGAGTAATGTGACATTTTACCCCTTAGTAGAGCTGAGCTTGCAGAACCGTCTCAATATGTTGAACATTTGTGGCGAGTTATTTTAAAATCATTCAAGTCATTGAGCGAAAAACGTTTGTGAGCTTTGCTCTATATCCTCAAAGAGGTTCAGGAGACATGGAGCGGTAATGACATATAGTCATATGACCTTTGACCTCTTATTGTGACTTTGATCTTGCACCAAGCTGGTTGTTACTTGCTCTGCACGAAATATAGTCACATGACCACTGACAATAATTGCTACCTTGACCTTTAACAAAGCTTGCTGGAATATGCCATGTGCACATCGACTCAATATGGTGAATATTTGTGATGAGTAATTTTAAAATCCTTTAAGTGGTTCAACAGTTATGGTTCGAACACAACATATAGTCATATGATCGCTGACCTCTAATTGCGACATTGACCGAAGGCAAACAAAAACAATATGTCTCGCCATAACATTGGCGAAAAACGCTTTCCAGTGACAATAAAACATGCCGCAGTTCTCACAAAATGTACGACGCGGCTTTAACGTATTTCGAAAAGAATGATATTACAAAAAAGTAACTTGAATTCTTGATCAAAATAACAAATCAAACTTTCGGGCGTTAACATTTTTCTCTCAATTATGTTCAAAGAAGACAACCCGAAAATATCATATTTTGTAAATGTATTGTGAAAGCGCGGCGTCAGTATTGAATAAGTTTTCATGTTTCACCATGGGGTAACGTAATCGAAAAGGGAGCAACCAACATTATTATTGTAAAGAAAAACTGTGTTTGAAAAAAAAACTACCTTTATGAATCAATAAATTGTATTAACTGATTTAATAAACATCAAGATGCAAAATACGTATGTCATCTACCGTTATTACAAATCTTTAGACACATTTAATTTGTACTTAATAACTTTTTCCCAACTTCCTAGGCTACGCCCTTTTTAATAGTTTGATGTACGGCCCTTTAGACACGGTTCATCAAAGCTCGGAAAAAAGTGCACTTTTCCCCCAACTTCCTAAGCTACGCGTTTTAGCTCACCTGTCACGTAGTGAAAAGGTGAGCTTTTGATAAAGTCATCATTTATTATCCGATGTTTACCAAACTTATACAGTAGCTAGATATACATCAGAACTCGGTTCCTTTTGAAAACCAGTATAAACATGTGACCATGACCTTAGTGTGATCTTTTACAATCAAATATCATCATTGTCTTTGGATGACCTTCACCATGATTTTTTTGACCTTCTTTCTTATTTTTGTAGAGTAATTAAATTAGGACCTAAAACACATACTCAGTTGAGCGATATAGGGTCATCATAGCCCTCTTGCTTAATTGTTTGGTGTACGGCCCCAAAATTCGGGAAATGTTTTGCCTATTTATAAAATTCTGTTGTATTTCTAAAATTAAAAGGTTCCTCCCAATACAGTTTGTTCATTCAGACCATTGTATTCTTGCTACATGTTGACTAAACATGTGAACTTTTCCTTTTAATTTCATAAATGTTCAATTTTGATAATAAATATCTTTAAACTTTATTAAATTACTTCGTATTTTTTGTTTTTATACTCCCGTTTTTGTTATCTTACTTCTGCTAAACTGGAAGGAGAATAGACTTCATCCTCTCCTTTCAAAGATTGTGTCACACTAACTTATAACTAGAGGCATTAAACCTTAATATATGTTAATTTATCTAATTGATCTAGTTAGAGCAGATTTAAAACCGTTTATTGGTAAACAATTAAGAAACTTCAGCTTGTATGACACATTATAGTTGCAGTCAATGTTAAACAAACTGTAAGCTAATTGGTTTCACGACTAAAATTCACATGCTGAATATCACATAGATCGCAGCATATAACACGTCTAATCCGTACGTCAAAATTGACCCTTACTACTCTTGGTAACCTTTTATAAAGGGATATTTGGCCTTCGTGTTCGAAATATTTACATACTGTCTGTTTGCACACGTTATTTAAATGTACTGAACTACATCTGCTTCCTTTAAGTAATGCGCGGGCTTTTTGTAGTTAAACAAAGGTACGTCTGCCTGCTGATTTTGTTTCTTATCGGTTATCCATAGTCCCTCGTATGTCTGTAAAGTTGCATTCAAAGTTTCTAAATATTAATTGCGAAAACATATCATTCGAAAGACACTTGGCATATTCCGACATGGATTATTTGGTTTCGTTCTAAGTTGGAAAGTACAGTACATTGTTCTTTTTATGCCCCCGCAATCACCGATTCGGTGGGCATCTAGTTTTTGGCCTGTCTGTCTGTCGAAAAAAACTTTAACCTTGACCACTACTTTTGAACCATAACAGGTACGGCTACCATATTTCACGTGTGTATTCCTTGTGACATGACCTTTCTGTCAGTACCAACATTTTTGACCTTGCGACCTTGACCTTTGACCTAGATGTTGCCATCAGTGTTTCACAAACACATCTTGTTTTACGAGTTATTGAACGACTCTAACAATTGTTTTCTATGTTTTGGGTAAGAAGTGCCTCTTTAAATAGAAAATTAAAAATACTACTTTACGCTCTGCCAGCAACAATATGTATGTCATTCAATATGGTTCAGTTGGTTTTCCTTCTGTTAATAATTGTACGTGGGCTTGTATAACATTTTCAGTTCTACAAGAAATTAGATAGTTGACACTCGGTGATTTTCATATTTCAATGGCACACATTCGACAAACTGAAGGCAACGACGATTGGAAAAGGGCAATCAATCAATTTTCTAATTAATAAGTTAATTAGTTTACACAGATATTAGAATAGGATTGTCTGAATATCCGCCGAATCAGAAAACAGATGAGTTACAAAAACCGTTATCTTCAGGTAAACGCAATCCTAAGGTTTACTTAATTTTCAAATTGTAGGGTTTGTGATTTTAGGCAAGGATTGATTTAGAATATTGCATTCCTTACCCAAAGTACATTTATTCCTGTTAGAAGTCGTTTTCTTCTTGTGTATTTTTTACTTTCACTATGGCGGGATGTGGCTTGCGTTTACCCTTTTACACGTATACAACACGCCTATTAACACACGACTGTTAATGAAACATAATGGCAAAATGTGAATTTCTCATGATGATCAATTTACTCCTTTTGCCACATTGTTCTAAGCTATATTCAAGGGTTATACTCCCATTTATACAGGTTTTTAATAGTTTTGCATAAATGTTACAAAAGTCGTATGTTGTAGATTTGTTGTAAGTGAGAAAGGTTTTTAGGTGCTGTCTCGGTTTATGCATTAGATTTTAAAAGCATTGTTTTAAGTACTTCTTCGCTAATTATCCAGACGGATTAGACACAACAGAACGAACTAGCCGTTGTCGTCATCACTATTAAACTCCCCTGAATTCAGGATATAAACACATTTGTTTATTTCAAAGCACTTCGTGTACCATAGCATATTGGTCAATGTCACAGAGAGCGTCCGAATGGAGAAGAAAGAACACATATTGTGTGAAAATGGACGCATTTGTCTGTATTTAAAAGTCTTATCTTTAGCAATTACACGATTATCAATTACTAGGATGCATTTGTTAGCTTATAATTAATGTTGAACTATACAGCCTGTACCATTTGAAGATTTATTCATGCAGGCGGGTAAGGCTTTTAACTAGTATTGTTATGAAACCACACAAAACCCGAAAGGTGTACACAGATATAGGGTCATTTTAACAACATATAGGGAATTCGCTTTTGTTGCAGGTGTGAACAGTGACTGTGGGGATAAAAAAAGAAGTATTTCGTTTAAAGAAATTTCTACGTTTCATAGAATGGTTTTACAAATCTGTCTCATTGTAAAGGCAGGAACAATACTTGTCTGACACTGTTCTCGTGCTCTATATTTCTAGCTTACACGATACTAATACATTTTGACGGATTTGTGTTGTATCGTTACAACACAAACAATATCCTGGTATTCGTCACGTTAGGGTATGACTTTATACGGTACCTACCCAAATGTTGATGCACTAATATCTGTATTTAGCCCCACCCTGACGTGTTAAATGTCTCTTTCTTTTCAATTACAAGCATTATATGAACCGTTCCACGAGAAAAACAAAAATTATCTGCTTAAAGTTTCGACCCGGATCAACCTAAGCATGCCGCGCAGGCTAACCCGGAAAGACACTTTTCGCTTCCTGTGGATTTTCTGTTTCAGGAATCATTACTCTATCCCCCTGATACGGAATGTATCGGTCCGGATTACCCTGCGCAGGCTGATCTGTGTCGATACATTACGCAGAGTCGATATTGTTGGTTTTCTCGTGTAACGGCTCATATTGTTTTAGGTGGTTAAGATGGAAACGAACCAATAACAACACATGCCATTGGTTTTGGGAAAAGTGCTTTAAATTTGTATTGACGCTGACGGAAACCTGTTTTATTTACATGTCATTGTCAGGGGAAAACATGAAACAGAGCTCTATGTCTAATCAATTAAGACAGGAGATCCAAATTTTTGTTTTGGTCCATTGCACGATAGTTTTTTAATCTGATTTTTCCAACATATTTAAGTAACGATTTATGACGTCTGGAAGAAAGGAAAGATACACACTTATGAAAAACAAATGGGAAAGACATAAAGATTTCAAAGTGAAGTCAGAAATTACATTATAATATAGTTTATTGGATGAAAAGGCCTCTGGCCCATACCATGAACAGTTGAACAATTTCAATGAACATCTAATGGAATTAAATTGTGTTGCGCTTGTTTAACAAATGGTAAATATATACAGAAATTATGTATATCGTTATGTGGTTATTTGAGCCCATAGTTCTATAAAAGGCGCCCAAAGACGTGTTGTAAGAAAGATGAGCGGGTAGGTAGATCAATCTATTATTACTGTATAGTTAACAATGAAAAACGCATGGTATTCCTCATCCAAAACTTCTTGGTGTGTCTGTGTGAGGCAACACGGGCGAATCCGAAGCTCTCTCTGCATGTCTACCAACTTCAATGATTAGTTTGTGGTTGGAGCCATCGTTTTTCTCAAATGAAATAATAGAGAATGTTATATACCTTTCTACATTGAGAATAGTTTTAAACTGTTAACTGAGTAGACACCATTTAGCCAATATTTTTTACAACAGTCTATAACACGTTGTTTTAAGTGATATAAAAACATAGTTATTGGGAAATCCAAACAAGTCAAAACATATTTGTATAAAAGGTTTCAAATATTACTAGCCCAATTGATTCGTCCCACATCATCGTGTGCTTTTAGCATCAAATAGCAGTTTTTGGGATACAGATGTCATCCTCGGTACCCAGGCTATTCGTAAAATATATGATACCCTGGGCAAATTGGCTAGCGAAATTTCGTAAAGCATGCAACACGAGATCCTCCGTAACTACACTGTAATTTTCGTATCGCATGAGGTTTGTGTCATGCGGCCAATCAAGCGGCTGCAGTTCACCGTATAAATTATTCATGAATACGAGATTTTTACAGCCAATTTGCCAAGGGTATCATATATTTTATGAATAGCCTGGGTACCGAGGATGGGCATTTGTATGAGACGACACCAGTATGCTATGTACTTAGAAAACTAAGATGTACACAGTGGATATCTACCGCAGTCTCCAAGGGTCATTGAATCATTTACAGTACGGAATAATCCTGAGAATGAATTACAAAAGCTGGTTTGTACTGACTCTATTTGCTCTGAAAATTCATAACCCCATATGGTGTTACCATGGACTCAAACAATTAAAAAAATTACCTAGTAATCAAAGCATGAGAAATTTCGTTGATTTCTATATATTGTCATTATCATTTTTCGCGCTTGCATTGCTAACGTATCAATTAGCGCATGTCAATATCAGTTTTGGGGTATATAATCGTCTGAAATATTTATAAAAGGAGACAGTTTCTAATTGTTGCGTTTGGTAAGACCAGCTCTCATAGGATCGTAATATACCGCCATTTAGTTAACTTACATTCCGATGTGTTGGCAAAATAATTCGATTACGTTGATTTGTTGTTGCAATTTTACAACTAATTCTAAACCGTTTGTTATGTCGTCAGCGAATATAAGACAAAGCATATCAGGTATATCATTATTTATGAATATGCCACGTAAAGGTGTTGGAAGATCGTTTATAAATAGTGAAAATAGTAGATTCATTGTTGTTCATTGTTATGACCACTATCTTCTAGATTATTTATGTCTTCAAAATGAATCTGATGTGGCGCCGCCAACAGCTGTTTGAATCTGGGAAAACGTAAGCGGTCGTGTCAACAGCAGCATGTCATTTTGTTGATTCTGTCTATATATTTCGCCAAAATAGATATGATAACACAAACGATGCCCCTGGATCGTTCATTTGATAATCAACAATTGAACTTTCATGCGACAGAAATACCACGCAACCCATGGTTATATAGTTTACATGCCAACGTGACATTGGGGAATGATGTAGAGGGTTTTCAAATATACATTCGAGTAAGATCATGTTAAAGTCAGGTTAGTTGTATTGAAACGATGTTTGCACTAAAGTAATAAACAGGACAATGCCAAACCTTCTTTTGGAGCCATGTTTTCATTCTATAAAGTAACATTGGGTGAATGAATCAGGTAGGATATGTTTCAAAATTGAACAAATTGATTCTAAAACAAGAAACCTTAAGGATTTACATTTCCTTAAATTAGACATGTAGTTATGGATAACAACCGTTTTGAAGATCGCACAATTGCCCCATTATGCAAGTATATATTTATGAATCAAAGCTAGTTGAACGAATATTGAGGAGAATTACCAAAGGAATAAGGAATATTTATTTTTTGGGAGAATGGTTTTGTTAGCTAATAGAAAACACAGTTTTGTCATGGCGAGATTACTACGCAATTTCGCGTTATTGATTGACTGTCATCCGTAGGTACCTCACTGTTGTTGATGAAGTAAGAACTGTATTGTTGTATTGTGTACATCAACTAGTATAAATTCATCAGCAATTAAAGTCCCAATTAGTCCAAATAACAAAAGAGAGTTACATGATTGAATGTTTCTTAATGATCACTTTAAGTAGCCTCGTTATGAATTCGATATGAATATTTAAAAGAGTTCCTAAGTGTGTCTCGATAACTTATTATTAACTTACCTATATCACTTAACCGTTACTTAACCTGTGTCAGTCAAACGAATTGTACGGAACATATTCACTTCTCAATAATATCTTAACGAATATACATGACTTATTGATTTATTAATTGGTGTTTAACGCCGATTTTAACAATTTTTCAGTTATATCACGGCGTTTTATTGGTAAGTTACCAGTACCCCTGGTTTATTTATTCTGACACCTACCAGTCAGTCGTAATGCTAAAACAGCAACCCTGAGCGCTAAGGAGGGCATTTATTACTACCAGTTTAAGGAATTTGGTAGAAATGGATCGGGGATCGAACCCGCGACCTCCCGCATCCGAGGTGAACGCTCTGCCACTACATTAGTCATGTCAAAATATGTCAAACTGATACGGACACATACTCTCTTATGTGAGCTAAAAGGAAACAGCATCATTGGCATTTTAAGTAGTGAGCACGTTGTTGGGAAAAGTCATGCCTAAAACACCGTAAAATATCGGTCACTGACTGAGGCGAATATGTGATCTGATTTTTCATGACTGCTATATTGTGTTTATAAGTCCCAGTCCGCAATTAATAACAGATCAACCTGGAGAGAATGACATCTGGCATAAAAATATTTACATTGGGAGGTACGCAGTATTCAAGATTAATGCTAACAAAAAAAATATACAAACTTTAAGCTTACAATTGAACATAACAATATATATGTCACTTAATATTGTTCAGTTTGCCGTCATTCTGCTTTATCCGTGTGTATTTCTTGCAATGTTAAAACATATCAAAATACAATCAATCCTGAGCAAGACAATGAATATATATCTGGTGCTTTTTAATCTTAATAATGTCTGAATGGTTTGTCATGATTTTAATACGTGTATGTCAACAGGCATGTGTGTCATTAGTCCTTGTTACTGGAATATTTGCAAATTCAAAAAGAAGGTTTTTGAATTATTGAAGGTAGTGTTTATTTAACCCAAGAATATTATACGTCCTGTCTAGATAAACAACAAAACAGAGCATATCAAAACTCGACTTTCAAAAAATATATATCTTCACCAAGCGCAACCTGTGCCTTTAACCCTTTCAGCGCCGAATTGTTTAAAGTAGACTCGTTACGAGCTGACTCACCTGAATCTGTATTGTTTGCAAAAAGCTCAATACTGCTTTTGGCGCTGAAAGAGTTAATAAGATCATTCACATTTCGTTTTGTATTTATGTCATATCATCTATAGTTAATTAATAGTATAAAAGTCAGTATCGAAGATGATAATGTTGTTTGGCATGGAGTTGACAGTTAAAATTAAATTAAATGGTATTTTCGAGGCGCTTTTTCGGCTTTTTAAAGTTAAAGTTAACACGATAGAACATTTCATTGGAAGACTACAAGCGTTTGGGTAAGATCGGAAATTAATATCTTTTAGTGATTCCTCGAGTATTGTCGACCGCATCAGTAACGACAGATTATTGTCAAATTTGCAGTTAAGCGACAATCTCGATATTTTTGCACTTTAATTAAAGTGATTCTATAATAACATGAGATGTTTAGTGATGCAGCTTATGATGCTGCTGACTTATTACAAAAATACACACATGAAATGAATAGATCAATGAATGCATAGCAGAGTACTACTTGTAGCAATCTGTATAAGTATATTCTGTCAAACCGATTAAAAGGATAATGTACCGATATCTATGCTGGCAACATTATGGTCTATGCGTAAAGTATAGACCCAGATCAGCCAACGCAATCCCCGCAGGCTAATTCATGTCGACACATTCCGTCTCAGGGGAATACATGTATAGAGTAATGATTCTTGAAAAAGAAAATCCACAGGAGGCGAAAAGTGTCTGTCCGGGTTAGCCTGCGCGGCGTGGTTAGGCTGATCCGGGTCGATACTTTACGCAGAGTCCGCAATGTTGGTTTTCTCGTGGAACGGCTCATAAATTGGTATAAACTAAAATGAACTATGCCAGAGTGTATTTCAAATCAGTGATGAAACATAATCTCATATTTTTATCTGACCTGCGCATGAACTCTTCAGGTAAATCATCGAGAGGGAATCGTGCTAAATTAGGATATTTATACCAGCATAAATCTTGACATCTGTTATCTTTATTTGAAAAGCGACTTGGCTATATTCGTATTTGAAAGGCTTAATTGAAAACCCAAGTTGTTTCGCAGTAACAATCGGAATATAGTGACTTATACGACCATGTATATCATTTTATTTGCTTCTCTGAAATATTTCCACATGCAAATCCATGGATACCAATGTTTCTCCCTGTATACGGCGAAAATGTTATGCATGATATAATGATAAAAGTCTGCAATAAACATACATCATGTGACTGTCGCCACATCAAACTGACAGTTCTATTACACGCTGGACAGCTGGTATTTGTCTCCCTAGATAATTCGTTAAAATCGGAAATTCACATGAAGTAGCGATGTTCCATTTCATCGGGAAATTTAGCAAAGAAATAAGGGAATCGTTCCAGTCACCGCGTGGAACCAACGTTTATTCATGACAACCACATGTTAATATATATACATGTTTTATATCTACAGTGCTTTGTATTACTAAATACTAAAAGAACATAACATACATATGTAATTTTGAAACTATATCATGACTTTTTTCTTTAACTTGTTTATGTTGCCTGGTTGATATATTATAAGACAAATAGTGTAGTGGTTATAAGTCTGTCTCGTACAGGGTTAGATGCAAATACAGGTCATGCCAAATAATTGAATGGCTTCCCTTCGTGACCGTCAAGGTTATGGAAGAATGCAAAAACGTATTTGTAGCACTGATTATAGACTGTTACTACCACGATACTCTGGAATAAAGACGACAGTGGTTAAAAATGCATGCAATAGAAAAAGAAGTAACAGAGCAATGGTATGAACTTTGTTGAATATTTTCTTTTCTTTTCTTTTTATTTCTCACGATTAATGTATTTCCATTTATACATCTACAAATTGTGTTCGGCTTCTAACAAGCTTCATTATTTTTCTATCAGCAATGTGTTTAAAATATATGTGAGAACGTCCGCCTTGGGTTCGTAAGGTCGCTGGTTCGATCCCCGGCCAGATCACACCAAAGACTATACAAATGGTAGTTATAACTTTGCTTTGCACCCAGCACTTTATGATTAGCAATGGTGACTCGCTGGTGTCAGGATAAAAGGACCGACGGTAACGGTAATTTACCAAGGAAACGGCATGCAGTAACTGATAAGTTACACCAGAAAGACACCAATTTAATAAGACAAAGTTCGAATATCTATTGAAAAAACACAAACATTGATAAGCACACACTCTCTACTACTATCGGCTCTCTACATTCACCTCTGTCATTGGCTGGAACAACTTTCGCGTCACGTGACGACAACACTTCTTCCCATACCGACCGGCAAACTAACGATCAAATCTCCCTATCTGTGTTTCAAATATAATTTGCTTCTATCTTTTTATCTCTTAATAAAATAGTTTCGTCATAGGAACGCCTGATATGAATGGTGTCTTCCATTAAATGTTTGTTTACGTCCTTTGCTTACATTGGCGTAGAAAAACATAGGTGAAATACCATACAATGTCGTTCATCATAGTCTTGAACAAAAGAAAACCGAGTTTCTTTTTTTAAGTGATAATGTTTCACGTGTTTTTACAAAAGTCTTATGGCTTGATTTTAATATAAATGCTTTAATATGTATAATATGTGATTCTTAAGTTTCGTAAAGAATCCTGACAGTTAACCGCACGTAGAGAAGTAAGGAACGACTCTCTGCAAAGGATATTGCGGTAGGCTTGGTTGCTAACCACCGTGGTTTAAATGAAAACATAATCTGTTTGTGAAAACAACGTATAATAACAACTTCATATAGGACAGAACTTCGTTTGAATGGATTTCTCTTAAAACCTTTAGATTGCATTTTTTAAATGATTTCGTTTGCATGTCAATATAATTGATTTTATCTTGGCAATGCATCCATTAAAAAGTATTTCAGAGATGTCCAAACGACTGTTAATCGGCGCACTATCGTACGATAAACGAAACAAATATCTTTTTACTTCAGTTTACCGTTGAAATTACTTCTCCTTTATTTCGTACAACATCATTTATCTTTTCCATGTTAACAGTGGTATATTCAGATAGTCCTAATATACCAAACACACGCGCATGTCCTAGATGAGAATAAATTTGGTTGATGGATACGGTTAGTATTCGCCCCAATGTTCTGTGTGTACGAACAGTCTAAGTACACACCATATTTAGTGTTTGCGAATTAAATCTATAAATATATTCTACCTACTTTGTAACTCTCATAAATCTAACGAACTATTACAGAGATTTATGAAATGAATAAATTCATCCATCAAATGATGCATTAGATACTCTACACGTTTAACGTTTCACCTCCATGAACATTATAGTTACGTGCCGTTGTTAGTGCGCGAGTGCATCAGCACCAGTGCATATATTTGGTTGTGTTTAGAACAATGGTCAATGGGCTTGCGCATGAGCCGTGTTAATCGTCTTGATCGCGTATGCGCCGTATTTTACCGTCAGCTCTCGGATATCTCCGTAGCAGTTCGTCACTAGACTGGTTTTCGTTCGAGTTTGCAATAGAAGATTTAGATAAGTGAACCAGTCTATTTATATGCGAGTAGTTTTTATATAATTAAAATGTAAATTATAACCATAGTGTAACGTGTACCGGCGTTAAGCCATCGCGGGTCACCCATCCACGCACTAACCGCGATGAACGCTGCTTTAACTTTACGAAAAGGTCAACCACTCTACCAACGTCGCTATAAAAGCCGGCTTCCACAGCAAGGCTGTAGAAGTGATATTTATACCTATACCGTTCCCGGTACATTTCTCCCTCTTTTCTCTTGACTTCGACACGAAGTCACACAACTGAACACAAGCAGTATACCAGAGCGGCGTCTATGAAACATCACTGGAACCACCGGGGTTTTAGTAACAGGAAAATGGGAGTATTTTCATAAATGCGAAGTTATTGTGCTAAATTTTGCGATTTTAAGAATATATTAAGGAAAAAAGGACGCCAATGCGCAGACAAATGTTTACAATAATTTTGGGAGATCGATGTCAACACGTTGGGGTAAAGTATTTTTGTTTTCGTTTTACGTATTTATCTAAAAAACTATTGTTATCATATATTTATATCATATATTTAAAAGCGGGTTTCGTGTTTTTCGAATCAAACAGTATTTCTTAAGCTATCAAATGCTGATTCCCGCGCTAACATCCAATTGCTGCATCTTGCAGCAACTCTTGTACTAGTTATTATATTTAATCAGCAGTCCAAAATAAAAGACATGATACCATGTTCATCGAGGTATAATAAGTAATACAAACTCGTGTTCGTTGACCGTGAGACATTAAATTTGATGGCGATTGCTCATCACATGATGATCCAAACGATCTATGATCTGATTTTAAACAAATGTAACATTTTCGTGTGACAAGTATTAGATACGCCTGTCTGGAATCATTTATGTTAACGCGTCATTCTCCCGACCTGGAAATGTATCACCAATGCCATGAATTTCTTTTCATTCTGTTATTGTTGAGATGATTGATAGGTTGTCCAAGCACATCATTCACGGCTTAATCAAAATGAAAGCGTTATTCAACCGTTATCCGAGAAGAGCTGTTCATCTTACAAATTGATAAAATACGTTTCTCTTGGCATTTCGGTTCCTGTCATGTGCATGCTAAAAGATACGTTAATCTATGATCAAAACGTATCTATTAAGTATACTATAAACTATACTTTAATGTCCTGTTTCAAATTGGTTCGTAACAGCATGGAATTTAGCTCCTTAAAATATTTCTGACTGGTGCATTGACAAGAAAATGAGAGAAATTACCTGTTTTCTATAGTGGAAACGTTGACAATCTTTGCATCAAGAGCTAGTAGTCCGAATCAAAAATGATTTCCCAAGTAGGTCCAAGTAGATAAGTCTCTTATCTTCTTCACCATTTCTAAACATGATTTCGTCAAGTCTATTTTACCGAGTGTTGCAAGGTAATAAAATGGTGGACGATTCAAATTGTTCGTCGTTGTCGTACGTGGAATGAAGTGCTAAAGAGGAAAGCTGCATATTCGGTGCTAGATTCGATTGTCTTGTTAACACTCGAGAGGTCAGTTTTTCTTTAAATAATTATGGAATTTTTATATCTTTATGCTAAATTCGATGTTGATCGTGTGGGTCGGAAAAATACAAAAGAACATTTCAACAGGAGATTTAGACAGACGTCGTTTGCAAAATAAAGAACGGATGATAAAACGAGCTAGAAAATGTCTAAATGATTTGGGCTAGTGCATCTCCACCAACCAAAATGGATGATTACATTACAAGCGAATATCCGATTGCATTGCAGATGACAAACAAATTAAGGTCATTGTCTAATCTCCGTTTAGGTATTTAATAGTCAGTCAAACTGTAGAATCCTATCATTTCGTTTACATAAAGATACATCTACGGATTGCTTGCACGTAGAGAGAAAAGAATACGAACTAGACCGAAGTGTATAACTCGACAGTATTAATATGATACTGTCATTTGTGTAAGTAAGTAAGTAAATTGTTTAGTACTGTGACATGTGTTACAAAGCATTTATAATATACATTCATTCTTTAACATTTATTATTAACACCCGGCCCCACAGGCCTTTAAGTCACCAAAACATATATATTTCATAATATCATATAAATATACAAGATATATATATACACAATATACAAAATAGTGTTATCGGACGTGCAATTAGTCATTTAATTCGGTTGTATAAACAAATGTGGAAATCATTTAATAATAAATGATCAAATTATGTAATAATTAAATAAAGATTTCATCTTAGAACAGAGTAGAATAATAATTAAGTTTCATATTATCAAAACCTTAGAAATAATTGTGGGGAAAAGTGGATATTGATTTATACAGAAAATATATCCATTCACCAAAATGCTTTCAAAAGTTGTCTGTGTGTATCATAGAAAGATATCTACTTCTGATAAAATGCTCATTTAGTTGAAAAATATACTCCGTCTCAGCATATACACATTAACTATAACTTTGACTGTCTTCCTAGGATACTTTTGGATAAGCTCAATAAATTGCTTTTGGTGAGACATTAATAAGAATTAGTTGATAAATATATCACTGTAAATATCGTTTCTTATTTAATGCTAAACGACGAGATACTGAGTTCTATCAGTGAGATATAGTCCATATCACCCACACTGTGAGTGATGTAGGTATGACGTCATTTTCCTAGTTTCCGGTCATGTTATACTACACACGTTATATATATAAAGAAATGCGTAATGGGTATATTATTATTAGATTATTAGACTTATTGTCATTGTTTGACATTGTGTAGTAAACAAATACACTCACACATATTCGTCCGCGTGTGAACAGGTACGAAGACACCAAATAGTTCCATTATTTCATCATCAATTATCATAAAATAAAAAGAAAGTTTTGTTTGTTTTGAGTGGATATGGAATATATTTCAACTCGAAGTGATACAATTTTAACATTTTCAAAATTATTCAATTGTATCACTTCTCGATGAGATATATTACACACTTTGCAAAGTCTAGTGTTCAATGGTTCTCCAAGGTAACGGCATGTCTCTATGCATATTGGTATGGATACCACATCTAAACTGGGCTACCAAAGCGCGTTCATTTTTCTCTAAATTTAATTGTAAATATGATTCGCATGAAAAGTTCATTTTAAATAATATATAACTTCGGAGTTTGGGCACTTTTTCCACCTCTGATTTCCATAGGTTTGAGTAATAGCTCGTGATCTTAGTTGCTACGTTTGAAAGGTTTACACTCAGTATATTATTATAGTAATCCATCAGATCTAACTTCTGCATAACACTTTTAAGGTTTGAGCTCCAATTACATTTAATGGACTTGTTGTCCATAAGGAAGAGTTGTTTGGTTAGTCTGTTGTCGTCAAATTTGATAAGCCTATAATAATAGCGTATCATTGTAATCTACCGTCTATAAATAATAGACAGCCAGCCAGTGTCTCTAATTATCGCAAGTGTTGGGGTAAAACGATGAAACCCCATGATATACCGCATTGTCCGATTTTGCACATTACCTATAGACTGATAGGGCTTTCCACACCACACGCCTGCGCAGTAATTCATAGGCGTCACACATGAGTCGTACAGCTTAGTGATAACTTAAACCCGAAATTCTTGTGTATGTATATGTAAACATAATTGTATCAAGTCTTAACTTAACGTCAGTTATGTCGCCATGCGTAATGTCGTAAACAATCGCAAATTTGATGAAAATACTCGTACGTCTTAATGATTTATTTTTGTGCACACATATCCAAAGCTGGTCAGTAGAGTCAAACATAGCAGTATAGTAGATGTGCCTATTCTGTTTACGCATTCATATCAACTCGCAATTGCTTGATGGAGCTCACATATTTGTCATAAATAGAGATAAGACATTATTCCTTAATTTCACGGCGGTTGACTAGGACGTGGAATTGTCTGATAATTGTGATGTCCCAGAAATTAGCTTATGTGCAAATACATCCTATTTCTCTGCATCCGTGTCGTGTAATGTATGTTACACATTCATAACAAAAGGGTTGACGAAATAATTCTTCACAATAGAGATGTGTATACAACAATATCTGATACAGTATTTTCTTTTTGAAAAAAAAACCAACAGTGATGACCTTGGCCATTTTATAATAAAGGTATAAAACTCCATAATTATTTAAAGAAAACAGTGGCCTCTAGTGTGTTAACAAGCAAATAGTCAGCGACCGACACAAGTCGATAACAATAGCCCACCTTCATCACTTCATGTTCTGGTGGAGAATTATTGATAACTACTACAAAGTAGACATTAGTTAAAACAACTCCATCAAAGTTGACTTAATACGGTATTGAAAAACACTTTATAGTAGACAGAAGTAAATATTTAAATTACAATTTACCTGATTCATTTATTAAGATAGTATGAGGAAATATGTCTCGTCAAAAGGCATCATGCTCGCATGCTAGCCATTTTTCCACGACAGATATCCGCAGGATAGCCGATTTTCGGAAAATGAATGAGGATTTTATTGTGATACACTCTTATTGTAATGAAAAGGTTATGTTGAATCGTTTTCAACTCGCATATTGTCTGTTAACCCTTTTCCACTTACAGACGCATCTGCAGCAGACGACCTTTGAAAACGTTGTTCCAAAAGGAGATGTTGCTCATGATGAGCAATGTCTCCTTTTACCACAATGTTTCCAACTCTATTAAATATTAAAACTCTCATTTTTATAGATATTTTCAATGTCGTATGCCTGAAAAGGGTTAAATATGCGGTGAAGTTTCATCCCGGTACACAGCCAAATGGGACAGTGGTCCTCTTGTTATAGATATTCGATCTTTTGTCTAGTAATGTATCTGTAAAGTGTAGATAGTCCGAAATGATTCATTCGTCTCCTGTCAATGTGGTATTGATAGAATCGACTCCGGCGGTTTATGAGATGCAAATCCATTAAATCTGTCAAAAGCATTTCCATGTTCTGTATAAATATGGCTTATGTGTTAAAATTGACTTGTGTGAATCGAGTGGAAAGAGAGATGTCTTTTAGAGCTTTGAAGTTTAGTCTTTAAAAAACTAAATGCTGAGATGAATCCGCACATTGACACAAACTAACAAATCGAGGGCTTGGCGTGAAACGGTTGTAACTTAAATTGGTATTTTTTTTACCAAGGTTAATCACCTCGCCATAAAGTCTTTATTAGCGTTAAATCATTTTACTTGGTAAACAATGGAAATTTAGGTGCCATTGCTCGTCCAATAATGTATGCGACGTCTCTTGCATGGAATTAAAAAATGCAATTATCGTCCAAAGCTGATGAAGTTTGTGAAGTATTTAAACTAGTACGTATTAGGTCTGAAAAGTGCCACACTGGAACGTTATCTATATTGATCAGTCTCTACCCGTCTTCAATCAGTAACGTAACATTTCAAATGACATCCTCTCCTAAACCATTGAAACAATTTCAACCTAAGTACACTGTTCCTCTTGCGATCCTCATGCAAAACTTATTTGTAAATATTTGATCTCAGATACAATTTAAATGGTATGTAGAACTTTGGTTGCTGCTACATCGGAGATGGGGGAAGCCCAATCTATACATTCTACTAGCCTGAATCGTCTTTCAAAAGTGTTCAAAGACTTAAATTCTATGTACACCTTTTGGATCTTTGGCATCATAATGGAGGCAGGGGAATGTCCAAAACGTTTACATTTTCCTCAGAATTCGCTTATCTGATTTCAAGACAATTTAGTAGAAATGCTCATTCAATGGCTCTCTACATATTTTGTTTCAGCTATATTACTTTGCAATTGGTTAGAAAATAGGGGTAATATGAACTTTTGCTTCAAGCGACATGTCTTCCTAAACAACTTGATAGATTTCAACCAAACTTCAATATAGTTTGTTGTTGGATATTCTCATTAAAAATATAATTTGATAATAAGCATGGCAGTTTTATTTACGGTATACACCACTCTTTCATTCCTACAGCTTAATTCTTACTCTTGATACAATTAAGATATATAAGTAGTCACACATTTACTACTATTCCATCACTCAAGTCATCGATTTAGTGCCAGCTTGGCCCTCTAGCTTTTAACATATATGTGTTACTCAACTTAATTGGACGGATGTTATGTCAAATACTGATGCACCATAGCATTATAAACAATATGTAGTTACAACAAACAATTCTAAGCAATTCAAAATGGACATACGAAGCTTTTTCGGGATTATGATTATGGAAGCGGCATTTATCTGTTCACATGTATCTGATTTAGAATTTCGGGAAAGACACTATACGATTAGTTTCTTCGACACAGAAAATATATTCCTAATCTGTGTCGAAAAACTAATTGGATAGTTTAATTTCCCAAGTTTCAATGTATTTCCGGTTTCACCACAGAAGTGACTGTGGTACTGTAAGGTATACCAGGGACGTAGATCTCCCTGGGTATACCGAACACTGAAGTCATTCTTGCTGTAATATTGGCATCCTATTGAGACAATGTACAGTTTCACCTGCCACCTGAATTCGACATGCAGTGCCTTCAATGTTGTTCAAATAGGCATTCATTAAACACGTTGTTTCTACAACGATTTTCCTTTCTCTTATATTTGCAAGAGTCAGATGTTTTTAGCAATTTTTAAAGTGCAATATCTAAACCGTCCAGTTTAAAATGAATTTCGGTTAGTTAGGAATATTTATTTGTATGGTCTTCTACGCCGCTTTCAACACTATTTCAGTTATACCACGACGTGTCCTGGGTAAGTTACAGTACTACTGGTCCATTTATGATGTTATCAGCGAGTCAATCGTAATGCTGAGCGCAACAAAGGGAAAGCCATGTTTAAAGTATTTTGTATTACCGGGCGGAGAATCGAATCCGTGAAGTTCCCAACCCGAGGTTGTTGCTCTACCAATACAACATCGGGGAGCTTTTAACAGGTACGAACTGAATGAATTAATCAAATAGCGATACTTTTTCCTTAGTATATACTTGTATGAGTAGATGATGAAAATAGGTCACAAACAGATAATTAACCCATACAGCAAAAATAATCTAGTTTAATGTATATATAAATATGTCCTCCTTTCCGGCAACATATGTTTTCATGGTGTATTTAGGAGATTTGTTAACCGTTGACATGGTTCACTATGTATATACACAAGCAAAACAAACATTAAAACCATTTAAAGGGCCGATCTAGATAATTGTTTTGAATCCTATTCTTCCCAGGCAAGTAATACTAATACGACTAAAAGTGCATTGTTATAGTTTGATAAGTTTTCTTTTATTTCAATATTTAACTTTGATTCAAAGATATTTATAACTATTCGCTTCTTCTCATGATATGGCATATAAGTTGAACATGCTAGATAACCATTTACCTGTTGCACACACACACACACACATATGCAGTAGAAGAGTATTGGAAACTAGAACAGTTTTTCCTTTTTCTACAATGTTTTAAACTATGATAAAAGCCTAGATTTCCAATTTTACGGATATTTTCTCTTTAAACAATTCCAATTGGATTAAAGCTTGATAATATCAAATCAGCTAAGATTAGAATTCAGCGAAATAAGTTACCTCCTTTTTGTTGTAATTATAAATAATAATAACAAATATGATTTCGTATTGTTGTATTATTAATAATAATTACAATTTGATTTCGGCATAATTAAGTACAAAACAAGTACATTTAAACAAGTCATATATTTAATATAAAAATGCCAATTGCCATGAATAATGGATTAATAATGTCAGTCACATCAAATACCAAGGATTATACCAAAAAGGGAAATATATATATTATTCCCATTGCGATTCTTGCTGATTATGGCCGTGAATAATGATTAGTAATAAACTATATGAATGACTATATTTTAAAGGACGACTAAATCGTTCAAACTTTATATAGAATTGTAAAATATGAGTTTTTCAATAGCTACATTAAACTGATACTTTAGAGACATAATAAATCAAAGCGCTGAAAGCGCTGACGGTAAAGGGGCATATGTAAGTTGAAAATATATGGCATAGTTAATATGGACAAACATTGTTGAAACAATAAATCGACCTTAAAACAAACCAAACCAAATATTTTTGAAACAACACAGATTGCCTGCCAATAACCAATACCTCATTTATTAAAGTTTGACCCTTATCTTGTATAAACAAAATAAATCACGAAGGCGAAATATTGACAAAAAACTGAGCGGCGACCTTTAATTAAAATATTTCCAGTTCAGAAAACACTAAAGATCGACAATGTATATTGGAATCATGCTCATTAATGAAAGCGATCGAAAGCATGCTAGAGTTATGTCACTTGTGCACTGCACATCTGTAGCTTACTAGTTTCCTATACACGAAGGATTATATTGATTCATTAAACATCGATTGAGACAATGACATAATAAATATATGAACAAAATGAGTTTATACCTTAAGTAACAGATCAGATTTGCGTTCGAAATATTGCATCGGTCTCCTCATCCCAATGTATAAATGTGACGTCTTTGAAATGGATCTGCCAAACAGAAACAAAGTTTTGACCCGTTAATGCAAACCGTAACGGACGGATGGATCAACAGACAGTCAGTCGCTCCGGACAAAGTACAAAGCTTGGGGAAGCATTCATTAACGAGCAAGAGCATTTCACAGAACGCATGTGTTGCACACGAAAGTCATATAATGAGAACATGGAAAGGAAAAATATACACACTTCAAACACAGCATGCTGAAGTTTTGGTAATGGTGCACTGCACATCTGTTGGTTATAAGTTACCTACAAACCAAGTTTTAAATGGATACATTGGAAATTAATTGAGACAATGGCTGAACTAAATAAGGAAACATGGAGATTACTAAAATAAGCAGACCAGAGTTATGTACCTAGTATTTTGCCGATCTCCTAAGCACACGTTATAAGTGTGACCACTTTGAAATGAATCTGCCAAACAGAAACAACGTTTTGACCAATAAATTCAAATCATTTCGGACGGACGAATGCATATTCAGGCAGGCTGCCGGCCGGACGCCGGATAATGCCTACAAGCTTTACGGACAGAGATTGATTGATTGATTAGGGTTAAACGCCGTTTTCAACAATATTTCAGTCATATCACAAAACAGGTGTTTTCTTTGTTGCGCGCTTACGATCGGATGTTGTATGATTCCAATAAGAAAACCCGTTATCCCGACTTTCAAACGCTACTATTTTTTTTCTTCAAAACAGCAATGTTCTCGGAAAATACGACACATCATAATTGTTAGTCATAATACAAAATAAAATACTACATGCCCTGACCTCTCACCCACAAAAACGTCATTTTTAGTAGAAAACCTGTTGTTTTCTTTTTCTTTCACATTTGAATATGTTGTCTATTAACTGCTTATGACATCACAGAAGTTTGAAGTCACATGGTTACATTACGTGAAGTTAAAATGTAATTTTTTTTTAAAATATAAATAAATTGTTCCAATAAGAAGATTAAACAAATGCATTCTAAAAATATCATGTAAATACGTTCACAGTTTGGAACAGTATAAAATCAACATTTCCAATAAAATATAATTGTTTTAGTGACAAATGTTTTATAGGAAGCGTTATTATAATACCACCATACTAATGCTTTTTGTAAGTATGTCTTCCTTGATGTCAATTTCCAAAATGGCCGCCGATTATTTGGTGTGAGTTTATTTTAAATAAGGACATACGAGTGACAGGATATAATTTACAGTTAAGTTTGCTTAACAAACAAACACGTAAGTACACCGATAATAGGGTGTCCCATCCTACTACACATCAATTTTAGCTTAGAACCAAATAATGTTGACTGAGTTTTTCCCAAATACAAGAATATTTTACAGTCGATTAGTCAATGAATTATGAAGCTAAGATCATCTTCCATTTTGTTTTCAATTAAGTTTCTATAGCTGCCGGTATCTATTATGACAGAATCATCAGCATATAGTAATAATTTGATCAAGCAACAACAAGCATATTGATCATTGAACTAGATTAAAAGCATTTGGCCCTTGAGGGACCCCACATGGAATGTTACAAGGTGGATAATATGTACATTAGACATCAACTAATTGTTGTCTGTTTGACAAGTATGCCTTAAACAAGTTCACATTCATCAGTCAACACTTTATATCTAAACTCTAGGCCTTACTGTTTCAGACAAGAACATTTTCAAAGTTTTTTAAAGTGTTTCCTTTCGGTTGCCATGGTATCCAGAGTTCTACATGGAAATAATTGCTTTGAACACATTTGAAAGAAGATCACCAAAGGATCATACCTACCAAGTTTAGTTATAATTCAAACAGTGGTTGAGGAGATGTCATTTAAAGAAAAAGTTGACGACGGGCTTTTTGGCGAACGGTCGTCGGACATCATGCCATTACAATAGCTCACCTGAAAAACAATTAAAAGGATAAATACTTTGGGTCGATTCAACTAATACAATACTTATAATAAACAACACACAACTTAATTATCGTACTGATACGAATATGTATTAAAATGGTTCAATGTATTAAAGGGAATTTGAGAAAACATCACGATCAGATCGTTACCTATAAGTACAGTTAATATAGATGGGCCGTTGTTAATATTTACTATGTCTAAAGAAGCTAAGAGGAACTCCCACGATAACTAAACAAATACTCCGAGTCGCTCCTCAACATCATTCTCAATAGTTTAAACAATTTAACCCTTTCCCACAGACAACAAATCTGCACCGGACGACTTTGAAAAAATATTGAATGTATCTCAAAATAAAAGCATAACCTTTGAATAGGGTTGAAAACATTGTGGTAAAAGGAAGTGTTCATTATGAGCAATTTATTCTTTTGCAATAGAGTTTTCAAAAGTCGCCTCCTACAGAAGGGTTAAATAGTGATGATCATTGCCTGTGGTATTTTTGTGTTTGCCTGCCTGGGTAGGAAGTATCAGTTGGTACGTCCGTCGTGATGTCACTTGCTTACAAATTGGCAGGCGACACATGTATTCCCTCAAACACTCTTATATCGAACCGTGATTGCTTAGTCGATAAACATAAGGGCTTATTTTAAACTAAGACTATGCCATTGTTTCTTCCGGATGATTGACATAAGTCATCGTAACTAGCGTCAATCGTCTTCCATCAATGAATCATCCCTCATTATATAACGGATTGATTGATTTATTGATTTTAGTTTAACGATTTTTCAGTCATATCACGGAGGCCAGTTTACCAACTCATATGTTTCTAGGCTTTCTCACACCAGTACTCCACACAACATGCTTGTCAAGCAACTGGCTGCTTTTCCACGTAGACTGTTAGCCCATTGGTGGAAGAAGAATGACGCTGGTCACGGAGACTTTTGTCAAACGTCGGAAAGAGTGTTGGCCTCGCTGGTGTTCACAACCACTGGTTTGACAGCCCGCGTCGCTACCGACTGATCTTCTGAGCAACTGTTGAAAACTGCGTTTAGCTCTAATCTATCAATCTAACACTTTTGTGGTAACGCGGCGACTGATCTGGTCGAAACTGTTTAAATTGTGTAGGCTCTCCTGATTTTTCCCAAAGAAGGTCTTAAATGAGACAACACCAACCAATCAATGTTCATTCTTGGATCAGATGTAATATATGTACAGGAAAGATCTTGTGCTATGTTCCTCCTAAATACGTTAGGCTAGACCCTCGCTAAGCACGGTTCAATCATAGTTTTAAAAATGTTGGTATTAACGATTTATTAAACAAATACAATCAACTGATAATTCCTAGTAATGAAACCATACAACTCTATTCAGATGGCTTCTTGCAGTTCTTTGATATGATGATTGAACGTCTATAAGGAGGGATTAAGGGCGTCTTTTTGAGGAAATGAATGAAACAAGACATTTTTGATCCCCGATATTTATTGCTTTGACTTTCATGACCCACACTTATAACATCAAATCTGCAATATGTTTCATCCGAAAACGGACTTTATTATAGTAGGTTCTGTAGGGCATGAACGATGCATGCATGTCAACAAGTCGGGGTTACACTCCAAGCGTATCGTCAACTACTACAACGCTTGGTATAAATGTGTACTGATCCTGTATTGAAGGAACTTTCACATGTGCCCTTTGTGTTGCATTGTTATCTTATTTGGTACAAGCTTGCTTTGTTGGTGATATTTCAAACCTTATTATTTCTCAGACATAGTATATTGGGTCAATTCAGCATGTGTATATGTAGACTATTTGGCCGATAGATAAAAATAATAATGTTTTAAGCGATGGTCTAAGAAAACTAAACTTAGGACATTCCCGACCAGTGAATACCCAGTTCTTCCTGCGCGCGCAGGATACTCGAAATATGCACTGTTCTCGGATAAGTCACCGACTTACTAACTTTACGGTCTAAAGATAGTTATTTAAAAATCGTTATTTGTTTTATGAGTGTTTAACGCCGTGTTTAACAATATTTCAGTTTTATCAAGGCGACAGTTCACGTATCCATGATCCATTGGTAAACAAACAATTACTAGGCTAGGAAATGTTTCCTGCCCAAGGGCACTTTACCATGTCCGTTGTGCTGCGACTGGGGATTGAACCCGGGACGCCCGTTCCTAATCCCAGACGCTAACCACTCAACCACGGCAGATTCTCTTAAAATGTGTTTATATTGATAACAAGTTCCTTCTGACCATAATGAGCATTTTCTCCTAATGTCACACTGTTTTCAACTTTATTGCGCGAGTGCATCAGCACCAGCGCATATATTGGTTGTGTTTAGAACTACCACTGGTGCAATGGGCTTACGCATGCACCGTGTTAATCGTCTAGGTCGCGCATGCGCCGTATTTTACCGTCAGTTCTCGGATATTTACGTAGCAGTTCGTCACTAGACTGGTTCTCGTTCGAGTTTGCAATAAAATATTAAGATTAGTGAACCTGTCTATTTATATGCGAGTATTTTTTTTTATTATAAAAATGTTAATTAAAACCATAGTGTAACTGGAAAATGGGAATAATTTCATAAATGCGAGGTTATTGTGCTAAATTTTGCGATTTTAAGAATATATTAAGGAGAAAAAAAAAAAATTGGGATATCGAGGTCAACACGTTGGAAAAAAGTATTTTTGTTTTCATTTTACGCTATTTAACTAAAAAAACCTATTGTTATCATATATTTATATCATATATTCAAAGGCGGGTTTCATGTTTTTCGAATCAAACAGTATTTCTTAAGCCATACAATGCTGATTCCCGCGGTAACATCCAATTGCTGCATCTTGCAGTAACTCTTGTTCAATAAGTATACTTGAATTTAACGAGATGTTCCATAATATATTTGCTTTGATGTCTTTCAGAGTCGTCTGCAGCTGTTTTGTACGATAATGTCCCTCTGACGTAGCTACGTTATATCAGCATAATTAGCCAATGATTAATCTTGGATTCATTGATACATACCTTCTTATATTACGCTATTTGGTTTTTCCCTAAATTTTCCATTGTTCAATATCTATAATGGAGCGTATTATCTGTTGTATAAATATACCTAGTCATACCGAATTAACTGTGCACTTTCGCCTCTTTCATTGATGTTTCAAAATACTTTTTATGTGGAAATTGTGCAGGAAGTACTTCGAAACTACTCTTGAAAAGTGTAACCGTGGTAATACTTTATGGTTCAAAAAGCATCAATAAGAACTAAACATCCATATCTACAAATTGCACACATTAATGTTAACTTATAAATATCATCTAAACTGTTAAACAAACTTTAACACTGCATCAGAAAAGGTACAAGTTAGCATTTCCGATGAGTATAGGTTGATATCAGCCTGTCCAGTTACCATGTCAGGCTACACAAGATTAAAGAATCTTCTAACACGCTTGTGTAAGTAAATTGTGTACTTTGCATATCTGAATCAGACTTAGCGGATTTACAGGCTGGTCTGGATCTTCATTGTTCTCACAAGCCAACTTGTACCTTTTCCGATGCGCGCGTTCACATTATTACGTTCGATGACTACTTTATACAGATAAACGTATGAGGTTCTATGAGTATTGCAAGTTAGAACTAGATGAAAATACTAGTATATCATATTTATGAATAAAATGAGCCGTTCCACGAGAAAACTTATATTATGTCCGCGCAGGCTAATCCGGGTCGACACATTCCGCCTAAGGGGAAGGGGGGGGGGGGGGCGGTAGAGGTATAGAGTAACAAGTCTTGGAACAGAAAATCCACAGGAAGTGTTAGGTGTCTGTCCGGGTAAGCCTACGCGGCATGCTTAGGCTGATCCGGTTCGATACTTTACTCAGAGTCCATAATGTTGGTTTTCTCGTGAAATGGCTCAAATACATTTCGATGGGCAGAAACAGTTCTGTTAAATGCAGAAGGATGGCTTTCCTTAATCTAAACATGACAGATGGTAAGAACAAAGAGAACGAACGTGTACGATGTTATTGTTTACAGTCTTTAATGTCCCAAGACGAACATTGGTAAGTGTGAATTTACACGTATGAATTACAACAGTCTAAACAATCCATTGGGTAAACACGATAGTCCATGATATGTAAGCTCATATGAGCCGTCCAACGAGAACACCAACATTGTGGACTCTGCGTAAAGTATCGACCCGGATCAGCATAAGCATGCCACGCAGGCTAATCCGAACAGATACTTTTCGCCTCCTGTGGATTTTCTGTTTCAGGAATCACTACTCTATCTATCCCCCTTAGACGGAATGTGTCGGCCGGATCAGTCTGCGCGGACAGCGCAGGCTGATCTGGTCGATACATTACGCAGATATATTGATATGAGCCGTCACTCGAGAAAACCAATATTGTGGACTCTGCGTAAAGTATCGACCCGGATCAGCATAAACATACCACGCAGGCTAATCCGAACAGATACTTTTCGCCTCCTGTGGATTTTCTGTTTCAGGAATCACTACTCTATCTATCCCCCTTAGACGGAATGTGTCGGCCGGATCAGTCTGCGCGGACAGCGCAGGCTGATCTGGTCGATACATTACGCAGATATATTGATATGAGCCGTCACGCGAGAAAACCAATATTGTGGACTCTGCGTAAAGTATTGACCCGTTTCAGTTTCATGAATAATTTCTCTATACCTCTATCCACTGAGACGGAATGTGTCGGCCCGGATTAGCCTGCGCTGACTACTCAGGCTGATCTGGATTGATACATTACGCAGGGTCCATAATGTTGGTGTTCTCGTGGAACGGCTCAAATGTACAAGTATATAGAAACAGTGAAGGTGAGTATCTCCAAACACACTTTTTCAACAGAACCTTCATGCGGTGATCCTTTATAAGCTAAGATAAAGCGTCAGAGAAAGAGGTTGAATTGTAGCCAAATACAAGTTTTCTCATATGGATTGAGTGATAAGGAAACGACCTTTTTATTAGAATTCTCGTTATATCTCCCCCTTTTTACGCGCGATTTTAGAACAATATATGGTTAGCCTTTAGCTCTTGACTTTGAAGTTACCAGCCTTACCTTTAGCGCTATCAACTCTAAGTCTACTTGGTTCACTACTTATTTATTTATCCTTAGTAAAAGTCTTCCCCATATCAGCAGGTGTATCATTGTATTATGGCATGGACTTGCTCTAGTTGTCAAATATAGAAGCGTTACTAAACCGATTGATATACAATATGCATTTGAATAGGATATCATTGATATCATTGCTGATCGTATTCCACATTTATCACAAGTACCCTTTGGTTTTCCTAAAGCACCGCTCAATCACGTTTCAGTTATAAGAGCAACACTGGATAATAACGAGGTCTTTCTTTCGTGTATCCATACACCTACCGCAACTTACGCTCTGACAATCGAAATAAGGTCATCAGGACTAACAACAATCAATCCGGATTAATAACAACAACAATTCATCAGGACTAACAACAATTCCTCGGGACTAACAACAATCCATCAGGACTAACAAGAATCAGCAGTACAAACAACTATCTATCAGGATAACAACTATCTATCAGGACTTACAACAATCATTCAGGACAAACAAACATATCCATCAGGCGTAACAACAATACATCGGGACTAATAGCAATCCATCAGGACTAACATCAATCCATCGGGACTAACACAAATCCATCAGGACTTACAATTATATATCAGAACTAACAACTATCTATCAGAACTAACAACTATCTATCAGGACTTACAACTATCTATCATAACTAACAACTATCTAGCATAACTAACAACTATCTATCAGGAATTACAACTATCTATCAGAACTAACAACTATATATCAGGACTTAAAACTATCTGTCAGAACTAACAAATATCTATCAGAACTAACAACTATCTATCAGGACTTACAAATATGTATCAGAACTAACAACTATCTTTCATAACTAACAACTATCTATCAGGACTTACAAATATGTATCAGAACTAACACCTCTCTATCAGGACTTACAACTATCTATCATAACTAACAACTATCTATCGGAACTAACAACTATCTATCAGAATTAACAACTATCTATCAGGACAAACAACTATCTATCATAACTAACAACTATCTATCAGGACTTACAACTATCTATCAGGACAAACAACTATCTATCAGAACTAACAACTATATATCAGAACTAACAACTATCTATCAGGTCTTACAACTATCTATCAGAACTAACAACTATCTATCAGAACTAACAACTATCTATCAGGACTTACAACTATATATCAGAACTATCAACTATCTATCAGGACAAACAACTATCAATCAGGACTAACAACAATCCATCAGGACTATCAACAATTCATCAGGACTAACAGCAATCCATCAGGACTAACTAAAAACAGGTCATCAGGACTAAAAACAATCCATCAGGACTAAAACAATCCATCAGGACTAAAAACAATCTATCAGGACTAACAACAATGCACCAGGACTAACGGTAATCCACCAGGACTAACGGTAATCCGACAGGACTAAGTAACAACAAGTCATCAGGACTAAAAAAAAGATATCAGGACTAACAACAATCCATCATGACTAATAGCAATCCACCAGGACTAACTAACAACAAGTCATCGGGACTAAAAAACAATCTATCAGGACTAACAACAGTCCATCAGGACTAACAACAATCCATCAGGACTAACAACAATCCACCAGTACTATCAACAGTCCATCAGGACTAAAAACAATCCATCACGACTAACAACAATTCACCAGGACTAACAACAATCCATCAGGACTAACATCAATCCATCGGGACCAACAATAATCCATCGGGACTAAACAACAATCCATCAGGACTATCAACAATCCACAAAGACTAACAACAATCTATCAGGACTAACAACAATTCATCAGAACTAACAATAATCCATCGGGAATAACATCAATCCATTGGGACTAAACAACAATCCATCAGGACTATCAACAATCCATCAGGACTAACAACAATCCACCAGGACTAACTAACAACAATCCATCAGGACTAACATCAATCCATCTCAATCCATCGGGACTAAACAACAATCCATCAGGACTATCAACAATCCATCAGGACTAACAACAAACCATCATAACTAACAACAATTTATCAGAACTAACAACAATCCATCGGGACGAACAACAATCTAACGGGACTAACAATAATCCATCGGGACTAACAACAATACATCGTACTAACAACAATACATCGGGCTAACAACAATACATCAGGACGAACAACACTCAATCAGGACTAACAGCAATGTATAGGGACTATCAACAATTCATCAGGACTAACAACAATCCATCAGGACTAACAATAATCCATCGGGACTAACAGCAATACATTGAGCTAATAACAATACATCGGGCTAACAACAATACATCAGAACGAACAACAATCCAGCAGGACTAATAACAATTTATCGGGACTAACAACAATCCATCAGGACTATCAACAATCAATCAGGACTAACAACTATCAATCAGGACTAACAACAATCCATCTGGACTAACAACAATCCATCGGGACTAACAGCAGTCCATCAGGACTAACACAAATCTATCAGGATTGCCAGGTTGCCAGAGAAACAAAACTTAATATGGATCAATATTTTAAGGATTTTAGGAGGACATTAAGAGGATGCTTTCTAAGAAGTGTCACCCCAATTGGTCGAGAGATTACAGTGGGGTGTCGTTTGAAACCAGATGTTGACGCACGGACGCCAAGTCACTGTAATACAGTTCATGTTTGAGTTCTAAATATAATCAGAGTTGGCTTACACCACAATCAAACTTTGTAAACATATTCAAAATATGAATAAAATGTTTTCTGACATGTTGTTGATATAAAACTACATGCCTCACCTCCGCGCAGTTTATTCAATGTTATTATATACATACGTTGGATAATGTGACAAACATGCACATCTTCAGATATTAACTGGAAAAGAGAGAGGGGGTTGGTTATTTGAGATACGCCTTCTTTTACCACAAGAAATTCTGCAAAATCTTGAAAACACGGATTGAATGTATTTACTGTACGGAGTTATATTCCGACTATATTGGCTGTCAGTATTATCTCCAGCAGCTTAAAACAGCCTTTGAAACCATTGAAGCGCCTACTCTTGACAACATCAATTGATAATCTCTACACATACATAACTATTTGGTCGTGTACGGTTTATGCGAAATGACAGTATCTTAATGATATATGAACATTAAGAACAAAGTATACGTACATATAATTTCCCATTTCGCGCATATGCCGGTGGGTCGAAATCTACACTGGCATAACTGTATTATGGTCGGATATTCTGGTGCACACGGCTCATGTTTTGAAATAAATCATCAGAATGATTGTAAAAGTTGAGTTCATTTGTAAATCTACTAAATTAACCCTTCCAACCTATAGACGCATCTACAGCAGCCTTTTTTTTTAAAAAACATTGTGACAAAAGATGAAATTGCTCAAAACGAGCAATTTCCCCTTTTGCCACAATGTTTTCCACTTTTTTTCAGTAACTATACCTACTATTATAGAGATTTTCCATATTTTGAGTAGACTTTTTCAAAGTCGTCTGCTGCAGATTTGCTGTATGTGGGAAAGGGTTAAGCTGATGAGTTTATTAAGGATAAAGGAATTATAATGTAAAATTGTCTGCTTCCAACTATATATTGAAACTATGTATGAGTCGAGCGGTTTGGGTTTTTAATGAATCTGCACAGTCTCACCTGAGTATTTACCGTCCAGATATTATATTTCAATTTCAACAATACTTATTCTAATCACAACTTACATATACTCACAGAACGATGAAATTGGAAACAAACACAAATAATAATAATTGAAAGCCAGACAATAGATCAATACAGATAAAGTATCATGGAAGTATTGATATGTATACAATAAGAGAGATCGATAATAATTTAAACTTATAAAATGAAGGGGGCCTATAACTCTTTACATTTTGAGTAAACGCATGGTCCAAAATATATTTTAAAACTTGGAATTACTCATCACCAAACTCGTTCAATCAACATGTTACACGAACTTTAAAACATACATCAGTCAAATTAGTTGCGGTATTTACAGCTGATTTGCCATATTGTTACTCGCAATTATTACCAAGAGTTTCTGAATAAACAGTTTTCAAATGAAATACACAATGATTTTAAAGACATAACGTTTTTTAAATTTTAAATTTGAGATTGTTTTAAATCCGTTTGATGTCGAGGTAGTATATTGTTTTAATATGCATGAATGGTACTGACTGCTAAAAGAGTAATATCTCTTTATTGCAAGTGATGGGGAGTTAGTATATATATTTAATCTGCTTGATTCGTTCTATCAAAAGAGTCCGTTATTCCAAAGGTAATCTCCCTTTATTGTATTTGATGCGGAGTTAGAATATATATTTAATCCGTTTGTTTCGTTTTGTCAAATGAGGCCGTTATTCCAAATGTAATCTCCCTTTATTGTATTTGATGCGGAGTTTGTATATAGATTCGTATCCGTCTGTCAAAAGAGTCCGTTATTTCCAAAAGTTATCTCCCTTTATTGTATTTAATGCGGAGTTAGTATATAGATTTAATATGCTTGTTTCGTTCTATCAAAATAATCCGTTATTCCAAAAGTTATCTCCATTTATTGTATTTGATGCAGAGTTAGTATATAGATTTAATCTTTTTGATTCGTTTTTTGTCAAATGAGGCCGTTATTCCAAAAGTAATCTCCCTGTATTGCATGTGATGGGGAGTTTGTATATAAATTTGATCTGCGTGTATCGGTCTTTCAAAAGAGTCCGTTATTCCAAAAGTAATCTCCTTTTATTGTATTTGATGCGGAGGTAGTATATATATTTAATCTGCTTGCATCGTACTTTGAAAAGAGTTTGTTAAACAATCGAATGGTATGATAAGCTACTATAGACATCTATCCAATTGAGGACATATGACACCTGTTGTATTTCGGAGAAGCATAAACATACAAACAAAATTATCATTATAAACGAATCGCCTTATATGGTATTTGAAAACATTCGAACAATAAATTGTTAAATGTGAAGGTAGGTTTAGACACCAATTTTAATATATTTAAATAAAATATTCGCTCGCCAGTTATCTTAAAGCCTCCAATTTTACAAAGTTGCTTGCTGAAAAAAAATGGCAAATGGCATCTGTATCAGTGAAAGAAGAAACTACTTAGTACGCATGTGGTGTATGTGTTTCGAATAATTTGTTGTTCATTTACCCCTGCCACATAATAAGACTTAGAACGCAATGCGTGCGAGCTGGCAGTTAAATCTAAGAAATTCCATCAAGATGTAAACCGGAATAGTGCGAGATTCATAACAGAGCGATTAGTATATCATAAAAAGGAAATAAATAATCAGCGTTTATGGACAACTAATGATAAAGACTAGTCCGTTTTTACGATTGCAGAATAAAAAATAAATCGAAATATGTCCCACACCATAAAAACAATTAAGATTGGTAGGGGATATCTGGAGCAGCAAGAATTTCCATGCAATCTGATCCAAATCAGTCTTTATTGATTGTGATTCCTTATAGTTTTAAAATGAAAACTCTTCTACGGGACTATTATTTCTGCAGTACAAATAGTTAGCTGTATTAGACACAAACAGGACATTTAGTATATGCGATATATACTGGCTGCTCTGGCAATCCTGTGCATAAACAAGGTATTATCAGAGTCTTCGGTGTACGACTCTAATTGGATGGGCCATTGTTATAACTTATAACGAAAACTAGCCTTTTAACCCTTTCCCTCATACGACAATTCTGCAGCAGACGACTTTGAACATATTTTGTCAAAAAATAGAAAATCTCTACAATTGAATGGATAACCTATGACTAAAAGTGGAAAACAATGTGGCAAAAGGAGAAATTGCTCATCTTGAGCAATTTCTTCTTTTGTCACTTTGTTTTCAAAAAGCCGTCTGCTGCAGAGGCGTCAAAAAGCGTCTATATGAGGGAAAGTGTTGAATACATGATAGAAATCCATTACAGAGATGCTATTAGACCGATTTTCGCCTGACGCGGTTAAGGTGTTTTCTGGTGACCATTAACCTGAATTTCCCTGAATTGTTTTGTTTTGTTCATCACATGAGAGTGACCATTAACCTGAATTGTATTGTTTTGTTTATCATATGAGAGTGACCATTAACCTGAATTTCCCTGAATTGTATTGTTTTGTTCATCACATGAGAGTGACCATTAACCTGAATTTCCCTGAATTGTATTGTTTTGTTCATCACATGAGAGTGACCTTAACCTGAATTTCCTTGAATTGTATTGTTTTGTTCATCGCATGAGAGTGACCATTAACCTGAATTTTCCTGAATTGTATTGTTTTGTTCATCGCATGAGAGTGACCATTAACCTGAATTTCCCTGAATTGTATTGTTTTGTTCATCACATGAGAGTGACCATTAACCTGAATTTCCCTGAATTGTATTGTTTTGTTCATCACATGAGAGAGACCATTAACCTGAATTTTCCTGAATTGTATTGTTTTGTTCATCACATGAGAGTGACCATTAACCTGAATTCCCCTGAATTGTATTGTTTTGTTCATCACATGAGAGTGACCATTAACCTGAATTTCCCTGAATTGTATTGTTTTGTTCATCACATGAGAGTGACCATTAACCTGAATTCCCCTGAATTGTATTGTTTTGTTCATCACATGAGAGTGACCATTAACCTGAATTTTCCTGAATTGTATTGTTTTGTTCATCGCATGAGAGTGATCATTAACCTGAATTTCCCTGAATTGTATTGTTTTGTTCATCACATGAGAGTGACCATTAACCTGAATTTTCCTGAATTGTATTGTTTTGTTTATCGCATGAGAGTGACCATTAACCTGAATTTTCCTGAATTGTTTTGTTTTGTTCATCACATGAGAGTGACCATTAACCTGCTGAATTTCCTTGAATTGTATTGTTTTGTTCATCACATGAGAGAGACCTATATCAAAATAATACTGCTGATCCAGAGCAGCCTTTCTTTCTAAAACAGCTTCTAGTAAGCGTCTACAGTTGTTCACCTGATTGATTCATTGAGTGAATGATATGGATTAATCATTTCTGGTCTATTGCTTTTTGATACAGAAGCCTTTTGAAGACTCTTCATTTGACGGATTTTACAATCATCGCTTATCATAAACAATACTTCAGAATTCTTTCATATATTTTTGTTTTGTAACAAAAGTACACTTAAACATTTTAACCAATGGTTACAATTCCTGGACCTGGGTGCAAACATCAGTGATGTTCTTTTTGAAAGTCATTCCAGCTCACTTGAGCACGAATGTGTGTTATTGTCATCACGCTTTGGTCGTCCGTCCGTCAACATCTTCTCCTCTGTCACCAGTCGGTCAATTGGGATGAAACTTCACAGCATATATTCTCACCAATGGATCCATTCAGAGTTCTTAATTGGATGACAACCGAGAGAAAAACAACTTTGGTGAAAAATAAATGCTTTCAGATTGTCCTCATGTCTTTAAAAACGTCATCTGTAGCAGGGAGAGGAATAAATGTGAGAGAAATAAAGACTTAAAACGCATTTTGTTTTGTTTCCGAAGCAAATGTGTCGGTCTATCACTAAACTGATAAAAGCATCCATCCAATAAACATTGATAAAAAATTATGCCTTATCACATAATCTTGACGTGTCTTTCAGACATTCTTACAGTATCTTTTTACTTCGAAAAAGTGACCGAATTCGATATAACTCTTACCCAACTGAATGTAAACTCTGTGTTTTGTTATATTGCATGGTTTAAACCTCATCCTGCTGAATTTAGAGTCGGTACTATTAATGTTTTTAATCATATTACTGGGTCTTTTACGAAGTTCATCGGCGTCATCTTGCTCAATCAAGTAACCCTCAAAGTATTGTGGGTTGTAATTGTATGTACCATTGCCCTGATCTCTTTTATTGTCCCAGTGCCTACACCCTTAAACAAAATTATCTTCCCTGTGACGGGGGAAGAGACATAGCTGACATTATTACTTTCCTTGTTTCTAGGTTTATTTAGTTTTTTAAGAAACGAATAAAAATGCTAAACATTGCTTATCCCAAACCTTGGCATGTCATATTTCATTAATGTGTTTTTTAAGTTGTCTGTCTATATATTTTCTTTATTGATACATGTTGTTTAACATCATACGGAAATCTGACCAGCGCGAATTTCGAACCATGTTAGTTCTTGATCAGCCTTCGTGTCGGCAGTCTGATCAGAATCCTGCCTTTCCGCTATCTTGTCTCAACTTAATATCCGTTGCAACCAAAACAGTATGTCATCTGTTTGATGCAATGGTAATTCCATTTCATGATAATAAAAAAAAAGATATGTTTTGCAAGACATTGGTTATGAGCTATAATAATTTATATAAGTATTTAAATATTTAAGACAAATATATTCGAGTTAAAATAGCACGACTAGGATTCTCTGCAAATAGTATTCTATTGTTATAAGGTCTGTTCTGTTAAATGCGAATGATGTGGTACAAACTGTCGATCTGTACATGTCATCGTCGCATTTTTTGAAGGAGGGAGAGTTCATAACAAAGTAAATAATTTCATCTTTAATCCGTTAAACTTTGCAATGCCAATTGATCCACGACACATCGTAGCTGGTAATTGTAGTTTTAAGCAGAACCATTAAAGGTTCGTAGCTGGTAATTGTAGTTTTAAGCAGCACCATTAAAGGTTCGTAGCTGGTAATTGTAGTATTAAGCAGCACCATTAAAGGTTCGTAGCTGGTAATTGTAGTTTTAAGCAGCACCATTAAATGTTCGTAGCTGGTAATTGTAGTTTTAAGCAGCACTATTAAAGGTTCGTAGCTGGTAATTGTAGTTTTAAGCAGCACCATTAAAGTTAAAGGTTCGTAGCTGTTAATTGTAGTTTTAAGCAGCACTATTAAAGGTTCGTAGCTTGTAATTGTAGTTTTAAGCAGCACCATTAAAGGTTCGTAGCTGGTAATTGTAGTTTTAAGCAGCACCATTAAAGTTAAAGGTTCGTAGCTGTTAATTGTAGTTTTAAGCAGCACCATTAAAGGTTCGTAGCTGGTAATTGTAGTTTTAAGCAGCACCATTAAAGGTTCTTAACTTACCGCAACCCAACGCCCAATCGACCCCGTTGTCACTCAATAATATAGGTTTACAAAAGTTCAACGCGCATTTCAGAATTCATAGTTTACGATTCGACTGGTGTCTATATATACCCGTTGTTGATCTTTGGAGTCTACTAAGATGCATCCATGGCAAAATTGTATGAACACCGCTACCAGCGTGTTGTTTAGGTAGCGGGATCGAAACAAACATTGGCATTTGTCAGAACAATATTGCGAATTGTATGTATTCATCGTTTCATCGGAGATCTGGTTCCTTATGGTACCCGTCACTTTACCCCCATGTCTTTGGCGCAATTGTAGCGAAACATTGGCACTTCATTTTGGTTCTAGTTATTTCTTACTTATACTCACTTATGACATAAAGAGACGCCAGGGACGTAGATAAGATTATCTACGTCCCTGATGACACTTACTGTTTACAAACTTACTTTTTCCCGGATATAATTCACTTATATTTCAGAATAATCCATCGAACATCAGTTAACCCTTTCTCTCATATAGACGCTTTCTGACGCCTTACGACAAAAGAAAAAATTGCTCAAAACGAGCAATTTCTCCCTTTGACACAATGTTTTTTATCCCTTTTCAGTAATTATACCTCTATTTATAGAGCTTTTCCATGCTTTTCCCAAGATACTTTCAAAGTCGTCTGCTGCAAATTTGTTGTATTTTGGAATTGAAAACATTGTGGCAAAAAGAGAAATTGTTCATGGAAAGGGTTAACAATACAGAACTCACTGTTTGAAAAGAGCTTATCGTGAAATAGTACACTGTCCATTGAAACATTTTTCAATCGTTTGTATTTGTCATCATGGAAGCTTCATTGTAAATCTGAAGAACTATTTTTGTCAATATAAAAACAATACGTTGTTATGGTCTTCGTATAAAGATGGTTGGCATATGCGACGTGCTTTATCTCATTTCAAATATACCAGCATTTGTAATCAGTATGCAAAACAATTCCGTATGCTTTACTCTCTGAATGCAATTCAAATAACGTTTTACTGCTAACAGTACAGACCAAGATCAAACTGTACTTAATTGCAAAATATAATTATTTTGTCGTGAGAAGAGAATTACTACGAACGTTAAATGTAATCGATTTGTTGAGCTAATGAAGTTGAAAAAACGTGAACGAGATTTTGCAGCTAAGACTTGACTTTTTGTATATTTTTGTGTTTGACGTGTTCTATATTGTTATTGTAGTCAAAGTATGGACGTGATTGCATTTAGAAAAAAGACTTTAGAAGACTCACACATGTATGTGTTGAAACCATCGCAGCAGTTGTTCTTAAGCTGTCCGTTGTGAGTTTCACTTAGTCTGACCACGTGTTTGTTTGTATAGTGTGTTATGCCGCTTCCATTAGTAGTTCAGTTATATCCCGGCGTTAGATTATCATCGCTTCCGTTAGTATTGATCATAACAACTATGTATCAGTCGTAATCATATTCCTAAAGCTATGAGTGGTCGGAATTCGTTAGTACCAATTCAAAAACTTTTGGAATGACCCGACCGTTGAACCCTGACCTCCCGATCCAACTGCGAAGCACGATTCTAATAAAGTGTTATAGTTTCGCTGAACAATTCATCCTTTTACCAACATTTGCAAACATATTTTCCCAAATTGTAATACGCTGCTTTCAACAATACTTCCGTTATATCACAGCGTTTAATATCAAATTACCCGAACCTCACACAGCGTTTAATATCAGCACCTCACACCGGATCATAACTTGATATGCTGTTTTTGAACACAGACTTGAGGAAGCTATAAACCCGAGACAAATCGCACCAAAGACAACTCTTCCCAAACCCGAGACAAATCACACCAAAGACAACTCTCCCTAAACCCGAGACAAATCGCACCAAAGACAACTCTTCCCAAACCCGAGACAAATTGCACCAAAGATAACTCTCCCAAAACCCGAGACAAATCGCACCAAAGACAACTCTTCCTAAACCCAAAACAGATCACACCAAAGACAACTCTTCCCAAACCCGAGACAAATCGCACCAAAGACAACTCTTCCCAAACCCGAGACAGATCGCACCAAAGACAACGATTCCCAAACCCGAGACAAATCGCACTAAAGACAACTCTTCCCAAACCCGAGACAGATCGCACCAAAGACAACTCTTCCCAAACCCGAGACAGATCGCACCAAAGACAACTCTTCCCAAACCCGAGACAGATCGCACCAAAGACAACGATTCCCAAACCCGAGACAGATCGCACCAAAGACAAGTCTTCCCAAACCCGAGACAGATCGCACCAAAGACAGCTCTTCCCAAACCCGAGAGAGATCGCACCAAAGACAACTCTTCCCAAACCTGAAACAAATCCCACCAAAGACAACTCTTCCTAAACCCGAGACAAATCGCACCAAAAACAACTCTTCCCAAACCCGAGACAAATCGCACCAAAGACAACTCTTCCCAAACCCGAGACAGATCGCACCAAAGACAACTCTTCCCAAACCCGAGACAAATCGCACCAAAGACAACTCTTCCCAAACCCGAGACAGATCCCACCAAAGACAACTCTTCCATAACCCGAGACAAATCACACCAAAGACAACTCTCCCTAAACCCGAGATAGATCACACCAAAGACAACTCTTCCCAAACCCGAGATAGATCACACCAAAGGCAACCCTTCCCAAACCCGAGATAGATCACACCAAAGACAAATCTTCCTAAACCCGAGGAAAATCACACCAAAGACAACTCTTCCCAAACCCGAGAAAAATCACACCAAAGACAACTCTTCCCAATCCCGAGAAAACTTCAACCTAAGACAACTTGTCCCAACCCGAGATAGATCCCACCTAGGACAACTCTTCACCAAGACTAACTCTTCTCAAACCCGAGAAAAATCACACCAAAGACAACTCTTCCCAATCCCGAGAAAACTTCAACCTAAGACAACTTGTCCCAACCCGAGATAGATCCCACCTAGGACAACTCTTCACCAAGACTAACTCTTCTCAAACCCGAGAAAAATCACACCAAAGACAACTCTTCCCAATCCCGAGAAAACTTCAACCTAAGACAACTTGTCCCAAACCCGAGATAGATCCTATCAAGGACAACTCTTCAGCAAGGATAACTCTTCCCAAACCCGAGACAAATCACACCAAAGACAACTCTTCCCAAACCCGAAACAAATTGCACCAAAGACAACGCTTCCAAAACCCGAGACAAATTGCACTAAAGACAACTCTTCCCAAACCCGTGAAAATGTTCAACCTAAGACAACTCGTCCCAAACCCGAGATAGATCCCACCTAGGACAACTCTTCACCAAGACTAACTCTTCTCAAACCCGAGAAAAAGCACACCAAAGACAACTCTTCCCAATCCCGAGAAAACTTCAACCTAAGACAACTTGTCCCAAACCCGAGATAGATCCTATCAAGGACAACTCTTCAGCAAGGATAACTCTTCCCAAACCCGAGACAAATCACACCAAAGACAACTCTTCCCAAACCCGAAACAAATTGCACCAAAGACAACGCTTCCCAAACCCGAGACAAATTGCACTAAAGACAACTCTTCCCAAACCCGTGAAAATATTCAACCTAAGACAACTCGTCCCAAACCCGAGATAGATCCCACCTAGGACAACTCTTCACCAAGACTAACTCTTCTCAAACCCGAGAAAAAGCACACCAAAGACAACTCTTCCCAATCCCGAGAAAACTTCAACCTAAGACAACTTGTCCCAAACCCGAGATAGATCCTATCAAGGACAACTCTTCAGCAAGGATAACTCTTCCCAAACCCGAGACAAATCACACCAAAGACAACTCTTCCCAAACCCGAAACAAATTGCACCAAAGACAACGCTTCCCAAACCCGAGACAAATTGCACTAAAGACAACTCTTCCCAAACCCGTGAAAACTTCAACCTAAGACAACTCGTCCCAAACCCGAGATAGATCCCACCTAGAACAACTCTTCACCAAGACTAACTCTTCTCAAACCCTAGACAACTCTCATCAAAGACAACTCGTCCCAAACCCGAGACAAATTGCACCAAAGACATTTCGTCCCAAACCCGAGACAAATTCCACCAAGGCCAACTCGTCCCAAACCCGAGACAACTCGTCCCAAACCCGACACAAATCGCAACAGGATAACTCGTCCCACCCCAAGAAATATGATTTTGTGGAATATATATTTATAAACCGAATGTTCATTGTATGTTTGAGTTTTCTTTGAATGTTTTCTTGATATGTTACGGAACCGTGCAAATCTCGTTCACACTGTATGGAATCGTACAATGATTTTAATATCTATTGATTGCAACATCTTATATTTGTCTTTCACTAATAAGTGGTATCTATCTCTAGTATACTTGATATTAACTTAACTTAACACTTACAAAACGAAACACTTAGAATATTTTATGCCTCAAACATTCAAAAATTTCAAGGACATATCTGAAGATCATAAGATATGAGATAATTAGAAAAAAAAGGAGAAACTCGCTAAGGAGAGCTAATAATGGGACTATTTGCGTTTTGATTTTTAATCTCTGCTTTCTTGATGCCTAATGGATTTCTAAATCAGATAACGCCATGCTCTACAATTATAATCGGTCAATTGGAATAAAGGCACTGGAGAGTGCTTACACTGGCTCGGCGTAATTGTTACTTACAAGAACATGAAGCCATTATAGCAAATTATGTCATAATATACGAAGTTAAAAAAAGAACAGATACTGCCATTTCATAATGTTTATATTTGAGCATTACGTGATATAGTAACTATATGCAATCGTCGAATTCAGTCCGATCAATATCTACACTTTTCATATATTACTAACATAAGCATGTTAGAGGAGGCGTCTGTCAAATTGTTGCAGATTCTGATGAGACTGGGAGAAGATATAAAGCCTGTCAGAACATGGACTGTATAGAAGTTGTACCTTTCCGAACTGACGGGTCCATAAAGTATTCTGAAACACTGGTATTTTGGTAAAAAGGTGCGCCTTTATCTACGGAATCCCATTAAGGGCCATCGTGGTTTCGCGCTGTCGCCCTAAAATGCGAAATCGCGAAAACACGATACATTGAGCGAAAACACGAGCAATCTGGCCGCGATAGAGCGAAAAAACGATAAGAGATCGCGAAAACACGATGCGAAAAATATCGCGTTATCGCACCATTAATATCGTGTTTTCTTTTTACTATCGTGTTTTCGCGTTTTCGCGTTTTGCCTTCGCGTTTTAGAGCGAAAACGAGAAAACACGATATTAATAGCGCGAAAAAGCGGTATTTTTCGCGTCGTGTTTTCGCGCTCTCTTATCGTGTTTTCTCGTTTTGGTTCGAAAACGCGAAGGCGAAAACGCGAAAAGACGATGTTTTAATATATCGTCTTCCGGTTGGATATGCATAAACAACAACAACCAATTATGGAGTTATATCTGCCGGGACCGCTATATCGGTACCCCAGTATGTGCAGTAAGATATCATGTTCGTTGTTAAGCATTTACCATTTTGAACACTTTGCACCAAGTCAAACATAACCAAAACCAGAGACATATAATAATATTATATAAACCGGCTGAAAAATACTCCCTGATACGCGAGTCTAATTTGTCTTCCATGTTTACGGATGTCCAACCGGAAGGCGAAAGTGCGATATTAAAATATCGCGTTTTCGCGCTATTAATATCGTGTTTTCGCCCTACTGACCGCGAAGGCGAAGACGCGAAAACACAATAAGAGAGCGCGAAAACACGATGCGAAAAATATCGCATTTTCGAGCTATTAAATTCGTGTTTTCGCGATTAAAAGTACATTTTTGAAACAAGTACTAATACAATAACGGAAAGATATGAACCTGTGGATATAATTGTTGTACAAGAAGGTACTAATAGATGCCTACACGTGTAAATATATAGCTTTTTTGTAGGATGACACTTCTCCATCTTCTGTCCGTCACGCTTTGACGTAAATGGCTGTCAACACATGTAACTGCAGTTATAATTTATATTCATCTGCTGGTATTGTTGTTTTACGAGGAGGTTTTAATATATACCTGCACGTCTACAGTTACTATTTTATAACTACATGCCATATCTGATATCCTGTGACCCATTTTGTGTCGCTTGCCATTGTAGGAGGACACAAAGGGATCTCTTCTTGATCTTCTGTCCGTCCGTCCGTCTCACTTTGACGTAAATGGCTGTCAACACATATAACTGCAGGTATAATTTATATCCATCTGCTGGTATAATTATTGTACGAGGAGGTATTTATATATACCTGCACGTGTATAAATATACCTACAGCTACTATTTTATAACTACATGTCATATCTTATACTTTCGACCCATGCAGCTCCTGTGACCCATTTTGTGTCGCTTGCCTTTGTAAGGTGACACAAAGGGATCTCTTCTTGATCTTCTGTTCGTCCGTCACGCTTTGACGTAAATGGCACTCAGCAAATGTAACTGCATGTATTATTTAATAATTTCATTCCGCTGGTATAATTGTTGTACGATGAGGTATTAATATAAACCTGCACGTGTAAAAATAAACAGTTATTATGTTATAACTACATGTCATGTCTGATACTTGCGATACCCATGCAGCTCCTGTAACCAATTTTCCGTCGCCTGCCTTTGCAAGATCACACAAATGGATCACTTCTTGATCTTCTGTCCGCCACTCTTTGACGTAAATGGCAGTCAGTATGATTTATTAATTTCAATCCGCAGGTATAATTGTTGTTCTACGAGGTATAAATATACCTACGCGTGTAAAAAAAATACCTGGGTGGACAATGTAGTAACTACATGTCATTTCTGTTACGTTCTACCCATTCAATTCTAGTGACCGTTTTTGCGTCGCCTGCCTTTGTAAGATGACATACAGGGATCACTTCTTGATCGTCTGTGCGTTAACCTTTAACGTAAAATGTAGTCAACACATGCGTTCCTTCGAACACCCTTATTTTAGATACTTATCGGAATGAAATTAACAAAGGCCGATGTAAAAATAGGATATCCATTGCCGCCTTGCGCTGTGATATAAAGTGGCAGCCCTTGACCAATTTAAGTTAAAATGGTGAAACTAGTTTTCACATTTCATCCAGTTGAATGTATAGGATTGTTTTACTGTTACGTGTATTGATCATACATCATCAAACATCATTCGAGAGTTCCATACGATAACCGATCTTCGGAGGTTTAGAAATTAATGTCAGATTCGAACGAATTGCATACGTTTACAGTCACCTTTTGGACATAAACTTTCTCCGGTGGCTTCTTATGTCATTGTACTCTTAGACGAAAAACAGGCAAGATCCTAATTATCTGTGCGGAATGACTGACTGATCTTAGTAGTATCTGTTCACAAAGCCCCCGAAGGACGGTTTTTGTATGTTGTGGCCCTTTCACGGGAGTTTGATGGACATGTTACGTGTATTGATAAGTGAGATCTTGCTTTTAGACAGATTATGTATACAGCTGTCTTATTTGTCAGAACAATTATTGATTGTTTGATATTCTTCTTACTAATGAGCCACGTCATATGCAAAACGAGATTCGGAGGTTTTGAAATGTAAAGCATTTTATTTTAAATTGAACGCTAATATAACTGGCAGGGGCGTAGCTCCCTTTAGGCACTGTAGGCACGTGCCTACACATTTTTTTCTCAAAATGCCCCCAAAATGCAGCTGCTGCGATAGACATCTGCGTTATGTATCGACCAGATCAGCCTGCGCTGTCCGCGCAGACTGATCCGGCCAACACATTCCGTCTTAGGGGGGGGGGGGGGGGGGGGGGGGGGGGGGGGAATAGATGTATAGAGTAGTTATTCCTGAAACAGAAAATCCACAGGAGGCGAAAAGTGTATATCCGGGTAGGCCTGTGTTGCATGCTTAGGCTGATCCGGGTCGATACTTAACGCAGAGTTAACAATGTTGATTTTCTCACGAGACAGCATACACATTGATTATTGCAAAGCTACGACTGGCTTTGAAGCATAACAATTATCTAAATAATCAGCAAGGTAGTTTCTGGTCAGATTATCACAACATTCTAAAGTTCGTGTGTCGTGTTCGAAGGGTCAAATTTTAGGATTTGTTTTCCGTTTTGTCACAATAAGTACCCCACAATGATATTTATATGTGTTCCACAATCAGTATCACCAGCATCAACATCATCACCACCAGGGACGTAGCTCCCTTTAGGCACTGAAGGCACGTGCCTACACATTTTTTCCCAAAAAATGCCCCAAAATGCAGCTGCGGCGATACACATTAGCGTAATGTATCGACCAGATCAGCCTGCGCTGTCCGCGCAGACTGATCCGGCCGACACATTCCGTCTAAGGGGGGATAGATAGAGTAGTGATTCCTGAAACAGAAAATCCACAGGAGGCGAAAAGTATATATCCGGGTAGGCCTGTGTGGCATGCTTAGGCTGATCCGGGTCGATACTTTACACAGAGTCCACAATGTTGATTTTCTCACGAGACGGCCTTACACATTGATTATTGCCTTACTCAATACGAGTCCAACCATTTACACTGAAGCAATATATTAGTTATCACAGAATCGCAGTTTTCCGTTTACTTTTAATTTAGTCCTAGACGTAACACTAGAAATGGATCCCTTTTAGTTTGACATCGATTCACGTTTAATAGGATCCCAGTATTGACCCTATTTGCAAAACGCGGACTATTAGTAAATCCGCTTACAGTGAGTATATTAAATTAATTACCATATCGCGGTCAACACGTATGTTAGTAATGGTGCTGTCCTACGTTCAATAGACACTGATTTAGAAACATGCTTGGCAAAAACAAAGAGTGTTTCAGTACTTTCAATGAATCCCGTCTTCGTCTCGTCGCAACGATATACATGGAAATGGGTGTTAACGTTAAGTGATATATGTAAGCTTTGATGAACTGTGTCGTCAGTACCGTAAATCAAACTATTAACAAAAGCGTAGCCTAGGAAGTTGGGTAAAAGTTATTTAATACAAAGTAAATGTGTCTAAAGATTTTGCATCTTGATGTTTCTTAAATCAGTTAATACAATTTATTGCGCGGGTGCATCAGCACCAGCGCATATATTGGTTGTGTTTAGAACTACCACTGGTGCAATGGGCTTGCGAATGCGCCGTGGTAATCGTCTTGATCGCGCATGCGCCATATTTTAACGTCAGCTCTCGGATATTTCCGTAGCAGTTCGTCACTAGACTGGTTCTCGTTCGAGTTTGCAATAGAAGATTAAGATTAGTAAACCAGTCTATTTATATGCGAGTAGTCAAAATTTAAATTAAAACCATAGTGTAACGTGTACCGGTGTTAAGCCATCGCGGGTCACCCGTCCACGCACTAACCGCGATGAACGTTGCTTAACTTTAAGAAAAGGTCAACCGCTCTACAAAAGTCGCTATAAAAGCCGGCTTCCACAGCAAGGCTGTAGAAGGGATATTTTTACCTATACCCCGTTCCCGTTACATTTCTCCCTTTTTTCTCTTGACTTCGACCCGAAGTCACACAACTGAACACAAGCAGTATACCAGAACGGAGTCTATGTAACATCACTGGGAACCACCGGGGTTTTAATAACAGGAAAATGGGAATATTTTCATAAATGCGAAGTTATTGTCTAAATTGTGCGATTTTAAGAATATATTAATGGGGAAAAAGGACGCGCATGCGCAGACAAATGTTTACAATAATTTTGGGAGATCGAGGTCAACACGTTGGGAAAAGGTATTTTTGTTTTCGTTTTAGGTATTTAACTAAAAAACTATTGTTATATCATATATTTATATCATATATTTAAAAGCGGGTTTCGTATTTTTCGAATCAAACAGTATTTCTTAAGCCATAAAATGCTGATTCCCGCTCTAACATCTAATTGATGCATCTTGCAGCAACTCTTGTTGATTCAAAGAGTTTTTTTTTACAATAATAATGTTGGTTGCTCCCTTTTCGATTACGTCACCCCATGGTACAAATTAAAACCTTTTCAATATTAACGCCGCGCTTCCACGCGGTCTCGGAAATTCTAACCCATTCTGTTTTGGATTAGCCTTTGTATTTAAAAAAAAACCAGTTGATTTCCTTTCCGAAATTAACATGTATTTTGATATGAATTAATAAACAGGTGTGTTCTTCTTGTCTGTATAAACATTGAAGATTCAGATGAGAGTGTGAAGCCGTACATTCTAACCTTTTCTTTCACTGTCCGCCTATAAATATGAATATACATGCGACTTTTGTTAAAAACAAGTAGAAGTGCAGCCCCACTAATGTTACGACAATGAATCGTAAAAATAAAACCATATAGGACAGTCAATAAGCAACCAAATCGATAGACGCAACTTATATATATAATAAATGTGGTCATTCAAAACACCAGGGCAAACTATAAAAGATCAATATAAATGATTGTATGCTGTTTATATAATGATGAAAACATTGTGGCAAAAAGGAAAAATTGCATACTATGGGGAAGTTCTCCGTTTGCAACAATGTTTTTAGGTGGAAAATGGTAAACGATGTTTAAATTGAGAGTACTAGCTTATCCGAAGTGATCCAAATTTTTTATATAGTCCGTATAACTTGAACTGTCGTTGTGGTATGATGAATAACATCACACTATCAGTCTATAGAGAAATATTGGTGTTCACTGACCTATCAGTCACTTGTCGGTTCAATTTACATGGAAAATATTCTAGTTTCAACCTGGTCATATGAGGCATGCAATCTCACTGAAATAAGACCAACATACTTCGTTGTGCTTATATTGGAGCTGACGACAACGAATACAAGGTCGTCTCGAGTTGACTCTATGTTGTTAAGGTTAAAATGCGTATGCATGTGGGGAGTGATTAACTATCATCGTACTGTCATTGTCATTACTAAAACAAACGAACTTTTTTTTAATACTATGTCTGGACCTGTAAGACCTACGCAGCGATTGCTTACTGCAAGTGGCTGCTTGATGATCTGAAACACCGTAATTTAAACCTGACTGGACTTCACGAAAAAAGGAAAAGGAAGTTCCCTCTTCTGGACTAAACAATGGACGTATTGCTTGATAAATTTCACTGTTTGATACAATGAGAGTCTCAAGATAAATATAATCCATTGTTATTTCGCAATAACCAATGGACTAGCGTGTATAAAGATATGTTTTAACAATGAATTTAATACTTCCATTCTGTTAACCCATTCACACATGTATATCGAGGCACCTGTAGCAGACGACTTTTGAAAACATTGAGGGAAAAAGAGAAATTGCTCATTATGAGCAATTTCTTCTTTTGCGTCAATTTTTCAATAATATTTAATAATGATACTTTCATTTATGAAGATTTTCCATCGTCTAATGCAGATTGTATTCAAGTGGGAAAGGCTTACTTAAACTCTCTTACACTTTTCGAAGTCTCATTTTTGTTTAAATAATTAATCATTTATAAAAAAAATTATTCATTTGTTTTATTCAATGTCTATCTATTTATACATTTATTCATGTGTTAATTTATGTAATTATTTCGACCACAAATACATTTTTGTTGACAATAAGTTTAAGTCTATGGAATTGTTCTAGCCTTTGGCACGCCCACTTTCCTTGATACAGCTCATATGTTTATAATAAACTGCTGTGTGCCGCCTGCGGGATGGAGTTGATTAAGGAAACTAGAACATTGGCACATGATAGAATGCGTCTTGTGTACGAGAGACGTTCGGAAAGTTTTGAGACAACGTCCATTTTACACTGTTCCTCTGACAAATCGTTATGAAACTTAAGCATTTATGAGAATATTATATTTCAAAAGCTAATGTTTAGATTATAGTATTGTGATGTCAGCCATATGTTTATATTCGTATCCATAGCAACATGCGTTGTAAAGACCCGGCGCAACCCTTAATTTCTCGATTACACTGCACTATATTGAACACACAATCATAATAAAAACGCGCGAAACGTTGTAAAACATACATGACGTCATACTTGATTCATAACATCATTTGCTGAAAGTATTCCGGAAATAATAATTTAAATACACGCCCCTAGAGACGCATAATGCAGACGCAAACAAAAGAGGAACAGCGGATTTTCATTAAAAAATTGAGTCAACCTCGGGAAAACGCTACCGGAAATAAAGGAGGTGTTGGAGAGGGCTTATAACGGAGAATCTGTGAGCAGAGCACTTGTGGACAAATGGAATGAACGTTTCCGTGACGGTAGAACATGCACAAAGTACAAACAAATTTATTTTCGTCCGACTGTGGTTGATGAAAAAGTTGCGATTATGTAAAGAACTGGCTTAATACAGATCGGCGAATGACTGTGAAGGATGTTGCAAATTTGTGCTATATTGGTGGAGCGACTGCTCACATGATTTTGACAGAAGATTGTATTTGAAAAGTGGATGAAAAGACGTACGAAATATGTATATGTACAGTGCATCGGGCGATTCTTTGAGAAAGAGTTAAATTAGGAACTGCGTTAAAACAGCATTATTGTTTAGACGTTACGTGAAAGCGACGTTACTGCGTCGGGGACCTTGTAGATATCGTTTTCTATGTAGTGTTGTTAATGTATATATTACGTTATGTGTATGAAAATTGATTATAACTTCAAGATACACTGTGCGAATTTTTATTCACCGTTTTCGACTAATCATTTTAAAACAAAGATAGTCTCAACACTTTTTCAAACGTCCCTCGTACATGTAATTTGTTTTGTTTGATAGACCCTCTGCACACTATACTCCAATTAATCAACACATCTGCAGCAGACAACTTTGAAAACCTCCAGGCGGAAACACAGTTAATTTCTAAAAATGAAGGTATAATTAATGGAAAAAAGTTGAAAACATTGTGACAAAAGGAGTAATTACTCGTTTTGAGCAGATTCTCCTTTTGTCACAATGTTTTCAAAAGTATTCTGCCTCAGAGGCGTCAGAAAGCGTCTATATGTGGGGAAGGGTTAAAGGAACACGGGTGGTCTTACCATTTGCCGAATAAGGGTTATATGTTGTTAACTGAACGGATACGTGTAAATATTTACATTCGTACTTAATTTTCTGTACAATAAAATTTGAGTTCATTTTGCATGAACCGGTCTAACTTTCATGACCTTTGTAGGGATTATGACGTCATTGTTTATTTCAATATTGTACTCCGATTGGATTAGCGCGACGTCATTTAATCAATGATATACTATTTAACAAATATCCGCTGTTCATAGATGCATATCTGACATTTTCAAAAGTTACTTTGATGTCCTCGGTGGTGTAGTGGTAGAGCGTCCGCCTCGAGTGAGTGAGGTTGCAGATTCGAACCCCGGTCGGGCCATACTGAAGACATTAAACGTGGAAGTATTGACTTCCCTACTTGACGCTCAGGGTTCAGGGGTTAGCATTGGTGTCAGAATAAATAGGCCAGAAGTACTTGTAACTTACCATGGCAACGCCGCTTTATTACTGACAAATTGTTGAAAACGGCGTTAAACACAAAACAATCAACTAATGTTACTTTGAATGAAACCTAATCGGAGAGTCAATAAAATGTACAAGCGGCTTGAGGAAGGTCGCGTCTCCGTGTAGTCAAAACTCGGGTGAATCTGTACATAGGCACACAGTCTCAACATAGTCTTCACTGTCCGCTTGGATGTTTTATAAGTATAAATACATCTTCTAGTATTTTTCAATCTTACTTTGAATGAAAATTAATCGGAGAGTCAATAAATGTACTGATATATGGATTCTAGCAATGTTCGGTCCTCAACATCATTAAAAGGAAAGGTGCCTGATACAACATGTGTTATAATCCTAACATCTCTCTAACACTTTTACGTCGGTAAATACATGTTACACGTGACTCGTAAAATGTGTTTCTGTTTTTACTGATCACTTTATATCAATAATATTTACCCGACCCAGATTTCTGGCGTCCAGTTATAAACTACAAACAATAAACATTTGTATTATTACACGTGAATAACCACCAATATTAATTGTTGAAGAAACTGTTAAGTTAACAACCAAGATTTTCAGATACTGTTGAGCCTGGTAAATGAAAAGAATGTTACCGTTGACTTGTAGAATCTGTTTCCTAACTAGTCAGTATTGCACTGGAATATCGGTGAAGCGCGCTTACTGTTTCTGTTCCCTTTACTCTGTATAACGTTACTGTGCTGACATGTGTATACTGGAACGAATATAGTGTGGCTCATTTGTGAGAAGTTACTTGGGATTGGTTTTAATTTAAATGAAATGTGTCGATTGTATTTGGTAAACTACTTTTATAGACATAGTTTGTTAATTCAACGATTATGCAGAGGTAAGTTTTAAGTTTCTCTTTATAAAAGCGTTTTTACTTTAAAAGAACATTATATGTAGTCTTGACTTATATAACTTTTTAAGGTACTCTTTTGCAAAGCATTTTGGCGCACGTTTCAATAATGATCGTTTATAATATTGCCAAAAATAGAGAAACATTGAGGAACTTGTTCGTAATGGGTAGTTTACATTTTCGCTCAATAAGATTTACTTAATGTAGTCCACATATTCAACCAAAATCATAAACATTAAATTATATCTTTCTATTATTTTCTTTTACATTTTTAGAATGTGTTAATGGCTAAAATAACTGGAATGCATGAGGGATTTTCCTTAGCTTAAACTATTAAATGCAAATTCAATTTCATTTTGAAATCATGACATGTTTTATATGTTAACATTCAGATAAAACATCTGTTAAATCCTACGGTGCATTCTTAAGAATTTAAAACTCTTAATTTGATTCCCAATTGTAGTTCCTATGGTATATATTTATGAATCGTTTTAAATTTTAAATATACCTTGTACATACATTATACGTGTTTAAAAGTATGGGCAGTAATAACTATTTTGTCAAAATCAAGCAAACAACCTTACACTTCCATTTGAAGACCACACATGAGACAATCCTTACCTTCATACACGGGGGACTTTTAAAATCATTTTTGGAGCAATTACTCTGAACGAAAAAGTTCTCCTTTTCCCAGAACGTTTCCAATGTTGCATTAAGTTCAATATTTCGTCGAATCTTATCAAAGCAGACGTCATGCAATATCAGTATCAGACAGGCAGTTAATGTATTAACCCTTTCCCACCTTTAGACGCATTTTGACACATTTGCAGCAGACGACTTTTGAAAACATCGCGACAAAATGAGAAATTTCTCAAAACGAGCAATTTCTCCTTTTGCCACAATGATTTCAACTTTTTTCAGTAATTATGCCTACAATTATACAGAGTTTCCATGTTTTTAAATAGACATTTTCAAAGTGGTCTGCTACACATTTTCTGTATGTGGGAAAGTGTTAAGAGGTAAAAAGTACAACTGTCAGCGTTAAGAATCCTTGAACAATTGAATGGCTGTGTTTTCATGAATTATTGAGAATTCTGGTCAATTACATTTTCAGTCTTTTTGTTAAAACGTCATTACTGCGTCTTTCCCTTTACCAATTACCTGATACGGAAGTTTAAGAGTCATCTGCTGTAAAACTCTTTACATCTAGAATATGTTATTATATAATATAAGAAATATGATTTTGATATAGAGTTGAAAACATTGTGAGAAAAGCAGAAGTTGCCTTTTTTATTGAGGGAGTAGATTTATATTTTACCATAATGTCTTTAAAAGCCGTCCGATGCAAATGTGTCAACTGTCGTCTAAACACGGGAAAAGTATTACGCATGAAGCTGCTAGCGTCAAAACAGACGAGAATAACTAGAGTTTGAAGTAACTTATCTTATAACCTTGTAAATTCACGACTAGACGGAAAAGATAAAGAGCGGAGTTGTTCAAGAAAGCACATGCTGATCAAGTTTTAAAAAGATGATGTTAGAATTACACAAATTATATGTAATAATTGGGCATGTTAGTCTTTGCCCATAAGAAAAATAGCCTTTACACAACGTACTCCAATATAATCGACGTCGATCATATGAAATAAGTCATACAAACAAATTGAAATAAAAATATATAATTAAAACTTTCATTAAAACATGTTTCCTCTTTGCGTGAGATATTTATAAATATGAGCCGTTTTACTAGAAAACCAACATTATGGTCTCTGTGTAATGTATCGACCCAGATCAGCCTGCGAAGTCCGCGCAGGCTAATCCGGGCCGACACATTCAGTTTTAGGAGGATAGAGGTATAGAATAATGATTTCTGAAACAGAAAATCCACAGGATGCGAAAAGTGTCTGCCCGGTAAGCCTGTGCGGCATGATTAGGCTGATCTGGGTCGATACTTTACGCAGAGACCATAATGTTGGTTTTCTCGTGCGACGGCTCATATCATCTGCTACAAGGAGGCAATAAAGGATTTAGTATTGATAGGTTGACCAGTTACCAGATGTAAAGATCTGAGAAAAAAGTAATTAACTAAACTGTTTCTCCTTTGATTTAAATTTTATTTTCAAAGCCGTCTGCAACAAAGGCGTCAACTTTCCTCTGTATCAATGAAAAAGTTATTGTTGATCTTCAGTTTACACATTAAGCAGTGCGGTAAGCTATAATTGATAAGTATTACATAACATGTGACAGAAATAAACTATAAATAATGAGCAGACATACTACACAACAAACGAGTTGGATTTAAAATATAGTTCAAGTCTATACAAAAAGCTGCTCTTCTCTGAGATCAACTTTTTAGAATAACTACAAAGCTTGTCCCAGCTTTTTCTGTTGCTTGTTTATATATGTTTGATACGTATGTCATGTGTCTATGCTATCATTTATCGTAGAATGAAAACGAACAATCACCAACCATCAACATTCAAAATGTTTAAATATTTTCCGAAAATATTCTTTAACCCTTTCCCTCATACGACAATTCTGCAGCGGACGAATTTGAACATATTTTGTCAAAAAATGGAAACTCTCTATAATTGAATGGATAACCTATGACTAAAAATGGAAAACATTGTGGCAAAAGGAGAAATTGCACGTTTTGTGCAATTTCTTTTTTTGTCACTATGTTTTCAAAAGGCCGTCTGCTGCAGAGGCGTCAAAAAGTGGATTTATGAGGGAAAGGGTTAAGGAGACAACTCTTAGATGTCATATGCCATCAAAGGATTTTAAAATTGCTTTGAAATCAATCCACTCCCACATATAGACCAAAATAAATCTCGTAAAACGAAAGACAACCGGCGGAAGTTTCTAACGCAGCAGTATTTGCAAGCAATGCGTATACCGGTACGTTAAAACACAGGCGTCCGAGTTCTCATTTGAGAAAAAAAATGTAAAAAACACAACACCTCGTTAATATACTACTAATAGTCTATCTATAGTGTCCCTATGCTGTAATAATATGACTACGATATAGAGAGACTATTTGTTGTATCTTAACGAGGTGTCGTGTGGGATTTTTTCCATTTTTTTTCTGAAATGAAAACATGGACGCCTGTGGTGAAAAGAACATTTTCCTTTGAGGCTTTCATTACAAATACATGACTGGATTACTAACATGGAATATTCTTATGAGTGCTTGAAAAGTATGTTGTGTTGAGTACTTGTTTGGAAAAGCCAGGAAACACATGAACTTGTCGTCGTGATATGACTGAAAGTATGTTGAAAACGGTTAAACTTCAATCAATCACCTATCTGAGTGTGTGTTGGGATAGTATACACGTTAAACCTTCTCCCGCTGTATGCTTGCTGCCTGTAGCATCATTTCTCATCATTTCTGATGTTTGGCAATATCTGACATATGAGCCGTCCCGCGAGAAAACCAACCTTGTGCGACTTGTAAAGGATCGACCCGGATCAGCTAAAGCATGCAGCGCAGGCTAACCCGGACACTTTTCGCCACCTGTTTTTGTTTCAGGAATCATTACTCTATAATTTATACCTCTATCCACCTGAGACGGAATGTGTCGGCCCGGATTATATTACGCAGAGTCCATAATGTTGGTAATGGATTAGTCTTTATCTAATATTGATACTTGTTATGCGAATAAAGTATACAAAGATTACACTGCATGAACACGTTAGCTGATCTTTGCTACTTTGTTGTCAATTCAAAGTCGCATCGCGTATTACGCTATAAGTAAATGTTGTTTAAAGTCGCATATTACGCTATATGTAAATGATTTTTAGACTGCATTTTACGCTATATCTTAAGAAGTTGTGCGAGTCCATGTAACATGAAAGAGGCTTTTCTTTGGGGTTTATGCATGGATTTTCTTTACACAAGCATCTAACTTCGGTGACCACTTCGCAGACACATCTACGTGTATATTGTAATTAGGACAAATATTGATAAATATCTCCAATATTTTGATGCTATCGGATCCTAATGTAATAATTATTGACGCTTTTAAGCAGAAACTGCAATGGCGTGACACATTTTAACTGATAGGAACCCTACTCTATCCCTAGGGGAAATAGATTATGTAAAATGTGCAATTTTAATGTAATCGAGAATGAATATCATTTTATACTTATATGTCCTATGTATCGTCAACTAAGAATAAATTTATTACCAAAATAGTATCATACTTGGCCATCGTTGTATACATTTGAACAATTAATGAAAATTAATAGAATTAGTTTATTACGAAAACAAAACGTGATTCTAAAAATGAGCCATAGACGACGGATAGAAATCCGAATAAGGTGCTGTTTTTAAATTCACATAATAGCTTATCTAAGTTTTACTAAACTAATTACACTTTTCTCAAATGTTATGACATTTATTTTAACTATACCATATGTATACAAATGTTAATTTTGTTGCAACAACATGTAAAATATTATATGCAAATAAAGAAATTGAATTGAATTGAATCTGAAAACTGACCAACAATGATGGCCATATTTTGAGAGAGAATAAAGGCTGAATAAATAGGTATCAAACATTTAAGTTTGACATGAACGTCCCTCTCGGTTTTAATTGCCGAGCTGTATAAACCGTTTTCCACTTGCAGACGTATTTCGACGCATCTGCAGCAGACGACATTTTGCCACAATGTTTCAACTCTTTTCAATAACTATATCATCATTTGTAGAGATTTTCCATACTTTGGCCGAGCTGTTTTCAAAGTCGTCTGCTGCATATTTCCCGTATGTGGGAAGAGTTGAGCTAATTACCAGTAATGAATGTCAGGTGGAACCACTAATGACAGCCACAATATCGCACAATAAAACCCGCAAATTAATATTACTACATACACAGTGGTACAAGGACTAGACTAGACATGTAGTTCGTCAGACCGAAGGGAATATAGTTGCATGTTCCTGTTCCGTTATCACAAACAAAAAGGGTATATAGGAATAAGAACGAATGGGGGCTTAACATTTAGTCAGAAGATACATCTAGGACGTTCATATATGAACCGTTCCATCAGATACTCAACATTGTGGATTTTGTGTAAAGTATCGACCGTGATCAGCCTAAGCATGTCGCGCAGGCTAACCCTGATAGACACGTTTCGTCTACTGTTGATTTTCTGTTTCAGGAATCATAACTCTATACCTCTATCCTCCTGAGACGGAATGTGTCAGCCCGGATTAGCCTGGGCGGACTGCGCAGGCTGATCTGGCTCGATACATTATGTAGAATCCATAATGTTGGTTTTCTCTGAACGGCTCAATTGTGTAGGCGACCGGTTAACCCTTTCCCACTTAACAAGTCTGCAGCAGACGTCTATGAAAACATCATCCAGGCAAAAAGATTGTATACCTCCAAACATGTAAATGTAATTACTGAAAAGATATGAAAGGAGAAATTGTTCATCATGAGCAATTTCTTCGTTTGCCACAATGTTTAGAAAAGTCGTCAGCTACAGGGGCATCAGAAAGTGTCTATATGTGGGAAAGGGTTAAGGCTATTGTTGGAGTGTGCCAGTTTTGAGACTATCTCAAATCCCCATTGTGCGTAAGCCGTAAGATCCCTTTTCGCTGATTGCGACTGAAATAATGAAATCATATTGAAAAGAACGGTTAAAACATGTTTCTTTTATATGAAATATTGTTTCATACATTATTTAACTGTTTTGAATAGGAAAAATATCAATTCATAAGGGGATTTATGATCAATCTGTTTCTTTATCATTGAAGCCACTTTGGATTTCACACCCTTATCGCATAGGCTTTTCTTCGGCAATCTGCGTGACCTTTCGGTGTCTTCCGTGTATTCCGGAATTTTATTTTCGACGACGATCACATCTCTAAACAAAGGAATTCAAATATTTAAATATCTTAAGGCAGATACTAACAACATTAACTAGTCATTGAAGAGAGTCTAGTTGTTAACAATAAAGGATCCGGCGAAACTATGCGATAGTTTTCAATGTAGGGTATATTAATACTCGTTATACAACTAAAGACTAAACACTTCTCATTTACAACAAACGCAAATGCGCTGATACTGCTGGAGAATTCAACTCTGAAAACCCTGTGACAAACCTCGCCTCATTTTTCAGAGGCGTAGCTTTGCCATAATCAATGTGTAGGCCGTCTCGTTGGAAAATCAACATTGTGGACTCTGCGTAAAGTATCGACCCGGATCAGCCTAAGCATGCCACACAGGCCTACCCGGATAGACACATTTCGCCTCCTGTGGATTTTCTGTTTCAGGAATAACTACTCTATACATCTATCACCCTAAGATGGAATGTGTCGGCCGGATCAGTCCGCGCGGACAGGGCAGGCTGATCTGGTCGATACATTACGCAGATGTCTATCGCCGCAGCTGCATTTTGGGAAATTTTGAGAAAAAATGTATATGCACGTGCCTACAGTGCCTAAAGGGAGCTACGTCCCTGTTTAAATTGTTTCTTTGACGTATTCATAATGTCCTAATACACCGAGTAAAACGGGCGAATCTACCAATTGCATTACAGTTGTTTAGCAGCACACGCCCGAGTGATGAGTGTCTGAATACACCCAGATTTCACAACACGAGCGCTTGTTATTAAGATGGATGCTCAGGCTCATTATGAGTTGTGTCTGTTCGTATTAATTGACACATTAATCTGATGCTGATTTTAGGCAAATACGAGCGGTGCCCCAGGAAAACCCGGTTTAACGTAATTAATATAATTGTCTGTGTGGCCATGCTTAGAATCCAAATGCATACTACCGTATAGAAGCTGCTTAACCGTTTCCCGCATGCAGCAAATCTGCAGCAGACGACTTTGAAAATGTCTTTTAAAAAATATGGACTTATTGACGAATATTGCATATCTACACTGGTTGAATAATGCATAACGGTTGGTATACGGAGTGCGCCGATGATATAATAGTATGATGTTCATTTACAAGTTTGCTTGTTTGATTCTGTAAAAAAAATGTTAAGATACAATGTATATTATATATATTTCATTTATTTGCGCAAATGCCAGGATTAGATTAATATAATCAATACATAATCTAGTGGAATCTATTCTTTATTTGAGCGCTTCATTTTTATAAACAGGATAGCAGAATGTTTTTGATATGTATTAATATCTCTGTGTGCCTTATCTACCAATAATTATATATGTTTGTATATATAGTTGATTTAAAGTGCTAGGTCTAGCTTTAAATCGCAAGAATATCAAACATCATATCAATGGTTTAACCTTTTCCCACAATAAGACGCTTCTGATACCTCTGTAGCAGACGACTTTTGAAAACTGGCAATAAGAGGGATTTGTTCACAATTAGCAATTTCCCATTAAGTTGTGAACTCTATTTTATAATTAAACATTCATTTATGAATATTTTTTCACAAGTTTGCAAAAATGTTTTCAAAGTCGTTTGCAGTGTATTTGTTTGTGGGAATGGGTTAAATATAAAAAGAAAAAACATTGATTCTAGTCACTTTTACCAATAACACTGTAAATCTCAAAACCTTTCTTTGCTTTTTATGACGGTATTCAGCTATGCTGAGTACCTCCGTATATTGTCATGCTTCCAGGAAGTGTAAATTTGTATTTTTTTTGCGTTGCCCTCTGTTTTTTCTTAATATGGAAATTTTTTCTTGATTGTCCAGGGATCAGTTAAATACGTTTCACAACAAGCTAAACAGTATGCACATTATACAAAGTAAACGTACACAATATAAAGTTTTAATCCATGAAGTTGTATACATAATTTAGAAATTTAAAGTTAAGTTAGACATAAGGTTTTTAAATGTTTCTTTTAAATATATGGAAAACGAGTAGCTTGAAAGCGGGTAGCTCAAAAACCTTTTGAGAAAATCCCTGCAATGAAAAATACGGAATTACGGCTGTCGTGCATCGTCAACATTTTCCCTTGTTAACACTCTACAGGCTACATTTCGCATCGGATCTTTATGAAAGTTTATCAGAACATTCATCTCCATCAAATCTTGGACAAGTTCGAAACTGGGCCATTTGAGGTCCCTAGGTCAAATTGAAGGAAAATCTATTTACACTCTAGAGGCCACATTTTCAACTTGAGCATGTTGGAACTTTATTAGAATGTTTGACTTGATGGTGTAAGTCAAGTTCGAACATGAGTCAAGTCGGGTCAAAAGGTACGTCACTAGGTCAAATTGAAGGAAAAGCTTGTTAACACTGTAGAAGCCGCATTTTCTACTAAGGCAGCTTGAAATTTGGTCAGAATATTTATCTAAATGATATCTAGGAAGAGTTCGAATATTTCCATTTTGAGCATGTTGAAACTTTATCAGAATGTTTGTCTTGATAATATGTAGGTCAAATTCGTACATGGGTCATGATGGGTCAAAAAGTAGGTCACTAGTTCAAATTGAAAGAATATCTTCTAGAAACTCTAGAGCCAACATCCCCCGCATTTTGGTAATTTTAGTACTTTGATTAAACATTTCACCGACTAGATGTAATGTAAAAATTGAACATTCAAAGAGAGAAAATCAGAGTGGTGACTTACGATATTACATGCAACATAAGATCAATGTCTATTGTGGTGTTATATGTATAGATACAGATTTGTTTCGTTCTGTTAAACATTCTGAAATGTAAAATCCGAATCGCTAAAAAGTTCTTTTTTTCTTTTTCCTATCATACTAAATTAGATATAGACGAAATAAAGATGCAGATGGGACATTGGCTTCACCAATATGAGCCGTGTCTTGAATATTTTGTTCTCCGATTTGGCATTATTTAAAAATACACTTCTATCTTTTGCCAGAATATACCGTTATGCATATACATATAATAAAAGATAGAACTATAGACACGACACGCTTAATCTGACTCATATTCAATCAGATGATGCCAAATTTAAGAATTGTTTGGCCGAACGTATGTACGGGATGTGCTATTGGCATTTCAGACAGATGCCGTCAAATTCAAGTATAATGATGGAGTTTTTATAAATTTGACCGATTATATGTTAAAATCAAATCATATGAGCCGTCCCGCGAGAAAACCAACATTATGGCCCCTGCGTAATGTATCGACCCAGATCAGCCTGCGCAGTCTGCGCAGACTGGTCCGGACTGACACATTCCGTCTCAGGGGGACAGAGTTATAGAGTAATGATTTCTAAAACAGAAAATCCACAGGAGGCGAAATGGGTATATCCGGATAAGCCTGAGCAGTACGCTTAAGCTGATCCGGGTCGATAATTTACGCATAGTCCACATTGTTAGTTTTCTAGCGGGACTGATCATATGTCACAGACATTGCTAATAGTTTTCTTATTCGTTGACTGAAGTACGGGTAGCACTGTATAACATCCAGTCAGGTATCACAGAAGCTTTCATTAAACCTCTGACAAACTTGTATTTTAGGTACCGTATGGATCCTATAACAATATGAACAGACAACTCTTAATCTACAATTACCGGTATTTTGTGATTAATGCTGTATGAGTTCGAGGAGAATACGTCGACATAAAATACAGATTTATTTACATTTGATCCGCATCATCCCATTTGGATCGTGTTGCAGCGTCTAATAGTTTTGTTTGAGTCGAGTCTGTACCTACATTTAGAAAAGACGTAAGTTTTACTTCTGACTATAACATAGAGTAGTTGACTCCCTGGTTCGTCTAACATGTCCCTTCAAGTGATGTCAAAACGGGGAATCACTGAGACACAAAATCCCCGGACGCGGCTCGTGTTTTTAAAAGATCGAGGCTTACTGGCTTGAATACCTTCCGCAACCGTATATTTGATATGAAATACAAAAAAATATTTTCTTCCGAAAATGTAGTTGTTAATCAGCGTTGATTCAGGGAACCCAACCTTACAGTATTTGATTTTGTTGTAAACATCTTCCCACGCATACAATCTATGTTATCAAATAGTATTCGCTTGTCTGAAGGTTCTTTAACTCGTTCCCTACCGAATTTCACAAAGTCGACTCTTCCATGTTGAAAATTGGACCAATTCATTTTTCGTCCAACAGGAAATTTAGTAAATTTAATGTTTGAGTGGCAAACAATGCAAATTCATATGAGACAGCTCGTTACAAGTCGTTACGAGCTGTCTCACCTGAATCTGTATTGTTTGCAAAAAGCATTTAATTGCCTTTGGTATTAAAAGGGTTAATGATGGGAAGAATCAGATTGAAAGCGCAGGCTGCTATTGATTCCGGAGCACTAGATGTGTATATATGTTATATTTTGTTTTATTTGTCATTAAACTTGGATGAAAATGCAAGAATCCTCCCTTATAATAGAAAAATATAAAACTGAATGGCTGATACAGGCTTTAATCCCACCGATAAATTCCCGATTCATATCTCGCAGTTCATATGTTTAATCTGAAATCTGTCTCATTAGGTATGCAATACAATTTGTCTATTTGTCACATGCCGAGCACCGTTCGCTCAGTCGGTAGCGACGCGGGCTGTCAATCCAGGGGGGTTGTGAGTTCGAATCCCGGCTCGGCCAACTTTCTTTCCGAGGATTGACAAAAGTCAACGCGACATACGTCATTCGTCTTTCACCAATGGGCTACGTATATGTGGAAAAGCAGCCAGTTGCTTGGGAAGATTGTTGTGTGGAGTACTGGTGTGGGAAAACCAGGAAATGCATGAGTAGGTGAACTGGCCGCTGTGCAATTGTTAAAATAGGCGTTTAACCCCAATCAATCAACTATTTGTCACATGAAACTAATCACTTTTACATGTTTAAGTACTTGATGCATTCTGTTCAAATAAAAACCACCAAGATTAAAGAAGACAGTAAATTTTCACTCGGTAAGATTGAAAACTGAAAAGTATGTAGCTGTTAATGAACATTTCGATGCCCGTACAATTAAAATGGAGCCATAAGCGTACACGTCAACATAACAAACAAAACAAAATAACCATTGTCTAACAAACAAATAAGATTATTAGAACTCTAACTTAAAGTACAAAACAATACGACGTAATTGGTTCAAGAATCTAGATCAAAACAGGAATAGGCGAATAAGGGTCAGATGTTACCATTTCTGTTCATGAGTTTCTGTTTTACCCCTTTCCTCATACAGACGCTTGTTAAGGCATCTGCAGCAGACGGCTTTTGTAAACATTGTGGCACAAAGAGACATGACTCATAGTAAGCTATCTCTCCTTTTGCCACAATATTTTAACTCCATAATTAAACTTAAATCATCAGATTTGTTTTCAAATTTTACCAATATGTTTTCAAATTTGTTATATGTGGTAAAGGGTTGAAGTCCCTTTTTCGACCTGACTCGACCCGTTTCACTCGGTGATAAATTGAGCGTAAAATGGGCTATCAAAGGCAAATCGGAACCAAATTCAATTAAATTTAACTTCCTGTAAGTAACGGCTATTACAAAGCGATTGCAACAAATTTATTGGCAGTTATGCGTTGTCTGCTTTGAAAATATCCGCGAAGAAAAACGTATACTCTGGAAATACAGGAACATAGCTTTGAAAATATCCTAGAAAAAAAATGTATAATCTGAAAATACAGGAACAAAGCTTTGAAAAAACTGTAAGGAATATTAGAATTTTCTTGTGTTTTTTTTTAAAAATATATATTTCTTTTCCAACAATATTTTTCAAAATTCGTTTACCTTTGAGACGTTAAACATCGTCTATATCAGGTAAATGGCACCGTATCCTAACTTCGTTCATGCAATCAGTCATTCGGATAGTCTCCGTCCAGTGACAATAGCTCAGTCGGTAACGACGAGACTTATCAATCCAGGGGGCCTGTGTTCGGACCCCGACTCTGCCATTCATTATTTCAAATGATTGATACATGGTATTGTGACAAGAGACATTGGTCTTCCACTGACGGGTACAAAAGTTTATGTTGAATGGTAGTCAGTTACCTGGTATGTTGAATGGTAGTCAGTTACCTGGTATGTTGAATGGTAGTCACTTACCTGGGAAGAATGTTTTGTGGGAGAAATACAGGGGAAAGACCATAGGTGAACTGGCCGCCGTGATATAACTGAAATACTACTGTCAACAGATTATAACCATTTCCCACATAGAACAAATCTACAACAGTTGTCTTTTATAATACATAGACACAACTATGAAAAATATGGTTAAATGAGATAGGGTTGACAACATTTTGAATAAAGAAGAAATTGCTCATTGTGACCAATTTCCTCTTTTTACCACAAAGTGTTCAAAAGTCGTGCGCCTGAAGGATTAAACGTCAAAGTCAAATTGCAAACACTTTGTGGTTTGAAGTAAAGTGTTTAACGCTTATCCTGCTGAATTCCTGCTATCGGTCTTAATCCCCGATTGTTGGCAAAGTCCGTCGTATTTATGGATATTCTTTTTATATATTGATTAATAAGTAGAAGACACGAGAAAACCAACTTTATTGACTCTGCGTAATGCATCGACCCAGATCAGCCTGCGCAATGTTGGCTTTCTCATGGAACGGCTCATATAAAGATCAAAAGGAGACTGAACGAATGCCAGGTAACAGTTTGTACAGCTTCGAAAAAACAAATGGAAACGATGTCGATTGTCCACAATATTTCCGAATGTCGTCTACTGAAAAAGCGTCAAACGTCTTTATACAGAAACTACTTAACAGTTGTCAAAGCCTTAATGATAAATCTGAAAGCAGATCACGAATAAAGGAGACCTGCTTTGAAACTAACACTTTCAAGATGGAAAGCTGTTTCGCAGACTCGATTCTTTGATCTGCTCTTTTCTCTTGATTGTGGTTTAGCGCTGGTATTTTAAAAGTCTTTGAGTCTTAATAGATTCATAGATAAGAAAGTAAGTTGTAATTTTCCATTTTACGCCCGGTTTTCTTAGCCAAAATCTCAGATCAAGCGTTCCGTACCCTCGCGAAAGAAATAAGTGTGTTGAACGAATATAAAAATGTGACTGCAAATATTTCATAGTAAATCTTTCATTCGAATTCATGTGACTTACTAGTATACTTTTATCTATTAATTAGGTACTTAAAATCACACAAGGTATTATTTGTGCTAAAGTATATCGTATAAACCAAATGTTTTCAAAATGAAATGCCCCATGCTGTTAAAAAGAGTTCTTATGCACCAGAAAACAAATTTGTATCAGCAATAATTCTGCAATATATACGGTATTATAATATTCACAAAATCAAAGTTTATTTTAAGGAAATACATGTTATATATGATTTTAACCTTTATACGGCCCTATGTAACCCGCGTAACCCGTGTGGAAAACTATTCCTCTGTGCAATCATACTAAGATAGCAATGTGTAGGCCGTCTCGTGAGAAAATCAACATTGTGGATTCTGCGTAAAGTATCGACCCGGATCAGCCTAAGCATGCCGCGCAGGCCTACCCGGATAGACACTTTTCGCCTCCTGTGGATTTTCTGTTTCAGGAATCACTACTCTATACATATATCCCCCTAAGACGGAATGTGTCGACCAGATCAGTCTGCGCGGACAGCGCAGGCTGATCTGGTCGATACATTACGCAGATGTCTATCGCCGCAGCTGTATTTTGGGGGCATTTTGTGAAAAAAAGTGTAGGCACGTGCCTACAGTGCCTAAAGAGAGCTACGCCCCTGGGAATATTATATTACAGGAGTTTCTTGAAACCCTCTATTACGAATGGGCTAGGTTAAAACTACACGGACGCGCCGGCTGATTTGAACATGCACTGTTCGCACATGCATTACGGTGGGCTTACGCAGAACACGACGCATGTTCTTGTTCTGCTTAACACGCTAAAACACTTCACTTGGGGGAAATGTAGACAGAGGTTAGACTGTATATTGCTCGCTAAAGATGCATTTATACTTACTTACGAATATTCCATAAATAATCAAGAAACGGTGAGTAGTAAAGGAGGAAGGTATTAGCTGTTGGAATCCTGCACCATAAGCCTTTCCCACATACTATAAGTCTGCAGAAGGCATCCTAAAAAGTCTGTCGGCAAACATGAAAACAAATCAATCAATGAGAATTCAACTATCGAAAAGTGTTGATAACATTGTGGCAAAAGGAAAGATGTTTCATTATAAGCAATTTCTCTTTTTACCACAATGTTTTCAAAAGTCGTCTGCTTTATAGACGATGATGGACAAAGCATTTTTCCATTGGCCATTTACATAGAAAATCGTTATGATATCAATGCAAATTTTACAAACATACTGTATACATAGACATGCATACTGCGACGATGGTTCTCTCTTGTCTCTACTCTCACGACACCGCACGAATAATGAAACAAGCTATTAAAAGTACGGGAAACGGAAGTTGTAATGGTTATGTGAAGTACTCTCTGGTTGGTCGATATTTGGTCGTGTCCGGATATTTAGCCAATCAGCGATCAGGTAATAGGAAACCATTTCTTTTTGTGTCGATATATTTAGTTTTGACGTGTCTGTGTTTTCCGCGGAAATGGTACCCCTTACGGCAACTCAAATATTAAGAAAACGAAGAGACGGGTCAAAAATCGTTTCCATAGCAACGGTGGTTTTTATGGCGACCATACTACAAAAGGAACAACTAGAGCCTAGACCCTTCATCCCTACCAAGTTTGGTCGAAATCCGTTGAATAGTTTTGGCGCTACGCTTGCCACAAACAAACAAACAAACAAACGGACAGAAACGAAGACCGACTTTAAGGGTCTCTAGAAGAGAGAACCAATAAGTATTTTATCATGGATTGTAACAAATTATGTAAAAATGTTGTATATAACATTTGTTTTTTACATATCAGTAAATTCTACATTTCTTAGGCTTACAACATAGAGTTTAGTGCAAAAAGCACACATTTTGGCTTCGTAGAATCTTCTGTGACATGCAAAGAGCGAGTATTTTGAGTTAGGTAATGGTATTTAACATTAGGTCAAAGATTATCAATCAAAATCATATTTTATTTCAATCTAAATCAACGAGTTTCACCCTCAATTGGCACCCTTTTTTAATTTGTGCAGGTAGAATGCATATATCAATGAAAATAGTAAGCCCTCACCCTTATAATCCCTAAACAAATTGGGGGTCATGTATCACATGAGAAAGAAATCACTCCGCGAAGATGGTTCCCCATCATTTGCACACAATTGAGCTGAACCAAAACTTGTTTTTCACATACTCTACTTTAAGTATCAGACAAGGTCAAACTACCAGACAAGGTTAAAACAAATAGCTCCAGTGGTGCATCCTATACATATTTACAAGGAATATTTAAACTCATTGTCGCATATCCAATGCAGTTTGGTGAAGTTATACACTCATTTATAGGCAAACACAGCTTATTGTAAGGACTACTAGGCTAATTTGACCTACATAGAAGAAGCGGTCATGACGGAGTGACACAGGGGAATGCATTTACCTTGCATTTGTTAGTTATTCAAATACCATGCATAAGTGTTTTGTCGTTCTGATATAACAGAATTACGTTTGGCTTACTACTAGTAATTTAGTACGTCTGGCATGAACACACAATGGCGACTAGATTGGTCACCTCCCGTTATTTCTATCGAAAAGATTGTACATTATTAGTAAATATACATTTGAATTCCGTAAGCGCTACAGCAATCTCATTAAAACCAGATCTTTTAAACTCGCACACTCGTAAATATACGTATGTAACATAGAAGTTTTTTGGTCTGTTTTTTAATGAGATTGGCGCTACAGCGGACCAATATCACTTGATGTCTGGTATCATTACACGTATGAGCCGTCCCGCGAGAACACCAACATCATGACCTCTGCGTAATGTATCGACCCAGATAAGCCTGTGCAGTCCGCGCAGACTGATGCGGGCCGACATATTCCGTCTCAGGGGGAAAGAGGTATAGAGTAATGATTCATGGAACAGAAATGCACATGAGGCGAAACACGTGTGTATCCGGATAAGCCTGCGCGGCATTCGTAGGCTAATCAGGGTCGACACTTAATGCAGAGTTCACACGGTAAGTTTTTGCGCGGGACGGCTCGTATAATGAAGCAAAATACTTTCGTAGTTTGAAAGGTTAAACCGGTTTGGTTCGGTTTGCTTGATGCTTGCAAAATGTCCTTAGTGCCCGGCCATTATTGGTGCATGCCTGACCCAGTGTAATGGTAAGGGCACGTATACTCATCTTGACTGACAATACATTCGCCTTTCTTCTCATTACCAAGTCCTTGCGCCATGCAGGCCTTATTCGGCTATTTACTAAACAGATCAACTGCAAAAAATATCCGCAATAATTTTTCTGCCATCTTTCGTATATAACATGGCTTATTTCTGATTCAAACTTATTTCGTATCGATGCCATTCATGCGAAATGATTTTTATATAATTCACCGTAGACCTATTACCTACTTATAACCAGATCACATACTCGGACACCTGTCAATTACTGATTTTACGCGTACGTTTTTAAATGGCGTTCGAGCTTTACAAATTTCCCATATGGAATAAATCTTTGAAAACCTCTATAAATTAACGTATATTTATTGAAAGGAATTGATGAGTAATTTCCCCATTATTTTATTGGCTGTCTTTGTCAGTGTCAGTTTGTTCCTTCGTATATCATACATCCTTTTTCTTCCAATGCAATTATACTTTGCATTTTTTTCTTTTGAAATAACTGAGTAAATTTCAATATCCATTAGAATTCCAATAACTGAATTCCGGTCCCGTCTATGTTTTTCCTGTACGACTATCGAAGATGTCTACATAAAAATGATTTGTGATATAATTTGCCGCAAATATGAGCTATATAATTCGGCATAATAGTTAATAGCTTATGTAACCTATGACGACAGCTTTCATTCGGTCTGTTTGACGATGTGATCGCTAACTTTATGAAAAGACATAGTTGATATATACAGTGCTTAAAAAGCAGATAAGTCCATTCGCAAATAAGCCATGTACTTATCTGCTTTTTCCCACTAGAAAACCAACATTATGGCCTCTGCGTAATGTATCCACCCAGATCAGCCTGCACAGTCCGCGCAGATTGATACGGGCCAACTCATTCCGTATTAGGGGTACACAGGTATAGAGTAATGATTCCTGAAACAGAAAATCCACAGGAGGCTAACAGTTTCGGTTCGGGTTAGCCTGCGCGCCATGCTTAGTCTGATCCGGGTCGATATTTAACGCAGAGTCCACACTGTTGGTTTTCTCGCGGGACGACTCATATATAGGCGCATCTACTGAAGACGAATTCTTAACAGTTGTGACAAACGGAGAAGTTGTGTTAACCTTCCCAAACAGATTTGTTTAGGCTATAGATTGAACACGACTGACGCTTGTCACCATGACGTTGATCAATCACCAACAGAACGAACCAATGACCGAGCCGAGGCATCTATAATTATTATGTACTTAAACGAAAAGCCCAGGGATACACGTTTAGTCTTTTAGTTCTATCCTGTTTATGTATGACGACAGTAAATGCTATTTCTTTCCGAACTCTGCCAATACACAGTCTTGTCTGAGTCTTAACTGTTAGGAAAAAATAACATGAATTCTTTTTTCTCATGCCGCTTACAATTTTGCTTTTAAATAAGGGTGATTTCGAATACCAAAGTGTGATAAATCCCTGGTATACGGCCTCACAATCAAGCTTTATGTTGATATTGTAGTATGGAAATTATCCCAAGGTTTAACTAACGCGATCTTAAACAACTAAACGGGCGAAAATATTGGATACAGTAAAGTCCAAATTTCAGACGGATAAAAAGTCGAACGAAAGAGTAAAACCATTTTCTGGTGATAACCACAAAAAACGCATCAGTTAATTTATCTGAAAATAATCGACAGCTAAATCCTATGAAAGGCATTAAATAAACATCTTTCATGTTTTATTGACTTTAACTCTTTCAGCGCCAAAGGCAATATTGAGCTTTTTGCAAACAATACAGATTCAGGTGAGTCAGCTCGTAACGAGCTGTCTCACCTGAAATCTGCATTGTTTGGCTGTGAGTTATACAAATATTTTAAAAATCCTATAACATGAAAATAGAGTCGTCCTAGTTTGAACATGGAAGAGTCTACTTTAAACAATTCGGCGCTGAAAGGGTTAATAAAAACTGAACCACCAGCTCTTCATACGGAGCAGTGTTGGTGGAATTATCATAGCCACGCTACACACACATCAATCTAGATGTTGCATTAAGATAAGATCCAGATCAGCATGCGTATCCATCAACGCAGGCCGATAGCGATCTTCCAGAATCGCCATCTAGTCATCAGGTCGTAAAGTCCTCATTGAAGCCCTTTTATAAATGTATGATCACTGCCCGACCATATACGAGGGGTCTTCAAAACTGTTCAAGAAAGTTGTTCGAAGATGTTAATTATTAAAAGAGACGAATTTCTCGTAAGTATGATATTTAAGTGTACTTGTCATTCATTCCAAAACGCCGTGTTCCGCGTGGTTTCTATTTATATATACATATTGATTGTATTCTCCGCAATAGTTTTATTATCCACCGCTATTTCGAAGAAAAAAAAGGGGTGTTATTAATTTCGGTTTGTCCGTCTGTCTGAGCGCACGGATGGATACTTGTTGGGTACTTGTTAGCCCACCCTTATAAGACACTTTGTATTTTTTTTTTTTTTTTTTCTAATGAGTACCTAATTCGATCGTCACTTTCGGTGGAGTTATGGCCCCTTATTTAACAAAAAAATTCGTTTCTTGCTGTTTCCGTGCAATAACTGCCACAAATGTGAACCTTTTTTTTTCAAACTTGGTAATAAGGTTAAATGCCTTAAGGGCTAGGCCAAGTTCGATCGTCACTTTCGGCGGACTTTATTCGGTGGAGTTATGGCCCCTTATTTAACAAAAAATGTCGTTTCTTGCTGTTTCCGTGCAATAACTGCCACAAATGTGAACCGTTTTTTTTTTCAAACTTGGTAACAACATAGGCCAAGTTCGTTTAATTTACCCTGTAATACATGTTCAATAAAAAGTATACTGACATGTTTAAACCTAACCTCAACATTTTCCTACAGTATTTCCTTCAAGCGGGGAATATAAATTTCATGAATATGCTTGTTTCGACTGTATTGGCTGTCGGGTATGATTCTGTCAACTCTGCAAACGATGACAGCCATATCAAAGAGTATGTTTGCAGAATATAAACTACGGAAGAGAACTTTTCTGCCTCACTGTTCACATATATCAAAACACCGTTAACTATATTGGCTAGCTCCCCCTTATGACATGTACATGCATTTAGTGCTCCAGTTTTTGTTTCTTAAAACGTGGTAACTGAAATGAATATTTGGGCGATTTTTAAGGAACAATGGAAGGAGAAAATGAACACAAAGAATGGGCATTTCACCATTGATAGACGTACCAACTGAAACCAGCTCTGCCAGATTACCACCAGAAAACAGCATTGAACAAAAACAAGGGAGTAACAAAATTAACACAAGAAAAAACAAATTGATCACTTTACATTTGAGACACTAACAATTATTAGAATGATGAATACAACTATGAACTTATCTCAGCCTTAACCAGGACAGCTTATGCAGTCTCCTCCATATCCGTATATACCTAAACAGACACCTAACCAACCTCCGCTACAGTAATTATGAACGACCTTAACACGATCGAATGTCGAATGGAAACGATCGACAACATTGAAAAGTAAGTCAACCCTATGAGCCTAAAACTAACTTACCTAGAACAGATATTGACACCCGTGTAGCCAATGTCGAAAAAGGCTAGTGCATATGTGAGTGCTGCATATGATAAACAATAAAAACAGCTTAATACTGTTGACTCTCTGCATAATCATGTACAACCTTGAATGAGACCATCCGACAATTGACCAGTAACCAACAGTTATAACGCAATAGAAAACTTGGTGGGTGTAGGGATTAACCTCGTGTTTTATTGAATATCGGAAACTGCGTTTGATTTGGATGATACGAGTGACAAACACGTGAACAATAAAACATTTCAGATGTATTAAAGATGGATCCGACCGAAATTAGGTTTGATAGTGCAATTTTATTAGGATTCGAAGTCACGTTCGATAACAATACAAGTTAGAAACATATCAGTTTTTGGTATTGACCTTTTAAGTCAGTCGTAATAAAGACTTCTTTCGATTTACTTCAAGCTTTCCGAGTTCGGTACATTTGAAATGCGGATGTTTACTAATGAACCTGATGTCTACTGTTCTGGATCGTTAGATATTTTGTGATTAATGCCAATCTAGTACATTGGACAATAAGTCACAGCGTCGGCAGCGTTGAAGTCAGATTTAATTAACCTACGCTGTGACACGTACAATTCAGAAACACATTAATTACTATGGTTTGTACATGTATTCGTTAGTAGCTGTGCGGCGTGTTGATTGCACAGGATTTCTTCAATATTTTCATAGTGTATGTTATCTTTGTTTTTTTCGCATGGGTCGTTAAATCGGGCGAATCTGCTATAGTTGCTAGTTTTACGCGTTATTTGGTTTATTTCCTTACTGCACATATGAACTTTCAACAATACGATTCACATCAGTCACTTAGTAAAAATGTCAGTCTTGCCATTGCAATAGGTGTTTGTTTGTGATTAGTAGGGTTAAGATTGGATACAATCCTCTGTGCAAAAATGATACAGCACATTTGACATATGGGGTTTGACCTTGAAACTTTGGTAAATCTGGAAAATATATTTAAACTTAGCTAGTGTGACTGAAGCTATTTAATCATAGCTAGCGTACTAGAGCTATTTTACCATGGCTAAAGTATTTAGAGCTATTTAACCATCGCTATCGTAACTGGAGGTATTTAACCATAGCTGGCGTTACTGGAGCTATTTAACCATAGCTGGCGTTACTGGAGCTATTTAACCATAGAAAGCGTAACTGGAACTATTTAACCATAGCCGGCGTAACTGGAGCTATTTAACCATAGCTAGCGAAACTGGGTTCATTTAATCATAGCTAGCGTGACGGGGGTTATTAAATCAAAGCTAGTGGTACTAGGGTTATATAACCATAGAAAGCGTTACTGATGCTATTTAACCATAGCTGGCGTTACTGGAGCTATTTAACCATAAATAGCGTTACTGGAGCTATTTAATCATAGATGGCGTAACTGGAGCTATTTAACCATATCTGGCGTTACTGGAGCTATTTAACCATAAATAGCGTTACTGGAGCTATTTAACCATAGATGACGTAACTGGAGCTTTTTAACCATAGCTGGCGTAACTGGTGTTATTTAATTAATCATAACTGGCGTAACTGGTGTTATTTAACCATAGCTGGCGTTACTGGAGCTATTTAACTATAGCTGGCGTAACTGGGGTTATTTAATCATAACTGGCGTAACTGGTGTTATTTAACCATAGCTGACGTAACTGGGGTTATTTAATCAAAGCTGGTTCTACTGGGGTTAAATAACCATAGAAAGCGTTACTGATGCTATTTAACCATAGCTGGCGTTACTGGAGCTATTTAACCATAGATAGCGTAACTGGAGCTATTTAACCATAGCTGGCGTAACTGGGATTATTTTATCATAGCTAGCGTAACTGGAGCTATTTAACCATAGCTGGTGTAACTGGAACTATTTTATCATAGTAAGCGTAACCGGAGATATTTAACAGTAGCTAGCGTAATTGGAGCATTGTAATTCTATCTAACTATTACACATATACTAGAGCAGTTTTTAGCTCGTTTGGGGAAAGATTCATTTCCAAATGGTCTTATCGGCTTTGTTTTAACATGGTATATATGAAATATGCCTATTCATATATTTAGCCATCGAATCGTCAATCAGAAAAAAAGTCACCCCTTCGTTTCTGGTGTGATACCCTTTGCCTCGTCACAAAACTTTAACCTTACCCCATAACTCAAAAAAACGTTCAACATTTTAGAAAGAACTTGGTAGACATGTTCCTAGAAACCAAACGCATGTCACATAAGTCTGGCTTTACTAATTATTCAGTAATGCCCCTTTTTCGACTTAGAAAAAACCAACCGAGCGTTGGCGTTCGCTTGAGGAGCTCATTATTATATTATTTTACTTTTAAATAGATTTGAGGAGCTCATTACTATATTATTTTACTTTTAAATAGATTTCAGCTATTTTTCCATTTTTCCTCTTTTCTTGACTTATTACTACTACTTAAGAACACAGAGTTGCATGTACATCTACAGAAAATTAAAACTAGGGGTTTATATGTCTAATGAAAATCAAATAGTGGCGTCAGACATGGGTAATATCAATGTTGTCCACGTATGTGTCTAGACTAATCCTTAATTATAACGACCCTAATGTGTTTCGGCTAGTTCCATACCAGGTTGGTTTTCTAAAACAGCATACAGGTTCTGCGCTACCCTTAGAAATCGTTAGAGATCGGTATTGACCGGCACGCCCACGAATAACACCGAACTTTAACGACTTCATGCGGAAATCGGCGGAACCGTTAGTGCAATCGGAATACCTCGTTGATGGATGATGGATGACGGTTCGTGACTAACCCTTATCCCGCTGAATTACTGGCATTACCGCCATTAGAAACACGTTCTTACAAATGTCAGGAGCAACCTTTCTTACTGTCACTGTAAATATAATAAAATCAGTTATCAAGTAATTTCATGAAGTAATAATCTTTCATCTTCATTAGTATTATTTTCATATCCTTTTCAAACATGCAGAGGCTTTCTCACACCTCTGCAATTTTTGAAAACATTGTGACAAAAGTGGAAAATTCTCTTTTGCCACAATGTTTTTAATTTTATTTGATGATCAACCATACTTTCATATTCAAATATTTTTGCTCTTCTTTTTTTGACCTCGATGTTATCAATGTCAACTGCTGATGAAATATTGTATCTGGGAAAGGGATACATTGACTTCTGTACAGGCTTTCATTCCCTCTGAAACCGTCTGTTCACTTGTTCATGTCATTATAGTTGTCTCACGTCTATATAAGTCTCTCTTCGTCGGATCATTGAACTCTAAAAACGTTTCTAAGCCTCGCAGAAATCATTGATATTCTGGTCTTAATCGAAATTGACAAGATTACAGACTTTCCTTCTCTCTGTATCAATAATCGAATTAACTTCAACTTATTTGTCCTGTAACTCGAGTAGGTAGAATGATCGAAACGCCTTCTGGTGTTTGTACTCCCGTTATTATTTGCGAATTTCCGACGCCATCTGTCACGTGTTTCAACTGCGTGTGTGCCGCTAGGAGTTTTCATTTGTCTTTGAAATTTAATGATCTAGCCCAACCTTTACGAAGTGAGAGAATCAATGGCGGTTGTAGTTGCCAATCAGACACTAATGAATATACAAGTATGCAGGTTTGCAATTTATTCATATGTCTTGACAATATCACTGATGTATCGGTGTCAGGATTACATACTAATGGTATTACTGGTATTGTACTTAATTACGACGAACACACACTAATATGACCCGTCCAGCGAGAAAACCTGTGTGTAAGGTATCGACCCGGATCAGCCTCAACATGCCGCGCCGGCTAACTCGGACATACACTTTGTCAAGACATATACTCTGCGTAAAGTATCGACCCGGATCAGCAGCGATACTACGAGCCGTGTAATACACCATTTTAGCAAACACCGCGATACTACGAGCCGTGTAATACACCATTTTAGCAAACATCGTGATACTATGAGCCGTGTAATACACCATTTTAACAAACACCGCGATACTATGAGCCGTGTAATACACCATTCTAGCAAACATCGCGATACTATGAGCCGTGTAATACACCATTTTAGCAAACACCGCGATACTACGAGCCGTGTAATACACCATTTTAACAAACACCGCGATACTATGAGCCGTGTAATACACCATTTTAGCAAACATCACGATACTATGAACCGTGTAATACACCATTCTAGCAAACACTGCGATACTATGAGCCGTTTAATACACAATTCTAGCAAACACCGCGATACTACCAGCCGCGTAATACACCATTTTAGCAAACACCGCGATACTATGAGCCGTGTAATACACCATTTTATATAACACCGCGATACTATGAGCCGTGTTATACACCATTTTAGCAAACACCGCGATACTATGAGCCGTGTAATACACCATTTTATATAACACCGCGATACTATGAGCCGTGTAATACACCATTTTAGCAAACACCGCGATACTATGAGCCGTGTAATACACCATTTTATATAACACCGCGATACTATGAGTCGTGTAATACACCATTTTATATAACACCGCGATACTATGAGCCGTGTAATACACCATTTTATATAACACCGCGATACTATGAGTCGTGTAATACACCATTTTATATAACACCGCGATACTATCAGCCGTGTAATACACCGTTTTATATAACACCGCGATACTATGAGCCGTGTAATACACCATGTTATATAACACCGCGATACTATGAGCCGTGTAATACACCATTTTATATAAAACCGCGATTCTATGAGCCGTGTAATACACCATTTTATATAACACCGCGATACTATGAGCCGTGAAATACACCATTCTAGAAAACACCGCGATACTATGAGCCGTGTAATACACCATTCTAGCAAACACCGCGATACTACGAGCCGTGTAATACACCATTTTAGCAAACATCGTGATACTATGAGCCGTGTAATACACCATTTAAGCAAACACCGTGATACTATATGATCCGTGTAATACACCATTGTATATAACACCGCGATACTATGAGCCGTGTAATACACCATTCTATAAAACACCGCGATACTATGAGCCGTGTAATAAATCAGTATAGCAAACACCGCGATACTACGAGCCGTGTAATACACCATTCTAGCAAACACCGAGACACTACGAGCCGTGTAATACACCATTTTAGTAAACACCGTGTAAAACACCATTCTAGCAAATACCGCGATACTATGAGCCGTGTAATACACCATTTTAGCAAACACCGCGATACTATGAGCCGTGTAATACACCATTTTATATAACACCGCGATACTATGAGCCGTGTAATACAACATTTTATATAACACCGCGATACTATGAGCCGTGTAATACAACATTTTAGCAAACACCGCGATACTATGAGTCGTGTAATACACCATTTTAGCAAACACCGCGATACTATGAGCCGTGTAATACACCATTTTAGCAAACACCGCGATACTATGAGCCGTGTAATACACCATTTTAGCAAACACAGCGATACTATGAGCCGTGTAATACACCATTTTAGCAAACACCGCGATTCTATGAGCCGTGTAATACACCATTCTAGCAAACACCGCGATACTATGAGCCGTGTAATACACCATTTTAGCAAACACCGCGACATTATGAGCCGTGTAATACACCATTTTATATAACACCGCGATACAATGAGCCGTGTAATACACCATTTTAGCAAACACCGCGATACTATGAGCCGTGTAATACACCATTTTAGCAAACACCGCGATACGATGAGCCGTATAATACACCATTTTATATAACACCGCGATACTATGAGCAGTGTAATACACCATTTTAGCAAACACCGCGATACTATGAGCCGTGTAATACACCATTTTAGCAAAGACCGCGATACTATGAGCCGTGTAATACACCATTGTATATAACACCGCAATACCATGAGCCGTGTAATACATCCTTTTAGCATACACCGCGATACTATGAGCCTTGTAATACACCATTTTAGCAAACACCGTGATACAATGAGCCGTGTAATACACCATTTTATATAACACCGCGATACTATGAGCCGTGTAATACACCATTTTAGCAAACACCGCGATACTATGAGCCGTGTAATACACCATTTTATATAACACCGCGATACTATGAGCCGTGTAATACACCATTGTATATAACACCGCGATACTATGAGCCGTGTAATACACCATTGTATATAACACCGCGACACTATCAGCCGTGTAATACACCATTTTAGCAAACACCGCGATACTATCAGCCGTGTAATACACCATTTTATATAACACCGCGATACTATGAGCCGTGTTATACACCATTTTAGGAAACACCGCGATACTATGAGCCATGTAATACACCATTATAACAAACCGCTTTACTATGACCCTTGTAATACATCATTCTAGCAAATACCGCGATCCTATGAGCCGTGTAATACACCATTCTAGCAAACACCGCGATACTATGAGCCGTGTAATACACCATTCTAGCAAACACCGCGTACTACACTATTCTAGCAAACACTGCGATACTATGAGCCGTGTAATACACTATTCTAGCAAACACCGCGATACTATGAGCCGTGTAATACACCATTTAGCAAACCCCGCGATACTATGAGCCGTGTAATACACCATTTTAGATAACACCGCGATACTACGAGCCGCAGAATACACCATTCTAGCAAACACCGCGATACTATGAGCCGTGTAATACACCATTTTAGCAAACACCGCGATACTATGATCCGTGTAATACACCAGTGTATATAACACCGCGATACTATGAGCCGTGTAATACACCATTTTAGCAAACACCGCGACACTATGAGCCGTGTAATAAACCATTTTAGCAAACACCGCGATACTATGAGCCGTGTAATACACCATTTTATATAACACCGCGATTCTATGAGCCGTGTATACACCATTTTAGCAAACACTGCGACACTATGAGCCGTGTAATACACCATTTTAGCAAACACCGCGATACTATGAGCCGTGTAATACACCATTTTATATAACACCGCGATTCTATGAGCCGTGTTATACACCATTTTAGCAAACACCGCGATACTATGAGCCGTGTAATACACCATTTTAGCAAACACCGCGATACTATGATCCGTGTAATACACCAGTGTATATAACACCGCGATACTATGAGCCGTGTAATACACCATTTTAGCAAACACCGCGACACTATGAGCCGTGTAATAAACCATTTTAGCAAACACCGCGATACTATGAGCCGTGTAATACACCATTTTATATAACACCGCGATTCTATGAGCCGTGTATACACCATTTTAGCAAACACTGCGACACTATGAGCCGTGTAATACACCATTTTAGCAAACACCGCGATACTATGAGCCGTGTAATACACCATTTTATATAACACCGCGATACTATGAGCCGTGTTATACACCATTTTAGCAAACACCGCGATACTATGAGCCGTGTAATACACCATTATAGCAAACACCGCTTTACTATGAGCCTTGTAATACATCATTTTAGCAAACACCGCGATCCTATGAGCCGTGTAATACACCATTCTAGCAAACACCGCGATACTATGAGCCGTGTAATACACCATTCTAGCAAACACCGCGTACTACACTATTCTAGCAAACACCGCGATACTATGAGCCGTGTAATACACCATTCTAGCAAACACCGCGTACTACACTATTCTAGCAGACACTGCGATACTATGAGCCGTGTAATACACTATTCTAGCAAACACCGCGATACTATGAGCCGTGTAATACACCATTTAGCAAAGACCGCGATACTATGAGCCGTGTAATACACCATTTTAGATAACACCGCGATACTACGAGCCGCGGAATACACCATTCTAGCAAACACCGCGATACTATGAGCCGTGTAATACACAATTTTAGCAAATACCGTGTAATACACCATTCTAGCAAACACCGCGTATACATCATTCTAGCAAACAGCGCGATACTATGAGCCGTTTAATACCCCATTCTAGCAAACACCGCGATACTATGAGCCGTGTAATACACCATTCTAGCAAACACCGCGATACTATGAGCCGTGTATTACACCTTTCTAGCAAACACCGCGATACTATGAGCCGTGTAATACACCATTCTAGCAAACACCCCGATACTATGAGCCGTGTAATACACCATTCTAGCAAACACCGCGATACTATGAGCCGTGTAATACACCATTCTAGCAAATACCGCGATACTATGAGCCGTGTAATACACCATTCTAGCAAACACCGCGATACTATGAGCCGTGTAATACACCATTCTAGCAAACACCGCGATACTATGAGCCGTGTAATACAACATTTTAGCCGAACCGCGTAATACACCATTCTAGTAAACACCGCGATACTATGAGCCGTGTAATACACCATTCTACCAAACACCGCGATACTATGAGCCGTGTAATACACCATTCTAGCAAACACCGCGATACTACGAGCCGTGTAATACACCATTTTAACAAACACCGCGATACTATGAGCCGTGTAATACACCATTTTAGCAAACATCGCGATACTATGAACCGTGTAATACACCATTCTAGCAAACACTGCGATACTATGAGCCGTTTAATACACAATTCTAGCAAACACCGCGATACTACCAGCCACGTAATACACCATTTTAGCAAACACCGCGATACTATGAGCCGTGTAATACACCATTTTATATAACACCGCGATACTATGAGCCGTGTAATACACCATTTTATATAACACCGCGATACTATGAGTCGTGTAATACACCATTTTATATAACACCGCGATACTATCAGCCGTGTAATACACCGTTTTATATAACACCGCGATACTATGAGCCGTGTAATACTCCATTTTATATAACACCGCGATACTATGAGCCGTGTAATACACCATTTTATATAACACCGCGATACTATGAGCCGTGTAATACACCATTTTAATAAAACCGCGATTCTATGAGCCGTGTAATACACCGTTTTATATAACACCGCGATACTATGAGCCGTGAAATACACCATTCTAGAAAACACTGCGATACTATGAGCCGTGTAATACACCATTCTAGCAAACACCGCGATACTACGAGCCGTGTAATACACCATTTTAGCAAACATCGTGATACTATGAGCCGTGTAATACACCATTTTAGCAAACACAGTGATACTATATGATCCGTGTAATACACCATTGTATATAACACCGCGATACTATGAGCCGTGTAATACACCATTCTATAAAACACCGCGATACTATGAGCCGTGTAATACATCAGTATAGCAAACACCGCGATACTATGAGCCGTGTAATACACCATTCTAGCAAACACCGAGATACTACGAGCCGTGTAATACACCATTTTAGCAAACACCGTGTAATACACCATTCTAGCAAATACCGCGATACTATGAGCCGTGTAATACACCATTTTAGCAAACACCGCGATACTATGAGCCGTGTAATACACCATTTTATATAACACCGCGATACTATGAGCCGTGTAATACAACATTTTAGCAAACACCGCGATACTATGAGTCGTGATATACACCATTTTAGCAAACACCGCGATACTATGAGCGGTGTAATACACCATTTTAGCAAACACCGCGATACTATGAGTCGTGATATACACCATTTTAGCAAACACCGCGATACTATGAGCGGTGTAATACACCATTTTAGCAAACACCGCGATACTATGAGCCGTGTAATACACCATTTTAGCAAACACAGCGATACTATGAGCCGTGTAATACACCATTTTAGCAAACACCGCGATTCTATGGGCCGTGTAATACACCATTCTAGCAAACACCGCGATACTATGAGCCGTATAATACACCATTTTATATAACACCGCGATACTATGAGCAGTGTAATACACCATTCTAGCAAACACTGCGATACAATGAGCCGTGTAATACACCATTTTAGCAAACACCGCGATACTATTAGCCGTGTAATACACCATGTTAGCAAACACCGCGATACAATGAGCCATATAATACACCATTTTATATAACACCGCGATACTATGAGCAGTGTAATACACCATTTTAGCAAACACCGCGATACTATGAGCCGTGTAATACACCATTTTAGCAAAGACCGCGATACTATGAGCCGTATAATACACCATTTTATATAACACCGCGATACTATGAGCCGTGTAATACACCATTTTATATAACATCGTGATACTATGAGCCGTCTAATACACCATTTTAAGCAAACACCGCGATACTATGAGCCGTGTAATACACCATTGTATATAACACCGCGATACCATGAGCCGTGTAATACATCATTTTAGCATACACCGCGATACTATGAGCCTTGTAATACACTATTTTAGCAAACACCGTGATACAATGAGCCTTGTAATACACCATTTTATATAACACTGCGATACTATGAGCCGTGTAATACACCATTTTAGCAAACACCGCGATACTATGAGCCGGGTAATACACCATTTTATATAACACCGCGATACTATGAGCCGTGTAATACACCATTGTATATAACACCGCGAAACTATGAGCCGTGTAATACACCATTGTATATAACACCGCGACACTATGAGCCGTGTAATACACCATTTTAGCAAACACCGCGATACTATGAGCCATGTAATACACCATTATAACAAACCGCTTTACTATGACCCTTGTAATACATCATTCTAGCAAATACCGCGATCCTATGAGCCGTGTAATACACCATTCTAGAAAACACCGCGATACTATGAGCCGTGTAATACACCATTCTAGCAAACACCGCGTACTACACTATTCTAGCAAACACTGCGATACTATGAGCCGTGTAATACACTATTCTAGCAAACACCGCGATACTATCAGCCGTGTAATACACCATTTAGCAAACACCGCGATACTATGAGCCGTGTAATACACCATTTTAGATAACACCGCGATACTACGAGCCGCAGAATACACCATTCTAGCAAATACCGCGATACTATGAGCCGTGTAATACACCATTTTAGCAAACACCGCGATACTATGATCCGTGTAATACACCAGTGTATATAACACCGCGATACTATGAGCCGTGTAATACACCATTTTAGCAAACACCGCGACACTATGAGCCGTGTAATAAACCATTTTAGCAAACACCGCGATACTATGAGCCGTGTAATACACCATTTTATATAACACCGCGATTCTATGAGCCGTGTATACACCATTTTAGCAAACACCGCGACACTATGAGCCGTGTAATAAACCATTTTAGCAAACACCGCGATACTATGAGCCGTGTAATACACCATTTTATATAACACCGCGATTCTATGAGCCGTGTATACACCATTTTAGCAAACACCGCGACACTATGAGCCGTGTAATACACCATTTTAGCAAACACCGCGATACTATGAGCCGTGTAATACACCATTTTATATAACACCGCGATACTATGAGCCGTGTTATACACCATTTTAGCAAACATCGTGATACTATGAGCCGTGTAATACACCATTGTATATAACACCGCGACACTATGAGCCGTGTAATACACCATTTTAGCAAACACCGCGATACTATCAGCCGTGTAATACACCATTTTATATAACACCGCGATACTATGAGCCGTGTTATACACCATTTTAGGAAACACCGCGATACTATGAGCCATGTAATACACCATTATAACAAACCGCTTTACTATGACCCTTGTAATACATCATTCTAGCAAATACCGCGATCCTATGAGCCGTGTAATACACCATTCTAGCAAACACCGCGTACTACACTATTCTAGCAAACACTGCGATACTATGAGCCGTGTAATACACTATTCTAGCAAACACCGCGATACTATGAGCCGTGTAATACACCATTTAGCAAACACCGCGATACTATGAGCCGTGTAATACACCATTTTAGATAACACCGCGATACTACGAGCCGCAGAATACACCATTCTAGCAAATACCGCGATACTATGAGCCGTGTAATACACCATTTTAGCAAACACCGCGATACTATGATCCGTGTAATACACCAGTGTATATAACACCGCGATACTATGAGCCGTGAAATACACCATTTTAGCAAACACCGCGACACTATGAGCCGTGTAATTAACCATTTTAGCAAACACCGCGATACTATGAGCCGTGTAATACACCATTTTATATAACACCGCGATTCTATGAGCCGTGTATACACCATTTTAGCAAACACCGCGACACTATGAGCCGTGTAATACACCATTTTAGCAAACACCGCTATACTATGAGCCGTGTAATACACCATTTTATATAACACCGCGATACTATGAGCCGTGTTATACACCATTTTAGCAAACACCGCGATACTATGAGCCGTGTAATACACCATTATAGCAAACACCGCTTTACTATGAGCCTTGTAATACATCATTTTAGCAAACACCGCGATCCTATGAGCCGTGTAATACACCATTCTAGCAAACACCGCGATACTATGAGCCGTGTAATACACCATTCTAGCAAACACCGCGTACTACACTATTCTAGCAAACATCGCGATACTATGAGCCGTGTAATACACCATTCTAGCAAACACCGCGTACTACACTATTCTAGCAGACACTGCGATACTATGAGCCGTGTAATACACTATTCTAGCAAAGACCGCGATACTATGAGCCGTGTAATACACCATTTTAGATAACACCGCGATACTACGAGCCGTGTAATACACCATTCTAGCAAACACCGCGATACTATGAGCCGTGTAATACACAATTTTAGCAAATACCGTGTAATACACCATTCTAGCAAACACCGCGTATACATCATTCTAGCAAACAGCGCGATACTATGAGCCGTTTAATACCCCATTCTAGCAAACACCGCGATACTATGAGCCGTGTAATACACCATTCTAGCAAACACCGCGATACTATGAGCCGTGTAATACACCTTTCTAGCAAACACCGCGATACTATGAGCCGTGTAATACACCATTCTAGCAAACACCCCGATACTATGAGCCGTGTAATACACCATTCTAGCAAACACCGCGATACTATGAGCCGTGTAATACACCATTCTAGCAAATACCGCGATACTATGAGCCGTGTAATACACCATTCTAGCAAACACCGCGATACTATGAGCCGTGTAATACACCATTCTAGCAAACACCGCGATACTATGAGCCGTGTAATACAACATTTTAGCCGAACCGCGTAATACACCATTCTAGTAAACACCGCGATACTATGAGCCGTGTAATACACCATTCTACCAAACACCGCGATACTATGAGCCGTGTAATACACCATTCTAGCAAACACCGCGATACTATGAGCCGTGTAATACACCATTCTAGCAAACACTGCGATACTATGAGCCGTGTAATACACCATTTTAGCCGACACCGCGTAATACACCATTCTAGCAAACACTGCGATACTGAGCGTTTTCGGCTTTTGCAATCGAGTAACTCGAGTAGAAAATCTGGACATGCGCAGTACATGACACGAGTAACCATTCACGAACGCCTAACTGAGGCCGAGTAACTGACGAAAATCGGAAAGACAAAAACATTGACTAAAATTAATAACAACTTAAATAAATAAAATGAATCAAGTTATCAGTTTAGATTCTTATTTAAGAAATATACATATCCAATAACAAAGCACAATTTTGCAACAAAACTAGTTTATATCATTTCTTACCGCGGATTACTCGTGTTACCCGTCAAATAGTGGGTGTCGTTCTAGTCGAGTAGATTAGAGATTAAGCGCATGCGCAGTTCGCTTACTCGATACGTTCGACTTTCGACTCCAGTTACTCTCGTTACGCGAGTAAACAAGTCGAAAACGTTCAATATGAGCCGTATCCGACGATTTAACGACGTCTTAATGAATCTCCATAACTGGATCTTACAAAACAGATATTACTTTGACATTTAATGGGGATATATTATATTCTTTGTCAACAGATTTGTTTGGATTGATCATATATAAATACATGTAAACGTACAGTGTAGACTTTGATGAGACTATTTGGTTGAATTAAGACGCCAAATCGCTAGACGCGGTAACTATATGTAAGCACACAGGTCAGGCTCAGGTCAAACATATTTAGTTTTGTTTACCATTAATTTAACCCTTTCGCTGCCGAATTTTCACAAAGTCGACTCTTTCTTGTTGAAAACTGGACCACTCCATTTTTCGTCCAACAGGAAATTTAGTAAAATGTAATGTGTAAGTGGCAAACAATGCAGATTTCAAGAAAGATAGCTCGTTATTAGCTGACTCACCTAAATCTGCATTGTTTGCAAAAGAATCCCTTTATTGCCTTTGGCAGCGAAATGGTTATTTATTTATTTATTGGGGTTTTACGCCGCTTTCAACATTATTTCAGTTATATCACGGCGACAGTTCACTTATTCATGATCCCTGGATAAACAACCCAGTACTAGGCTAGAAAATGTGCCTTGCCCAAGGGCACTCCACCATGACCGTAGTGCCGCGACTGGGGATCGAACACGGGACACCCGGTTTCGAAATCCCCGACGCTAACCACCCGACCACAGCGGATTCCGAAAGGGTTAAACAAATCAGAAAATAAGTGTTCGTGTTACAATGCTGAAATGATAAACTTCGGTTTAATCCTTTCCTTCATACGATAATTCTGCAGCAGACGACTTTGAACATAATTTGTCAAAAACTGGAAAATTTCAATAACTGAATGGATAACATAGGACTTAAAGTGGAAATCATTGTGGCAAAAGGAGAAATTGCACGTTTTGTGCAATTCCTTCTTTTGTCACTATGTTTTCAGAGGCGTCAGAAAGCGTCTACATGAGAGAAAGGGTTAACTAGTAAACTTAACTTAAACCTCTTCTTCTTCCGTGTATGGACCACATTCAACACGTGGAATATACAGGCAAGTTGTGTGCATGGATACAAATAGGATAAACACATACAAGGGATATTTATTAGTTTGAGAGGGATGTACTCTGAGATTTTGATATCTCTAATGACTTGGGCTATGGCGATATCTGGTGTTAGTTTGTTCCAATCTCTGATGGTGTTTACAAAGAATGACCATTTCCTGCAGTCTCTGGTGTTAGTTTGTTCCAATCTCTGATGGTGTTTACAAAGAATGACCATTTCCTGCAGTCTCTGTGGTTAGTTTGTTCCAATCTCTGATGGTGTTTACAAAGAATGACCATTTCCTGCAGTCTCTGGTGTTAGTTTGTTCCAATCTCTGATGGTGTTTACAAAGAATGACCATTTCCTGCAGTCTCTGGTGGCAATCTGTTGTGAATAGCTATGACGTTCCTTAGTTCTTGATTTTCATATTGGTGTTTTTAAGATTTTTAAGGTATTTGGCTTTATCTACAGTAATTATGTTGCTAACTATTGTTTAGGGCATGATGAGTCTGATTTCTTTGCATCTAGTCTGAAGTCTGTTATAGCCTAGTTCCTTATCGCTGACACTTGGTCCATTTCTATGGCCACTGGTGACACATCTCGGCACTCTTCTTTGTATTATCTTAATATGATTGATTTGGTTTATGGTGGTGTGGATCCCAAATAGTTGCTGCATATTCTATCTGAAGTCTTGATAGTAGTTTATATGCATATTCCTTAATATTCTTTGAGTTTTAGAGTTTAACTGGAGGTTTCAATGTAACAATTCGAGGCTTCGAATGGCTTTGCCTGTGATGTTATTGATATGTTCCCACAGTTTGAATTGCTTGCGATGGTACAGCCTAGGTATTTGGTTGATATTTCGTATTTAAGTATGTGACCATGAAATGTATAGTACCTTTTAGTTAGGTTCTTCTTTTTTTTATTGTGACTGTCAATACGCTACATTGTTCTGGACGATATCCCATTTTCCAATGTTTTTCCCACTGTGATATATTGTCCAGCTCTGATTGTAATGTATGGCAATCACTGTATGATGCGATTAGTAGGTAGACTTCTGTGTCGTCTGTAACGAGTCTGACAGTTGAGTGGAGGGTATCTGGTAGGTCATTTACACAGCACAGAAATAGACTCGGTCCTAACACAGATCCTTGATGTAAACCAGAGTTTTTATTTAACTTTGTTTGTTATTTCTCCTTCAAGTACTACATGGTGTGTCCTATTTGAAAGAAATAACTTGATACAGTTGTTTCTCTTTCCCCGGTGCCATACTGATGAAGTTTGTAAAGTAACACACTGATATACCTTGTCTAAAGCTTTGGAAAATATAGTATTATAAGGACTGTTTGTTTTCCCATTTCTAGGTCTTTTGTGAGATCATCAACACATTCGAGCTGAGGTGAGTTTCACACGATTGTTTACTCTTGAAACCATGTTGTAGAGGATAAAGGATGTTGCATGTATCTGCACGTCCCTAATGCACAGTATACGTCGCTCATGAATATATCTTAAATAGGAGTATTTAATCCGTTTCCTGTTATGTGATGCGGTTGAACATATACCCTGTATTAACCTGAGATAATTTCCGAAACAGATCGCGTGAATGGCAATCATTCGAAAAGATTCGAGCCGGAATGACATCACTTCTATTTTCGAATAAAGTCCAACTGTACCCGATATCTTTTTCCGTAAACAGCCGAAAGGGATCCGATAACCGCAATTTCATCTCGTGTCGTAGTTTCAACAGTTTTTCTCTCAAAATACAGAAACTCGTGTATGGAATCAAGACAATGACATTACATTGGACAAGTGAAAGGCGGGAAGGTTTCATGTTGCGCACTTGCGAACATTGAAGACTCAGATTGGTCTGTGTGTACCCATATACTCCTCACAGTCTTCTCTGTCCGTTTACAATGAGAAGGAATCTTGAAATATTTTCTGTAAAAAATATATAATTGAAGTCCGACCAGTTTAACTTTTTTCCTCTTAATGTGATGTCAAAAACGGAGAAAAATAACAGAAAATGCAGTGATATAACTGAAATACTTTTGAAAACGGCTAAAACACCCTTAAAATAAAAAATAAAATAAAAATAAGAACTAGGACCCCTTTTCCCCTGACGCGGTTCATTTATATTCGATATTAACTGAAAGTCTGTCTTCTCACAATGTATCTGTTACTTCTCACCTTCAGGAAACGGAGGAAATGCGTGCCTTGTATACTGTATATTGTAATGTACATGCCAAATAATTCGATCCCCGACTCGGCTTTCCCTCCTTGGCGCTCAGGAGTGTGGGGTTTATACAAACGACTGACTCATTATCGTCAGGGTGAACGGACGTGTGTCACTGGTAACTTACCCAGGGAACAATGTCCTATAACTGAAACATCGTTGAAAGCGACGTTAAACACCGTAACAACACATCCGTTAATTTAATATCACGATGAAGGTCCTTAGTTTATCCCGCTATACGCGCCTTTAACCCTTTCAGCGCCGAATTGTTTAAAGTAGACTCTTCCATGTTAAAACTCGGACGACTCTATTTTCATGTTATATGATTTTTGGAATATTTGTGTAACTCACAGCCAAACAATGCAGATTTCAGGTGAGACAGCTCGTTACGAGCTGACTCACCTGAATCTGCATTGTTTGCAAAAAGCTCAATATTGCCTTTGGCGCTGAAAGAGTTAAACAACACCGTTTACGTTTGTCGTTATACACAACTGTAAATCACAATTACGAACGTTGTTGACCAATTTCAGCCTGCACATCCGTGCAGTCTAATCTTGGTCTACATTGTTCGCTACTCGTGTATCTCTCTATATGTAGCAAATACTACTCCACTATTGGGTTAGGACGTATTAAAGCAAACAATGGTGATGAATGATATCAGTCGCAGGACTGCTCCACTATTGTGTTAGGACGTATGTAAACACACAATGGTGGTGATATCAGTCGCAGGACTGCTCCACTATTGTGTAAGGACGTATTAAAACACACAATGGTGATGAATGATATCAGTCGCAGGACTGCTCCACTATTGTGTTAGGACGTATTAAAACACACAATGGTGATGATATCAGTCGCAGGACTGCTCCAATATTGTGTAAGGACGTATTAAAACACACAATGGTGATGATATCAGTCGCAGGACTGCTCCACTATTGTGTAAGGACGTATTAAAACACACAATGGTGATGAATGATATCAGTCGCAGGACTGCTCCACTATTGTGTAAGGACGTTTTAAAGCACACAATGGTGATGATATCAGTCGCAGGACTGCTCTACTATTGTGTAAGGACGTATTAAAACACACAATGGTGACGATATCAGTCGCAGGACTGCTCCACTATTGTGTAAGGACGTATTAAAACACACAATGGTGATGATATCAGTCGCAGGAATTCAGCGAGATAAGGAGTAATGTTTCCATCATTAAATTTATGGACGCTCATTTATATTAGGGTTTATAGAAAATATTTGAAAATGTTTGATCCGTTCGTTCACTCTTTGTAATGAGATTTTAGACTCGTGCATTCATCTGGTATAGAGGCACTTATACATGACACGTTCATTGAATTCCTATTAGGGGAATAAGTCGATGTTTGGAATCGATTCATGAATAAAGAAACAAAATAGTTTCGTTGTTTGAAAGGTTAAATCGGTTTGGTTCACAATTTGTTTGTCTCTATACCTTTTTTTTTTTTTGCTACAACATGGCATTCATTCGAGAAGGGCACAGACATTATTGGTGCATGCCTTACCCTTAATGAAATTGTAGGGGCAGATATAATGTTACTCCAAACTACATGTAGGGTTCTTCTTACTAAAAACAGAGGGAGACTGTTATTGATGCAATTCGGTATGAAGTTTTACTATTCGAAGATGCAACAATACCCAATATCGCAATTACTTCTCTTGATATATATCTTGAGATAAACAAGTACAAACATTGTTGGTTAAAAATGACTCCGAATCGGCTAGAACAGTATTAGGGACCGGTATTTCTCCTAGCATTGCTTCATTGTCATTTCAAAGTCAAGGTTAAAAGTAATATTATAAAGTCCGGTGTTTGATCGCACCGCGCAATTACCAAGTGTCGGGTTTAAGCTACGAAAGATAATTTGATTGGAGATAGTTAAATTCTAATGTTAGTCTTTGATTATTTAAGTACCAGCTTTAAGCTAATTAAATTTTCCACTGCAATCGTGCTTGAAGCGGGTTCAGAATTAGATTAAATGGAAACTAGAATCCCCGATATCGATGATGATTAAATGAGTGCTAATGAAGTACTGGTCTTCATGCTTACACGACGAAAATTATAGTATTGAAACCGTATTTAAAGACTTTCTCCATTAAGCAGCAACAGCACAAATTGGCGAAGTTAACAGATTATAATTAGACTGCATGTGATTGTAAGTCAACTGAACACGTGCAAAAAACATGTGAGTGGGAAATATACGCTAATGGAGCCAAACAAAAAGTGGCCATTCTCCGTTTGCATTAATTACAGGATATCTGGCATATCTATATATGTTATCCGTTCAGAGTGATCAGTCAGGGATATTTCGGATCGGGAGACCTCGATTCGAACCCATTCGTGACAACTCCCTAGGATAGTACTGATATATCATCCTGGAATCACGAATACGTGTTATTTCGGCGTGATTTAACTGAAAAAGGGGCGTAAAACACAATCAAACTAACCTGGTTCAAAATACTTTTGAATAGTACCGAGAATACTGTTGCGATTAAAACTCAATTTAACACCATGTACACAAACATGTAGCATACAACTTTACTTACATCAAGGTAAGAATATGGTTAATCTCTATTATCGCATTGGGATGAACACGTCTTTTTTAAGAATAGGAAATCCATATATATATGCGTCTGCAATACTGATAGGTTTAATTTTATTATGCAATAAGTTAATCCTTAACGCTTTCCCTCATATAGACGCTTTCTGACGCCTCTGCAGCAGACGGCTTTTTGAAAACATAGTGACAAAAGAAGAAATTGCACAAAACGTGCAATTTCTCCTTTTGCCACAATGTTTTCCACTTTTTGTCATAGGTTATCCATTCAATTATAGAGGTTTTCCATTTGTTGACAAAATATATGTTCAAAGTCGTCTGCTGCAGAATTGTCGTATGAGGGAAAGGGTTAATGCTACAAGTCTGTACGAATGGTGTTTTACGCCACTTTCAATGATGTTTCAGTTTCATCATATTTAGTACATTATCAGAATTACCCATATCGTTTATCCTGACCCCCGAGGGATCAGTCGTAATGCTCCCCGCAACCCTGGGCCAAAATACTTCAATTTTTAAAGTCTTTGGTAGATGCTAAAAGATACACGTTTTGTTTGTGTGTGACGTGCGGTGAAGGTTTCAAATGACCTTGTGTGAATGGGTTTGACGAGAAGCATCATACATATAGTACAGCCGGTGTTCAACATGAATGTGGGTCCGATTGAAAAAAGTGCAGAGCTTTGTGAGAGGTTGAGAATTTACACATCACTTGCCAATGTCTACAAATCACAATGTTCTGCAATTATGTGTTGACTTTCAAACTTATGTTGTGACTTAAATCAAAAACATGCCTATATCAAAGTGATATGAAAGTGCAGAAGAAATTGTATGTATGCAAAATATCATAAAAATGGAATTGCTTACGTTTTTGCCTGTATATTCTGTTACCTTTGTAGTACTGTATGTTTGTAATTTATACACATGTTTAGTCTAAGTTGAAATAACTTGTGATCCGACGTTTTTGCCTTTATATTATGTTACCTTTGTAGTACTGTATTTTTGTAATTTATACAGTGTTTATGCAATAAAATATGTTTAAAGTAAAATTTATCTTGAGCCTGTAATCAAATCATTGACAACTCTGTAGGAATAATATGTATAACCACCATCCCGCTAAATGAATTCGACCTATATCATCAGCCCTGGTTTTTGAAAAAAATATTACTCATTTATAGACTAGTTGTTGCTCAATTCTGAGCCAACAATGTAGACCAATATAAGACTGCACTAATGTGCAGGTAGTACTAGGTCCACATTTTCGCAATTCTTTAACCCTTTCCAACATGTAAACACCTTTGTATGCATCTACAGCACACATTTAAAAAAAAGTGTGGCAAAAGTAGAACTAAGTCATGAAAACCGCATGGAGGTGATACTAATAATGTGATACAGAAGTTATATTATGTAAAACTATCGAAGATGAAATGCACTATCTAGCTATCTATCTCTATCTATCTATCTATCTATCTATCTATCTACTAGGATCTATAACAGGTTGGTGGAGACGCTGGTCTGAATGTGCGTATGCACGAGCTCATAGTAATTGTTTTACGCAACACAAATGAGCCGTCTCGCGAGAAAACCAACATTGTGGACTCGGCGTAAAGTATCGACCCGGATCAGCCTAAGTATGCCGCGCAGGCTTAACCGGATAGACACTTTTCGCCTCCTGTGGATTGTCTGTTACAGGAATCCTTACTCTACACCTCTATCCCCCTGAGACGGAATGTGACGGCGCCGATCAGTCTGCGCGGACTGCGCATGCTAATCTGGGTCGATACATTACGCAGAAGCCATAATGTTGGTTTTCTCGCGGAACGGCTCAAATGTAGTTTGATATTTCACAAAGACCTATCCAGCTGATCACATGAACGTTTCATTAATCTTTTGTCTATTAATGGAAGGCGACACTTTGTCCCTTTTGTCATTTTGCACATATGCATTTCTTCTTCCTCTTAGTAAGATCCCCTGTCGCGGCGGATATTAAGCGATGCACATTTCACAGCCTTGAATTGGTTTGCTTGAATAAGTGAACTGTCGCTATGATATAACTGACATAATGTTCAAAACAGCGCAAAACCCAAATTAAACAAACAAAGCTTCTTCTTTTTCTTTTTCGTTTTCTCGTTATCATTCTTTGTTGTCTTGTCCATTTTATTGAATTCGTCTCATTATTCTTGATATCATATTGTCCCTTTTGTGTGTGAAGCAGATATCATTGAAATAAGGACAATTTACAATCTGTTGCCTTAATGATGTGTAGATATCATATGTTTGATGACAATCCTGTTTCAAACCTTCGTTCACTTTCGACCTGTGAAGTTGTAGATGAACAGTTACTATTGATATGCTTCTGATATGTTCCTCATTTGTCACCCCATTTGGAAAATCTTTCTAGAATACATACTTATTTGAATCAGATAGTATGGATGAGCACAACATTATTTTACGTTTTCCCAAATATCTTATGGCAGGTTTTACTCGAGCTCGGTTCAAGTGTACAGCATGTCGTATACTCGACGACAAAGTTGTTGATTTATAGTTTTAAAAAATAATCAAAAGATTTATTGCTACGTTACAGTTGTCGACAGAAAATATATCAAAAGCTGATTTATTGATATGTTTGCGTTCTAAGTAATTCGAACTTAACCCTTTCTCACACGCTTTTTGACGCCTCTGCAGCAGACGACTTTTGAAAACATTGTCACAAAAGAAGAAATTGCTAAAAACGAGCAATTTCTCCTTTTGCCGCAATATTTTCAAATTCTTTCAGTAAATATACCCTCATTTATAGCGATTTTCTATATTTTTGTCCACATGTTTTGAAATTCGTCTGCTACATATGTGTTGTATGTGGGAAAGGGAGGGTTAAATGTATATAACAATGAGGCACGTCTGTAGATTCTCTGTATTGTTGTATCAGCGTACAGTGAAGATTCTCTGTATTGTTGTATCAGCGTCCAGTGAAGATTATGTGTATTGTTGTATCAGCGTACAGTGAAGATCATGTGTAGTGTTGTATCAGCGTACAGTGACGATTCTGTGTATTGTTGTATCAGCGTCCAGTGAAGATTATGTGTATTGTTGTATCAGCGTACAGTGACGATTCTGTGTATTGTTGTATCAGCGTCCAGTGAAGATTATGTGTATTGTTGTATCAGCGTACAGTGACGATTCTGTGTATTGTTGTATCAGCGTACAGTGAAGATTCTGTGTATTGTTGTATCAGCGTACAGTGAAGTTCTGTGTATTGTTGTATCAGCGTCCAGTGAAGATTCTGTGTATTGTTGTATCAGCGTACAGTGAAGATTCTGTGTATTGTTGTATCAGCGTACAGTGAAGATTATGTGTATTGTTGTATCAGCGTACAGTGAAGATTCTGTGTATTGTTGTATCAGCGTACAGTGAAGATTATGTGTATTGTTGTATCAGCGTACAGCGAAGATTATGTGTATTGTTGTATCAGCGTACAGTGAAGATTCTGTGTATTGTTGTATCAGCGTAAAGCGAAGATTCTGTGTATTGTTGTATCAGCGTACAATGAAGATTCTGTGTATTGTTGTATCAGCGTACAGTGAAGATTCTGTGCATACGGCCCGGTTTTACCAGAGTCGTCACCGTCCGTCTGTATGTTCAGTTAGCGTAGATTTAACTTGTGACAAAAAACAAGAATTGTAGCCCGCTTGATTTTCGCCAATAAAATTTAAAATTATGTGAAAATGAAATGTCATAAAGACCCCTAGAGCGCCAGACGAAGCTTATATGTACATTAACTGTCTTCGTGGAAAAACAACTATGCGGTATGTGTGACAAGTGCAAATATAAATCGGCATACATGTCAATGTGCATAGACTTGACACATTCCCCTTGTCTTATCTATAAGTGTTGAAATAGTTATGTTTGGTCGAAATATATCAATACGAAATGTTGATATCTAATTCCAGCTAGAAATACATAGAAGTTTGGAGATAAACTGACACAACGAGAGTTCATTTATTCGTTACTGAACCCTGGTTCCTCTCTTAACCCTTTCCCACATACAACAAATCTGCAGCAGACGACCTTGAAAACATACAGGCAAAAACATAGAAAATCCCCAAAGATGAATGTATAATTACTGAAAAATTTGAAAACATTGTGGCAAAAGGAGAAATTGCTCGTTTTGAGCAATTTCTTCTTTTGTTACATTATTTTCAAAGGTCGTCTTCTGCAAAGGCATCAGAAAACATTTATATGTGGGAAAGGGTCAAATGTCGAAGTTTGCTTCTCGTGTGACTTATCTGAACTGTAGCATAGTACTACGGGGACTCAATCACGTGCTAGCTTTACTGAGGAATTTGCCTATGTGTCTGACTCAAAGAGTGTTTACTTTGGAAGGTCAAGCGATAATTGGAGGTATCTAGTGGCGGTGATTAGATAAAACGGCAAACAAAGTCGAGCCACCTCTCACGAAACCAGACTCTCAGAAGAGTTCAATAACTGGTAATTTGTATCAAATCAAATGTGGTCAAAGCCGTTCTTCCGAGACCTTGTATATGCTTGTACGTACACAGGAAAAGTCCTGATAAGACTGCGAGGAAGGGACCACTGCTCTTAATTTCACTAGTCGCTTAATCATGTAGGTCAGTTGTCTCATCAAGTGGCTCAATTAGTTTCTGACGATTCGGCAATCAGCATTCCATGCTATGTACAATCAAGCGATACGATACAAATCGGATTCGTTTCATTATCTAGCACATCTATTTTGATTACCAGTCAGTAGTGGTTATCGTATTTTGATTCAGGTACCCATCCTGTAGGTATTCATCCGTTGTATGTTAGTTAGAGTATTCCGCTTTAAACAACAAAGTCGTTGGCAAAGTATGTACGATCCAGGTTATTTAATTTGGTTCAATGTTGAAAACGTTGTTGGAAAATGTTCACAAATTTTAAGGATTTTTTCATTTTCCCCACAACATTTTAAGAAGGTGTCTCCTTCAGAGAGGGTTTCCTTCCTTGGTTCTAATGGTTATCCCTTTCCCACATATAGACGCTTTATGACGCTTCTGCAGCAGACGACTTTTTGAAAACGTTGTGACAAAAGAAGAAATTGTTCAAAAGAAGAAATTGTTCAAAATGAGAAATTTCTCCTTTTGCTACAATTTTGTTAACTCTTTTCAGCAAGAACACATTTATATTCCATACTTCTGTCTACATGTCTTCAAAGTCGTCTGCTGCAGATGTGTTGTATGTGGGAAGGGTTATTGGACACACGTACCTTGTAGGTGTACCATGCCGTTTTCAATAGTACCGTTATTTGAAACATTGGAAATTAAACTTAACAACGCCATAGATAATTGAAAAATAAGATGAAAAACGTGGCATATTTGCACTGGTTTAAGTTTGATGCGGAAGTGCGTGTCAAATATCGAGACACAGAACATACCGACATATGGATGTAGGACGTATATAGATTATACTGTAATTGCCATTTACGTCTCGCCTCAGGAATGCAGGTTCGACAAGTGTTGATCAAGATCAGCATGTGCATATGCATAGTCTGATCATGATATAACCTTTACACATGAATCGATATGTGATTTAGGTAGATCATCGATCATCGATCAGAAACTAACTCGTTTTTAGGCTCTTGCTTGCTGATCTTATATGGCACCAATGTCAGAAAGACTATTTTCCTACGGCGATCCTTATTTATTACCAGAGTTGTTGATGAGGTCCGTATGCTGCTAGTCTCTCATTAACCATCCCTCTGAATTCAATCACGCTATTGGAGACTTTAGTCGCGATTTCAAACAAGTCATTAACGATTCAACGTATACATATCTTTATTTGGTAATCTAAACCAGTGGCCAATCATGAACTTGTTACAAATAACACATGCATATACTTAATAATACTTAATACTGTTTCCCGTTTAAAATAAAACTTATTCCTGTTATGACATGAAAGTGGAACAAACCAGGAATACGGTGATATAAACATATTTAAAATAAGTAAACTGGATCTTGCTTCCAATTGCGTTTAAAACTGCTGAAATTGTATTTCAGCGATTCTGTCCCCGATGTTTAAGTTATCTTTATCTAGAAATAGCCCCTGTAGCCAATCTGTTAACCCTTTCCCTCATATATACGCTTTCTGACGCCTCTGCAGCAGACGGCTTTTTGAAAACATAGTGACAAAAGAAGAAATTGCACAGAACGTGCAATTTCTCCTTTTGCCACAATGTTTTCCACTTTTTGTCATAGGTTATCCACTCAGTTATAGAGATTTTCTATGTTTTGACAAAATACATTCAAAGTCGTCTGCTCCAGAATTGTCGTATGAGGGAAAGGGTTAAGGCATTCGCTTCTAGAGCTTGATGTTAGAAGTTTTTTCTTATATGGCGATAGTAAGGTCAACGCTGATATGGCTGATAGTAAAGTTATCAGCTACTTCAATAATGGTAACGAATGCATGGCCGCTGCCTTTCTAAAGATAGGGTAGACTCTGATAAATAGCATTGTTCTGGACAATATGTCTCAAATGGTCCTTTCAATACGCCATGCCATTTTAAATATGATGCAAATTTGTCTGAGGAAAGGAATTTGTATAAGTGTCTTTGACGCTTGGTTTCAAATCCTATGTACATGACATGCATTACATATATACTGATGTGAAACTATTTCTCAATAGAAAATATGTTTAAACTAATAGAGGTGATGTGTTACTTTTATCGCTCTGACAATAAACATACACTTTGCTTTACTTATAAGAATGATGTAAATAAAAACAATTGAAATGTGACTTAGATGTATCAAAAATTGAAAACATGTGTGACTTAATATGTATCATTTCCTTTATAATTCAACTACCAGTTATCAAATGCCTAGATCAATTTCGATAAATATGAATACTCATTTGAAAGTAAAAAGTGAAATAGCTCATCCTAATTTGGGTACCACCAATACATGGAACTCATTCTCTTTTGACTTACATGTTATAACAATGTACATCGGAATCAATACTATGATGTGTAATAATTCCAGCACAAAAGCAATGACAAGCAAAGCCATAGATCAAATCGCGCCTCTATGCTATAATTTTACAGTAGTCTCTGAGTGTCAGTTGATCTGATTTACCTAATTAATATAAACCATCTGTTAGGCTTACATACAGTTCAGATTTCTGTTCTAACTAACAAGCAACTAGCGACTATTATGTTAGATCAATCTGAATGCATCCTTAGTAGTCCTTAGCTATAGAACAGAACTTACAAAATTTCGTTACTAGAACCACAAATGGCATCGAAACTGGTCGCCACAGTGATCGTGAACAAATAATACTGACGTTTGTTTTCAAAAGTTAAACAAAAATATTGTTGAGTGTGAATTGCATGTTTTATTTCATTGCCCAAAGTATGGTGAATAATTCCTATTCAACTGGTATACAAGCGACACTTACATTACTAACTTTTATTCATTGCTCAATAACGACACTCCTGATGTAATAAAGAAACTATCATATCTCTATACGTTAATGACAAATTAATAAGGACACCATTCTTAGTTTAATAATTTTAGTTAAATAAAAAAATATTATGGGCCGGTGGCCTAAATACTTTCGATAAATATTTGTCATTGTCATTGTCTAGTCATGACCAAAGTTAGACTGCACGAGTACGCTGAAAGGTCAATGGTATCGTCACAACAGTGCAACGTCTCAAGACAAATATAGTGGAGCAGCAGTTCTAGAGAGGTGTCGCTCCTTAAAGATTGCCGAGCCCCGGTAGCTCAGTCGGTAACGACACGGGCTGTCAATACAGGGGTTGTGAGTTCGAATCCCGGCCAACTTTCTTTCTAATGATTGACAAAAGTCAATGCGACATGCGTCATTCGTCTTCCACCAATGGGCTAAGTCTATGTGGAAAAGCAGCCAGTTGCTTGGGAAGATTGTTGTGTGGAGTACTGGTTTGAGAAAACCAGGAAATGCATGAGTAGGTGAACTGGCCGCCTTGATATAAATGAGAAATTGTTTAAAACGCCGTTAAACCACAAACAATCAATCAATCAATCAAATCCTTAAAGATTAACATTTTCTATAGTAGAAACACGTGTGTCACCTCTGAAGGTGAATCCTATCGAAAACATTTCTTCTTTCCAGACAATGTTTTCCACTTCCATACCGTATCCATTTCTGTTCTACAAAGTTAATGTTGTAAGATGGTGCAATGTCCTCGGATAAACTTACGAAGATCGATTCTCCTTCTGGTGTAGCATAATTAAATGCTCCCCATGCTTGAATTCAATTAGTACTTTCCAAGTATTATGTTGATTATCTGTTATTGCCTAATAGATACTTCACTGAGGCATGTCACAAACGTTACTGATCAAACTGCCTATAATGTACAAGCTGACGTAATGCTTAACCTAGAGTGACACATAAAACTGTATAACGGTTAATATTTCTGAAGTCAATGCCGAAATCAGATGAATACACTCGATTCTAGAAATCCTCTCGTCGTATCAAGGTACGAAAAAATCCCTCTTTTATTATAACTGACTTATAGGTAATGACAGTTAATTAAGATTCAGCATAGGGGGTCCTTCAAATATAAGATGTTTCACAGTTAATATATTACAGCCGCGTCTTCCGACTATGAGTGAAGATACCGGCGAGCCTAAACTAGTCGCAACACTCGTCAATACTGTAAAAAGAATAATTGAACAGTTTGTACGCATTGTACCCCGTCTGAGTATTTGTCCCTTCATAGAGGACAATCGCCTCGGTGGTGTAGTTGTAGCGTCCGCCTCGAGTGCGGGAGGTCGCGGATTCGACTCCCGGTCTGGTAATATCAAATAGTTTAATAATGGTAGTAATGGCTGCCCTCCTTATCGCTCAGGATTGCTTGATAACCATTACTTCCGACAGACTGGTGTCAGGCAGAATATACCAGTAGTAATAGTGTCGTACCCAGGAAACGCCGTGATATAACTGAACAATTGTTGAAAGCGTCGTAAAAAAATAAAATTAATCAATGAATGCATCAAAGACCGACTGGTGTGTGCGCATTTACAGTGCTGGCGAGTAAAGTGCATATAAGAAATAAGGAAGCATTATTGATAACACGTGCAATGATTAATTCGTAATTTCACAACGGAAAGCAATATAATTTAAACAGTGCTTTAATAATTAATGATATGCTGCTGTAAATCACCTGCTTTACAGATACATGTACATGTACTTCAAAAGTTATCTCCTTTGATTAAAACGAGTTTCGATTTTGTATCCTTTCCAATCTAGTTAAACGCAATTGACCACGGACACCTGAATTTGTTCAAGGAATTCGATAACTACGGAACCTTCTATAATGCCCGCATTGGTCCTTTAATGTAAGTATCGCTTTTATATAATTATGAAAATGCGACAAAATATTCTAATTGCGTAAGGTTTCCGAGAGTATGATCGATTAATGTGTCAGCGGTCAATTATATACCAGTTTGAAATGTTATCATGTGACAAGTGAAGAACTGCTCAATGTTTTAATCTGAAAAACATGAAGTCAGTGGAATTAATACAGCGGAATTAATACAGCATTCTGATAATTATGAATTCATAAGGTTACGCGTACTAATTTAAACACTTGTTCAGTGGTTTTACTTATTTACAATGAGTCCGCAATTATACAGCATCATCTTCTATGTTCGCCTATATATTATTTACGGCCTACATAGGTTAGAAGGTAAGCTCAAAAGTCACTTTTTGTTTATACCCACCTTTAGTTGGTTGTTCATTCTTATCATTGCATATCTATGTAAATGAAAGTTTACATTATTAAAAGAGTAGAAGGCATTGTGGAGAAAAGTAGAAAATGCTTGTTACAAGCCTTTTCTCCTGTTCAATAGTGTTTTTATAAGCTATCAGGTACAACCGCATCAATATGTTCCTGCATATGAGAAATGGTCACGTACATGGTAGTAAAGACATCGGGCTGAAAAGACTAACGATGATTTAAATAAGGCTAGTTGTACAGCGAATGCTCTTGTGCGGCTGTATGTATACACAGCCTCGCCCGAGCATTCACTTCGTCATATACCACGAGACCCATTTCCATGTGATGCGATTCATAAGCGTAGAGGCATTAAAATGTATCTCCGATAATAAAATATCAATTAAATACATTCCTGTCTTGGAAAGGTTAGCGTCATGTGGGGTTTTAGAATTAATTTGCTGTGGCACTGTTTACGTAAGAATGTCGTAAGTTTAACCCTTTTCCTGACTTTATGAAACTAGTTTTATTTATCGTTGATATTTGGTTACTTGTTTATGTTGTGGCAGTCTACAAGAACTGTCTAAGTTTGCGGTGTGTTACAGTTATATACAATGCAGCATGAGTGAGGCCCGTGTGTATTCTTAACTCTCCTTGGTCAATGTTTAGCAAGGAAAATAGAACTAAATCTGCATACAGATCCCAATATATCGACATAACGAAAAACGGAATTCAGCTGTTGTCAATTAAATAACGTTTTATTCCTAAAAAAATACAATGGAATCGGAAAACAAACAGTGTAACATACTAACAGTAAGACTACTTATGTTCAACATGCATATTGTTCTATCGAACTAATTGGTCGACGAAGCTGTATAGGATCCCCGTTAGGCTAGTGGTTTGTGTTTAGATTTTGCCAAGTGAAATGTAATGAGCTGTGGTAATTTATTACAGTGGTAAAATGAATCTAACCATTTCGATTGATGGGTTTTAATTTATACAAGTTTCTTACTAGTAGGTCGTCTTTAATGACCTTGCTATAACATTATTGAACTAATAATAGCCACGAAATACTGTTTATATCACAATGCAACTTACCACACTTTAAGCATTACTTTTATTTTTCTGTAATTCATGGTATACAATTCTAAAGGGATGTTTAGAGCGAATACTTACTTGGTGTTTCATTTAATTAGAGGGGCAACAGTAGTACATATTATGTTCAACAAATTAATTGCCTAATATATATATATATATATATATAAACCTTTATTTCCTCCATATAATGACGATCAATAATTTACAAGAGAAGAACGAACATGAGGAAACGAAAAAACCGATGCATATACATACGAATATAATACAGCTTTACATGTATGTCGCTATGTGAGTTAAACTGTCCTCTCAGATCCTGTCAGATCCACATGCCGTGTGCGGCCTGTGATCATTATGATTCACACACCCATTTGTATATGCTTTGTGCATACAATCTGTTCTATCTGAAGGGGAACGCTGGATTATAGTCTACCAATGACTATGATACCTCCAATAGAAAACTTCACTGAAACTAAATGAGAAATGTTCAATAAAGGACAAAGACATATAATAAGTAATTATAAATTAACAATGCATCAGGTTATCTGAAAGAACGTGAAACGATATTGAGTCGTCTGCTTAAATTCCTAACTGTGACCTAGCTATTATTTTCTCCCAATGTTATCAAGAGTCGACTTAAATGAAGGCGTCCAAGACGGTGTGTTAGCCTTAAAAGGTTTACTGTTATAACGGTCCATATTCAACACAGAATCAGTCATCTATATAATCTGGCATTGATATATTTATTGCATGTCTGTAACAATTCCAGGAGGAGTGAAGAAATGTAATAACTTTGTTATAGAATGTATCATAGACCTCATGTAAAACGTGAACTAAATTAGTATTTAAACCAAAAACAGCCCCCATATTAACAAATTACACACGACAATTTGCTCAAACGAGTCCCTGCAGGTCTGAACCATATGGATACAAGCATGTTTGTGTGTATGTTTTCAGCTACATGTAAACAAGCGTGTGTATGCATGTTAATCTGAACACGAAAATGTACATATGAGCCCATGTATACACCAAATATGTTGTTGTGTTATTTGGTATGTTTCACGGCTGTATGGTAAAACTTACCACGTGAGTCTATGACTTTCTGGTGAAAAATTAATAAAACTTTAAACTTTTTGATTTTCTCAATCATTGTATGGTACCATGGGGTGACGTAATCGAAAAGGGAGCAACCAACATTATTATTGTTAAGAAAAACTCTATTATATGTTTGAAAAAGGCAACCTTTATGAATCAATAAATTGTATTGACTGATTTAAGAAACAAAAAGATCCAAAATATGTATGTCTTCTACCGTTATTTCAAATCTTTAGACACATTTAATTTGTATTTAATAACTTAACCCCAACTTCCTAGGCTACGCTTTTTTAATAGTTTGCTTTACTACCCTGACGAGCTCCTAGGCTACGCTTTTTTAATTGTTTGGTTTACGGCCCCGAAATTCGGGCGACGTTTTTGCCTATTTGTAAAAATCTGTTGCATTTCTAAACTTAAAACGTTCTTCCCCATACAATGTGTTCATTCTGTCCATTGTATTATTGCTATATGTTGACTATACAGAATGGAATTTCAGAAGGGAGTTAACTCTCGAGTACAAAGGCTATAGGACATTTCGACCGTTAGACTCGGGTAGTTGATCCCATTGGCATATTCGAACAAGGAACTCAAATAATTCGCTACATCTGCTAAATCTTAAAAGGATAGTAGTTAAAAGCTCACATAAAACATTTTAATACAAGAATAAACTTTTTTATATATGTTTTGTTTGTTATCATACTTCTGCTAAACTGGAAGGAGAAAATACTTCCCGCTCTCCTTCCAAAGCGTGTGTCATACTTAACTTATAACCAGAGGCATCAACTCTTAATATATGTTAATATTTAAGCACCTATGTGTTCCGTTTTTGTTAATATACTCCCGTCTTTTGTTATCATACTTCTGCTAAACTGAAAGGAGAATAGACTTCCCGCTCTCCTTCCAAAGCTTGTGTCATACTTAACTTATAACCAGAGGCATTAAACCTTGATATATTTTAATATTAAAGCACCTATGTGTTCCTTCTTTTTTATTTTTGTTAATCTAATTGATCTAGTAAGAGCAGATTTAAAAACGTTTATTGTTAATAAAAGTTAAGAAACTTTAGCTTCTTTGACACATTATAGTTGCAGTCAATGTTAAGCAAACTGTAAACCATATGGTTTTAGGACTACACTTGACATTTTAAAACTAATGCTGTATATCACATAGATTGCAGCATATAAAACGTCTATCCCTACGTCAAAACTGACCCTTTCTGCTCTTGGTAACCTCGTCTTGTTGGTCACATGGAAAGCGCAAACACCACACCATCTACGCCTTGTATTGTCTGAGATATGTTTACAATTTTGACATTTTGAAAGGGGGCATTTATCATGGCTAAATAAGTCTAGTTCTGAAAGCAGAGGGGCTAGCGTAAACACGGGGATCATTGATTTGTATCCAGTGCATATTGAATGTATTGTTTCGTAAATTGAAATGTCGAATAATGAATACATATCAAGGACAGTTTACTGTATACATCTATGTAAACTGACCTTGTTAAATATTCATCATTCGACAGTTCAATCTACACGGACAATACTTCTATCACGGCATTTGCATTTACCGTGTTCACACTCAGTAAATTTAGAGCTCTAGATAAGGTGCTTGTTGTATGTTATAAACTCCTTATTTAGCCCTCTAACCTTATGTTGTGGGTACTCAAAAGATTTATCTCATTAAGACGATTGTTTTTCAGTACCCACATCATAGGGTTTTATAAAATAATATGAGTGATATTGTGGGGGAAAGAGCCGTATACCCCCACCCCCTTATCTGGACCTCTTCAGTTTATTTTAGCTACGTCTGGTGATTTCCGGATATTGTGGCGTATGCGAAAAGGTAGGTAAATACGAACATCTCATCAGAGTATTTACTATTAGCCAGCAAGTAATGAAGCCCTAAATGTACATGTATCTTTCCAAAAATAATTACACTCGTAGCCGTTTTTGTAGTACATATATTTATATTTAAATGATACCGCCTCTATACCGGATACAAGAGTTCGATCCCCGGTCAGTTCATACAAAATACTTTAAAATCTGAAGTAATGGATTCCCTTCTTGGCACGCAGGGTTGTGGGTACATACTTACAAGTGACGCGCTTGGATAACATTCACCAACAGTACAAGTAATATACGCTGGAAAAGCAGTGATCTAACTAAAATAGTGTAAACTGCGGCGTCAAACGCCATACGAACAAACAAACAAATATAACTCGTAATAAATGAAGATTCGCAAATCTACTGATTGCAAAACTTTGGTATTACGAGATATCGAAGAACGGTCTCGGTGACTTATACGATTCCATTGTAATTGCATCAGTTAACTAGATTTGCATTTAAGGCAACGAATAAAAATAAAACATTACCCGACATATAACCTTATTAATATCCATGAAAATATTCGGTATGTCTGTAGAAATGAACAGCAATATAACCAATTGACGAAAAATATAACATGCGAGTAATATAATGGTTCATGTTCAATTTCCGGATAATAGCTTAAACATCAATTTTGATTCAGGCCAAATTGAGTCTACCAATACAGACGACTTTTAAAAGTAAATGTTGCGAAATAACAAATTGTTTTTAACCAGTAATACCTCATTTTCACGCAATGTATTAAGATATGTACTAACATTTAACTCCGATTTCTCAAAACGGCACACGTGTTTTCAGAGCAGACGACTTTCGAACAGCACAGCATGTAAGTGGTTAAACACCCAATTGATTCAAATATGAATCTTTTCAATATAGATTGATTCAATCCAAATTGATTCAATCCAAATTTATTCAATCTTAATTGATTCAATCCAAATTGATTCAATCTTAATTGATTCAATCCAAATTGATTCAAATTCAAATTGACATTGATTCAATGATTGTGGAAAAGTTGGCTTATATCAATAATTGAGACACGTCTAAGAGAAAACTGTTGTGACAAAATATAAATTTCTCCTTTGGTCAGAATGTTTTCCATATCTTTCAATTTCCAAGACGTGTTTTAAGTGTCTGCTGCAGATGTGTTGTATGTGGGCAAGGGTTTAATGTGACACCCTATCAACTCAAGCCGTTTATCAAGATTCAGAACCTTCTCTTCTCACTGAATTGGACGTTAGTACAGAGGACTCTTGATAAGTCATACATCTGATAATTCGACTTTATTGTATATGTACCTACACATAGCATGCAGATTGTCACGCGCAATGCAAACACGACGGATTCAAATTCCGGAACCAAATATATGGATATGGCACGTCATTTCTGTGATATGACGTCATTGAAAAAAACAATTCCGTTCATTCACAATGTAATAGTGGATGTGGTTCACACGCCTATCCTAATTTTTATTATATGAGTAAATTGTGTTATTTGGTTATTTAAAATATAGAATTGTGTATATTTTCTTTAATCTGTCTTTACAGTTATACAAAATAAATGATAAAAGGAAAAAATGTAACAGTAGCGATATCTTGCTTTGTATTGTCTACTTGGGGCGTGGACAATTTGAAACCTCTCTCGAGCATCGGTCTCGCGAGATATCGATTTTAAACGCCATTCGTAGTACAATACCAAAACCGGTATCGCTACTGCAACATACTATTCCCTTTGTATTGTTTCACTCGAACCAATACCTCGGGTAACGGATCTGTCTTTTGAAAACAGTATAGCAGCAATTCTGATTACTCAGATGAGAAATCTGAACAGCTGGTGTGCTATTTCTGTTTACTTCATATGATTGTAATGAACTACGAAGCGGATATATCATATCAATGAATAAACCATGATTCGATGGTCCTCGTACATAAATAACTAGAACTAGAACTTATTTGTGGATACCTTTCGACTCGCAAGAACTCTGAATATATCTAGCATATAACAGATTGATAACATTGCAATTCTTTATAGCAATTTTTAATGGATATTAGAAAATGCGTTATTTGATAACGCTTCGATTTGTATGTTCATGAACTCTTTCCCACATACATACACATTATGACGCCTCTACAACAATCGACGTTTGAAACATTGTAGCCAAAGAAGAAATTTATTATAATGAGCAATCTCTCCTTTTGCCAAACTGTTTTCAACTTTATTCAATCATTCTAATTTCATTTAAAAAGAGTTTCCATCTGTTTAACTAAACGTTTTCAAAAATGTCTGCTGCAGATTTATGTTATGCGGGAAATATTAAATATTATTGAGTTTCATAGGACGGAGCTTTTCATGGTGGTCTAATAAAAAGGAATCATACAGTTATGAGATTATGTTTTTTGAAGACCTAGAAGTCATTCCAAGAAATTGATTACATTCCTAAAAATGTAAACTGATACGATCGCCGGTAAACACTTTCCTCCATACATACACAAATAAAGCCGATGAAACTTACGAGTGTGTAAAACATTATGAGCAATTACTAATTTTCCTTTTATGTTTTACACTGCAATATTAAATTAATTGTTCAAACTGTTTAGACACTACATCTTGCCTGAGTCTGATACATTTTTATTACTGGTAAATTAAAAGACCCGTTGTAGATAGAGTGCATTCGAGTATAAAATGGGTCTTTTATTGCTTTTACTTTGAATAACGAAATGAAATATAATAATTGTTTCACGAATATCAGCCCATCCTTGATGCTATTAAATGATATCCTATGTCATACCAGATATAACATTATACAGCTTTCAACAAAACGTTTCAATGATATCAGGGCGTGTTCTATGCGCATTACCAGAACCTTTATCCAGTACAGAGGACTCGATAAGAAGGAGTAAACTGGTCTTTTCCAACAATATCTCTCTCATGACTACATTAAACCCTATGTTGTGAGTACTCAAAAGAATCGTCTCACTGAGACGATTCTTTTGAGTACCACAACATAGGGTTTTTTGGTCAAATAAGGATTAGGGGATGTGAAATACTCATTGTATCTAGAGTTCTGCGTGAGTAGTAAGAGCGTGAGTCGTTATACTATTTCCGCAAATACTTAGCGTCGCTAATACTTATACCATCCTGAAAGTCTTCGACATGTTTCGTCCGCGGATCCTCTCTCGCCATTGCACTACAGAGTCAGTTGAGTCCGCGGATCCTCTCTCGCCACTGTACTACAGAGTCAGTTGAATCCGCGGATACTCTCTCGCCACTGTACTACAGAGTCAGTTGAGTCCGCGGATACTCTCTCGTCACTGTATTACAGAGTCAGTTGAGTCCGCGGATCCTCTCTCGCCACTGTACTACAGAGTCAGTTGAATCCGCGGATACTTTCTCGCCACTGTACTACAGAGTTAGTTGAGTCCGCGGATACTCTCTCGCCACTGTACTACAGAGTCAGTTGAGTCCGCGGATACTCTCTCGCCACTGTACTACAGAGTCAGTTGAGTCCGCGGATACTCTCTCGTCACTGTACTACAGAGTCAGTTGAGTCCGCGGATACTCTCTCGCCACTGTACTACAGAGTCAGTTGAGTCCGCGGATACTCTCTCACCACTGTACTACAGAGTCAGTTGAGTCCGCGGATACTCTCTCACCACTGTACTACAGAGTCAGTTGAGTCCGCGGATACTCTCTCACCACTGTACTACAGAGTCAGTTGAGTCCGCGGATACTCTCTCGCCACTGTACTACAGAGTCAGTTGAGTCCGCGGATACTCTCTCACCACTGTACTACAGAGTCAGTTGAGTCCGCGGATACTCTCTCGCCACTGTACTACAGAGTCAGTTGAGTCCGCGGATACTCTCTCGTCACTGTACTACAGAGTCAGTTGAGTCCGCGGATACTCTCTCGTCACTGTACTACAGAGTCAGTTGAGTCCGCGGATTATCGCAGTTATGCCGTGGTTCACAACGAACATGTCCATACTTACGAGGAGTCATTCTACTCGAATACATCAACCAACACGGCTGTCATGAAATCCTACTGCATATCTACGCCGGCTGATCAGGGTATCTTTCTATTCACTGCCCAATCATATCAATTTAGATCCAGACTAGAATACGTATATGCATAGATATCACTTATTTTACAGTTGGGCATAGTTATCGTGACAATGTGAAAAGCTACACGTTTTTTAGAGACGCGACCCAAATTAGGTTAGGGTTTGAAATTTGATTTTCACTAATTTACACCATGAACAAATCAGTGGAAATGTTCTAATTTTTGTTTTCAGAGTGATGCTGTGATATATGTCATTAACAAGAAGGATTCACACGCTTTTCCTGCTCCGTTAAATTGTGTCATGTTGATTTTCTAGAAAGGAATGTATCATGATTTTAGGACATGTTTTTAATCAACAAAAGCAATTCAAATCATTACCTTTCCTACTTGGAGAGCAATTTCGCCTTTTGTCACAATGTTTTCAATTATATTACTTTAATTCATAGAATCTTTTTCATATTTTTACCCAGATGCTTTAAAGTCGACTACTATTTACGTAGTTTAAACATATTTATTTCCAATATGTGTAAGGAAAGACTGAATAATTCAACAAAACATGTTTATTTGTAATAGAAAGAAAGACGCGTTCGCTGTAAGTTCTTAGGAATAAAAAGCTAAAATTACTAAAATTAAGTACTCATATACTTAATATGGATGACATACCGAGGGCTTGGCGTGAAACGGTTGTAACTAAAATTGGTATTTTGTTACCAAGGTTAATCACCTCGCCATAAAGTCTTTAAACACGTTAAATAATTGTTCTATGTAAACAATGGAAATTTAGGTGCCATTGCTCGTTCTGAGCAATGGCACATAAATTTGCATTGTTTACAAAGCGGTCAAAATTGCTCTTAAACCGGCGTTTTCAAAATAGGTTTTTAGTTACAACCGTTTCACGCCAAGCCCTTGATACTACGTTTTAAAAAAACACTGTGGGAAAATGAGAAAATGCTTTTTCCCCACAATATTTACAGTTGTGTCGAAGTACAATTCCAAATTTCCAGACATGGTTGTATAATTATTTTCCTCCGATGTTATGAAACAGACGACTGTTGATATATCACGTGGGCTTATCGGTTAATTGTTTTCCATCGCTATCTCTGGTATGAAGGAAATTAATTAAAAGAAGATACTGACAGATGCATCAGTAGGTTAACTGACACTGCTGTTTATTTTGAAGTAATTTGATCAACATATCATTTTGTTAATTAGCGCAGATGTAAGCGATTAGATCCTTAGCTATTGTTACATGTTCCTTAACAATTTGTCCGCATACACACGCATTTAACATTGTGACAAAAGCACAAATTGCCTTTTGCAACATTGTTATTAACTCTATTAAAATTGTTATACTTTCATTTGCAGAAAACTTTTCATATTTTTCCAAGATGTTTTCAATGTCTTTTGCTACAAATGTGTTGTATGTGGAAAGGGGTTAAGCCTCAGACTGGACATAATCAATGTGGACTCGGCGACAACTCAAACATGGGAAAATGTCGAATAGATCTATATGGTTTGGCTCGAACAATGTTTTGAAACGGACCTTTTGAAAAAAGCAGTTCTGATTGATATCAGAACTGCTGCTGTGCTGTTTCATTTGGTATGATTTTATCACGGACTCGTATGTATAAATGAATAACTAAGCTGACAATACGTATCTCGAGCACGTCGATAACTCGAACATTTCGATAACTCGTATACGTTGATAACTCATACAGGTCGATCACTCGAACATGTCGAAGTACTCTATTGAATCTTTTCAAGTTCGAGTCCACTGTATTTTCATTTTAATAGGTAAACACTGATGCTTTTTCTGTGACAGACTTGAGCATTTTCATAGTCTGAATCGGTGTTATGTTCAAAGAAACGCACAACTTGATCACTGTGCGCTGTTCTTCTGCATCACATTTTGCCTTCCATATGTTCAGATAACGCAGACGTCAAATTCGCAATTGACTTTGACATTTGCAGGAAATGACGTCGAAGTGACGTCAACACTAACGTGCAAAATGTAACGTTTTCGCGCCATTTTTTGTTTGTTTTCGCACTTGCCATGACTTTTCAATAAACAAAGTTAGTTTTAGTTTTGACCTGTGCCACAAAACAAAATATTCATTGGAAAAACGTGGTGTTATTATCTGATTTAGCATTTTGTACTATATTTAATATTTCTACAGACATAATTCATATTATGAAGCTGATTTTTTTTAAATTAAGAATGTCCACGAACCTTTCGGACACACCTCGTATATCTTAACTTTAGGAATTTACTCAAGTCTACCCCAGGTTCTTCATGAACGTATACATGTATTATATATAGGCGTGACGAAAACTTAGATATTTTTGAAACTCAGACATTGAGCGTGCGAAAATATAAATGTATACCCAGTATTACCGATTTATAAGTTACTTAATATTGGTGCGTTCATGTCACCTTATTTGATATTTACTCTGGTTTAAATGTTAGCGATGTTTATTTAAACGTCCTGCTTCTTCACTTGTTTACAGTAAATGTACGCTATCGAAAAGTGTGCTTTGTGGACAGTAAGCATATTAGATCTAAATGCGAATGCATAATCTCGCAATTTTACTCTGATCTTCACAATTAACTTCTGACAAGGATTCGTATTTCAGCTTGCGTATTATGAACTTTAAAGATAAATTGAAAATTTGAAAGATCAAAATATTTGTCCATAATGTTGGTTTTCTCGTGGGACGACTCATACCATTTATCTACTTTTCCTACATACTGACGCGTTTTGATACTTCTGTAATAGACGACTTTGGAAACATTTTGGCAAACAAAGAAATTGTTCATGCTGTTTTGTGTATGAAAAGGGTAGCATAAAGCAGTTATGACAAACACATGTAAGATGCAAGCACATTTGAGCCGTCCCGCGAGAAAACCAACATGATGGCCTCTGCGTAATGTATCGACCCAGATCAGCCAGAGCAGTCCGCACAGACTAGTCCGGGCCGACACATTCCGTCTGAGGGGGATAGAGGTATTGAGTTATGATTCCTGAAACAAAAAATCCACAGGAGGCGAAAAGTGTCTATCCGGGTAACCTGCGCATCATGCTTATGCTGATCCGGGTTGATACTTTACGCAGAGCCCATACAGTTGGTTTTCTAACGGGACGGCTCATTTTTATATAACCAGATTCGAACCCTATCCTCAGGAATATTGTACTGCCAAATACTTGTACAAAATGAAATTCTATTGTATTTTTAAATTATTTTCTTCTAATATTATCTTAGACTCCTCCGAAATTTAAACGACGCAGGAGAAAAACGGGGAAATAATCAATATCTGTAAGTCGGGTTTTTAGACATAGTAGAAAACATTGTGGGTTAAGAAAATATTACTCGTCTAAGCATTTGTTCTTTCACCACACTGTTTTAAGAAATAGATAGAACCATGAAAGAAATTGTTTATACAAAGTCAAGAGTTGATTAAAAATAATGATTCCATTACATAAATAAACATGCGAGGTGTTAACATATCATTAAGATGATTCAATCAAAATTGGGATTTCCTCCCATACAAACATAGACTTTCAGTTCGGCTAATGTACATCATTTAACACAGTTTAGCAATAGCCCTGGCTCTAACTATGATACTGATTTATAATAGGCATTGAGTATACATGTAGTTAGTGTAAAAAGACTAGCTCTCACGGAGTAGATTCGTAACTTGTCTGTGTATATAAGCATACAGTTGGAGAAGCTTGTAAGAACATTTGTGGAGGGCGCACGTCAATTGTTAATTGGGGAATGAGTGTGTTTCATGCCATGATCATTAATGTTCTTTGCCAAAGTCCGGGGCATCCCAAAACTGAATGTTAACGCGATTGTATTCAGCGATCTGCTTTACTATTCCTTTGCAACATGCAAAGGCACATTGACGCATCTGCTCCAGCCGACTTTGGGAAACATTGTGCCAAACGAAGTAAAAAAGTTCATAATACTTTTTGTAATTTCTTTTCTGTTCATTTATTAGAGATGTATTTTTTGATTCATTAATATACTTTTTCCTGATGTTTACTAAAATGTTTTCAAAGTCGGCTGCTGTAGGTACGATTTGTTTTGGCAATGATTAATTGAAGGGCTGCAGGCAGATTAGATTGTCTCATCATATTGATTGATCGGCGTGTGATAGTCAAAAAGCCCGCTTTCCAATGATGTGCTTTGAAATCCCATAGATACTGATGTGCAGATATGTACGTATGGTTTTGATAAGTTATCAACCAGTGTATATGTATCACTTAGGAACATAGGCCAAATCAGGAATGGACGACTTTGTTTGATTCCTGAAAAATGAGGAGAACAAAAAGGAGCTGTTCTCTTTCATTAGCACACGTATCTCCAAGGCTGAAAAGGGTGGAAAACTGCTCCTGATTACCCGCTTCGAGAACATGCTCTCCAACAAGCAGTGTGACCTCACAACACTTCAACTTTGCAACCATTCCGAGGCGGACACCATGATCCTCCTACATCTGGCACATGCGGCAAAGCAAGGTAATACAGCAGCCTATGTTCGCACTGTGAACAGCGATGTCGTAGTTTTGACAATCCGGTTGTTCGAGTCCCTCAGCCTAGCAGAGCTCTGGGGTGGCTTCGGTACTGGTAAAATGACTAGCCATACCAGTCCATACCATCAACTCTGATCTTGGTTCGTCAAAATGCTTGGCATTACCCCTCTTTCACAGCTTAACGGGGTGTGACACGACTTCACAGTGTATTTGATGATACAGCATGGGCAGCATGGACAAGCATACCGGATCTCACTGACACACTAGTGACTCTCACGCATGACCCTGACCTCTTCATGTTTGAGTCTGTGCATATGAAGCGTCTCGAACGCTTTATCATAGTCATTTATTTTAATTTAATTGTTCCTGATTAAATTTATTGATTTTTTAGTGACCTTGAAGGGTAAACTTGACCTCAGATCATTGAAATAACATATGAATCGGATTCCCTGACCCCTAAAATATGGTATCATTTATGATTCTAGCCCTTTTTGTTTTTCAACTGCGATTGACATACTATTTGATTATGCCAATATGGCGCCACTCCCTTTCTTCCAAATTAGACGTATTTGCAAAAAAAAAAAAACCTCATCTTTGCTTAGGAAAGGAGCTTAGAACAGCATTTAAAACCCCTGGAATAAATGGAATGCCAAAACAGGAAAGCAGCACGACCTCTTTCCACTTGATGCGGTTCAAACGTTTGGATGAACGTAAGATAGAAAACACAATTAGTACGTGAGATGTCAATTCTCTTGCGTCCGACATTGACTTATGGAAATTGAATTTACCGAGAGAGTAAAACACCCGTTAGTGTTGCGCTGATTCTGAATGTGCCAGTTTTGGGAATTGTTCGTGTGTTTAACCCTTTCCCATATGCATACGCTTTCTGACGCCGCTGCAGCAGACGAATTTTGAAAATATTTGTGACAAAAGGAAAAACTGCTCATAGTGATTAATTTCTACATTAACCACAATATTTTCAACTTTATTCAATTATTGCACTTTCATTATTAGAAATGTTTAAATATTTTGCCTAGATGTTCTCAAAGTCGTCTGCTGTAGATCTGTTGTATGTGGGAAGGGGTTAACGGAATGGTGCAATGTTATAAAACACCTCAATATGTAGGATAACTTATCAGAAACATTGTCAGTGCAGCTGGATCATTTTCAGCTTATCTCATATATTTTCTAAACGAAAAAAAGACCAGAAAAAATGGCAGAAAATTGATGAGCTAGTGTCAGTACAAAAGCTTGCTTAAAATAATGTTTGTGTTTATACTCACTTTATTTCTAAACTTCGAAACTTATTTCTTTAAAAATTGATTGAACTCGCCCCTCCAACACATTCTGTAAGGATAATGGTCTTTCGACTTAGACGTCATGTTAAGGTTTTGTCTTTTTACAGAAGTCGGTTCTTTCAAAATCAGAATATTAGAGCAATTTCTCCGTTTGTCGCAATGTTTTTCAAGCACCGTCTGCTGCAGAGACATCCGAAAGGAAAAGGTTAATTAGAAAGTAATATAATTATTGATCCCTTCTCTACATCAACTAATCTTATCTGAGTATTGACAAGTGTATCCATACATGTGGAATTATACATTCGGTATTTTATTGATAAGAAAAACAAAACTGTGCGTGTATTTCACATTTGTAATCACATGTATATTGATAAACAATCAAAATCAACCCTGCACATTGATGACGGCATCAACATGCGATTTTCTATATGTATTTTGCATTAATCTTGTTACAATTGCAGCTTATTCTCGGAAACTATATAAAGCCAGGATTTCAATATTGTGAACATTTTCTCATCATCATTAGACGCCCTGGTGTAATTCAAAAAACCTCAACTGTATAAAATCAGAGTTTCGATAAATTATTTGAGCCAGTACACGGAAAAAGGTACAAGATGCTATTTCTGAAAAGTGTATGTACAGAGAAAATCTTGTCCTCCTGCTCAGTCTTATCAAATAAACACAAGTTGACAGAAACTTCTTACAAGCTTGTCTATGTAATATTTGAACAGTGTATATTTTGATTGGACTGTGCGGATACACATGCTAATCTGGTTCTACACTTTTCATAAAAGCCTACTTTAACATCGCACCAATCTTAAACCGCAATATTAGCACAGACATACCTTCATCCAGTCCGGGGTCTTATTGATTGATTGAGTGTTTGTTTGACGCCACAGACATACCTTCATCCAGTCGGGGGTCTTATTGATTGATTGATTGCTGGGTGTTTGACGCCACAGACATACCTTCATCCAGTCGGGGGTCTTATTGATTGATTGATTGCTGGGTGTTTGACGCCACAGACATACCTTCATCCAGTCGGGGGTCTTATTGATTGATTGATTGCTGGGTGTTCGACGCCACAGACATACCTTCATCCAGTCGGGTTTTTTATTGATTGATTGATTGCTGGGTGTTTGACGCCACAGACATACCTTCATCCAGTCGGGGGTCTTATTGATTGATTGATTGCTGGGTGTTTGACGCCACAGACATACCTTCATCCAGTCGGATTTTTTATTGATGGATTGATTGTTTAGTGTTTGACGCCACAGACATACCTTCATGCAGTCAGGGGTTTTATTGGTTGATTGATTGTTTAGTGTCTGACGTCACAGACATACCTTCATCCAGTCGGGAGTTGTATTGATTGATTGATTGTTTGTTTGACGCTACAGACAAACCTTCATCCAGTCAGGGGTCTTACTGATTGATTGATTGATTGTTTGATTGACGCCACAGACATACCTTCATCCAGTCGGGGTTTTTATTGGTTGATTGATTGTTTGGTGTTTGACGCCACATACATACCTTCATCTAGTCCGGGGTCTTACTGATTGATTGATTGTTTGTTTGACGCCACGGACGTACCTTCATCAATTCGTCAGTTTTATTGGTTGATTGATTGTTTAGTGTTTGACGTCACAGACATACCTTCATCCAGTCGGGAGTTTTATTGATTGATTGATTGTTTGTTTGACGCCACAGACATTCCTTCATCCAGTCAGGGGTCTTATTGATTGAATGATTGTTTGTTTGACGCCACAGACATACCTTCATCCAGTTGGGGTTTTTATTGGTTGATTGATTGTTTGGTGTTTGGAAACTCTATAAAAGTGGGAAAATAATTATTGCATAAAGTTAAAAACATTATGAAAAAAGAAAAGTTTTGGGCAATTGCAATGTTGGCTTAATTTAAACAATGATTGCTGCAGATACGTTAAAATGAGTCTACATATTGGATAGTGATAACAGAGAATTATATCGACATAACAGTATTTAAATAGAATCCCGTGTATGGGAAAATGTACAAGGTGACTTTTGTGAACAATGTGGATTCAGATCGGCCTGTGAATCTACACAATCGGAACAAGATCTACACTGTTCAAATATCACTTACACAAGCTTGTAAGAATCTGCTTTTAACTTGAGTAGATCCTGATTAGAATAAGCAGATGGGCAGGCTGATCTGAACAAAGACTGTTCAAAAATGCCAATATATGAACCTTTTTCTCATACACTGGCTCATATATTCATCAATCCCCTAAATGAGACGTTCCACGAGAAAACCAACAGTGTGGACTCTGCGTTAAGTATCGACCCGGATCAGTCGAGGCATGCCGCGCAGCCTAATCCGTACAGACATGTTTCACCTCGTGGATTTTCTGTTTCAGAAATCATTGCTCTATACCTCTATCACTCTGAGACGGAATGTGTCTGCCCGGATTAGACTGCGCGGACTGCGCAGGCTGATCTAGGTCGATACATTACGGAGATTCAATAATGTTGGTTTTCTCGTGGAACAGCTCAAATGGTTTATTTCCAAGGTTTATTCCGTAGTATGAGGAAATATAACCCCGTGTTCTGTCGTCTCGATAACGGAGTCTGTGTATCACATTACCCTCACATTATAAAACCATTATTTTATCGTTATCTGCTGATATGAAAATTGTTATTCAATAATGCATAAACATCGAGAAATTACTGACAGTGAAAACGCAATGGTCAAATCTTCTATTGTGACTGGGGAATTATTCCAGGGGAATGTAACGATAATCGTAGATATTGCGAATATAGGCAATAAGAGAGTGCTCTTTCTGGTGTGTCTGTTTCCATCACGATTTTGTCCATTCAGTCGTCAATAGTTGGCAATTAAACGATAATCTAGCAGAATTTCTTGCTGAAACATTTCTGGAAACACCAGATCGGACTGTTCTGGATCTACACTAGTCGCAAAATCCTTACGGTTAATTTGCACAGAGCACCGCTCATTTGTCTATAATAAATATGTCTTTAACAACCTAAAACTTATTAAAATGTAGGGTTGGTTTTTTTATTTTTTATTTAGAAAACTGCATTCATTCAACTATGAAAACAAACCGCCTAGGTGGTGTAGTGACAGAGCGTCCGCCTCGTGTGCGAGAGGTCGCTGGTTCGATCCCCGGTCAGGTCATACCAAATACTTTAAAAAAAAAGGTAGTAATGTCTGCCCTCCTTGGCTCTAAGAGTTGCTGGGTTAGAATAACGACTGACTGACTGGCTGACTGACTGACTGACTGGCTGGCTGACTGACTGACTGACTGACTGACTGGCTGACTGGCTGACTGGCTGACTGACTGACTGACTGACTGACTGACTGACTGACTGGCTGACTGACTGACTGGCTGACTGGCTGACTGGCTGACTGGCTGACTGACTGACTGGCTGACTGACTGACTGACTGACTGGCTGACTGACTGACTGACTGACTGGCTGACTGACTGACTGACTGACTGGCTGACTGACTGACTGGCTGACTGACTGACTGACTGACTGGCTGACTGACTGACTGACTGACTGGCTGACTGACTGACTGACTGGCTGACTGACTGACTGACTGGCTGACTGACTGACTGACTGGCTGACTGGCTGACTGGCTGACTGGCTGACTGACTGACTGGCTGACTGACTGACTGACTGACTGGCTGACTGGCTGGCTGACTGACTGACTGGCTGACTGACTGACTGACTGGCTGACTGGCTGGCTGACTGGCTGACTGGCTGACTGGCTGACTGGCTGACTGGCTGGTGCCAGGATAAACTTACCCAGGAAACGCCTTGATTTAACTGAACACATGTTGAAAGCGGTGTTAAACACCAAACAATCAATCCATCAATCCACTGTGAAGATATGTCTCTGTTAGAAATCATTTCCGTCTTGTTTTTAAGGAAGGCGGAATGTAGCTTTGAAAGTTCAATCATCTATCATTTAAAAGCTCCTTTCCGTGTACGCTATCTGTCTTCCCATCGAAAGGAATCGATCATGCATTTTCAATGTAATAAAATCCACGAGACTTGAGATAACCTTTATCATAACTGACAAACTTAGTTTACAATCTATTTTGAGCTGGCGAAAATGGCTGGTGTTGCAATAGCCGAGCATTGGAATACTCACCGTTCTACCAGAGTCTTCACATTGTATCTGTAGCATGTAACAGAACTTTATATGTAATTGTCGAGAAACGTGTAGTACTGTAGTCCTCCTTACATCTTGATGTGGTGTCCAAACAGAGATGTAATACTTCCCTATTTGTGTATCAAGGTGTGGTTATACCAATGTGGGCAGGGAGACACAAAGGGATCACGGATGCATCGTCGGCTGTCTGACTGGCCATCAGTACATTCGTTCATCTGTCTGTCTGTCTCGCCTTTATTTACTGAGATATTGACAGGAGATACATGTGTCCATTCAAATAGTCTAATGAACATCGTTTTACCCTAATAGTCATCTGGGACTTATCCTAATACAGGCGATGTTTAACGCCTCTGCGCCAGACTTCTTTTGAAAATAATGTAAAAAAAAGATAAAACTTTCGTTCGTGGTGAGCACAATGTCTTTCTCTTGCTTTATTTTTGTTTCATCTGTCTTTTTTTTTTGTTTCATCTGTTTTTATTTTTGTTTCATCTGTCTTTATTTTTGTTTCATCTGTCTTTTTCTGTCTTTATTTTTGTTTCATCCGTCTTTTTCTGTCTTTATTTTTGTTTCATCTGTCTTTATTTTTGTTTCATCTGTCTTTTTTTTGTTTTTCGCATTGAAGCACTTTAATGTGTTCCTATTTTTTATGTTTTCGTTAGATTTTAACAAATTAGAATTGTAAAAAATGGTATTTAAGAGATGTGTATAAAGGACAACTTCTGTATCATTTCAATATTATTTCAAAATGAGTATTTTATAGCCAATGATAGCGCGTCTTGAGACTGTCAAGTAGTCATTAAAGTGTCTGTTTAATGCATGCACGTCCTTTTTATGACACAAACGAGCCGTCACACGCGATTTGGGATATTGTTGTATTTGCGTAAAGTGAAGAGTCAGATGAGCCTGTGTATACGCACACTCTCTACAAGTCTTAACATAGTCTTCACTGTCCGTCTCTATATATTGTAGCTCTAGCATGATTAATACTTTCATTCTTGAACATTTACAAATAAAGACCAACTAATATCACGCTCATGCATTTTCAACCCTTTACCATATGTCGATGAATGTTGACATCAGAGTATTTTGAAACATTGTGACAAAAGGAGAAATGGCTCATTATGAGCAATTTCTCCTTTTGCCACAATGTTTTCAATAATTAAACTTGCCCTTATAGAGATTATGCACAGTTTTGCCTATATGTTGTCAAAGTCGTCTGTTGATGATTTATATTATGTTGTATATTGTGAAGGCTTAATACAAATGATACCGCGGACAGCGCAGGCTGATCTGGTCGATACATTCCGCAGATGTCTATCGCCGCAGCTGCATTTTGGGGCATTTTGAGAAAAAATGTGTAGGCACGTGCCTACAGTGCCTAAAGGGAGCTACGCCCCTGACAAACGGAGAAACTGCTCGATATTAGCAGTCTCTCAATTTGCACCATTATCTCAAAAGGTCGGCTGCTACTGATATGTCAAGCTACGGTTGCAATTGCGAATTGGTTGCTTTATACAAGTCAGACAAATATGGAAAGATGTCCAATGATAACGTTTGTATTGTCCAAGTCCAGTATTTTTCATTCATCGCGTTAAATTTAAATGTCTATTGAATGTAGATGTTACTCTGATGAGACATTTCTAGTGTCGTCTGCTTACTTATGTATATTTAACCCTTTCCCAAATACAACAAATATGCTGCAGACGACTTTCGGAAGATCTAATCAAAATATCGAAAATATCTATAAATGAAATAATATTTATTGGATAGAGTTGAAAACATTGTGGCAAATGAAGAAATTGTTCGTTATAAGCAATTTCTCCTTTTAGTCACAATAATTTCAAAAATCGTCTCTGCATATACGTCAAAATACGTCTACTAGCTTAAACTGGTTTATTGGGATATATACTGGTTATATGCTTGATTTTCGAAGAACACGAGTAAAATCAATAATAACATTTCCTAATTAATAGTCACGAAGCAGCACTAATTAAACATAAATTCCCCTGGCTAAATATGTTCTAGCTTTCGTGCATTAGTTTGCATGTATGTAATAATTGTTATGACGATGAACCACATGTGTTCAATTCTAAAAAAGGCATCGGCTCTGTTCTATATATAGTTCGAATTCCGTGCTGGCGGTGTAATATTTTGAAATTTCCCACCCTCGGCACGAGAAGCGGAATAATATTCAATCAGCAGATATCGAATGGGATTACCGTTATATTGCTTGACGCGGCAACATTTTCCACATACAGCACGTGAACAGCGATGATAGCATAGCAGTTGCAAGAATAGAGCAGTATAAGTATTGATATAAGTAAGACCTTTTTCATAATCGGTAAAATAAAAAGATGTTGGGAAAGGGGCAATGCTTAGCCAATGCTAATAGAGAATATTCCAGAGTAACATATATAGTAATCGAAGGTATTTTTTTTTTTAATTGATAACTTGTTTGGGCAGCAACATCCATTCTTTTACTTGACTAACGCGAAAAGCGAACTCAGGTCTGCAGCTTTCAATGCTGACTCGCATATCTCCACACCACTAAGGTTTTACTAACCAATTCTTTATAATTATCGAACATTTCTCACTGAAGATTTACTGGTGTGCCAGAGTTTTGTTCACCGAAAAGGGGGAAATGAAATAATGAATCACGGGCATATATTTTCTTCCGAGACTTTATAATACTGGCGCTCCCTCTCGAAGTATTAACAGCTCACATATCCAATCAGCGTGCATTCTTCTGCATCGGATTATAACTATCATATTCCTAGACTTAATGGTATCATCTATATCGAATATGTTAATTCTTGGTAAACCTCGTCTAATAACAAACAAAGGATATTTGTTTTGGCAACACCTAATGGCAAATTTTATGTAACTTATACGATAATAATAGATCAAAACAATCGAACATCATTTCAGCCGCGCCAGACGAATGGAGGTCGTGTCTTCATGTTTACATCTCTGTAACAGGATCACATGAAGGGAAGTTCGACTCCACAACATATCGAGGGATTGGTGTGAAACGGTTGTAACTAAAAACCTATTTTGAAAACCCGGGTTTAGGGGCGATTTTGACCCCTTTGTAAACAATGCAAATTTAGGTGCCATTGCTCAGAACGAGCAATGACACCTAAATTTCCATTGTTTACCAAGAAAAATTATTTATTGCTTATAAGGACTTTATATCGAGGTGATTAACCTTGGTAAAAGAATACCAATTTTAGTTACAACCGTTTTCACGCCAAGCCCTCTATATAGTGCAATGATGCGTCAACGGATGCATGATAGCATGGCATAACATGGCGTATAAAAGTTGTAACGTTATTATTATCCGTCTAGACAAACTTGCTATGCATATCTTTAGGCGTGGAAAATTTGAAACTTTCTAATATTCCGTTTAGACAAAGTTGTTATTTTAACCTTTTATATCATTATTATCCGTTTAGACAAAGTTGTTTTGTTTAACTTTTATATCCCTTTTTCAACAAACGGGTGTACGATAGCCTGACGTAAATCTATGCGTATAAAAGTTGTGACATTCAAATATGCGGTCCAGACATAAATTTATGCTTAACAATTATATATCAAAATTTCAATTTCAATTGTAGACGTCGATGATTGATTGATTGATTTGGGTTTAACGCCGTTTTTAACAATTCATCAGTTATATCACGGCGGCCAGTTCACCTACTCATGCATTTCCTGGTTTTCTCACACCAGTACTCCACACAGCAATCTTCCCAAGCCACTGGCTGCTTTTCCACATATACTTAGCCCATTGGTGGAAGACGAATGACGCATGTCGCATTGACTTTTGTCAAAACTCGGATAGAAAGTTGTCCGAGCCGGGATTCGAACTCACAACCCCTGGATTGAAAGCCCGCGTCGCTACAGACGTCGTGGATGTCAGTTCTGTCGTGTCGCAAGAAGACACATATGTCGGTTATACACTATTGGTTAATCTGTGTCAACATAAACAATATACCAGATATAAAATGTTTAACCCTTTCCCACATAAAAACGCTTTCTGAGGCCTCTGCAGCAGACGACTTTTGAAAACAATGTGACAAAATGTTTTCAACTGGATTAAGTAAAATATTTTCGTTTACAGAGACTTATCACATTTGTGTCGTCTGCTCCAACAATGTTGTATGTGGGAAAGGGTTAAGGAAAACGGTTGATTACGAATTGTACAAAAACTCGGCACCACCGATGTACGTTTGTTCATTTGTGCCAGAACGGCAATGTTGGAAGAAAACCATTGTTAACCCTTTCCCACATAAAAAACATATGGAGCAGACGAAACATTTAAGCAAAAGCATGGAAAATATCTATAAATAAAAATATAATTCCTGACAAAAGGTGAAAACATTGTGGTAAAAGGAGAAATTGCTCGTTTTGAGTAATTTCTGCTTTTGTCACAATGTTTTCAAAAAATCGTCTGCTCAGAGGCGTCAACAAACGTCTATATGTGGAAAAGGGTTAAATAAAAGGAGTTGATCACCGAAACAAATATTTTGTTTATGAACATCGATCAGTCCGGCACTGTAAGTGAGTTTCATATCGAAACCCAGTCATTAGTCCTAACCATTGAACTGTGTTTGAACAATTTCCAACATTCAACAAGTCTGCAGCAGGCGACTTGAATATCATTATGACAGTATTCATAATGAGTGTCTTTTTACCACATTGTTTTAATAAATAGTCTGGTGGAGATTCTAAGTAAGATAAGACAGATTCAGAAGATGTGCAACAACATTTTAAAGGCCACTGATATATCGTAAATCATAGTGCGCACATTTGAAACAATAATCTACTGGCATAAATAGCAATTCTTCGTCGCCCTGAACAGCTAAAGTGGCTACAAATTGGTCATATATCTTCGAATATCTACTTTCAAGATTTGAAATAAAGCGTTATTGCTTTCGATCAATGAATGCTGTTAAAGTTAAAGTTGAAGTGATGACATTTGAGCCGTCCCGCGAGAAAAACACAATTGTGGCCTCTGCATTTCGCATCGACCCAGGGCAGCCTGCGCAGTTCGCGCAAACTGATCGGGGCCGACACATTCTGTCTCAGTGGGGTAGAGTAATGATTCCTGAAACAGAAAATCCACAGGAGGCGAAAAGTGTATATCCGGGTAAGCCTACGCGGCATGCTTAGGCTGATCCGGGTAGATACTTTACACAGAATCCACAATGTTGGTTTTATCACGGGACGGCTCATTTCAAGTTTATGCTCTAGATACAACGAAAATGACAAATCGTAAGTTATTTCAAAACCTTAAATGGTACTGAACTTAAGATGGAGATAAAAACAAATACTTCTGCAAATATTGCTAATAGTGACAACAAAGTAAGTAATTAATATTTCAAAACTATTTTGGCAGTAAATGTTGAAAAACTGTCAATTGAAAGTCATGAAAATGTGCAAAATTTGGCTTACTGGATATGTCTACCCAGTAAAAATGAAGCATAAACGATCAATATTTAGATGCTAGTTGTACTAGAAAGTGACATAATTACTCTTATTTTACCCAAATATTATGATTCTAATATTCTAAGACAACTTTTGAACAGTTTTAAAACTTTGACTATACTATCTATAATCTGGAGTTCAGCACCTTTAAAATCCTACTTGAAATGATGCTCTATATTTATTATTACTAAACTTAATGATTTTTCAATAAGAATCTGAAGATAGAAATTCTAGAAACAAATTTAAATTCAAAACTATCATTGCCATGTTTGGTTCAAATTGCGCATTGTTTAGGTTTGAGGTTTAACCTCGTTTTCAACAATGTTTCAGTCATGTCAGGGCGGCCAGTTCACCTTCCCATGTGTTTCCTGGCTTTCTGACACCAGTACTCATCACAACAGTCTTTCCAATCAACTCGCTTCTTTACACCATATATTGTTTTATTACACCTCAATTCCATTGTCCATGTAAAACTCCCATTGACAAAAAGTTGCTATTTTTACTGTCAAGACAAATGTACCACGTGACCATGCGACATTTTGTACTGTCTCAGGGCGGTATGCAAATTTTTTTACTGTCTCACGGACGTATGCAAATTAGGTAGGTAGGGAGATTTATGTTAATGAAACTCATTAAAACTAGACATGTAGAGCGCTCTATGTTGTACTTTTGTGCTATGAAACATTTTACAGATCATATTTCTATATTCTATTTCTAGATAAAATGTACGGGTTTTGGCGCCAAAGTGTCTAACGTATGACGTCAAAACGCTGACGTGACGTCATTTTCCAAGTATTAGGTCATCTTATATTACACATGTTGTATATTATATAAATAACACATTGCTTTGAATTGGACAGTAATATTGTCAGCCTGAGGAGAATACTGTCACCCGAGCCGCAGGCGAGGGTGACAGTATTTCTCCGAAGGATGACAATATTACTGTCCAATTCAAAGCAATGTGTTATTTATTTTATTATACCGAAAAATAATAAAATAATAAAATATAAATAATAAAATTATAAATAATTATCACATGACAATGCTTGTATCCAATGTAATATAACCATTACGTATTTCTTTATATACAACATGTAATATAAGATGACCTAATACTTGGAAAATGACGTCACGTCAGCGTTTTGACGTCATACGTTAGACACTTTGGCGCCAAAACCCGTACATTTTATCTAGAAATAGAATATAGAAATATGATCTGTAAAATGTTTCATAGCACAAAAGTACAACATAGAGCGCTCTACATGTCTAGTTTTAATGAGTTTCATTAACATAAATCTCCCTACCTACCTAATTTGCATACGTCCGTGAGACAGTAAAAAAATTTGCATACCGCCGTGAGACAGTACAAAATGTCGCATGCTCACGTGGTACATTTGTCTTGACAGTAAAAATAGCAACTTTTTGTCAATGGGAGTTTTACATGGACAATGGAATTGAGGTGTAATAAAAAGAAATACGTAATGGTTATATTACATTGGATACAAGCATTGTCATGTGATAATTATTTATAATTTTATTATTTATATTTTATTATTTTATTATTTTTCGGTATAATAAAATAAATAATACATTGCTTTGAATTGGACAGTAATATTGTTCATCCTTCGGAGAAATACTGTCACCCTCGCCTGCGGCTCGGGTGACAGTATTCTCCTCAGGCTGACAATATTACTGTCCAATTCAAAGCAATGTGTTATTTATATAATAGCGCATTTGTGGTAGAAGAATGACGATTGTCGCATTGACTACGTATACTGTCAAACATGGGAAAACTATATTTGCTACTCCTTCCACAGCACTGCTTTCTGAAATTAACATGTCCATCCGTTACCAAGACTAAACGACCTCCATAAATATTTTCCCACGTGCGTCTAGACGCATGTTTCAAGAGGGGAAATCGCTCGCGCTAAGAAATTTCTCCTTTAGGCTCAATGTTTTCCACTATTATCAATAAAAACAAATTCACATTTTGGTCTAGATGTTTCGAAGTCGTCTGTTGCATTTTGTTGTATAAGCGAATTGGTTAGACGAGTGGGCTAGACACTTCGTTTGATTGACACAAATGCGGTAAATACCAGATAATCACCGATAAACTTGATTAGAATAGGACGAATGCCTTGCAAAAAGGGGTATATCAATATTTTGTATTTCCTCCTTACATAATTTGGAATTATTTGTTTGAAAGGTTTTTACCGTGTTCAAGTTATGTGGTCTTAGACATGTAGTTATATCTACATCATTTCCACAAGGTCAAGCTTAAGATTTTCTTGACGCGAATGCATCGGTCGTTACGACAGTGTTCGCAATCATGAGTGACAGGGTAGAACACTTATCCTGAAATACTATTCGGTTTGACATGACTTGGAATTGAACTTGGTCATCAAGCTCTCGAGGCGGCTTCTCTAACCAAGACTCACTAAGTGGTACAGAACGCTGAATTACCAATGATATGAAAAGGTTTTACTTGTACGTTATACTTACTTCTAAGTTTGATTACAAATGGAGTAGGGATGTATATGTATATTTGTAAGTGAAGGTTGTTTAACAAAAAAGGGAGAAATATATACTAAATGTTCGCCTCAAAAGTGATGGTGAAATAAGTGAGCCTGAGTAGGATCATACCAACGATCTGAGACGTGACGTATTAGAATCCTCCCAGTGAAGAGTTTCTGAAATAACATTACAACTGAAACAACGTTGGTATTGGTAAACCTACTAAAACTTTTGGTATTGCTGTTATAAAATTAAAATGCTCGGTGCTCAAGGAAAATCAGCTTTAACGTAATTGATACACGTGTGGAATGAGACTTGCCCTCACATCCATGTTAAGGAAACTAATCAATATTGCATAACATTAGTTTTTAAAAACCTTCTATGAGTTGTTGGTAAACAATGCTGAGCCAGTTTAGACGGAGCGGATGCCTCATGATTAATTTCAGCAGAGCGCCGATCGAATGATGTATACATTGAGACAATATCGTTCAACCCGGCTGGATTAGCCGGTCGAATTGTGAAGGAATTGGCATACATTAATGATCAACCCGGCTGAAGTAGCCGAGTCGAGAGAGTTGTAGAAATTAATATATATTACCGTTCACTCTGCTGAAGAAACCAGTCGAATTGTGTAGACATTAATTTACAACCCGGCTGAAGTAGCTGAATCGAGAGTTGTAGACATTTTCATACTATATTGTTCAGCCCGGCTGAATAAGCCGATATAATTGTGTACTAAACTATTAAATGACATACAATAACTTTCAACATGGCTGTAGTATCCGAGTGAATGTTGTATAAATTGGCATACAACATCGTTCCACCCGGCTGTAGTATCCGATAGAATGACGTATACATTATTATACAACATCGTTCAACCCGGCTGTAGTATCCGGGGGAATAGTGTATAAATTGGCATACAACATCGTTCCACCCGGCTGTAGTATCCTATAGAATGACGTATACATTGTTATACAACATCGTTCAACCCGGCTGAAGTATCCGAGGGAATGACGTTACATTTACATACAGTATCGTTCCACCCGGCTGCTGTTTCCGAGGGAATGATGTATAAATTGGCATACAGCATCGTTCCACCGGCTGTAGTATCTGAGGGAATGGCGTATACATTGACATACAACATCGTTCAACTCGGATGTAGTTACCGAGGGAATGGTATATACATTGACATACAACATCGCTCAACCCGGCAGTAGTATCCGAGGGAATGGCGTATACATTGACATACAACATCGCTCAACTCGGATGTAGTATCCGAGTGAATGGCGTATACATTGACATACAACATCGCTCAACCCGGCTGTAGTATCCGAGTGAATGGTGTTCAAATTGGCATACAACATTGTTTAATCCGGCTGTAGTATCCGATGGAAAGGCGTATACATTGACATACAACATCGCTCAACTCGGATGTAGTATCCGAGTGAATGGCGTATACATTGACATACAACATCGCTCAACCCGGCTGTAGTATCCGAGTGAATGGTGTTCAAATTGGCATACAACATTGTTTAATCCGGCTGTAGTATCCGATGGAAAGGCGTATACATTGGCAAACAAGATCGCTCAACCCGGCTGTAGTATCCGAGGGAATGGCGTATTTATTGGCATCCAATATCGGTCAACCCGACTGATGTTGCCGATGAAATGGCGTATAAATTGTCAACCAATATCGTTCAACCCGGCTGAAGTACCAGAGAGAATGGTGTATAAATTGGCATACCACATCGTTTAACCCGGTTGAAGTACCAGAGAGAATGGTGTATAAATCGGCATACCACATCGTTCAAACCGGCTGTAATATCTGAGAGAATGACGTATAAATTGGCATACAACATCGTTGAACCCGGCTGTAATTTCTGAGAGAATGACGTATAAATTGGCATACAACATCGTTGAACCCGGCTGTAATTTCTGAGAGAATGACGTATAAATTGGCATACAACATCGTTCAACCCGGCTGTAATTTCTGAGAGAATGACGTATAAATTGGCATACAACATCGTTCAAACCCGGCTGTAATTTCTGAGAGAATGACGTATAAATTGGCATACAACATCGTTCAACCCGGCTGTATAAATTGGCACACAACATCGTTCAACCCGGCTGTAGTACCAGAGAGAATGGCGTATAAATTGACATACAACATCGTTCAACCCGGCTGTCGAATCTGGGAGAATGGTGTATAAATTGGCACACAACATCGTTCAACTCGATTCTACCTTTGGGATTTTTCCAAACAAACGGCGCGAGTACTGGTTAAGTTTCCAGGAAGCAGACATCGAGCGTGATTAATATAAGCTTAAAGCTTGTTTCGCAATCGATGTAAAATAAATAAGTTTGAACTAAACTTCAACCCGGCTGTAGTATCCTAGGGAATGGCGTATAAATTGGCATCCAATATCGTTCAAGCGGACTGAAGTAGCCGAGAGGTTGGTGTATAAATTGGCATACAACATCGTTCAACCCGGCTGTAGTATCCAATGGAATGGTGTGTATACATTGGCATACAACATCGTTCAACCCGGCTGTAGTATCCAATGGAATGGTGAATAAATTGGCATACAACATCGTTCAACCTGGCTGTAGTATCCAATGGAATGGTGTATAAATTGGTATACAATATCGTTCGTTCAACCTTAGCTGAAATATTCGGGAGAATGTCGTATAAATCGTCCGACCCGGCTGAAATAGCCTAGACGAATGGTTATAAACGTCACTTTTATCAGCATATAATTACATTATCTAGTACCTATCTAAGCCTAGCTCCCTTTTTGACTCAATTATGAAAGAATACGAGCGCGTCTAAAACAAGCGTTCGTCAAATAACCCTTAAATCGTCTGGATTCTAAAACCTTACACCATGTTTTAAGAACCGTCCGGGACTTAATTTGTTTTATCTAGAAATTTGAAGAATTACTTTAATAGAGTTGAAAACAGTATGTGTGTGTGGGTTGAGAGGGGGGTGGGTTACATGAAAAGTCGTCTGGTGCAATGGCATCTAATTTCGACTGTATCTGGAAAACTGATCGCCTGTTACATTTTCAGACGAATGTCCTTTTTACATAATGCTTCAACACCGTAACGATATTACTTAAACAGTAAAGGCGGGATTTGAGGATCGGCTTGACGACTTTCTCTTAACCCTTTACCTGAACACAATTACATATATTCAGCAGCAGTCAACAACATTGAACGAATAATAAAATGAAGGAACACTTATTTAATAGAGTTGAAAACATTTAGGAAAAGGGGAAATTGCTCTTTCAGAATAATCTTTTCTTTTGTCACTATTTTTTCAAAAGCCGTCTTCTAAATATGCGTCAAAATGTGTCTACATGTGGAAATGATTAAAGATTCGGATCCAGCTAATTTATTCGCAGACTACATTGTATTTAAGATATTGAACCTTGTCGTAATTATCACAAGCGTATTTCGAGGGCTTGGCGTGAAACAGTTGTAACTAAAAACCTATGTTGTAAACCCTGGTTTAGGGGCAATTTTGACCCTTTTGTAAACAATGGAAATGTAGGTGCCATTGCTCAAAACGAGCAATGGCACCTAAATTTCCATTGTTTAAAAAGAAAAATGATTTAGCGCTTATAAAGACTTTATGGCGAGGTGATTACCAATTTTAGTCAAGCCCTCGATCTGTCTGCACATCCATGCTGAAGGATCGCAATGGAGACTCATTCTCAACAGTATGTTTAAACTATTTTGGACTTATTCACGAAAAAGAGCGAGCGGGGATCTAATTTGGAACGCCCTGCTCAAAATCCTACTCGTTAATCTCGCGCCGTGCCCGAAATCTTGATAATGTGAGATATGCACTGTAATTGTTGAAAACGACTTTGAATTTCGAATTATTCATGAACCGCATGTTTTGGACAATTTAATTCCAGACCATCCTTCTATCGTAAATGAATTAACTTTTCACGTGATTTGCCATCTTTAGCAATCCTGTCTACTTTCAAATATTTTCGGTAAAGCTTGATGTATTGGTTAGCATATATATCTGTGTGAAATAAAGTATTTCTCATTAACTCTTTCAGCGCCAAAGGCAATATTGAGGTTTTTGCAAACAATACTGATTCAGGCGAGTCAGCTCTTAACGAGCTGTCTCACCTGAAATCAGCATTGTTTGCCTTTTAGTTATCAAAATAGTCCAAACTGTTATTACATGAGAAACGGAGCCGCCCGAATTTGAACATGGAAGAGTCTACTTTAAACAATTCGGCGCTGAAAGAGTTAAGGATCAATGTCTTCTTTTATTATGTGGTTTTTCATAATTTGTCTTCTGCAGTCGCGTCGAATGTCGCGTGTATCAGAACAAAGGGGTTAATACGGTCAGTCGTTTTCGAGAACGTTGTGAGGATTACTGATTGAAGAAAGACTTAAACACAGTTGAGTTAAGCTGCCGTTGTATGATTTAAAACCTGTCTTGAAGGAATACATCCTTCATCAAGAGTCGGGGTGAATACACCAAGATAAATGTGTCTGTTCCGAATATGTGTAGAGGATGTTTCTGAAAACCCTGAGATACCACTCCTTTAACTCTTTCAGCGCCAAAGGCAATATTGAGCTTTTTTGCAAACAATACAGATTCAGGTGAGTCAGCTCGTAACGAGCTGTCTCACCTGAAATCTGCATTGTTTGGCTGTGAGTTTTAAAAATATTCCAAAAATCCTATAACATGAAAGTAGAGTCGTCCGAGTTCGAACATGGAAGAGTCTACTTTAAACAATGCGGCGCTGAAAAGGTTAACTTGCAGACTTAACTTGACGCATCTGTAGCAGCCGACGCATTTTGACAAAATGAAAATTGCTCATTATGAGTAATTTATCCTTTTGTCACAATATTATCAACTTGATTCAATTATCAAACTTTCATTTATAACATATTGGTGTAATTTTGTCTCGTCATTGTCAAAATCGGCTGCTGCAGATTGGTGGTATTTGGGAAACGTTTAACGAAAAAAAAGTGTGATCGTGTTCTTCCTCCAGCATGACCACATCTACGATCCCTGGACAACTTACCAGTAATTGGCTAGAAATCGTGCTCCCCTCCGGGGTACTCCAGCATGACCACAACCACGATTCTTGGACAACTTACCAGTAATTGGCTAGAAATCGTGCCTTCCTCCAGCATGACCACATCCACGATCCCTGGACAACCTACCAGTAATTAGCTAGAAATCGTGCCTTCCTCCAGGGTACTCTCCACCATGACCACATCCCCGATCCCCGGACAACTTACCAGTAATTATCTAGAAATCGTGCGTTCCTCCAGCGTTACATCCACGATCCCCGGACAACCTACCATAAACTAGAAATCGTGCCTTCCTTTAGCATACTCCAGCATGACCACATCTACGATCCCTGGACAACTTACCATAAACTAGAAATCGTGCCTTCCTTTAGCATACTCCAGCATGACCACATCCACGATCCCTGGACAACCTACCAGTAATTGGCTAGAAATCGTGCCTTCCTCCAGCATGACCACATCCACGATCCCTGGACAACCTACCAGTAATTAGCTAGAAATCGTGCCTTCCTCCAGGGTACTCTCCACCATGACCACATCCCCGATCCCCGGACAACTTACCAGTAATTATCTAGAAATCGTGCGTTCCTCCAGCGTTACATCCACGATCCCCGGACAACCTACCATAAACTAGAAATCGTGCCTTCCTTTAGCATACTCCAGCATGACCACATCCACGATCCCTGGACAACCTACCATAAACTAGAAATCGTGCCTTCCTTTAGCATACTCCAGCATGACCACATCCATGATCCCCGGACAACCTACCATAAACTAGAAATCGTGCCTTCCTTTAGCATACTCCAGCATGACCACATCCACGATCCCTGGACAACCTACCATAAACTAGAAATCGTGCCTTCCTTTAGCATACTCCAGCATGACCACATCCACGATCCCCGGACAACCTACCATAAACTAGAAATCGTGCCTTCCTTTAGCATACTCCAGCATGACCACATCCACGATCCCTGGACAACCTACCATAAACTAGAAATCGTGCCTTCCTTTAGCATACTCCAGGATGACCACATCCACGATCCCTGGACAACCTACCATAAACTAGAAATCGTGCCTTCCTTTAGCATACTCCAGCATGACCACATCCACGATCCCCGGACAACCTACCATAAACTAGAAATCGTGCCTTCCTTTAGCATACTCCAGCATGACCACATCTACGATCCCTGGACAACCTACCAGTAATTGGCTAGAAATCGTGCGTTCCTCTAGCGTTACATCCACGATCCCCGGACAACCTACCATAAACTAGAAATCGTGCCTTCCTTTAGCATACTCCAGCATGACCACTTCTACGATCCCTGGACAACCTACCAGTAATTGGCTAGAAATCGTGCTCCCCTCCGGGGTACTCCAGCATGACCACAACCACGATTCCTGGACAACTTATCAGTAATTAGCTAGAAATCGTGCCTTCCTCCAGCATGACCACATCTACGATCCCTGGACAACCTACCAGTAATTGGCTAGAAATCGTGCCTTCCTCCAGCATGACCACATCTACGATCCCTGGACAACCTACCAGTAATTGGCTAAAAATCGTGCGTTCCTCCAGCGTTACATCCACGATCCCCGGACAACCTACCATAAACTAGAAATCGTGCCTTCCTTTAGCATACTCCAGCATGACCACATCTACGATCCCTGGACAACTTACCAGTAATTGACTAGAAATCGTGCTCCCCTCCGGGGTACTCCAGCATGACCACAACCACGATTCTTGGACAACTTATCAGTAATTAGCTAGAAATCGTGCCTTCCTCCAGCATGACCACATCTACGATCCCCGGACAACTTACCAGTAATTAGCTAGAAATCGTGCCTTCCTCCAGCATGACCACATCCACGATCCCCGGACAACTTATCAGTAATTAGCTAGAAATCGTGCCTTCCTCCAGCATGACCACATCTACGATCCCCGGACCACTTATCAGTAATTAGCTAGAAATCGTGCCTTCCTCCAGCATGACCACATCCACGATCCCCGGACAACTTACCAGTAATTAGCTAGAAATCGTGCCTTCCTCCAGGGTACTCTCCACCATGACCACATCCCCGATCCCCGGACAACTTACCATTAATTAGCTAGAAATCGTGCCTTCCTCCAGGGTACTCTCCACCATGACCACATCCCCGATCCCTGGACAACTTACCAGTAATTGGTTAGAAATCGTGCCTTCCTCCAGGGTACTCCAGCACGACCCGCGAGAAGGGATCTAACGAATGAAGCGCGGTCTAAAATTACCATCCTTTACTGTTCATTTAGTAACGTTGGTGTGATGTATCTTGCAGTGTTTATTTTCTTTTGTTTAATCTTCTGTAAGCTTGAATTGTCTGAACTTTTATGTTTGTCTGACTGGCATTGGATCAACATCAACATGGAATAGCATCTACGGTTGGAGAAACACTGTCAGTTTACTAGCAAATCAAATATCTTTAATTAAATACATTGTACTTTCAAATGAAACAAAAAAAATAGTGTTTAGATGAGCATGTACTGTTTCAAACTCTTGCATAAATTTCTCATATATTTAGAAAGACTCTTTACTATTTCAAACTATTTAATGGATGTGATATGTTTAAGAAACACCCTGTATGTCTGATGCTGAAAAGGTACATATTTCTCAAAATTACTTCCCTCGGAATTAAACAAAAGTAATCAGCATTTTTGAGATGGAAGAGTCAATCAACTAAATTAAGTGATTTTTAACAGTATTGAGTTCCTCGTAAACCGTATTTCAGCTAATAGATTCTTAACACTGTCCAACATACTGACGGTTTTCTGACAACCCTACATAAGAGACCTTTGAAATCATCAGTGTGACAAAAGGAGAACATGCTAATATAAAGAATTGTTCTCTTTGCTTTAAAACTATATCAAATACTAATAATACTTTCATTTAAAGAAATACTGCATGATTTCAAAGTCGTCTGCTGCAGATGTGTTGTATGTGGGAAAGGGTTAATGACTTCGTTCAGTCTGTATAAACTATATTATTGCAAGAAAAACAGTTCTTCCTTTACGGAATAATTCATAAATATGACACACCAAAATTAGACCGATTTACATAGTACCGACATATGAGCCGTTCCACGAGAAAACCAGCAGTATGGTCTCTGCGTAAGTATAGAACCAGATCAACCTGCGCAGTCCGCGTAGGCTAATCCGGGCCGACACATTCAATATTAGGGGGATAGAGGTATACAGTAATGATTCATGAAACAGAAAATCCACAAGAGGCGAAAATAATATGTCCGGGTTAACCTGTGCGGCGTGCTTAGGCTGATCCGGGTCGTTACATCACGCAGAGTCCACACTGTTGGTTTTCTCGTGAGACGGCTCATATATTGTAGTCCTGACGTATACAGTCTCGTCTGGTCCTTTACATTCTCCAAGATGTTCAACAATACTTGAGTAGTTATCGAAAAACTCAACTTGAGCGGGTTTTATTCTATGATAACTCGATGGCTTCGCGCAAAACAGTAAATGGAATGATGGGGTTTAAACGCCGTTTCCACCAATTTTCATTCATATCACGTCCAAACTGGAGTTTCGACTTCACAACTCCTGGAATGACAGCTCGCATGGTTTTCGAATGAGCTACAGGGACTCGGGGCAAAAACGTTTGAGAAATTTGAAACAAGATGTAGTAAAACCAATTTGGCACGAATTCCATAAAGTGTTGTTATATACATGTTTTCGTTTTCATTTTTTTAATAAATGTGTTATAATGAAGGTTACAACAAGTACGCAAGTACGCAACTTGTCAAATTATGTTGCATACAATAGAAAACTCGACAATACAATACCAAGAAGCGTTACAACTCGACGTAAAAAAAAAATGCAAAGAGGTAATGAAATCGATACGTCTTGTATCAAGAAGGAATGTTCAACATTTTGACACTTGAAATATCATTAGATAAGTTATATCTTCGTCTGCGATATTTCTTACGAAACTGTCATTTTAAATGTGATTATGTAATCCGCCAGCATTGTTCAGCGATGAAAGAAGATCTGGGCAGACTAGTTTCATTACCTCTTTCTATGTTTCTGTCGATTGAGTTTAATTTTTACGTGGCAATAGCTTCAAATATGACATATAGACGTGTGTAGTGTATTCATGGTGATATCAAAATATGTGACCTTTACAATGACCTTTGACCTACTTCTAATAAACTTAGTTGACATTCGGAGGGATTGGTGTTACACCAACACAATTTGCTTGTAACTAATTATAGGTATATATTATGACGATGTTCACGAGTTGAACTTGTTGTTATTGCTTACAACATTTATATGGTCAGAATAAAAGCATCGCGCGTCCTCAAATCAAACCTAAAATAATTCAAGTGTCACATTTTTATTGACGCCACGTGGAAGCGTGGCGTCAGTATGGGATAAGTTTTAATTTTGTTCAGTTGGGTGACGTAATCGAAAAGGGAGCAACCAACATTATTATTGTTAAGAAAAACTCTGTTATATCTTTGAAGAAAACAACCTTTATGAATAAATAAAATGTATGAAATGATTTAAGAAACAGCAAGATACAAAATACGTATGTCTTCTACCGTTATTACGGCAGCTCTAAAGGGACACACACGAATATTTTTTTATCTCGTGCGCACGAGATACTAAGTCGTGGTAACGAGATAAGTATCTCGTGCGCACGAGATACTAAGTCGTGCGAACGAGATGCTATCTCGTGCGCACGAGATAAAAAAAAAATCGTATGTAATTTATAAAAATGTGTGTGTCCCTTTCGAGCTGCCTACGGCAGCTCCAAAGGGACACACACGATTTGTTTGCAGCATGTCATCGCTTGGCGAATTTGGTCATTCTTATTTAATAGACGACAATTTGTCATCGGTTCCCATAGAGTAATTTAGTTGTCTCTGCTTCCTTCCGTTATGAATACTTCGCTGTTTTCACGATTTTATCCAATTTCTAAAATTCATTGGATTCGTACCCGGTTGTTCATGTTTCGTTCGAGATGAACGATTCGTACCAACTGGTTTTCGTTCTTGCTCGTTCTTTGCTCTTGGGTAACTGACTTGACCATTTTCTTTTGTTTATTTTTCAGTTTTCTACTGGCATGTTCAAAACGATTTAAGTGACATTACACACAAACAAAACAGACTTAATAATTTTGGCTACATGTTGACTATACATGTGAACTTTCATAATGCTCAATCTTGATCATAAATATATTTATTTCTTTTTTTAAATTACTTCGTATTTTTTGTTTTTATACTACCGTTTTTGCTATCATACTTCTGCTAAACTGGAATGAGAATATACTTCCCCCTCTCCTTCCAAAGCTTGTGTCACACTTAACTTATAACTAGAGGCAATACACCTTAATATATGTTAATATTTAAGCACCTATGGTTTATTTTTAGCTAATTTATCTAGTTAGAGGATTTGTATGACACATTATACAGCAAACTGTAAACCAAATGGTTTCAGGACTAAACTTGTCATTTCACGACTAAACTTGTCATTTCACGACTAAACTTCACATGTTGAATATCACATAGATCGTAGCATATAAAACGTTTAATCCCTACGTAAAATAAAGGGAGACTTGGCCTCTTGTTCGAAATATTTACATCCTGTCTGTTTGCACAGGTTATTTAAATGTACTGAACTGCATCTGCTTCCTTTAAGTCATGCTTCAAAATTATACACGGCGTTTTTGATGCTTTGCATCAAAATTCGTCTTGTAGTTAATTTAGCATGATGGAGAAACCCATGAAATGCGAATATCTAAAAAACCACAGAAGCATTTAAAGTGATATTTGGCAATGCTTTAAATCTCCCACACACAAACTCAGAGTAATACTTTTACATTTTTCTTTGCAATTGGAAACAAAAATTTGTCTTTGCATCTAAAGCAAAATTGTAAGCATTACTTTTACATTTTTCTTTGCAATTGGAAATAAAAATTTGTCTTTGCATCTATTTTGCAAAATTTTAAGCATTAACTACAAATTCTTTCCTTTAATGAATTCGCAGAAAAGAGCAACTAATTATATTTCACCAAACAGGTAATGTATAAATCTCTAACGCAACAGCGAAAATTTGAAAACTTTGTAGCAAGACAAAATTCGCTCATAATGATCAATTTCTCCTGTTGGCACAGTATTTTCAACTTAATTCAAATAATTGTTTTCTCATTTAAAAATAGTTTACATATGTTTGCCCATGTATCGAGGCAGATGTGTTTGATGTGGGAAAGGCTTAATCTAGGTATTGTAAATTTGGTTTGTTCCCGAATAAATAAATAATACATAATTCCGACGAATTTATTCGCAAATAGGTAATCACGATACCCTTGTGTATGCTCGTGAGCTGGATTACACGACGGTATTGAATGTTACGAACAATCAAGAATGTACCGTGTCTACCTATTTTCGGGAGCAGTGGTCCGAATGATGCATGTACGTGTCCGCGGTCGGTTTACTTTCACAATATAAAATATGTATTGCATGGGATTGTTTTACAACAACAATATATATTGGACTAATAATTGAATGTATTAATAGCTGTTTTGTTCTCTCTTTGAATGGTCAAATTACATACTATCAATGCTGATATTATTTAAAAAGCAACGTACATATAGAGGCCGTTTCGCCCCAAGAACAATCCTTTATCTATAGCTGACGTGTTGCCTAGGCTGTCTGTCTCCCCCTTTACAGTCAGTTGTTGTAAAAGGGATTATAAGCTGTGTATAAAATTTCTTTAAATCACTGATAATATAGTTGTTGATATATTTGCTTAATATGGATGCTCATAACACTTAAAAATCCACTAATATACGTAAGCTTTTTTTATTTGATATTGTGCCATCAGATAGAAGGACAGTTTCAATTCTCCTAAATGTTCTTCTCCTTTAAAAACTATTAATAAATATCAACGTTACATGACATTTTCCAAATTGTGTTTTCTCATATGAGCCGTCCCGCCTGAAAACCAACATTGTAGACTCTGCGTAAAGTATCGACCCGGATCAGCCTAAACATGCCGCGCAGGCTAACCCGTACAGACACTTTTCGCCTCCTGTGAATTTTCTGTTTCTGTTATCATTACTCCATACCTCCTTCCCGCTGATACGAAATGTGTAGGCCCATATTAGCCTGCGTGGACTGCGCAGGCTGATCTGGATCGATACATTACGCAGAGACCATGTCGTTGGTTTTCTCGTGGAATGGATCATATGTCTATGTATGAAAGAATGAACGGCATACATTCAGCAGGTTATTGGTTAGTATTTCCATTTCACGATGACGCGACGTATCTCCTTTATTGTCCACGAATCTATCACATGATATATATATAATTAAGCATTCCTTCACACGTATAAGTGATATAAATTGCTAATAACACCTAACAGGAGTAAATAATAGATGTAATTCCACCGTATGCTGTCACGTTGGCGTACACACTGTACTACATCTAACTTTGTCTAACACAAATCGACCACATCATACCAACACTGAAGTCTGATCATTGCGATCAGTGAAGACGCAGATTATCCTGCGCCTCCACGAAGTCATAATTGGACGCAATTAGGTATCCAACTTGATCGTAATTGAGATTAATTTCAAAGCCTCTTACTTACAATACGGTATTAAATTTCATAGTAATTGGGATTAATTTCAAAGCCTCTTACAATACGGTATGAGATTTCATAGTAATTGGGATTAATTTCAAAGCCTCTTACAATACGGTATGAGATGTCATAGTAATTGAGATTAATTTCAAAGCCTCTTACAATAGGGTATGAAATGTCATAGTAATTGTGACTAATTTCAAAGTCTCTTACAATACGGTATGACATTTCATAGTAATATATATTAATTCCAAAACTCCAAAATTACGGTATGCAATTTCATAGAAATATATATTAATTTCAAAACCTCCAACAATACATTATGCAATTTAACAGTAATTGAGGTTAATTTCAATATAGACCTTATATAATGCAATTTCATAGATATATATATAAGTATGGATCCTACATTAAGGGGAAATGCCATTTTTCTATGACTTAGGGCGAACTTATTTCTAGGAACTATTTTTGAAACATTTTTAAGGTTATTTAGAGAATCAATTTACTACAGACCTTTTCACCTTATAAACTATCTCCGTGGCCTTCTAATTTCACTCTAAACCCAAAATTAAGACAGTTTTCTCCCTAAGTGCTTCGCCTTAAGTAAAGGCGAATATACGAGTCGAATAATACGAATATATTATATGTATATATATTAATGTTCAAACCTCCAACAATACGGCATGTAATTTAACAGTAATTGAGATAAATAAATGTTGCCATGTCTAGGGGTTTTCCCCCAATGTCGTCCGATGCAGATTTATTGTATGTTGGAAAAGATTCATCAGTAGCTGTATAAACCACATTTCTGCTGAGTTGATACATCTGGTACCAACATCTATATTTGTTCTCAACTTATTACATACTTATGGAATTGTATTTTCTCAAAATGTATGAAATAAGTAACCAAGATTAACCGATAATAAACTAGACGAATATCCAGAATGATAGCATTAGTCTATAGTGTTCGCGAATTATCGTCATCTGTATTAATTTCAATTGAATTGAGGTTAATTTCAATACCTCGACGAAATCGGTATGTAATTTGATAGCAATTGAGGTTAATTTCAAAACCTCTTACAATACAATATGTAATGTGAAAGTAATTGAGATTGATTTCAAAGCCTCCGACAGTACGGGTTGTAATTTGATGTTAGTTGCGATTAATTTCAAATCTCCGATAATGCGTTGTGCAATTTTATTTTCATATTCATATTTGGGGATTTAAGTTAGAGGTTTTAATTTCTTCATTTAAGTGTAGAAACGTAATTTCCGACACGGTGCTGGTGTGTGGGCCATCTAGAACCTCACCGTTCGTGAATAGATCAGTATTTACAAAAAGCTACGCTACCAATTTGGACTCCATTAAAACCTATACACAATTAAAAGAAGTGTGACAAATAGCCTTTAGGTAATGAAAGTCTTAAGGCAAATTGTTGAATTGTTATGCAAAATTGAGAATTGACTCATCCTTTGTCCAAAATGTTGTCAATGCTGATCTACAGTAATAAATGGTTCCATAAAGGCCACTAAGAAAGACATATGTGTCCTATGACCTGACTCCTGTGTACATATATGAGCTGTTCCACGAGAAAATCAACATTGTTGACTCTGTGTAAAAGTATCGATCCGGATCAGCATAAACATACTACACAAGCTAACCCGGACAGACAAGTTACGCCTCCTGTAAATTTTCTGTTTCAGGAATCATTACTCTATACCTCTATCCACCTTAGACGGAATGTGTCGGCCCGGATCAGCCTGCGTTGATTGCGCAGGCTGATCTGGGCCGATACATTACGCAGAGTCCATTATTTTGGTTTTCTCACGTAACGGCTCATATTGTTAAACATCAGCTGTTTAAGGGATCACGCTGTCAGTAGCGATTGACTCAAAGTGACTCAGAGAAAAGTGCATGTTGCTCAAATCCAGTTTCACTCCAAATTTAGCTGAAAATTTAATCTCTGTGCTTAATTCATAAAATAAGGGTTCAAATATTTACCTTTGATGATTACTTTTTAGAAAATAGCCATAGTTAACATTTAAACAGTGGCAAGTGTAACCATATGTTGTCAAGTTAACACAAAATTTGAAAATCACTGACTTTTTTTTGTTCATAGATTTGTAGATGGTTATTTTCATACTTCAAAGTAAGGAACATCCAAAATTGTTGAGTTTATTAATTACAAAAAATATATATATATATGTTAGTGGCCCTTAGAAAATACTGCATGTGCGCATAATAACCTCAGCAAGAAAAAATGGCTCAAAAAATATCAAGCCAATATTACCTAGATATTGTCAGATGATCTGACAACATATAGAAACCAGTATCTATGTCATATGAAGGCATCTAAACTTTGCAAGCCAATTTATAAATTGTCTGCCGTTTGGGAGATTCATAAATTACTAAGGAATTGAATTAGAACGAATGTGATCGCTCTCTTCTTAGAATGACCGCTGCGAGTTAAAATATGTCTGACTGATATCAAGAACCAGTCCTACAGACATGTTTAAAACACGCAATGTAACTCTTTCTACGTGCAGACTTTTTATTCTTTTATGTATCTAGAGCAAACAGTTTGAAACATTGTTGCGAAAAAAGATATTGCATATTAAGTATAAGAAATTTCTACCTTTGCAACAATAAGTTCAATTCTATTTAATAAGTATACTTTCATTTCTAGAGATCTTCCATATTTTCCCTCTATGTGTTTATATGTCTACTGTGTATCAGAAGAACGATTTCTCATGCAACTTGAATATTTGTTATGTTTTTTTTATTATTGGTATTGATTTAACTAATCTGCCATACGCACACCTACTCTCCTTTATTTCACTCTTTATCTTTATCTTTCTCCCTCTTTCTCCCTCCTTCTCCCTCTTTCTCCCTCGTTCTCCCTCTTTCTCCCTCTTTCTCCCTCTTTTATTAACTTATACGGCTAAAGTAAGCTGATATTTCTATAATATTCACCGTGCTTCTTGTTCCTTTTTATTAGTATTGGTATTGATTTAACTAATCTCCCATACGCGCACCTACCCTCCTTTATTTCTCTCTTTATCTTTATCTCTCTCTTTTATTAAATTATACGGCTAAAGTAAGCTGATATATTCTGAACATGTATACAATTCACCGTGCTTCTTGTAAATCAATCTTTATTGAAGAGGACCTAAAGAAGCTATGATCTTTCAGTCCAATCTATTTCTCCATTGTATATTTCTTGGTGTTTCCTATTATGTAAATTATATGAGAAATAAATATGTTTAAACTAACTTGAAACTTGGTTATTGTACAATAACAGCAACTGGATATTGATGTATAGTTGCTTCGTTCTGAAATTTTCGAAAAGAGGTAATTGCTTTTCATGAACTTTCTAGTTTTCTTCTTTAAAATATGAATTTAGATGTCTCTACTATAGACGTGGTGATTTTTTAATGTCGAGAATGGTTTGCAAAACAAGAAAGAATCCCTTTCACTTGAGGCGACATAAACTATTTTGGCATTCTGTATATTACACACGCATTTACATGTATTTTATTTCACCTGGATTTATTATATCCTTTTGTATTACAGATTAAAGGTTTACCCTTTTATACCGCCTCGAGAAAGGATTTTGCTTTACGCGTGTCTCGAATGTATTTTATCAAGCAGCGATTCGATAGTACTCAATTTTACGTTTTAACACACATGCAATTGAAAACAATGCTCATTATGAGTGCTCTCTCCTTTTGTTTCACTGTGTTCTACTTCATTCAATAACTATACTTCCATTTATAGATGGGTTCTATCCCCGGCTGTGTCACATCAAAGACCTTAAGCTGCCTTTTTCGGCGCTCAGGGTTTCGGGGTTGGCATTACGACTGACTGGCTGGTGTAAGGATAAATGGACCAGAGTAACTTACTCAGGAAACGCCGTGATATAACTGAAAAACTGTTGAAACTGAAAGCAGTGTAAAACCCAAAACAATAAATCAATTTACATAGATTTTTTAATATTTCTGCTTTGATGGGGGTTTTATCCAAAGTCGTCTAAAGCAGGTTTGTTCTATGTTGGAAAGGGTACTTTAATCCGCCCCGATATTTTATACTTAGATCTCAGTAACAACCTGCTAGTTCTTCTACTTGTTAATCCCGCTCCGACATGCAAACGCATTTTGATGAATCTACACAAGACGACTTTTGAATACAAAGAGGTGAAAGGAGGAATTAAACTTAATTAAAAATGCCTCCTATTGTCAAAATGTTTTCTACTTAATTCAATTATATACAGTTGGATACTGACATTGTCTTTAAAGTAGCGTATTTGAGCCCGCCCTTTGGACAACATACAAATTGGCAATTCTGGACAGTGTAGGTTCAGATCATCCTGTCAACTGCTCCGTGCTATCATAATTTACAAACGTTGCTTCAAATATATGTTAACAGTGTAAATCTTGATCAGAACGTACGGCTGCACAGGCTTATCTTGATCTAAATATTTCTCAAAAGCCTTTTATTTATTTTTTATTAAACCTTTATCCTGCAATTGACCATTTACGATTCCGAAGATTTTGACTGCATTATAATGTTTAATCATCTTAGATAGCTTTCATCAGTTTAACCATCTTAGATAGCTTTCATCGGTTTAACCATCTTAGATAACTTTCATCGGTCATCTTCTTGGTATCTTTAACTATTGTTAACATATAATGGGAGACAATGTTGCAGAGGTAGAGCATCGGTCTATTGTACCAAAGGTCCCGAGTTCGAATCCCGTAATGAGCGGGTTCTACGTATTAAGATCGGCACAATTACTTGAGCAGACATCGAGAGTGATTGCTATAAACTGAAAGCTTGTTTCGCAATCGATGTTTAATAAATATATTGCGCCTGATACGTTAGAGCTATTTAACCCTTTCAGCGCCGAATTGTTTAAAATAGACTCTTCCATGTTCAAACTCGGACGACTCTATTTTCATGTTATAGGATTTTGGAATATTTTTATAACTCACAGCCAAACAATGCAGATTTCAGGTGAGACAGCTCGTTACGAGCTGACTCACCTGAATCTGCATTGTTTGCAAAAAGCTCAATATTGCCGTTGGCGCTGAAAGAGTTGTATGCATGGAAACAATATGCCAGACAATGAGGCAACTGCATTCCGCAATACCGTCCGCTACATTTCACATCGACGTAATTAACCCCATAAATATAGCGCCGTTACTCCGTTATTGAATTGAGACATCGGATCGTCTATATTAGTATTATTTTATGAGACACGCCACACGAAAACCTACATACGGGACCTTCAGATTAGAACAGTATATGCCTCGTTTTTGTCCGACCATCGTCATTCTAGTTCTACGTCTGATCTGACTCGGCACTGTTCGCTAATAATTCAAGGAACGTATCAATAGACATGTGTCAGGCCAGTATCCATTTCGAGGGCTTGGCGTGAAACGGTGGTAACTAAAATTAGTATTTTTTTACCAAGGTTAATCACCTCGCCATAAAGTCTTTATAAGCGTTATATCATTTTTATTGGTAAACAATGGAAATTAAGGTGTCATTGCTCGTTCTGAGCAATAGCACCTAAATTTGCATTGTTTACAAAGGGGTCAAAATTGCCCCTAAACCAGGGTTTTCAAAATAAGTTTTTTTCACGCCAAGCCCTCGAGTTCGTGCATGCAGGTTTTTCCCCCAACATGTGTAATAATAACGTTAAAGTTGGTTTTCATGAAGCCCCGCCCATACATTGATGGGATGTGACACGTCACTGGGTTAAACATTCCCGAAAGTCGATCTTCATTTGACGCGACTCCTTTTATTTGGTATTTATTTTGAAATGTGTTATTGACCTTGGACTCGGGACTACATCATACGGACCATTTCAATCGACGGAAAGGTTGTTCCGGTAGTTCGTGAATGCTCGTATTACCCGGTCTCTCTATGTAGACCGACACACGGGCATTCACGAAAGTAGCGTGTCTACCTACATATCGAATCTAGTGGTTGGAATGATGTATTTTGAGTCCGCGGTCATTAATTTTCATACTATACGTCCATAACGTATATTCATTGATTGATTATATGATTGGAGCTTATGCCGTTTTTAACGGTAATTCCGTTATATCGCGGTCGTCAGTTCACCTTCTGCTATAGAATAAGTGCAAAAAAATGACGCACATTTTCCGCATTTACTTCACTAATTAAACTTGGGGTTATATGCATCTGGAGGATAGCAGGAATGGGCGATTTTTCTGTTTTCACAATGCTTACGAATTATACATCCAGATTTTTCAACAGTTTGATAAATTTCTGCAAAGAAATAAATAGTTTGTGTTTCAAGTGATTTTGCTTTCTCATTCATTCGTTGGCACGTTCGTTCTGACGTTCGTTTGTCCGTCGGTCTGTATGTCTTTCAATTCAGTTACTGATTCGTGATCGTTTCGCTCATACTTCATTCAATCATACATTCATTCAAAATGTAGTTGAATGGGTTTTCCCAACGCTGACACAGATTCGCAAGTTGTTTCGGTACAAGCGAACTCAATTATAGACTGTTTCCATTTTTGTTTCAAATGACTGTCTGTCTATAAGGCAATTTGTTTTTCCAGGGTGAAAGGTTATGTGATTAGATAGAACAAGTTTTCAGTAATTACCTAATAACTTCTAAACTCTCTTCGACGGTGGATATACCCTTTACCACATAGAAATATATGAAGCAGACGACTTTCACAATATCTTGACCGTGAAATAGAGAATCGCGCTTTATACGTAGGTAAAAGTTATGAAACATAACATAATATGAAAGTTTAAAACATTCTGGAAAAAGGCGACACATAACCATTATTAGTATTTGCTCCTTTTTGCCAAAATGTGGTCAAGTCTATTGCTGTAGGTGCACCAAAATGTGTTCAAGTCTATTGCTGTAGGTGCACCAAAAAGTGTTCAAGTCTATTGCTGTAGGTGCACCAACATGTGTTCAAGTCTATTGATGTAGGTGCACCAAAAAGTGTTCAAGTCTATTGCTGTAGGTGCACCAAAAAGTGTTCAAGTCTATTGCTGTAGGTGCACCAAAAAGTGTTATTGAAAGGCCTTCCAGTTCAGAGTATAAATGTATTTGACAAATATAAGACAAACATCTGCCTTCCAGTCCCTGCTATCTGATTAAAATAGAAACGGTTTGTCAGACGTGAACTGACTGATTCTGAAGGCTAATGTAAGATCCAGATCAGACTGCGCACATCCCGACAGAGCTGTCTTCTTTGAGCGCAGGTCAGTTTGAAAACAAGGAGAATAACTGAACAATGTGGAGTAAGATCAGACATTCCTGCAGTTGAATACTTGATAATTGATAATTTTGATATTTTCACCGTCTAGTTCTGTTATTTCTTGTCATAGTTTGCTATGTTTGGCCATTTGTATATATGCAATAACTATATAGTATGTATGTTATTGGCAACAACACTAAATGTATATGTCAACAATTAAGTTCTCTCAAACGTCTTCATAAAAAGGTTCAATTCTACCTTAACCCTTTCCCTCATATAGACGCTTTCTGACGCCTCTGCAGCAGACGGCTTTTTGAAAACATAGTAACAAAAGAAGAAATTGCACAAAACGTGCAATTTCTCCTTTTGCCACAATGTTTTTCACTTTGTGTCATAGGTTATCCATTCAACTATGGAGATTTTCTATGTTTTGACAAAATAAGTTCAAAGTCGTCTGCTGCAGAATTGTCGTATGAGGGAAAGGGTTAAAGGGCGCCCGTTCCTTCCACAACACTGTCCCTTAAATTTAAAATTGCATGAAAAAGAAGACCTCGAACTATTCTTATGCTTAAGATTTAATTCGTAAAACCCTTTCCCACTTCAGACGCATATAAACACATCTACTGCAGGCGACTATTTAAACACATCTACTGCAGGCGACTATTTAAACACATCTACTGCAGGCGACTATTTAAACACATCTACTGCAGGCGACTATTTAAACACATCTACTGCAGGCGACTATTTAAACACATCTACTGCAGGCGACTATTTAAACACATCTACTGCAGGCGACTATTTAAACACATCTACTGCAGGCGACTATTTAAACACATCTACTGCAGGCGACTATTTAAACACATCTACTGCAGGCGACTATTGAAACACATCTACTGCAGGCGACTATTTAAACACATCTACTGCAGGCGACTATTTAAACACATCTACTGCAGGCGACTATTTAAACACATCTACTGCAGGCGACTATTGAAACACATCTACTGCAGGCGACTATTTAAACACATCTACTGCAGGCGACTATTTAAACACATCTACTGCAGGCGACTATTTAAACACATCTACTGCAGGCGACTATTGAAACACATCTACTGCAGGCGACTATTTAAACACATCTACTGCAGGCGACTATTTAAACACATCTACTGCAGGCGACTATTGAAAACTTTTTGCCAAAATGTCTTCAACTCTATTAAAGAAAGATTTCTTGTCTGCTGCAGAATCGTTGTATGTGTGAACAAGTAAAAGGTGTAACAGATAATTAAATAGTGTAAGCCAGGATTTTACTACGACCATCTTGGTCTTTATTGACTTTGTTTATTTCAAATATTGTTGTGTATTAAACACAATATGTTTGGTTTTCGAAGAGCACGTCTCATTTCCACTTAACTAGCACCATCGAAATAATGTTTCCAAAGTGTACACCTCCGAATACAGGGGAAAAAATAAATGTAAAGACAAGTCTTAAATAAACACAGCCAGACAATTACTTGTTACTTCTAATTACGTTTCCCGTTCTTTCTTTTTCCCCAGGCCCCTGGACTCGTGAAACAACCAAACGACACTGATCATGCTGTAAACTAGGGAACGTCAGCGACTTCTTACAACGCAGCAGACATTTATGAATTTTGAAAACGTGATTTCTGCTAATTGGACGGACCCTTCGGGAAGCATTGAAGAACAATATTTTACCAAGGGGATTTAGCACCGCACCGATAGCCACCGGAGATTTAACGCTTCATTTAGTTATAACATGAAGTATGTGGCAAAATGAACATCGAAACACAAAAATACCTGAAGTAAAATGTTATATGTTAGCGTTATTCAAAGCGCATTTTGAAAAAAAGAAAGAGCAAATATCGTGTAGATATCCTGTTTGTGACGGCTAATTATTTATACCTTATATTAAGTGCTTGAAAATTTAGGGATTTGATTGAAAGCAATAATTACATTAGTTTATTCCTTCTGATGGATAAGTGCGGAAAGTTATGCTATGGCCGAAAACACTTCCCTAGAAACCTTCGGATTTACAAATAGTGTGTTCATTAATAGTTCTTTCGTCGTGTCATCGCCAGATAGCACAAGTGCGGAATTAGTAGATAACACAACTGCCGAGTTCTTTCAGTCGACACCTCTGTTTGATCTGTCCAATGCTTCGCTATATTTAAACGACTCATCCAATTCAACGGAGATCCAAACGTCAGTACAAGTTGTGTTAATATCTGTAGTGGCCGGATTCTTGTCTTTAATTACTATGGGAGGCAATTTACTCGTTATCATCGCCTTTAAACTAGACAAGCAGCTTCAAACTATCAGCAATTGCTTTCTCCTTAGCCTTGCTGTGGCTGATTTCACAATCGGACTCGTTTCTATGCCATTATACACATTGTATCTACTGATGGACCATTGGCCGTTGGGATCGGCATTATGTGATCTATGGCTTTCATTGGACTACACAATGAGTAATGCATCAGTTGCTAACTTGTTGATTATATGTTTCGATCGTTACTTATCAGTGACTCGACCATTGACATACAGAGCCAATAGAACGCCAAGAAAAGTTGGTATTATGATCGGTTGTGCCTGGTTGATATCCGCGTTACTATGGACACCATGGATATTTGCCTGGCCCCATATCGAGGGCAGACGTACGGTGCCGGATAAAGAGTGTTACATACAGTTCCTTTACACAAATCCATACATAACCATAGCAACGGCACTTGCCGCATTTTACATTCCAATATCAATTATGATAATTCTTTATTTCAAAATATTCAGAGAAACAGAGAAACGGCAAAAGCGCATACCCATGCTTCAAGCCTCGAAGCAATTCCAATCAAGCAAGAAATCCACATGTTCAACGACTGATGATGAATCATCTCTTTTTTTACGTAGGGGAGATATATTACCGGAAATGGACGATTTCTTCGAGTTGGAATCGGCTGCTGCACGAGAGCCACGATCGCTTTGGAATAGATGTTGTTGTTGTAGAATGATTGACAGAGACTTTGAAGCCCCAGACGATTCCAGTACGAGTGACCCACCGGGGTCACCAGACGCTGTGGCCGGCGTGTCTGGCAATCAGCCCGTCTTGTCTTTCCGAGGAAATACTTCCAGATATCAGACCAGGAGTAATAATCTAAATGGCAGACCGCAACGAAACAGTTCGTTTAATAATTTTAATGTGGGTATACCTATGTATGCAATGGACCCAGACAAATCGCCAGTCATATCGCCAATGACCGATACGACTACGGTCGAAAGTCGTTGTTGTAGTAACATATCAAGTCCAACCGAAAACTGTTCAAATCAACCTCTTTTTTCGCGACACGAATCACGTGACTCTATGTATACAATTATGATACGGTTTCCGAGTAAAGATTCAGGCGAGGGTGAAAGCGGGAAGCCATCAATCAAAATGTATCCGGAATATGCAGAAAAGGAGACGTTAGACGAAGATGAGGGATTGATTATGCGCAGACGACATCTTAGTGACGACAGTGATGGTAATGAGATGAGTGAAATCAAATTGAACGAGTCGAGTTTTATTAGCCCTTCGAAAATAGAAACTCATGGAAAAACTCTGAAAAAAAGTGATTCAATGTATTCATCGTCTGACAGTATACAGGTTATACCCCAAACACCAATTGGACTTTACCGGAACTGCATGAAACCACTACTTCCGCCTCCATTCGGAACACCCGCGCTCGGTAGAAGAACACGATCATTCGACGTTATCAAGTCAGCGTCTCAGGCTCGTTTAGCATTGAGAGCTGCAAATAAGGTTAAAAACCAGCGGGTCCGCCGCAAACGCCAAGAAAGACGTCAAGATCGAAAAGCTGCCAAAACATTAAGCGCCATTCTACTGGCCTTCATCATCACATGGACTCCATACAACATATTTGCAGTCGTCTCAACATTTTGTCTAACATGCATTCATCCTACGCTATATGCCTTCGGTAAGTAAACCACATCTAGTGACCTCCATTGCCCACTTGCAGATACCGTTTTGACGTAATTGTTGTAGACGACATTTGAAAACATTATTACAAAAGGTGAATTTGCTCATAAGAACAAATTCTCGTTGTGTCACAATTTGTTCAACTCTATTTAATAACTAAACTTTCATTTATAGAAATTTTCCATTTTTTGTCTTGATATTTTTAAAATGGTCTGCTGTATATTTGTTGTATGAAGAACGGGGTTTGTTGAAATATATAGATTAGCATGCGCCTCTCCAAAGTATCATTACGGCGTTTTAGAAGGATTATGAGAATCGGCCAAGGATCAGAACCAGAATAGGCTACGCTTCAACACAAACTTATTTTAACAACTCGTTGATTATCTCACGGTATGACACATATGGCACAGTCAGTAATCAACATATATTTTTGCCAGAATACTGCTCATGCAACACCAAGGCTGTTTTCATGTGCTTTAATCTCTATTTGGCCACCAATTGCCTTTCATATTGGCCAATCAGACGTGTATCCAGGCGTCCTTACACACCTAGCACTGGTTGAGCGTTTGTTTAAAATGCAGTTTAATTGGTGGGTTCAAATAGCACTTGCCTGAGATTTCGATGTGTAAGGGAAATCTGACTCGGTATGTTTTATGAATGCAAATTTTAAGTTTTTAGCGCTTTAAAACCATGGTATACTTGTTCAGTTAGGGTGATTCGAAAAGCAATAGGCTTGCTGTGCACGAGCAAACAGAGCAACCTCGGCCCAGTCCATGCATACGCCCATCTTGAAGAGCATTGTCTATCCGCTTGTAATTGACTGAGTCGTAATTCCAGTGTTATCCTGCATGATTCTGACCACAAAGGAGGGAAGTGCACTATTCGTATTGTTAACATCATTGATGAAACTATTCTATTTGGCATAAAAACAAAGCAAATATAATTGTGTTATATATACCTTCTTTGGTGAGGAAAGTTGAAACATCGGTATGTTTTTAAGGTTGATTGTAAATGGTATGTTAGTATATTTAGGCCATTGTGTCTGTTTATTATATGTGATTAACCCGTGATTTTGATATAAGTGTAAAGGGAGAACATTCTTGAAAACAAGCATATATTTTACTTATCTAATTTCAATACATATGCCGATGTTAAATCATTATTTAATCTGTACAAACATTCCAACTACTGATTTTATATATTCACAATTTATATTAATATGAAATTGGTTAACATCGGTATAGCAACTCAGGAATAAAAAGAACTAATTAAAACTTGCATGTTAATATAAAAAAAGCCTCGAGTCGTTCTAAATGAGAACCAATTACTAGGTACTTACATAGGATTCGCGATAACTCGAAGACAACTGTGATTAAGCTTTGAGCCGTTCTAAATGATAACTAATTACTAGGTACTTACTTACATAGGATTCGCGATAACTCGAAGACAACTGTGATTAATAAAATGATTTCGAGTTAACGACGTGTTTGTTCGTAAATCATTCATACTTAAGTGTTTATAAATTGAAAAGAGCAAGTGATATAATATACACTGTTTTCCAAAGAAAGATACGTTCCAGAACATTGATATAGTTATAGAGAATCCACTGTATTTGTAAAAAGGTTTAGTTAAACAACCTTTCTATGCATCCCTTCTATCTGATTGCAACGGTACACTGTCCACACATGTCCTGTGTTTTATTATTGAACGATGAAGATTCAAATCAAAGCTGTAATGGCACACAGTTCGTTCATTATCTACAACGGTAATAATTAGACCATGGTTTTAAGTAAACATGATGACTTATGTATGGTTTAGCATGTTTGAATTATGTATAGTTTATTAGTAGTATGATAATTATTATATCGGTGTTATTGTCCTGATAGTGAGATGATGATTGTTATATTGGTGTTATTGTCCTGATAGTGATATGATGATTTTTATATTGGTGTTATTGTCCTGATAGTGATATGGTGATTATTATATTGGTGTTATTGTCCTAATAGTGATATGATGATTATTATATTGGTGTTATTGTCCTGATAGGGATATGGTGATTATTATATTGGTGTTATTGTCCTTATAGTGAAATGATGATTATTATATTGGTGTTATTGTTCTGATAGTGATATGATGATTATTATATTGGTGTTATTGTCCTAATAGTGATATGGTGATTATTGTATTTGGGTTATTGTCCTAATAGTGATATCATGATTATTCTCTTGGGGTTATTGTCCTAGTATATCGATGGATGTTCTATTGAAGTTATTGTCTTAATAGTAATATGATTATTATATTGGTGTTATTGTCCTGATAGTGATATGATGATTATTATATTGGTGTTATTGTCCTGATAGTGATATGATGATTATTATATTTGGGTCAATGTCCTGATAGTTATATGATGGTTATTATATTGGAGTCAATGTCCTGATAGTTATATGATGGTTATTATATTGGAGTCAATGTCCTGATAGTTATATGATGGTTATTATATTGGAGTCAATGTCCTGATAGTTATATGATGATTATTATATTTTGGTCAATGTCCTGATAGTGATATGATGGTAATTATAGTTGGGTCAATGTCCTGATAGTTATATGATGGTTATTATATTGGAGTCAATGTCCTGATAGTTATATGATGGTTATTATTTGGGTCAATGTCCTGATAGTTATATGATGGTTATTATAGTTGGGCCAATGTCCTGATAGTTATATGATGGTTATTATAGTTGGGCCAATGTCCTGATAGTTATATAATGGTTATTATAGTTGGGCCAATGTCTTGATAATTATATGATGGTTATTATAGTTGGGCCAATGTCCTGATAGCTATATGATGGTTATTATAGTTGGGCCAATGTCCTGATAGTTATATGATGGTTATTATAGTTGGGCCAATGTCCTGATAGTTATATGATGGTTATTATATTGGAGTCAATGTCCTGATAGTTATATGGTGGTTATTATATTGGGGTTATAGTCCTGATAGTTATATAATGGTTATTAAATTGGGGTTATAGTCCTGATAGTGATATGATGATTATTCTATTGGGGTTGATGTCCTAATAGTGATATGGTGATTATTTTACTGGGGGTCATTGTCCTAATAGTGATATGGTGGTTATTATATTGGTGTTATTATCCTGATAGTGATATGATGATTATTATATTGGTGTTATTACCCTGATAGTGAGATGATGATTATTATATTGGTGTTATTGTCCTGATAGTGATATGATGATTATTATATTGGTGTTATTGTCCTAATAGTGATATGATGATTATTATATTGGTGTTATTGTCCTAATAGTGATATGATGATTATTATATTGGTGTTATTACCCTGATAGTGATATGATGATTATTATATTGGTGTTATTGTCCTGATAGTGATATGATGATTATTCTATTGGGGTTATTGTCCTAATAGTAAATCGATGTTTTTTCTATTGGGGTTATTGTCTTAATAGTAATATGATTAATGGTTAATGTCCTGGTTGTGCTATGGTGGTTGTTTTATTTGGGTTAGCGTGCTGGTAGTTTTATGATGATTGTTATATTCGGGGTTAATGTCTTGGTAGTGATGTGATGATTGTTCTATTGGCTTTATTGTCCTGGTAGGGATATGGTGATTGTTATATTGGGGTTAATGTCCTGATAGTGCTATGATGATTATTCTATTGGGGTTAATGTCCTGGTAGTGATATGATTATTGTTATATTGGGGTTAATGTCCTGATGGTGCTATGATGATTGTTCTATTGGGGTTAATGTCCTGGTAGTGATATGATGATTGTTCTGTTGAGGTTATTGTCCTGGTATGCACATTGTGATTGTTCTATTGAAGTTATTGTCCTAATAGTGATATGATGATTGTTTTATTGTGGTTATTGTCCTAATAGTGATGTGATGATTGTTCTATTGGGGTAATTGTCCTGGTAGGGATATGGTGATTGTTGTTCTATTGGGGTAATTGTCCTAATAGTGATATGGTGATTGTTCTATTGAGGTTAATGTCCTGATAGTGATATGATTATCGTTATATTGAGGTTAATGTCCTGATAGTGATATGATGATTGTTTTATTGGTGTTATTGTTCTTATGGTGATATGATTATTGTTCTATTGGGGATATTGTCCTGATATATAGTGATATGATGACTTATATAATACGAATAACGAAATATAATGAGCCAGTATTACGATTGATTCCGTAGGAAACCTGTATTGACTAAGAACTAATATGCAGGGATCAATATAAAGTCCTGTCTGGTCGTTTCAAATATTCAGAACACTATAAAACAATGCAATAAAACTGAGTCAGACGCCACAAAGGCGAATAGGATTGAAAACATCGACGCTAGTTCTTGCAAAAGAAATGCGCCTATGTCTCTTCTAAATGTGAACGGACAGGGAAACCCCAGATGAGACTGTGTGTATGCTATGTTCGCATAAGTCTTCACTATTTGTAACATTATAAAGATCTCTTAACGTCCCACGCGACTCAACTTCATAGAAAGATTGGCCGTCTATTTCAATATTTCTACACTCGTCATTAATCATGGCTTGACATAATGATTAATAACCTGGTAATCTATCTTACGGAATCTCCGACATCTTTCGATGTGTTCACGCCAATTCACAACCGTATTAATTACATAATGAAATATTAATACAAATAACCCAATGAGCTCCGTCTGGCGATTCGGAATCGTACATTCTCTCGTAACGGGATAACATTTGGTTATTGCAGAAAGACCCCCGGACAATAATTCTATTTTTATATGAAGTGACATCTAGGTCTATACAACATGTATGCTGAAGGTGACTCGAGTGAGTATGTGCGTTAAAATATTAAGACCCTAAACTCACTAGACGCGGCAATAAACCAGCCTTCAAATCATTGACCAGACAACGGCCGTCAGACACGTAACTTGTTAGTTTAAAATGATTTGTATACTTCGATTGCAAAACAAGCTTTCTGATACTATCAATCACGGATGATGTCTGCTCCCTGGAGACATAACTAGTTCTTGTGTTGCTTTTGTTGAAAAAGTCCCAACGATTAAATCCGCTTTTAACGGGAGTTCGGTAATCGAGAAACAGGTCCCGATAGCCTTGTTGTCAGACATTCGCTTCGGGGCAGGAAATCGGCATACTTGAATGAAAATGGAACTCGTTCTGATATGGCCGGTTAGGTTAGTGAACCACCATTTAGTCAATAATGGTACGCAATGTCTGCCTGCGTGGTACCTAGTAAAATAACAGGATTCGTGATAAAAAAAAACACGTTCTAAGGCATATCCGGAATCCGGAATCCGCTGTCGTCGAGTGGTTAGCGTCGGGGATTTCGAAACCGGGTGTCCCGGGTTCGATCCCCAGTCGCGGCACTACGGTCATGGTGGAGTGCCCTTGGGCAAGGCACATTTTCTAGCCTAGTACTGGTTTGTTTACCCAGGGATCATGAATAATTAAATTTAATTGCGCGCTAAATGACCTTAGCTATCGATGCGCCATAAAACAATATACATTCATTCTAAGGCATATCATAAGGACACTAAAATATACAGACACATTTACTTGATGTACATTTATACAGATATAAGTAAGATACAAGTAAGCATGTATATATGAGAATAAGCATGTACCATTTAAAAAATCTTCTTAATGTGAAGATACGTCAACAATCATCTATATCAGGGAAACGGTTTATTTAGAAAGAGGTTCCAATCTAGATAAATAAATAATATCATGGAACCTATACCACGCCACACGCAAACATGGACATTATTTACGACCTTCATTGATCTCATGATCGATAAATTACAAAGATACCTATGGAAACATTTGCACGTACAACGTGTTCTTATTTATTGAAGGAAATCTGTGCAAGTAAAACATAAGACTCAAACCTGAATTCTTTGGACTATGCGTAATTAAATGTCTCGCCGTCATCCGCTTTGACCATACTTGCAATTGCCAACGACAAGACTAAATGTGTCAGCAAAACTTAAAATACACGTAAAAAAATAAAAGAAGTCAATGTCTTTAGCATACCATATGAAGAAGGGTACAAGATCTATCTTTGATACACATTTGAAAGCCCTAAGACTAGTACTTACTCACTGAGAAAGTAAAAAAAAACGAAACTTTAACGTTGATGTTTGACGCCGCCGTCGCGAGAAAAGCAACACCTTAGTCTCGGTTTCACTACACTTGTTTCACACCAATGTACCTTTACGTGATCCCGTCATGGAGTCAATAAGACGCAAAGTCTTTCTGTTTAGCTTGACTAGTCTACTCATTGTTGGTGGAAATGTTGACATCGGTGATAATACATTTATCAGGTGTAAGTTTAAGGATAGTTTTCGTGTACAACTTTTATGGTACAACCACGGTACCAATTTAAACGAAACTTGACATAACAAGTGATGCATTAAAGAAAGAGGGAACCAAGTACCTCGAACGGCAATGCCGCATTGTGTGATGCATGTTATCATTCTAGAGCAAGACATCCTTTTAACATGTCTTTGCAACAACATACCAAATAGTGTTAAAACCTTTTCATGAACCACCATATGATGATGTACGTTGCGGACCCCGTACCTCAAAGGTCAAGGCCAATGTGGGCGTATTAAACTGCTACATGTTAGTGTCTCATTTAATGACCTAAACTATTGAAAAGTCTTGACAGCAAAGTCAATGATAAGTTGAACCCTTATCACTTTACACGCGACTTTAAACTTTCCCACCTATAGACGCATGTTGACGTATCTGCAGCCGACGACTATTGAAAACGAGTAATTTCTCCTTTTGCCACAATGTTTTCAACTATTTTCAGTAATTATACCTACACTTATGGTGAATTTCCATATTTTTTAGTAGACATTTTCAAAGTCGTCTGCTGCAGATTTGATGTATGTGGGAAAGGGTTAAATAATATTTGCGCATCCCGTAACACCATTTGAGAACAACGTTAATCAAGTGCAGCCTGCACATGTTTGCAATCTTATCTTGGTCTACATGTTTCGCTACTCCCGCATCAAAACAACTCTTTTTTTTTGTTTAGTTCAACAGTGATAAAGCAGTCAGATAAAGGTTAACAATTCAAGAGCCCTAGATTGACAACACTCGTCAGTATCAACTGAGATAAAAAATAATCAGACCTTTGACGTAATATGGTAATGTCTCTGTAATACGGAAATAAGCTGCATATGGATAGTCCATGTGGTCTCTATCAGTTAAACCTTATCCCAAATACATGTTATTATACGTTCAAGGTTATACACTTGCCACTTGCATACGCATTCCGACATGCTTGCAGCAGACCGCATTTTCTCTTTTTGTTACAATGCTTTCATCTCTTAACAATAAGTATAAATTTATTTATAGAGAGTTTTTTGCCTTGGTGTTTCAAAGTCGTCTGCTGCAGATTTCCTGTATAAGGGAAATTATACTTATTTAACATAATCTCTCGATGCCTGTCTCATTGATATGTGCTCGCGCCGAGCGTGTGCAATATCCTAATGACAGCTTATAACGGGTCTCGAACGCCTATTTAAAAATAGCTCAGAGTCATCGTTGCTAGCTTTTTAATTGAAGTATTAAGCCTATGTACATATTGGACATGACCACAAGGAAAACACGTACACGCTTCAAAAGTTATAACATTTTTAACTTCCAAGAACTGTAAACGCCAGGATTCATAAAAAGTACTAAAACGCATAACGAAGTATATATTTGTTCATCAAGTTAATATGAACAAGAAATATCTTTAAAAAAGATAAACGGCGATCAATATGAGAAAACACAAAGAAATGAAACACGCAATAATCTATGCGTTTACCAAACGCTAATCGGCTATCTCTATCCATCTTCAGTTTCTATAAATAGATTATCAAGGCCGAGAATACGCCACATGACTGGAGAATACACGAGGCTCCCAAGAGGTGTATAAGAAATAACTGAAAACTTATCATGTTTCAAAAATAATTAATATTTTGCTCTTAAATATTATATTTCATACGATTTCACTGATTTTTTTCACTGAAATTTATTTCTGAAGGAAAACAATTAAAATCTAGTATGCAGAACATTTCATTTTTAAACTTCATCTTATTAGTGCCTCTCGTAGGATCGCCAACTTAACTATGAACCAATCAAAACGGTTCATTTCCTTTATTTCTTCGACAATATTAATTAAATACAACATTTGATTGGTCTATAATCTAGATCATTTGTTAACATCTAGGTCAAAACTGAGGTTAAACAGCTATCGCCGAAAAAATAAGAACTCGAGTTACTAGTACTGCACATACTACCTAAAAAACATAACATCTCAAAACGGCATCTCTAGAGAGCTTTATTTTCTCTTTAGTACAACTTCTTTAAATAACTTCTGCAGAGCAATACCTCTCTTAATCAACACATTTCTCTGCGTAGGCTCGATGGTCAATTGGAGAGCACTTACAATGTAACATGATTGGACATTACGCTAGATGATGAAATATCTCTATTGGACCATGGAGTATAATCAGTTTAGGTAGCATTATGTTAAATTCACAAGTACAATAACGGATAACTAAGTGATGCAATTGATTATTCTATCATGTACCATATCAACTACAACACACTAAAACCACACCAACAGGACAGTGGGTTTCCCCGTGACATTATAACATAGATATTTCGCAACAGTTATTGTGTCGCAAACTAAACTATGCATATAATATTTTGAGCCGTGTGCAATTTTGGGTCTTGTTGCGTTTGCGTACAGTGGAGAATCAGGGTAGTCTGTATATATGTCATGTCTCACCAGAGTCACTACTGTCCACCGATTTGTTATATAAATAGATAAAAAAAAAAGCATCCTCTGCCAGATGTGTAGCCTGACTACAATATAACCTTAAATGATGTCATACCGGGGAACCAAAAACCACCCGACGCACATCATTTGCTTCGTACTGATTGATTTGATATTAAAAACTTCCTTGATGACATCGTGGGTGATTATTAAACATTAAATTTGCAAGATGCTGTTAACATATGAATCGACCTTCTGAGTCATTAATTTTGATCGTAATTATAACACTATTGCATAGTTGTCTCTTTCTATCTTAAGCATTTTCCAGATATTTCCAATATGCCAATTGACTAGACAATTAAGGCCCTGGAGAAACTGTGCGGAGGCGGAGGTATTTTCCTGTTGATTTCGCATAACCCTTCCTGGTAAAGCCTACTTTAAACACCTGTCGCGAACGAACGTTGAAATAGTTATCAGTTGGAAAAGGAGAAACTACTAGAACATTTCACAATAGCTTACTTGTCAATCCACTTGTCAATTGAATGGGGCTTTAAGTCATGGTTTGTCATATCACTGACTTATCAAAACGGTAGTAGTGGCTTCTCTCCTTGATAACATTACCGGCGTATCAACCAATCAAACAAAGCTATGTTTATCGCCTATCAGTATTAGGCTACAAAGCATGCCGTTCTGCAAGACACATTTCCTGACCTAGATTCATTCATTTGATTTACAGAAAGTTAGTCTACCTCTGACATTGCCATTTTGTACAATTTTCCTGATATCATTTAAATTTAGCAGTAGTTTGTCCTATTGTAGATCAACTTTAATCGTAGTAGCACTTACCTTTATTAATGACTTGTCTATTGACAACGAATGCATATTATAAATAGTAATGACTACGTAACCTTGACATTGACCTAGATTTGTGTGCGACAGTTAAATATACATGCATATCATTTGAACCACTGTGCATGTGTTTGGTAAATATATCGGAAAAGAGTCAATAATGCAATCATTGGTCGACACATAGGTATGAATGTTTCAAATAAACAAGTAACAAACACAAATAGATACATGCTGTAAAAGAATCAGGCCAACACTCGTCACATAATTCTGGTTATAGCACGCACGGCTACCAGTTCGTTCACAAACCCATGGCACCGTCTCGGTGTGTCATAACTCGACCGAGGGTATGATACCCGGACAGATGATACCAAATACTCTTTAGATGTTAGTAATGGCTTACCCTCCTTGCCTCTCTGGATGGTGGGGTAAGCAGGGCGATAGACTCGCTGGTGTCAGGATAAATGGACAGTTAGTACTGGTATCTTCCCAGGAAGATAAATGAAACATTTATTGATAGCGTCGTTAAATAACATGCCAACAATCACTACCCATATGAGCCATTCCATGAGAAAACCAACATTATGGTACATGCGTAATGTATCGATCCAGATCAGCCTGCACAGTCCGCGCAGGCTAATCCGGGCCGACACATTCCGTCTTATGGGGATGGAGGTATCGAGTAATGATTTCTGAAACAGAAAATCCACATGAGGCGAAAAGTGTCTGTCCGGGTTAACCTGCGCGGCATGCTTAGGCTGATCCGGATCGATACTTTACGCAGAGTCCACAATGTTGGTTTTCTCGCGGGACGCCTCATATGTTCCTGTCTTTCTCGCATCAGAACTCCACACAGCATTCTTTTCATAATCCCACAGACGTTCACTGTGACATAGCTTAATGAATCAATGGTCGTATTTAGTTATCCACTTGTAATCGGATAGTTGAGTAATTAATATGGCTTTTTAGTGAATATGCAAACATGGACTGTTGTTGGATATACCACTAAATGTATGTCACACTATGATGTCAAGTGTAAACCAATAACCTGATGCAAACGAAAATTGACACGTCTGCATCAGATGAATTGTATAAATAATTGGAAATTGGAGGAGTTGCTCAAAACGAGCATGTTCTGGTTTTCCCACAACTATTCACAACCCTCTGTATCACCAGCTTAGCTATACCGTATTTTCCGCCCATGGTATTAATGTGCACTTGTCTTGTTACCATCGATTGTGAAGAAAGTTGCCTCAACTTGAGTAATTATCCTCGAGGTATTTTTCCGGATACTCAACCATTACTCTAGCTAATAATGTGGGATAGGCACGCAGTGACTGGAATCGAGCGCAAAAGCTTTGTATCAAGAGACCGACGCTTTTCCTATATACCATTGCCGTCTATGGTGTTATTATTACATGTGACTCTAAAGAAGTATATCACGCAAACGGTTAAACATATTGGAGTAATTAAAACTAAGATCATACTGCACCGATGGACAGAATAATAATAACATGCTTGGTTGGTTAAACCCTTAGAACCGTTAGCATATGTCAATGGTGTAAATATAAATTAACGACTTTGCAATGCTAATGATGTTCGTGCTGTAACTGTTAGCATAGACAAACGATAACGATGTGTCTATGCTATGTATGTGACTACTGTAACTGTTAGCATTGCAACAACGATTTGTCTAAACTATGTATGTCAATACCGTACGTAACTGTTAGCATAGACGGGTGGAAACGACGTGTGTATAGGCCTACTATTTGTCTGTTAAAATATATACAAACGATGACGACTTGTCCATGACATTTATTTCTCTACAGTAACTGTACGTATAGACAAACGGTCTAGATACTATCTGTGTCAGTTAGAATAGACTCGTTGTAACGACTTGTCCATGTTATTTAAATAACTGTATGCATACATAGACAAATTAGAACCGCGTTTGTTTACAATGAGAGACTATTGACTTGTTTATATTGTTGACAACTTTTTCACATAGCAGATGACTTGATCATATGTCGAAACCATGTGTGTTAGCGAAGACAAATAGTAATGACTTGATCATAATTCAGAATCATAAGTGTCAGCGAAGACAAACAGTATTGGCATGATCTTATTTCTGAAAAATAGGTATTAGCGAAGACAAATAGTAATGGCTGGATCCTATTTCAAAACCATGAGTGTTATCGTAGACAAACCGTAATGACTTGATCGTAATTCAGAACCATAAGTGTAAGCGTAGACAAATCGTAATGACTTGATCGTAATTCAGAACCATAAGTGTAAGCGTAGACAAATCGTAATGACTTGATCGTAATTCAGAACCATAAGTGTAAGCGTAGACAAATCGTAATGACTTGATCGTAATTCAGAACCATAAGTGTAAGCGTAGACAAATCGTAATGACTTGATCGTAATTCAGAACCATAAGTGTAAGCGTAGACAAATCGTAATGACTTGATCGTAATTTATAACCATAAGTGTAAGCGTAGACAAACAGCAATGACTTTATAATAATTCAGAACCATAAGTGTAAGCGTAGACAAACAGCAATGACTTTATAATAATTCAGAACAATAAGTGTTAGCGTAGACAAAAAGCAATGGCTTAATTCTATTTCAGAGCCACAAGTGTTAGCGTAGATAAAAAGTAATGACTTGATCATAATTCAGAACAATAAGTGTTAGCGTAGACAAAAAGCAATGGCTTAATCCTATTTCAGAGCCACAAGTGTTAGCGTAGAATAAGTAATGACTTGATAATAATTAAGAAACAAAAGTGTTATCGTAGACAAACAGTAAAGACTTGATCAGCATTAAGAGCAATAGGTGTTAGCGTAAACAAATGGTGACTTCGTCATCTTTCAGACTCTTAGTGTTTGCCACTGGTAACAATTTGTTCTGTCAGAACCGTATGTGAAAGGACACGACACCCATAACATTTCTGCTCAAACAAGATTGTGGTAGTTTTTTACGGTGGCACAGAGGTGACATGTGTATGTTTTTATTTATCTCGTGCGCATGACATACTAAGTCGTGCGCACGAGATACTATATGTCGTGCGCACGAGATAATTGAGACGTGCGCACGAGTTACTAAGATGTTAACTTGTTTAGTCCTGGTTTAGGGGAAACTAATATGTTTGTATCTCATTCGTTTTTGGGTTTTTTCTGAGCAATCGCTAGTTATATTAAGACAGAAATAACAAACGTATTGGTGCAAAGTACTGAACATGTTCATGCAATAATTCGAATATATACAAATCACCAAATAACAAAAAACAATGACGTACTTGCCTGTTGACCTAAATAGATAACAAATATTATGAACTACCATAATGACGTCATCAATATCAAAATCGTCTGATTCCACACGATAGCTCCTTTTGAGATATTTAATTTCTTTCAAAAGATCTATCATCCATCGGAGGCAGAACAATAAAATATAAAATACATGTACATTGGGTGACGTACATATTGTGGTGTGTGAGGGTAAAGTTTAATTTTTCTTTGTTTAATTTTTCTTTCTTTTCACTTTATTATCAATTTGTAAATTCTGCATATTTTACCCCTAAGGGTTAGTTTAGAGTACTGCATTCCTTCATGTATCATGCATGCTCGTATCTTTATTTGTATTGTATGTTGCGTATTATGAAGAAAGGTGAAGTTACAAAGTAACATGCGTCCTCCCATTCGGTTTGAACAATTTAATTCATTCTTCAAATGCATAATTAAGGTTATTTCCGGGGTTTTCCGGGGGTTTTCTGTCAAAAATTAGATAAAAGTATTTTGTTTGTTTGTTTGTTTGGAGTTTAACGCCGCTTTCAACAGCTTTGGTCATATCACGGCGGTCAGTGCACCTACTCATGTTTTCCTGGCTTTCCCACACCAGTACTTACACAACATTCTTTCGAAGCCACTGACTACTTTCTCACATAGATCAGAGGTGAGAGGCAATGGAAAACATCGCCCGAAAGAATGTCGCCGCAACCGGGTATCGAACCCGTGACCTCCAGATCACGAGTCAGATACGCTACCAATTGAGCTACCCGGCCGGGTTAGATAAAAGTAAAGCTCTGGTAAGACTGTGCGGGTACACAGGCTGTATAGAATCTCCACTATTCGCACAGAATATACGATTTCCACGTTATGTAATATTTGAGCCGTCCCTGGAAAAAACCAACAGTGTTGACTCTGCGTACAGTATCGATCCGGATCAGCCTAAGCATGCCACACAGGCTTACCCGGATAGACACTTTTCGTCTCCTGTGGATTTTCTGTTTCAGGAATCATTACTCTATACGTCTATCCCCCTGAAACGGAATGTTATCATCCCGAATCAGTCTGCGAGGACTGCGCAGGCTGATCCGTGTCGATACATTACGTAGAGGCCGTACTGTTGGTTTTCTCGCGGGACGGCTCATTTACGGGCATGACACGAAGGTGACATTCTTGTATGACGAATCGTAAGTGTACAGCTTAAGAGGAATTCCAATTGGTTTGCAATGATATCGACTAATTGCAAATGTCAAAGACGTTGGAGTCCTTAGTAAATACCCTGGGATTATTTGCCCGGTGTCAGCATTAAGTTGTTCCTCTCAGCATCCACGTCTCTTCAGCATTTATACAATAGAGCTGCGCCATTCAAGAATGTGTCGTGATGCACGTGCGAACAGTGACGACTCGACTCAAGAATGTGTCGTGATGCACGTGCGAACAATGGTGACTGCCGTGATGCACGTGCGAACAGTGACGACTCATTCTAGACTGTACATCAAGAAAGTGTCGTGATGCACGTGCGAACAGTGGCGACTCAGTCGAGACGGTGCATCAAGAAAGTGTTGTGATGCACGTGCGAACAGTGGCGACTCAGTCGAGACGGTGCATACACACAGACTCACCAATGTGTCGTGATGCACGTGCGAACAGTGACGACTCAGTCGAGACTGTGCATACACACAGACTCACCAATGTGTCGTGATGCATGTGCGAACAGTGACGACTCAGTCGAAACGGTGCATACACACAGACTCACCAGTCTTCACTTTACGCCTACATTTGAGCGGGCAATAAATTTCACTTCCGTCGAATCCTAAAAACAATGTGGCTCCACGTTCTTTAATGAGATGCCATCGCGGAAATGAAACAAAACAACCCTGTTCGCCTACAGGAAAACAAACAACAGCGTATTTCGGACACGAGTATATACATATTTGTTTTTGCGTCTATTTCTTCTGATAGAAAAGGGTTTTAAATTCATCAAAAAGAATGAGGACAATGGATGAAAGTGGTTGTTATTAGGTTTTATTTGTTTGGAACAAACGATTTTTTTTCTTGTGGGTGTCTTCATCTTTTTATAACCTGACCTGTGTCAAGTTTAAATACAAACAAGTACATGTTATAAACGCGTATAAAACTTTGAACATATTTTATATTTTTCTATGATCTGTAATTCGCGTAGATAATGTTGTTATATGTGATTTCAACTGTTGCATCATGAATACATAACAAGGTCAGTTTACATTGAACTTCATAGTATATGTTATTATCATGCTACAGTCTTCTTTACACAGACAACACTAATGAAGAATAACTAAATTCATCAAAATGATTATATTAATCCTTGCTCCCATGCAAACGTACTTTGATGCATCCTACAGCAAGCGACTTTTGACAAAATGATTTCTATTCAATAATGACACATTCATGTTTAGATATTTGTTATACAGGTACATGCTTTCACACTTACCTTTTGAGAATTTTCATTATTCCCGATCACGCATTTTGATGCACCTGCAACATACGAATATTGGAAACATTGTGGTAAAACGAAATTATTCATTATGAGCACATTCTCCTTTTGCAACAATGTTTTCTACTTTATTCTATTATAATGCTCCAATTGAGATTTTCCCTATGTTTTACTAAATTTTTCCAGTCGTCTGTTGCAGATTTGTTAAATGTGCGACATTTTAATATGGGTACAAGTCACGAAAACTGGCCTTTGGAATTTTGCGACAAGCGACGATCCTGATCAATCTGATCTTTTGCGCTGTGTGAAAATGATATGCGCCCTTCCAAACGAGAAAACCAAAATAGTGGCGTCTGCATAAAGCATCGACCCGGATCTGGCTAACCCGGACAGACATGTGGATTTTCTATTTCATGAATCATTACTCTATTCATCTGAGACGTGTCGTTCCGGATAAGCCTGTGCGGACTGCGCAGGCTGTTCTGGGTCGAGACATTACGCAGAGTTCATAATGTTGGTGCGGCGATAGACATCTGCGTAATGTATCGACCAGATCAGCCTGCGCTGTCCGCGCAGACTGATCCGGCCGACACATTCCGTGTTAGGGGGATAGATGTATAGAGTAGTTATTCCTGAAACAGAAAATCCACAGGAGGCGAAAAGTGTCTGTCCGGGTTAGCCTGCACGACATGCTTAGGTTGATCCAGGTCGAGACATTACGCAGAGTTCATAATGTTGGTTTTCTCGTGGAACGGCTCTTATTCTCTGTTAGCAATGTAGAAGATGTACAGCTAGCCTGGAGGCACTAGGAGAATAGTTACAACCTGTTTACCAGCATACATAAAGTCTATTTTCAAATGCCCTGACTTAATTAATATTTAGTGCTGTATCGCAATAGTTAAATGGACGACTGTTGTAAGCTTGTAGTGCTTCAAAAAAAAAAGAATCTACATAAGTCTTCTTTAACATTGGTCACATTGTCACGTGACTGTTTGCTCAGTTTATTACTTTCTATTTGACAGTGTTTTATTAGTGGAAAGTCTATGATCCTCTGTTTATAATTTTGTATGGTGTTTTTCACCGCTTTCAACAATTTGTTTCAGCTATAACACCGCGTTTTTCGTGGTAAGTTGCCAGTTCTACTGGTCAATTAATCCTTATGCCAGTAAATCAGTCCTAGCCCCATTCAGCGCCATTATTTAAGTATTTGATTCGGCCGGTGATCGAAACCACGACCTCCCGCCCCCGAGGCGGACGCCCTACAACTATAACCCCGAGGCGGTCTATGTATTTGATAGAAAAGTGTCAGGGGCGTAGCTCCCTTTAGGCACTGTAGGCACGTGCCTACACATTTTTTCTAAAAATGCCCCAAAATGCAGCTGTGGCGATACACATCTGCGTAATGTATCGACCAGATCAGCCTGCGCTGTCCACGCAGACTGATTCGGCCGACACATTCCGTCTAATGAGGGATAGATAGAGTAGTGATTCCTGAAACAGAAAATCCACAGGAAACGAAAAGTGTCTATACGGGTACGCCTGTGTGGCATGCTTAGGCTGATCCGGGTCGATACTTAACGCAGAGTCCACAATGTTGATTTTCTCACGAGACGGCCTACACATTGATTATTGCCAAGCTACGCCCCTGAGTGTAGTTCATAAACAAATGGAATGCTTCTGGCTATTTTTAGTCTTTAATGAGTAATTTCTCCTTTTGAAATTATTTCAAAGGTTGTCTGCTTAATATGCGTCAATATACGTACGCAAGTTGGGAAGGTTTTTATAGCAAACTCATTCAAAGGTTGTGACGTGATCAATTCATCTACTGGCACTTTTCCTTTCATGTGAAGATTCCCTTATGAAGAGAGCCCACATTATATCAGTTATAACTCGATATAATTCAAAATATATTTGAAAGAAATGAAGGAGAATTATGGCCTGTCTTAAAAATCAATTACAGTCTTGTAACGACTGACAACCAAATATATCATATCTAAGTAAAAGAAAACACAGTCTCATACAACAAGCCAGTCCACTACAAACCAAGTGAGTTTATAATTAAGTGAACATTCTCTTGAGCATTGAAGCAGATAGGATGCACATTTTGTTTGAAATTTTCATTAATTCAACAAAAAAACTTGTTCGACCAAACAATGCTTCCAACATAAAATGTCACAGAGACACAGTTTTCGTGTTAACTATGAACTACAGTATTATGGAACAAGAGAGCAGTTTGTCTTTTCATGGATCATTTCTCGCATTATTGATATAATCAAGTAGCATCACCGAAAAGGGGGTCACATCTATTCAAAGGCAAAGTCAACAAATAGTGTTTGTTCACAAAAGAAAGTTACAAAGATTCAAAGTTATTCATACAAATCCCTAGTAATAGCTCATGGTGCGACATATTGACACTGTTACCAACCGTATTACTTGTTTTACATGTTTTTATTGGGAAAAATCAGATATACATCGTACATTTCCGGTACATTCCGAGAAGTCCCGGTTTTTCCATGCCGTTATCGGTACAGATCCAGTGATTAATACAGGTGTCATATCACCCCGCACTGTAATGGATCGTTTTTCAATAATTGAGCCACGGCGTGAAAATATTCTATATTAGGTCATCTGGAGAGATTTAAGACTCGGATCATATTGATTACGGCGTATTCTGATCACAGTATCAGTTGTTCTCTATGGCATCATGTATACTTATTTGACCAATCGGTGATCAGTGTAGACCATGGTCAGATTTCTCGGATACACATGCTGCTCTGGGTCTTTCCCTGATCGCCAGTGCTCTAAGGTATGACAGCTATCAAAGTAGCGTAGCCAATATGCCAATGTCCTCTGGTGTTGGATTGTTTCTACTGATTATATTTTTCTAATCATTATTTATAAAGATTTGTGTCTGCAGTACACGGTTTTCTCTCATCACCGTCCGTATTACTTTACGACACGGATGACGATAAACATTTGTCATGTTGGATTTTGTCCACTTAATACACAACATGCATAAAAGGGTATTTAGTAGGTTACACTTCTAACACATAAAGCAGTTTTTCCTTTACTGGTTTGAGAGGAATAGAACTGTTAAATAAATTCTGACAAAAAAAGTAGTCGTTTTGTTTAAAGGTTGTGGCAGGGATTGAAATATGTAGAAATGAAAAGGAAACACTCCTGGTAAATAAAACAGTCGTATCAATTCAAAGTTTGGGAGGTTGGAAATAAGGAGAAAAGGACATTGAGATACATACTACTGATAGTAAAAAGGTAGTTCATTTAAGTTTACGAGAGAGAAAATTAATAAATTAATAAAAAGAAAAAAATGATAAAATTATTAAATAACTTCGATCAAATATGTATACTTCAAAGTATTTTCAGAGCAAAAACGTTATGAGAAATAAAGTTAATTCACTTGTATTTTCTTCTAATTCAGTACATAAAAAGAAAATAAACTATATCATGTCAAATGTTACAGCATGTGTACCAATTACCTAGGTACCTGTTCTCTATTTTTTCTAAATAGATGAACGAGGCTGTGTAAAGATATATTCAATTCAGTACAACCTAAAGATTCCACTCCAAAACAACGTTATCAACTTAAAAATGGCATATTATCAACTATTGTCCACATGTTCAACAAAGAAATACAATTTATGTGTGTTGATTTATTGATAACTTAAATTTTATAAGTTAACTCTTTGAAAAATAGTAAATCAATTTGAAACCACCATGGAACATATTGTTGAAAATACTAACTAAGCCATTTTGCCTTTTACTTGGTTCGTAGATGTGTCCTGAGATAAACACTAAAATCTTCACTTTGTGCTGATTTTGTAATGGTATTGGTCTTGTCTGAATATTTACTTTTGTATGATTCCTTGTGTTTCTTGTCTCTTTCCATACCCTCTACTCATAGTTATAACATTAGTCTGACCTAAATTGTTTAATCATTTACACTTTACTGTTATGACGCATTTAAAGAAACACCACTGTATATAATGCCATGCAGTAGAACGGCGTTCCAGAAAAGAAAAAAAACATCATCAGAGAATTCGGGACCAGTATAGATCAAGATCAACCTACTGGTCGACCCAGCTTGATCTGGGTCTCTACTGACCTTAATTAGTCATAGATGGTTATAAGACTTTTCTGAAAAAGAAAAAAAACACCCCAGTGTACATTTGGATTATTTACAAAGGATGCTTAGATACATCTTTATCAACACATGTTATAATTATGTTAGTTTAAACTTATTTATTTTAAATCGATTGCGAAACAAGCTTTAAGCTTATATTAATCACGCTCGATGTTTGCTTCCTGGATACTTAACAAGTACTCGCGCCGATTGTGTGGAAAAATCCGAAAGTCAGGACCCGCTCATCACGGGACTAAATAATTATGTTAAGTTTGTTTTTCCTGGAGAAAATGTTCATTTCGAGTTCAAAAGCTTATCATCATTCCAGCATTGACGAACTGAAATCCTTTATTATTTCGAAATAACAACGTCATATAGTCTAAAGACCCGTTATAAAATGATCAAGCAATGTATATTCGAATTGACGAAAATAGGTTTGGTCTAGACAAGGAACTGATTAAAAATGTGATAAGTTTACTGCTGCCACATTGCTGTGCACTCCGGAACCACCACATGAGTCAATACTTTGACTGTTTTCTGATCATTGGGTATTATTGTCTGGTCTAAAACAATGTAAATGTCGTGCTCAAGAAAAGACTACCTTAGTTTATTATTTAGATATGATTGCACTTTCATACAAACTGGTCCAAGTGATCGATATTTTTGAAGTCGTTTCAAGAAGCCATCTGTGACTTTTAATCGAACACTGCAGAACCAGATTAAATAATATCAAGTTAACATGTTTTCTGTTGTGGGGCACCCTGTTGTGTGTGCGGTTTTAAAAATAAAATCTGCTGGAAGAAATGTAAGCTATGATAATTTACCAAACTTTAAGGATAACAACCTTAATTTAAGGATAACAACCTTATCATGTTTTTGTATTTTCCCCCTGCAAACTAACTTCGTTTCGTCGAAACGAGAAGGGTGTTCTCGTTTAACGTTTAAGGTTTACGTTAATATCCATTACGAGCAGCCCTAGATTGTTTGAGCAGTGTTCCTGCTTCGAATCGAATAAATGATTTATATGCATATGACCTAGCCATGACCTGTTTATTCAAGGATGGTGATTTATTACCAAACTGACCATTGCATAAATATGATAAAGCTATTAGTTTGACCTTTGTACTGTGCTATACATTATTATTCATACAATAATTACAGGCGAGCAGTGGCATTGGAGAGAACATTCTTAACTTGGAATGCTGATTATGGATAATTTCGACAATAATATAAACCCTTTCCCATTTGCAGAAGTTTTATGACGCATCGGCAGTAAACGACTTTTGCTACAGTGTTTTTGACTCTTATCAATAATTATAATTGCTTTTATAGAAAATGTTCCATATTTTTCTTAAATGTTTTCTAAGTCGTCTACTGCAGTTGCACTGTTTGTCAAATCAGACTTCAGCGGTTCGTTTTCCCAATACAATGCTTGTTCATAGACATTTCATTTGTTATCATTCGTAATTCAATATGTCAGTCAAGTACGAAAAACAAGTCCAACGTGTTTTCTGCACTCTTTTTATAGTAAAATAGAATTTTGTTTGCATCTGCAGACAACAGTTTTCATGTAATTTATATTAGATGAGTCGTTTGTGTGAGTGCATAATGTCTACCAAGAATGAAACAAAAACATGTTAATTATTTATTTCATATTGTTGTTGAAAGTTAAGAAATTGCTCCATATAGTATCTTACATAAGCACGAATGTAAGATTCTATTTATCACATAACACCATAAAAAGATTGTTTTCAATCTTTAAATCGATCTTTCTTCGTCCTCATATATAAACAGTGACCGAAGTTCACCCCGAAGTTCTAATGCATACGTCCACTGTAAAATGTAGTCCCTATCAATAACCTTTTGATTTTATACAAAATTAGCAACAATGCTCTTATAACGTTTCATTTATCGAGAGTTATTCTCTTTAAACGATATTTTTAATAAATGCCGAAATTCAGAACATTGTAAACAATATGCTGTCATTGAAAGTGACGTCATACTCAGGAGTGACGTCACATACGTGCTGTGAGTCGGCTATTTATGTAACTAGTTACATATGATAGTTATGTCACTGCTTTATGTCACTCCTGGAGAGCAAGTTATGTGATAATAGTTTATATTATATACTGAATGATAAAATATAGAGATTTCCCAACTTGAGAAAACCTATAACATGCTTTTTGTCTACTGAGCAATATCGCCTAGTGTGCGATATAGCTCACTAGACGGATTTTCGGAACTACTTTTTTTAAATCTCTTTTAAACACTTTTAAGCTCCGTTTTCACTACTTTACACTTTATTTCCATGTTGAACCGTTAAATTTTCCACAATTTCACTTTTAAATCCGCAAATAAGAGCTTGAATCGACATGACACAAGTTGATTTCAATCAATGTAAACATTGTCGGTGACGTCACGTATATATATATATATAGTGACGTCACTGCAAAACTGGCAGATTACGTCATTTAGATCTCTCCACTTCTGAGCTAAAAATGAATGAGCTGCACAGGGGTATTGTCGTTTAAAAACGAAAATTATCGCCGAGTATATAATATATATGCAAGAATCTCTTTCACGAGGGATTTAATTCCCAAATCATGCAAACAATGTTTATTAAACTATATATTATATACTCGGCGATAATTTTCGTTTTTAAAACTTTGAACTGGGGACTTAAAGGTGCTGAACTCCAGAGTATAGATACTATAGTCAAAGTTTTAAAAGGGGTCAAAAGTTGTCTTGAAATATTAGAATCATAATTCTGAGATAAAGTTAGAGTAATAATTTCACTTTCCAGTACAATACACATCGAAATATTGATAGTTTATTCTTCATTTTTAAAAGGTAGACATACCCAGTAAGCCAAATTTTCTACATTTTTATTGACTTTCAATTGACTATTATTCAACATTTACTGCCAAAATAGTGTTGAACTATTTATTACTTACTTTGTTAACACTATTAGCAATAGTTGCAGAAGTTTCAACATGTCAAAATGTTGACCTGGTGTTCAGTACCTTTAACGAGTACCTGCGCTGATTTTGTAGAAAATCCAAAAGTCAGAACCCGCTCATCACGTGATGCGAACACGGGACCTTTGGTACGAGAGGCCGACGCTCTACCACAGCATCCCTGTCTTCCATATTAGTCACAGAGACTACATTGTTAATACTAGTTCGTTTCATTAGTAGTGAGTGCAAAATCCTACCAACATTGAATAATGATAAAACAATCATTCAATTACCAGGCATCTGGTACAGCTTAAATATCGTTCGTATTCGACCACAAAGACCAGTGAAAATTGTACAATCTATTTCTTTTATACATTTACTTTATTTTATTTCCAAAAACTTTTAGTGTGTGTTTTAGCCAAATAATGTAGACAGGCATACATATAAAACAAATTCAACAAAGATCAATTAGAAAATTCGTGAACACTATAGTATACAAAGACGAAAAAAAAACCAGCTATTTCAAATAACTATTTCAGAAATGTAAACAATTAAATATAATTAAGGATCCTTTCTCATCCTTTCTCATTTTGTTTGCAAAATATGTATATTTAGATATCTGAATGACATTTTTATTTGAATTTTATTCAATGTTGGCCATTTACAATAGAATGGTATTTTTCCCGCAATGTTGAATAGTGCATACCAATAAAAGATGATATTCGTTTTCAATCATATTCATATTGCAGTTTGTACAAAGTCTTTGATCACGAGGTCAATTAATATATCTTCAACTTTCGATGTTGAGGTTAGGTATTGATATCCCAAATTGTGTCAAAGCCCTCTTAAATTTGTTTTCATATGGCAAGTCGAGGTGAGTTCCATCTGTAATTAATGTGTTATTAGTATATATGATTCAGACGAGGCGAGTTATTAATGTCCGTAAACCATGACTGACCCATCAAATAATCGCTGCTTTATACACATATATATTAGCGGCGCTCTGCGAAAACAACCGTATGGCATTTTGCGATAAGTGTAGATCATTATCAGCCAGCGCATTGGACAAGTAGTCAATAAAGAATTATATAACCTTTTTTAAACTCATAAGCATGTATTCCCTGGCAAGTGTTTTTCCACAAGTGTAACTATTAAGTTATGTTCGTCTTTTTATTATCTTTTTTTTGTTTTGTTAAATTGACAATTTATTTTGTTGAATCCGTTAAATGAACACAATGCATACTACTGACTTTACCATTTCCTTTATAAAAGTTTGTAACTTATTTGTAAGTCAAAAATGTACCACATTTCATATAATCTTAGTTTAATTATATCTTTGAAAACGTGAACAAAATACTAATAGGAAAATAGATTTTTGAAAAGCAAGTAAAGCAGTTCATGCATCCATGGGATTCGTGTTATCAAAAGGTTAAATACAATCGTACAGAGTAAATGTAAATGAATATATCAGAGACTTGTGCTTAAAGCGCTCTTGAAGTATTCTTTCTTTACATGATTATATTACTTCACAAAACGAAATTCCCATGTGTAAAAAGCGTAGGTTTGAAATTACTCTACGTGCCGTAAATCTCACAGGAAAGTCTCGTATGGTTTTGGGTATTAGCCGTTATTCGATTATATAAACTGATACGCTCATAATCATGTGGATACGTTTTCAATCATCCATTCTTTCAACAATGTCTAAATGCTGCCACTAAAATGTAGCTGTCGTTTCAACAAAATAACCCTAGTTTCCCTTGCTTAATTCCAGCCGAATTTAACAGTTAATACCTGATGTATGAGCTTATTTTTAACGAATTATTTTTTCTCAAAAAATAATACAGTTAACGCGATCGTGTTTGATTCCGGAAGTCACGGTTAAACTACACTTCCGCTTAGAATACACATTCGCTGCACCTAAATAGTCCTAGTATTTTTTCGATATTAAAATGACTTCTACGTGTTATTTCAATACAGTGAAGTCATAATTATACTATCGAATCATCATAGATAATCAATTTTCTAGAAAATATCAAATTAACAGTACGCGCATATATATTTCATTTGTCGGCAGGTACGTATAAGCCACGAGTATGAATTTTAGTCGTATGCCCATTCACTAGAAGTCGACCCCACGCTGTATAGAACAATGTTAATCTCACAAATATGCCACTACGCAGAGCTCAGTGAAATAGTCAGTGTGCATTTTATACGCTCGCATCGCCGTTGTTTCTCCTTTTTCCAACATGATAACGATGATCAAAGGGGCTTTCTAATTATAGATCATGGTTTACATACGCGCGCATTCAGTTAGCTTAATATATATACGAAAGTAACGCTCAACTGTTGTATCAAAGTACCGTGGTGCAATGGAGAGCGTGTAGAACTACTAATCATGGACTACTTATGGACGCGAGTTCGAGTCCTAATAGGAACTGTTCTTTTTTTTTTTTAATTCTTATTTTATGCGATTTGTTAAACATTATAGATTTATAATAATTAATTCACTCACATGAAACATAGTTATAATATAAGCCGAAATCCTGGATCCGCCCTGGTGACGAAAACAAATCGAACTAACAATGTAAATCTCACAAATATGCCATGGGTGTTTTGACAGACTTTACGCAGAGCTCAGTGAAAGAGTTAGTGTGCATGTTAAACGCTCGCATCGCCGTTGAAATGCTACATTTACTAAAACTGTCAACTGATAAAAAAAAATCTCTGGACAAAAATATTAATAATAATAAAATAGACTAAATTGTGCAATAGCATGATCAATTGCATTCATAAATTAGATTTTACAAATGTTCAAAATAATTCGTTACCAGTACTTCAGTACTTTGATTGAAATACGCATGGGGTTGGTCATAATGGCTTCACCTCGTTAACCCTTTCCCTCATATAGACGCTTTTTGAAAACATAGTAACAAAAGGAGAAATTGCACAAAACGTGCAATTTCTCCTTTTTTCACAATGTCTTCCACTTTTAGTCATAGGTTATCCATTCAATTATAGAGATTTTCCATTATTTGACAAAATGTGTTCAAAGTCGTCTGCTGTAGAATTGTCGTATGAGGGAAAGGGTTAAAATAATCATCCTTTCAGTTAAAGCGGTTTGGCATTTATTTTTACCTGCATGTTCAGCAAACCACTTCTGAAAACTACATTCAATAATGTATATCTTTATGTTCAATATGTTGGCCTAGATGTTTTCAAAGTCGTCTGCTGTATATTTCTTGTATATGTTAAAGGGTTAACGTTTGCAAATATGAGTTCATGGCAGCGTCAGGCAATATCGCTATTCGATTCCGTGTATCGTTCATCTAATGTCTAACGAAAAAGGAACATTAATAATTCGATGAATAAAAAAGCACACAAAATATTTTAAACTGTAACCAGGGAAAATATCTACTTCATTTGTTTGCTATGATACTATAAAAATAGTAGTAATGGCTGCCCTCCTTTGCGCCCAGGGTTGCAGGGTTAGCATAACGACTGACTGGCTTGGGTCAGGATAAATGTACCAGTAGAACTGGTAACTTACCCAGGAAACTCCGCTATATAACTGAATTTTGTTTTAAAAAGCGATGTAAAACACCAAACAATCAATATGTGCTATGTTAGAACCGATACTGAAACGATTGTCGGATATCTCTGATTAAAATTGCCGTTCGCATGGTGTCACAGCAATGTCGATTCTTTACAAACCGGCAAGACAGGCAATGAGATAACCATATAGGTCATAATGGATAATTATTCTATGTGTATAACAATAGTTAAAGTTCTTTTGTCTCAATAAGGAAAACGGAATGGTTTTGCCTTATTAGGTGTATGAACCTTTACCAAAGAAAATCAGTCTGAATCAGATGGATACAAATAAAAAAAAAAATCGACCTCGAACATTAATACAAATGTTGCGGATGGATGTGATCAAACGTTGCTTCGTCGAAATGCAGGTTGGCATTGGATAGGGGTGGAATGCTTCTATCCCCAAAATGTTACCTTTTATATCTACAGGGGACACAGCATTACATGGCAGGGGTAGGGGAACCGATAACCGATATTTATAATGTTTCTTTTCTTTTAACCTTTCCTGATACAGCCTATATACAGCAGACGACTTTAAAAACATCTAGGCACAATAGGAAAATTATTTATAAAAGAAATTACCTTTATTGAATATATTTGGACAGTTGTGGCAAAAGGAATAAACTTGCTCATTGTGAGCAATGTGTCCTTTTGCGAATATATTGTCAAAAACGTTTGCTGAAGATGCCTCTTAATACATTTGCACTGAGGAAAAGGTTAACACCATTTACAATGACGATATAAAGAAGCAGAGCGCGCAGAATGATGTAGGTTTTATGCGCATGCATATATCTCAATTACAGTAATATTGTAAAACATGCAGAATATACTGATTCGGAGTCGTCAAAGTAATATCATGGCAAACAGATTTACAATGAGACATTTTCAGGACGTTCCTAACAATGAAGTACCTTTTTGTATAATGACATATCTGCTGCAGACTACCTTTGAAAACACTGTGGCAACTTGTGAAAATGCCCATCATTAGCACATACTCCATTTCCCACAATGTTTTATCTCTTTTCAACAACTATACTTTTTTTCACAGCGAGTTTATTTATTTTGCCTAGAGGTTTTCAAAGTCACGTGCTACAATTGTGTTATATGTTGGAAAGGATTTAAAGTGTTCTTCAACTCTGTAAGACCAATTCACCAATTGGTGATAGGGGGCAAAAAATCCCTGTGGCACACATTGGGATTTACAAAAACCGACATGCGCTTCAGTCAATTACGATACGATACTGGAACGAAAGGTCTACTTATATTAGATTTGTATATCCCAGGGCATGTCCGGACAAACAAAATATCTTCTCAATTCAATGCAGAGAGATCCTTTGAGAATATCAATCGAGTGGCAGCTAAAAAAGCTCCGTTTTGTATATACATGTAGTATAAAAACTTACGCTTTTGAACAATTTACAATTATGTCAATATCATTGTTATTTTGTCATCAATTCTTTACAAAGAGGAATTCTTCTTCTAAATAAGCTTCTTTTTCACACGAGAGGGCAGCGGTGATCAATTTATATATTGATAAACCACATTGTTCTTACAAACAAACCAATCATAACCGCAACGCCAGGTCGTAAAATGAACAACAATCCTCGTGAATAGACTGACGGAAATGTGCAAACTTTGACTTCCCTCATACAACAAATCTGCAAAATCTCTGTAGAAGAAAATGTAATTAGTGGACAGATTTAAAAAAAAAAAAAAAAAGACAGTGGCGAAAGGAAATATCGCTCGTTATAAGCAGATTCTTCTTTTGTCACAATGATTTACTTAAAAAGCTGCGGTTCCAGCAATTAAAAAAATGCGTTAAGCGATATTAAGTAATAATATACAGTTTATTCAAATACGAATCGTTTGAAAATAAATAAATAAAATAACAATGAAATATTAGAGAGCATAAATATCAAACATTTTTCTTCATTGTCATTTTTTTTTAAACATTTACGAACATTGAGCGTGCATACGGGTACCAATGTAAATGCACGATTTAAATGCCAATACGTACAATTAGTCAGGAAATGTTAAAAATGCATTAAACACTGAAGGCTGAAAGTGGAAAGGGTTGAATTCGTCCAATAATGTAAATAATCCTCATCTGGATATGAGCCGTCCCGCGAGAAAACCAACATTATGGCATCTGCGTAATGTATCGACCCAGATCAGCCCGCGCAGACTGATCGGGGTCGACACATTCCGTCTCAGGGGGATATAGGTATAGAGTAATGATTCCTGAAACAGAAAATCCACAGGAAGCGAAACATGTATGTCCTGGTAAGCCTTCGCGGCATGCCTAGACTGATCCGGGTCGATACTTTACGCAGAGTCCACAATGTTGGTTTTCTCGCGGGACGGCTAATATAGCTAATTAGTGTCTTCGGTATGACCAACATGACCACTTGAGTTCATCATATGCAATGTAGGATTTCAAGATTTTCCCTCCGGAATATGCGCGGACCCCCTATACTCGAATTTCACCAATTCCTTATCCGCTTACATGTTATCAGTCTTTTGAACAATATAAGTGAAACCTCCAGTAATGTTCCAGCAGTTTAAAATCAAATGATACCACACCGGAGTGTCTATAAGAACCCAAATCGGCCGACGCGGTGAAGAAATTAACCTGACCATGTACACAATGGCATTAGTGAATAGTGTATATTCGGATCAACATGTGCATCCACACGGTCTGATCAAGGTATACAATGTTCATAAATTACTTACATAAGCTTGTTAGACGCTGTTGTAAACTTGTGTATATTCTGTGAAGACTGAGCAGATGTTCAGTGTTTGATCTGAACCTATGTTAACGTGCACCGGCGTTAAACCATCGCGGGTCATCCATCTAGGCACTAATCGCGATGATCGTTGCTTAACTTTAAGAAAAGGTCAACCATTCTAGCAACGTCGCTATAAAAGTCTGCTTCCACAGCAAGGATGTAGAAGTGATATTTTTACCTTTACCCCGTTCCCGTTACATTTTCCCCTCTTTTCTCTTGACTTCGACCCGAAGTCACGAAACTGAACACAAGCAATCCACCATAGCGGAGTCTATGTAATTTCACTGGGAACCACCGGGGTCCGGGGATGATGGTGATGTCAACCCAAAATCCCAACGCTACCAGCATTTGTAACATGCACCGTAGATAAGCCATCGCGGGTTACCCACCCAGGCACTAACCGCGATGAATGTTGCTTGACCCTGTGAAAAGGTCAACCACTCTACCAACATTGCTTTAAAAGCTGGCTTCCACAGCAAGACTGTAGAAGTGATATGTTATACCTATACCCCGTTCCCGTTACATTTCTCCCCCTTTTCTCTTGACTTCGACCCGAAGTCACACAACTGAACACAAGCAGTACACCAGAGCGGATTCTATGTAATATCACTTGGAACCGACGGGGTCCGGAGATGATGGTGATGTCAACCCGAAATCCCACCGCTGCCACCATTTGTAAACGTGTACTGGAGTTAAGTCATCACAGGTCACACATCCAGGCACTAACAGCGATGTACGTTGCTTACCTCTGTGAAAAGATCAACCACTCTACCAACGTCGCTATAAAAGCCGGCTTCTTCAGCAAGGCTGTATAAGTGATATGTATACCTAGCTATACCCCGTTCCCGTTACACTATACTGTTCACAAATGACAACGTGTACATTTTCCCATTAACGGACTCATATAAGCTGTGTTAAATCTTCTGACGTTCGTCAGTGATGGTGATCCTAGCGGGCGCATATAATAGCCTTTGAAGTGCATCTTGTATAATTTAAGAGACAGCAACTAACATTATCTTCCGATGAACGTAAAGTAAGAGTTGTTTACTTTTCTGACGATCATTAGTGATGGTGATCATAGTGGGCGCATATACTAACCATTGAAGTGCATCGTGTAAATATAAGCGACGGCAACTAACGTTATCACTAGGTGAACGTGAAATTAATCAATTGAGCGATGCTCTTCGAAAACAAACTTTAACATCATTATAATACGTGTGGATAGATAAACACTTGCGTGCGCATCCATGCTATAGACCAAATGGATATTGCCCTAAGCGGGTGCCCAGAAATAGTTTATGAATCATAAACAAACAGTGTAGAGTAAGAACATATTGCGCGGATGCAATACCTGACCTTGCTCTACGCTCGTTGCAAATACAAATTATCAATGGTCCCTGCAAAAGAAATGGCTTCTGTGCTTTAATAAAAAGACAATTACACTGTTTGAGAACTTTAAATAATGATATCAATCATCCACATGACGTTTGACTCCACTGCAGTAGATGGCTTTTGAAAACATTGAGGAAACAGGAAAAATGCTATCAAAATTTCCAATTTTCACTTTCACAAAACGTTTTTAGTAATGAAAGAAAGTAAAACTTGCTATTTCCTCTCTGATATCAAAAGTTCACTTAGATGTGTGTCCAAAGCAGAAGCATCTCTACACTATCCGGGTAATGGCTCAATCCCGAAACATAGGGAAGAATTTAGGATCTAAGAGGAGCTATAGTTGAAACCACCTGTTATCATATAGTTGTCGATTACGTAATATCCATATTAATTGACGTTATATGCGAAGGAAGTCGATCAGCGTATTATAGCGATTCTGCAGCAAGTGTCCACCAAAGATGAAATTATCGCTCATTACGTTGCTTTAAGGCTAACAGAACGTGGCTAATCCGACACACAGACCACTTGTAGCCTATCATGCCAACATTGATGAAGTATTACAATCGTAATGGTCCACGTCATACTACATCTACATATGAGCCGGTCCGCGAGAAAACTATCAGCCTAAGCATGCCGCACAGCATAATCCGGGCAGACAATTTTCGCCTCCTGTTGATTTTCTGTTTCAGGAGTCATTACTCTATACCTTTATCCCGCTGAGACGGGAAGTGTCGTCCAGATTAACCTGCGCATGCTGAACTGGGTCGATACATTACGTAAAGTCCATAATGTTGGTTTTCTCTTGGAACGGCTCATATAAGAGGCGTTCTACATAAACCAACCGTTAGGAATTGGCAACTAGTGTAGACCCAGATTAACTAACGCATCTACGCATGCTGATCTGGCTTTGTACTGCTCGCCAATTTGTAGCAGGAAGTTTCAAAACACTTCGGTAAAGCCATTTAGATTCAAGCATGGATGCGCGGGCAAGTCTTTTTCCGAGCATGTAAAAATACTTAAATGTTACTTTTCCAAGAGCATCGCTCACTTTCAGATTTCATTATATTTTAGTTTACATTTAGTCATATCAGTTCGATACAGAGAGGTCAATGATAATTGCATGCCTATATATACGAGCAAAGCAGCACTCTAATGTGGGTGTACGCTTGTCCCAAATTACTGAAGGTTTTATGTTGCAATGGAGTGATCCAAATTAGTCTTGTTTAAGAGTCAACAGAATAATTAAAAGTCCCTTATATGAACAGCATGTTTTTTGCTATCAACCAAACTACAGAACTACCTGAAGTAAGTCTCGGAAAGTGTATGGCAGAATGGAATGACACAAACATTGCCTACTTGTTCATGTCATTTTAATAATTCAAATCCATCCCACTATCAAAGTGTAGTTAATTGGAGAGAGTGTGGGCGAATACATTACGTACACAAATATCTTTAAAAAAGAACAGCCTAATTGAAATGTTGCGCAGTGCTTTGAGTCCCATATACCAACTCTATCCTAACATTTCACATTTCTTAACTGCCTCGGTGTAGTGGTAAAGCGTCCGCCTTGGGTGCGGGAGGTCGCGGGTTCGATCCCCAGCCGGGTCATACCATATACTTCAAAAAATAGTAGTTAGCATTACGAATGACTGGCTGGTGCCAGGATAAATGCATTAGAGGTACTGGTACCTTTCCCAGGAAACTCCGTACAATAACTGAAAATGTGTTGAAAGCGGCATAGAACACCAAACAATCAATTCAAAATTCTCATGACTTTTAGTGTGGTTCAAGAATTGATTGTTTCAAGTAACTTCTTCCCCCTTTGCCATATTTTCAAAGGTATTTAATTTATTACGTGTTTTAGAAAATGAGCGATACTCTAGAAATACTCTAGAAATACAAATCTGTTCGTAATAATTACACCTGTCTGCACATTCGTATTAAGGATACTAAGTGTCACTGCTTTACAGAAGTTTCATGAAACCTTCGTTAACTATTTGTCGAAAAGTGAAGGCAAAAATCACACTGTGTGGATGCGCTTGTTCATCTTGATCTACAGTGTTCGCAAATGTCCAACGGTAGGGCGTCGTTGAAAAGTTAAATACCTACTAGCACTTAGTTTTCCAGAAGCAACATATGTCGAATTGTTAACGAGCCAAGCCGTGTAATGTGAAATGGATTCTCGAGTAGTGAATACTCAAACATCCATTGGCATACGTAATGCTTCCCTCGCATTCTGTTTGTGGAAAATAAAGCTCGAAGTATAACAGCGATCAGATTTTCGACGGCAAGAGGCATTCACTATATATATATAAATAAAGCAAATATGTGAAAACTTAACACAGCTCAAATGTAAAGTGTATTCCTCGTCGATTTAACTCTTTCTCACATCCCAGTCGCGGCACTACGGTCATGGTGGAGTGCCCTTGGGCAAGGCACATTTTCTAGCCTAGTACTGGTTTGTTTACCCAGGGATCATGAATAATTAAATTTAATTGCGCGCTAAATGACCTTAGCTGTCGATGCGCCATAAAACAATATACATTCTTTCTCACATATGGCAAATCTGCAACATGAAAGTCGAGTCATTAAATATAGTTGAAAACACTGTGACAAAAGGTGAAATTGATCATCGTGAGGAATTTCTCCATATGGAACAATGTTATCAAAAGACGTCTGCTGCAGAGGCGTAAGGTGAAATTGATCATCGTGAGGAATTTCTCCATATAGAACAATGTTATCAAAAGACGTCTGCTGCAGAGGCGTAAGGTGAAATTGATCATCGTGAGGAATTTCTCCATATGGAACAATGTTATCAAAAGACGTCTGCTGCAGAGGCGTAAGTTAGTGCATGTGTGTGTGTGTGTGTGTGTGTGTGTGTGTGTGTGTGAAGGGTTTTAATAGCCGAAAGTTGAGCAAATAAAACATCGAGAAGGTTATTACAAAATTTAAAATAAAACACATTGTGTGCTGATGTTTTGTTTAGTTCTGAGAACAGCATTCATTGGGGACTTGTGTTCTTGAAATTAATCAATCAATTTGCAAAATGGCGAACAAACATATCTTTAATTTCATAAAATGCAATGAAAAGAAAAATATACTTCTTATTTATTTATTTTTTTTTTTTTTTTTCATTTCTCGTATATAACGTTTGTATTACTAAACTGCATATTTTCCTGCGCAGATACAACTTCCGTATTTGACCTAGTAATCTAATGGGTTCGTCACTGAACTACAATGTGACTTCATTGAAATATGATTTTGCTTCAGATGGATGATTAACACGCCATTTATAAATGTTATTTAATGTGTAAATTGTGTTATTTGACTTAGGTTGTTATTGAATTTTGTATAATATGTCTTTAATTTGTCTTAAAAGTTATACTAGGTGGGCCTATATATTAATGGAAAATTACGTTGCAGTACCGTTACCTCAGTTTGTATTGTACAACTTGGAGCGTGTGCAAATTAACATCTCTTGTTATTTGAATTGTGCAGTGCTTTTCGTAGAACAATAAAAAGCGACATATCGCTACTGAAAAAAACATAATATTTCCTATATAATTTGATAAATGAAGCTGTTTCAAAGTATTTTCATGAAGCGTAAATATATATCGCAGCGCAGTGGTAACGTAAAATTTGACGTCATGTTATATCATTCGCGCAATTAAAAATCTTCCATAAGAATTATTTTTCTCATCCGAATATATCTCTTAATTCGCGTTATACATTAAACATAATAAGTATTTGTATTCTCCTCACACATAGGCGAGAAAAAACCGACGTCAACTAACGTGTAGATCTACTGGCGAATAGGACTTGAGTAAAATACGTTCTCATTAGTATATGTACGTTGTACATCGTTGGTGGTGTTCGTATGGATGCGTTTGTGAGCTTTTGCGTCCGTTGCGATTAGTCTTATTCGTCGGAACATTTTGAGCATGTTGAAAAATGTGATGCGATTAAAAGTTTCGTCTATCATTCGTTAAAATTCGTTTCAATACGTTAACCAATCGGAAAGTCTTCGCATAGCGTTCGTCAACTGGCGTTAGAGGTCGCAAGTTACCAGGTCGTGATCAGCTAATTTGCATATCAAGCGATCGAGGACGATCCCATGACGAATCTTTGCGATAGTTTGCGAACTTGTACGAAATGTAGCGAATAATTACGTATTGTAGTTAATTGAATCCGAAATTTCATGACGAATGAAAGCAAAATTGTAACGATTGGTTGACGTTCAGAAACGAGCGGCATACGCTTGCATACGAATCATTACGAAGGGTAACTACGACATACGAATCCACGCGAATCATATTAACGCATATAAATGTCTTGAGTATCTCAACAGTTTTGTGTAGTCCTTGAATTTCATATATACAAGGAGGAGGCTAAATATCAAGATTATAAGTTATTCCATCGTCAAAATGGAAGATATACAACGCCTGAGGCTGCAGTATGTGGCTGCTATGGTCAACAAAGAAGTCTGCCAGCAACAACTAAAAATCCACCAGTTCATCAGAGGCCGATTTAGGTGGAATAGAGGAGCCAGAGCACGTCGCATCTGGAGAATCTGACAGCACCTCTAGTTCCTCGGGTTTCTCTGGCTCCACAGCAGCAGCCTTTCCCGCTCTCGCTCTAGATGTTTTTCCCCTTCCCCTTGGCATACTTTTGCACTTACAAAACTTCAAATATATGAAAATCAAACAGCAGTAAAACATCAATACGACGTGGTGTCGAGTCGGAGAAAGTTAGAAGGCAAATTGGTTTTCGCCAGTCTTGTATAGCGTCCGGTAACGTCCGGGTGCGGAAATACCCTTTCGGAAAGCTTCGGACGACTTCGGAAGCATGCGCAAAGTTACGCTTCGGTTCGCATGTTTGCGTTCCTAATCGCTTACGGAAAGAACAAAGATTGTTTGCGCGACCCAACGCATTTTAGCGAATAACAGTAACCGTTCGTCACACTTCGTACACTTCGTAAATCATTCGCAACAAATAGTTCCCCTACGTTTACCTTTGTTAAATTTCATATCATGTAACACATTTTTTTCAAACAGTTTCGGTCAAAATTCGCCAGAATTGACAAATTTGTCCAATTCGCCAGGCTGCGTTTAATGGATTCGCCTATGTGTGAGGAGGCTATAAACATGAAGGAAGGTCCGACGTCTTTTCAATAAAAATCAACATGGCAATATATAGCTCTACAATTCTTACCTCCCATTATAGTTATTTCTTATATGTTGAATAGAGAAAGATCAAATAAAACGTTGTTAACCCTTTAACTGCTGGAAACGATTTTTGAAGTCTGCCTCATCGATATAGGGACCAGGCCAGAGGCTTTCCAACTAAACAGTTGTATATTGATAGTCCCAGACTTGATCATGCATTCTTCCGAATGCAAAGCTGGAAAAGTCCATTCTTCAAATTCAGCATCGAAAAGGTTAAACTTCATGTCAAAGAATAAATAAAGAAGCTGTAATAAGTAAACCAAAAGCTAGTCAACGAAATATGTATGGTTTCCAAACGGCTTTGAAAAATACCATAACAGCGAAAAGACCGTGTTGCATGGAGTAGTTACACATTTTAATCGTTTCACAAGTACAAAAGAAAACATGAAGGCTAGAAAATGGGGAAAGGTTCTATAAATGAAAGTGTAACTGGGCCAGGGCATGATAACATGTACGCTATTTATTATGTGAACAGTATAGATCCAGACAAGCCTATACATCAACACAGTCTGATCAGGATCTACCCCGGTCACATATTAGATGCACGAGATTGTTAGAATATTTTGCCAAATTGCATGTAATCTGACAAGACTGAGCAGGCCGACAAGATGAACCTACAATGTAGCCTAATAAATGCCACCTTGTACCTTTTCTCATGCATACTTTTTAAAAATGTAATTTTTCTTATGTATTTCAGGATACTGGTTGTGTTATATCAACTCCACAATAAACCCCATGTGTTACGCACTCTGCAATGTGAATTTCCGTAAAACGTTCTGGAAGATCATTCGATGCAAGTGTCAGAAGGTGTCGTATGGATTAATTCGACGGAACCAGTCAAATCTCCAGCAGGCGCAGCAACAAGCGTATGAATATTCGAAATACCATCGAAGATGACGTCAACATTGCATCACATTTCACTGACATTGGGATCACTAGGCTATTTCTAAAGCCAAATATGTCACACATATCTGTTGCAGTTTTAAAGCACGACTGGAGTTGGCTTAAAGGTGTATTGGGTTACAAACTCTTTTTCCCGAAAACAGTGAACGGCTACAGTGTGACTTTAACTGACAAAGACATATTAAAGTGCAGCAGAAGACTTTGAAAACATCAGGGCTGGGTTGTGGGAATATAAAAAAAAACTCTTTAAAAAAGTGCAAATTTTTAAAAGTGAAGAAGGCGATGATGGAAAATAAGAAATTGTTTATAGTGAGCAAGATCTCATTGACCAATAGTTCGTTGTAAGTTATTTACTGCAAAAGGCGTCATAATACGTCTGCATGTTCGAAAGGTCCAATAAAGAAGACGAAGCTTGACTGCTAGCGTAATAGACATTAAAAAGAAAAGACTAGTTTGTTGCTAGAAATGCAACCGTTATCCAATTAATGCAAGAATCAGCGTTTGAACCATGCCACGAATGGCGGTTTACTATTTGCGTGACTCCATCTTTAGGCGCCGACGTGCTCCAGAGAAATAAAAGAGCCGTGGAACTCGAATATCGATATCGAGATGTTTTGAAATGAATAGCGATTGAAGCGGATTCGCGATAAATCCGACAAGTGATAATTCGAATAGATCGATTAGACCGAACCAATTGCCGGAACCGATATGTATTTTTTAAATAGCGTAGCAGCAGTTCCGATTGCTCAGACGAGCATCCAGAACTGCTACTGTGCTGTTATTTTTATGTGATTTTAACACCGGTGTGTTTGTCATTAAAGCATTAGGACGAGCCGTCCCACGAGAAAACCAACATTGTGGATTCTGCGTAAAGTATCGATCCGGATCAGCCTACACAGGCTAACCCGGACAGTCACGTTTCGCCCACTGTGGATTTTCTGTTTCGGGAATCATTACTCTATACCTATATCCCCTGAGACTGAATGTGTCGGCCCGGACCAGCCTGCGCAGGCTGATCTGTGTCGATACATTACGCAGATGCCATAATGTTGTTTTGTTTCTCGTGGAACGGCTCAAATGAATTTAGCATAAATTGAGGTGTCACTCGAACATGTGGATAACTCGTTATTTACGGATCCCTTTCGACATCGAGTTGTAGAGAGTTCAGGGACGTAGCTTTGCAATAATCAATGGGTAGGCCGTCTCGTAAGAAAATCAACATTGTGGACTCTGCGTAAAGTATCGACCCGGCCTAAGCATGCCACACAGGCCTACCCGGATAGACACTTTTCGCCTCCTGTGGATTTCACTACTCTATACATCTATCCCCCTAAGACGGAATGTGTCGGCCGGATCAGTCTGAGCAGGCTGACCTGGTCGATACATTACGCTGATGTCTATCGCCGCAGCTGCATTTTGAGAAAAACTGTGTAGGCACGTGCCTACAGTGCCTAAAGGGAGCTACGCCCCTGGAGTTCACTGTATGGCAAATTAAATAAGTTTATGGTCGGTATTTGGTCATAATCATTCTCCATAAGCTTCCCGGATGGTGTTCGTCTGGATGGTGTCCAAGGGGTAAGATTCTGAACAGACTGTGCAGAGCCGCAGGTTTGTCCGGATCTGTTCAAGTCGTAAAGACCGAAAGGTCGCATTTCGTTTGACCTGGCCTATAAGCTGTCTTGATTTTATATTATGTTAACCGTTAGTAGGCTATTTATTTTCTTTTTTTAACGCATATGTAAATTGACATTTCGTGTGCAGTTAATGTCAACTGAGTTATAATTTGCTTTAATTATTAATTATGTATGTGGCATAAATGAGCCCAAATGTTTGTTTTGTCTTAACAAGACTTGATCCAGCTGTGTTTTACCTAATTCGAATTGAATGTAAATGCGTGGATAACAATGCTTGACCGTGCTCTTAATAATTGAAATTATCGAGCCCCGAAAGATTCGTCGGTGGGTTCGAGCCCCAGTCCGGCCATTCCGATGATTCACCAAAAACAGTGATCTACAATGGCAGCGTTATTGGTAATTCTTGTAACATTCAACCAGATTATTCGTTCAGTTGATCTGATCGATGTTTACATGGCCGCGTTCGATTCGATATCGTGTTACGAGCGTAATTCATTAATAGAACAAATTTTAAAACTTTGATAGTTACGAACATGTATCTGATTATACTGCGGAAATGCATATAGACTTTCCTATATTGAATTTATTGTTCGTGGATTGCCATCTTATGATAATAGAAAACGCAGACCAATTAATTTATATACATATTTTGTATCGTCTATCCTGAACGATAGTTTCGACAGGTGTATAAAAACTTTTGTTTCACGGAAAAACTGTTAATATGGTTTCACCTCTGCATAATGTTTTTTCCCTTATTCCAGGGAAATGCTACATCTTATTATTCATGTTTTTATTATAACTGTGTTTTCCTAGAGTCCAATAGATGTTTTTGTTTGTTCTTGCTCGTATTTATGAATTATATAGAGGCAAATGTTGCCATCTCTTCAACTAAACGAATGATTACGGTGCTCCGTGATATAAACGAGGATTTCACACGTATCCCCATTTAACCAAGATACATTCAAGATACAGAACAATCTACACAAGCAAATCGAGGGCTTGGCGTGAAACGGTTGTAACTTAAAACCTATTTTGAAAACCCTGGTTTAGGGGCAATTTTGATCCCTTTGTAAACAATTCAAATTCAGGTGCCATTGCTCAGAACGAGCAATGGCACCTAAATTTCCATTGTTTGCCAAGAAAAATGATTTAACGCTTATACTGAAGACTTCATGGCGAGGTGATCAACCTTGTTAAAAAAATACAAATTTTAGTTACAACCGTTTAACGCCAAGCCCTCGAAATGTGTTGTTAGTTATGAGTCTGACCAGTCTGTGCATTTACGCAGTCTGGTTATAATCAACAATTTCCGCCAGAAACAAATGGAAATTCCTCACCTAACTGAAAAATATTGAATACTTTGAAGACTATAACAAATTATTATTACATTTAAGTGTATGCTGATCTGAATCTACATTTTAGGCAAAGACATTAAAGTTCCTTTACGTAGACTACATCACCCATGTATTTGATCAATACAGACATTGTGAAAGTGTTTTTGTATATAAATAAGATCGTTGCTCTTCTTTCACACCACAGTTAAATTGCTGATTCATGAAAGGTCTGAACGTAATATCATCTTAATCGATTCGAGTTTAACGCCGTTTTCATCGACATTTGAGCCGTCTCGTGAGAAGGCCAACATTGTGAACCCTGCGTAAGTATCGACCCGGATCAGCCTAAGCATGTCGCGCAGGCTAACCCGGACAGACACTTTTCCCCTCCTGTGGATTTTCTGTTTCAGGAATAACTACTCTATACATCTATCCCACTAACACGGAATGTGTCGGCCGGATCAGTCTGCGCGGACAGCGCAGGCTGATCTGGTCGATACATTACGCAGATGTCTATCGCCGCACCAACATTGTGAACCCTGCGTAAAGTGTCGACCCGGGTAAGCCTAAGCATGCCACACAGGCGTACCCGGATAGACACTTTTCGCCTCCTATGGATTTTCTGTTTCAGGAATCACTACTCTATACATCTATCCCCACTAAGACGGAATGTGTCGGTCGGATCAGTCTACGCGGACAGCGCAGGCTGATCTGGTCGATACATTACGAAGATGCCATTATGTTGGTTTTCTCGCGGGACGGCTCATCTCAGTTATATCAAGGCGGCGGCAAGTTCACCTAACGTGTGTTGCCCGGCTTTCTCGCAGCAGTACTCCACACAACATTTCCCCCAAATCTGGCTACAAATGTCACTTTCGAGATACAGTATATGTAACTCTACTTTATAACTATGTTGGCCAAGTCGTAGAAAACGAGAGAGGTACGCATACGTAAACCTGTGTTTAAAGAGCTCCCAAGGGAAGTGAACACACTTGTTCACAGGTGGTCTTTAATTACAGGGTCATTTATGCAGGAAAGGCTAATTTTGGAAAACTAAAAGTATGGTCGGTATAAAGAGGGAATAGCTATTCCTAAGTGGGCTCTAGCACAGGTTCGACTGTATATCACAGGGAATAGCTATTCCTAAGTGGGCTCTAGCACAGGTTCGACTGTATATCACAGGGAATAGCTATTCCTAAGTGGGCTCTAGCACAGGTTCGACTGTATATCACAGGGAATAGCTATTCCTAAGTGGGCTCTAGCACAAGTTCGACTGTATATCACAGGGAATAGCTATTCCTAAGTGGGCCCTAGCACAGGTTCGACTGTATATCACAGGGAATAGCTATTCCTAAGTGGGCTCTAGCACAGGTTCGACTGTATATCACAGGGAATAGCTATTCCTAAGTGGGCTCTAGCACAGGTTCGACTGTATATCACAGGGAATAGCTATTCCTAAGTGGGCTCTAGCACAGGTTCGACTGTATATCACAGGGAATAGCTATTCCTAAGTGGGCTCTAGCACAGGTTCGACTGTATATCACACGGACTAGCTATTCATAAGTGAGCTCTAGCACAGGTTCGACTGTATATCACAGGGAATAGCTATTCCTAAGTGGGCTCTAGCACAGGTTCGACTGTATATCACTTGTTGTAGAACGAACCGGCGACACAACATGTTCCAAATATGGATTATAATGCAGCGCTTCATGCGCCTTAGCAGTGATCCAGTCACGAGGGAAAACATGGAAGTGTCCATGTTTGAATTAAGTTGGGAACATTAACACACTTATTTTGACGCATCTGCATCAGACAACTTTAAAAAAACGATTTGGCACACTCAAGGAAAAATTTCTGAAAATGAAAACATTCTCCCTTTGTCACAATGTTTCTAATTCTATTCTATAAGTCCCTATACTTAAATCTTTGGTGATAGTCTAGTCTATATTTTGACTCTTTCAAAGTCTTCAGCTGCAGATATATTGTATATTGAAAATGTTTAAATAATAATTCGTGCCTGTATCAATTACGTCACAAACCTGTTGGAAAATCATTAATGGTGTTTTATTGTGGGAGTTTTAAGCTCTCTTGAAAATGTTTAATGCTTGAAATGTTTCGCACATTAGCATAGTAAACGCGTCTGCGTGTTCTTTAGAATGCATTCAATACAAGATTCACTTAGTGGTGACTCTTTCCCCAGAGAAAGACGACTTTTGTCTTTCCTTCAGCCTACAAATTCTGGAGACATTATGGTAGTAAAAATTCTCCCTTTCTTAACAATATTTTCCTAATTATTTCATTTGCACAAGTTTTCATATTTTGTTATTTTTTGTCAAATAGAATGGGTCTTAAAATGCTGTAAACAGTTTGTTACCCATTTACTTTATACGGTGTCTATGGACATTCCCTGAACGAAAGGATTAAGATCATAGCCCTGAAACTGCAAGGGGCTTACTGCAGCTCGCGGATTATATTTGGACATGGATAAAGTTTTACAATAATACTATAATAAAAGCACTTAGTTATTTACATGCATTGAATGATATAGGAGTTGAACGCAAAATACTGCAAACAGCCCCGATCCCTGGCGGCAGTGTGTTTCGTCCAATCAACATGGCTGAAGAGGAGAGTGTTTGTTCTTTCCGTTGTCAAGGAAAACATAAATATGCATGGATAAAAATGTAAGGAATTTGGGTGAGAACATTGACATGATACTTTCTGTGAAGTTTCATCCTGGTTACAGTTGATGGATTGGGGTTTAACGCAGTTTTCAACAAGTGTTCAGTCATATCACCTATGTGTTTCCTGGTTACAGTTGATTGATTGGGGTTTAATGCAGTTTTCAACAATTGTTCAGTCATATCGCCTATCCATGTGTTTCCTGGTTATAGTTGATTGATTGGGGTTTAATGCAGTTTTCAACAATTGTTCAGTCATATCACCTATCCATGTGTTTCCTTGTTACGGTTGATTGATTGGGGTTAAACGCAGTTTTCAACAATTGTTCAGTCATATCACCTATCCATGTGTTTCCTGGTTACAGTTGATTGATTGGGGTTAAACGCAGTGTTCAACAATTGTTCAGTCATATCACCTATCCATGTGTTTCCTTGTTACAGTTGATTGATTGGGGTTAAACGCATGTTCAACAATTGTTCAGTCATATCACCTATCCATGTGTTTCCTGGTTACAGTTGATTGATTTGGGTTAAACGCAGTGTTCAACAATTGTTCAGTCATATCACCTATCCATGTGTTTCCTGGTTACAGTTGATTGATTGGGGTTAAACGCAGTGTTCAACAATTGTTCAGTCATATCGCCTATCCATGTGTTTCCTGGTTATAGTTGATTGATTGGGGTTTAATGCAGTTTTCAACAATTGTTCAGTCATATCACCTATCCATGTGTTTCCTTGTTACAGTTGATTGATTGGGGTTAAACGCAGTTTTCAACAATTGTTCAGTCATATCACCTATCCATGTGTTTCCTGGTTACAGTTGATTGATTGGGGTTAAACGCAGTGTTCAACAATTGTTCAGTCATATCACCTATCCATGTGTTTCCTTGTTACGTTTGATTGATTGGGGTTAAACGCAGTTTTCAACAATTGTTCAGTCATATCACCTATCCATGTGTTTCCTGGTTACAGTTGATTGATTGGGGTTAAACGCAGTGTTCAACAATTGTTCAGTCATATCACCTATCCATGTGTTTCCTGGTTACAGTTGATTGATTGGGGTTAAACGCAGTTTTCAACAATTGTTCAGTCATATCACCTATCCATGTGTTTCCTGGTTACAGTTGATTGATTGGGGTTAAACGCAGTGTTCAACAATTGTTCAGTCATATCACCTATCCATGTGTTTCCTTGTTACAGTTGATTGATTGGGGTTTAACGCAGTTTTCAACAATTGTTCAGTCATATCACCTATCCACGTGTTTCCTGGTTACAGTTGATTGATTGGGGTTTAACGCAGTGTTCAACAATTGTTCAGTCATATCACATATCCATGTGTTTCCTTGTTAAAGTTGATTGATTGGGGTTTAATGCAGTTTTCAATAATTGTTCAGTCATATCACCTATCCATGTGTTTCCTGGTTACAGTTGGTTGATTGGGGTTTAATATAGCTTTCAATAATTGTTCAGTCATATCACTTATCCATGTGTTTCCTGGTTACAGTCGATTGATTAGGGTTTAATGCAGTTTTCAACAATTGTTCAGTCATATCACCTATCCATGTGTTTCCTGGTTATAGTTGATTGATTGGGGTTTAATGCAGTTTTCAACAATTGTTCAGTCATATCACATATCCATGTGTTTCCTGGTTACAGTTGATTGATTGGGGTTTAATGCAGTGTTCAACAATTGTTCAGTCATATCACCTTTCCATGTGTTGCCTGGTTAACTCTCACCAGTACTCCACACAACAATCTTTACAAGCAACTAGACTGTTAGCCAATTGGTTGAAGACGAATGACGCTTGTCGCAGTGACTTTTATCAAACGTCGGAAAGAATGTTAGCCGAGCTGGGGTTCGAACTGACAAAACCTGGATTGACAGCCCGCGTCGGTACCAACTGAGCTACCGGGGACCGGGTTACAAAGGAGAAGATGTTGAAGCATAACTTGCTTTGAAACTTTTGACATGACAACACCCGTAGCGTATGATTCAACGTGTCCACTCTAATCGTGCGTTATCGATTGCCAGCGTCATCTCCTTTGCAGCAGTAGTTTCCAAGAGTCAACCGTTATAACACATCTTGTTATATAACTTCAACATGACAACAGTCTTGATGTATAATTACCAAAATAACTGACCTTGAAGGTATTCGATCGTCCGCACATTGATACGTATCATCATGACAAAGAGTCATGAAAATATTTTAAAACAGAAGTTTGCTCCAGAAATTTCATATTTCATTGCATACTGACGGACCAACGAACAGAACCAGAACCAGCCGACCACACAGTGACTCCATAACACTTTCGAGTAAGTTTGATTGCCGTGGTATAATTACCAGTACTGTTGGTTTTCAAAGTATCGGTCCATAGATTGAACTTCCGCTATCGAGGCGGATGTTCTATCCATCACATCACATATGTGTGTGTCACTTCAATACTCTGCAGCAGACGGCTTTTTGCAAACATAGTGACAAAAGAAGAAATTTCACAAAACGTGCAATTTCTCCTTTTGCCACAATGTTTTCCACTTTTTGTCATAGGTTATCCATTAAATTATGGAGATTTTCTATGTTTTGACAAAATACGTTCAAAGTCGTCTGCTGCAGAATTGTGGTATTAGGGAAAGGGTTAAGGGATTCAAAAACGTGACCTTCGTATTTGCTTGTGGTGCCAACTGATGTGCCTACGTTTTGTAGGAAATTCAAGTAACAAAAGATTACTTATACTTTAAATGGATTTATTAAGATGATATTTATGGTCCAATAGTAATATACTGACATTAATAAATTGTTAAAATTTCAAAGTTAACTAGACAATTCTATCGAAGCGATAATCATTAAATATGTTACATAAATCTGTCCACCTAATTTACAGAACCTCTACAAATTATCATGAATTCACGAAGGCAAAACCCAAATACCAACAGCTAGGTATTTGCTTAGTTTAACATTTTCCCGCGTTCTGACGCATCTTGCCAGCATTGTGGCAAAAGGAGAAGTTGATCATAATGAGAAATTTCCACTTGTACGATTTGTTTTCAATTCTATTCAATAATCATAGTATAATTTATAGAGATTTTACATATTTTTGCCTAAGTGTTTTCGAAGTCGTCTACTGATGAAGACAACCCTTAGTAAATTCTTTACTTATCAATAAGCATCTTTGAAAACATCTATACTTTCTAAAATGCATTTTTTCCCCCCTTAAATTATGTAAACATCATTCAACTTTTGCAAGTAAAAAGAAAATACATAAAATGCATATTTTTTTCAAGAATGAGTAAAAGGCCTTTGCAGGATATGCAGGTTATTCTTAATTTCTGAATGAGTTTTCATCCATGATTTCGTTTTCTCATTTCTGATTTTTTATATATCTGTGTTAAGGACTTGCTTAATTGTCACTTAACGTTTTTCCTGGAACATTTACCATTCCATTCTTAGAAGAAAAAAAAAATGTCAGTATAAACAACTTCATGCAGCATATTACACTGTTATGCAGTTAGCTCCCATAACATAAGATTGTTAACATTATATTAATTTACCAAACAAAAATGTCTATTCTTTCTGTTTATATAATTTGTATCCCTTATCCCTATCCAACATACAAGAAATCTTCAGCAGATAACTTGGTAAATATCTAGGCAAAAATGTGAAAAGACTGTAAATGAATGTATAATTATTGAATGGAGTTGACAACAATGCAGCAAACGGAATAAATGCTGCTCATTTTGAGCAATTTCTCCTTTTGCCACAGTGTCTTCTTAAGTCCTCTGCTGCAAAGGCATCGGAAAGTGTCTGTATTCGGGGAAGGGTTAGCCTGTCTGTCCTGTACATTCTATTTCATTTGCTAAAATTCAACTAGTTAATCCGTTAGTGGCCTATACATAACAACAAGACCTTTTATAAGATAATTTACATAAAGGTTATTGATATAAATGCAAATTTCAAAACACTTCAAATATGTAAAGCAATTGAAAAAGCTTGCCTGCCTTTATCCACTTCCTCAAATTGACCATCATTTTGAACCCTGGATTTACTTGGAGTCCCTTCTCCAGCAGTCAACCTTGAAAACATCTAGGCAAAAATATGGATAATTTCTATAAATAAATGAATAATTATTGAAAGCCGTGGAGAAATTGCTCACCATCCAAATGTCCAACATGGAGGAAAATGTTGTAGAAGTGAAATCATAGCAAGCTTTGTGAGGAAAGAAGCCACATATCAAGGGTCTCACAGCATCAGACAATTTTTTGAAAATTAAGTAGGAAATTGGAGAAATTGCTCAAAACCAGAAACTTTTATTCCTACGATTTCAACTTGATTTCAACTTGATTTCAACTCGGGTAATAAAAATAACATATCCACTCTTCAAGATATAACCCTTTTTTCCACACAAACTCTCAAAGCAGACAACTCTTAAAAATAGCATATCAGGTTAACACTTTATATCATTTTTGCAAGAAGCAATAATGAAATGTAGACAATTAACCCTTTCCCACCTGCAGACGCAGTTTGTCACAATAGCAGAAGACGACTTTTGAAAACATTGTGGCCAAAAGTAAAATTGCTCATGATGAGCAATTTCTCCTTTGGCCACATTGTTTTCAACTTTATTTAACAATTAAGCTGTCTTTTATGGAGATTTTTCCGATGTTTGCCACTTCGTTTTCAAAGTTGTCTTCTGTAGCTTTGTTCTATGTGGGAAAAGGTTAAAGGTTTTGAGGGTTTAGTTCATCTAACTACTTTTCCTGCCAAACTCTTACAAACCACCTCACATATACAAAATGACTAGTATTAAAGTTGTGATTACAAACATGATGCATTTATCCACTCAACATTCTCTCCTCAAACACAGTAACCTTTCAACGTCTATAGGAAACTGAAACTGTCCATATGTCATATCTACATTTTGTCAAACTTCAGTAAATAAATCAACCTAGTAATTGTTGATAATTAACCCTTTCCCATATACAGAAGCATACACTGGGACAAAAGGAGAAGTTGTTCATACTAAGCAATTTCTCCTCATGTCACAATAATGTATTTAAATTTATTTAATAAATGCACTTTCATCTTGATTTTCCTAATGTTTGCCTCATCGTTTAATGCAGATTATTCGTATATGGGAAAGGGTTAAATCAAACTTCTGTGTTTTGAATAACTTAAAAACCTGGTTAAAAATCCATTCTTATTTAACATGTTTTCAGATACTAAAGACTTAAAATTGCTTGTTTTGAGCAATTTCTTCTTTTATCGCCATGTTTTCAAAAAGACGTCTGCTGCAGAGGCGTTGTGTCGGAAAGTGTCTATATGAGGGAAAGGGTAACGCCTCTGACAACATATGATTTCTCAAAGAAATTCCTCCATTCCCAACATCTTCAACTCTTGTATCACAATTACACTTCTAATTGTCAGAAGATCATTTTTTACTTTGACGAAATGGATGACTCGTATACAATCCTCAGGTAATAGATGACATGACTGTTCTTAAAGGCAACAAAGAAACGTCAAGTTATAAATAGTCCAGTGTACCTTGATGAACTAGATGAACGAGAAACACATGATAACTAACAAATAGTGTGTTGCAAAAGAAAAGTGGCAAGATAAATCACTAGAATTACCTATTGTTTCCACACAATAAAGTACCTTCAATGAGATAAGAGTTGATAACTTCTATCCAATACAGAAGATGTTCAATGCTTCTACAGCAGAACACTTTGCTAAAACATTATTGGAACAGGATAAATAGCTCAAAGTGAGTAATTTCTCCTTTTAACACAATGACTTCAAATATTCTCTGCATCCTGGATAGGGATTCCATGATATTACAAGGATGGTTTTTGCATTGAAGAATATATAATATAAACTTAAGTCCAAGAAGAAAAAAAATCCCAAAATTATTTAGTGCACTGCCATTAATTTGGGATTGTCTGACATACTGCTTTAATTGAATTAATACAATTTAACAATGATAAAAACTTCTTTACAATCTAGATCTAGACTACAAATAAGCAATGAAAGTCTTTTATACATTAGCTCTACAAACATTTTGTACAAATTTAATTTACACTAGTTTATGCTATACAGAGTAAAAATTTACTTAATACTTACAATATACACAGTAAAGCATTAAAAAGGAAACTGTTTAACTTTCAAAAGTGGCAGAAAGACTTTTAACTCTTTCCCACATCCAACAAATCTGCAGCAGTTGACTTTGAAAACATCAAGGCAAACACATGGACAACCTCCAATAATGAAAGTATGATTATTGAAATGAGTTGTAATCCTTGTGCCAAAAGGAGAAATTTCTCTTTAGCAGAAATTTTTCCTTTTGACACAATGATTTCAGCATTTGCTGCAAAGGCGCCAGGAAGCTTTTACCTGATATTAAATGAATTCTGATTTTTAAACATCCGGGGAGAAAAATGTTGAATCTATTTGTTTTCAAATCACATACTGCAGATGTATCAAAATATAATCAATCAGGAAAACAGCTAATATCATTAGAGAACATGCACAGATAATCGTTTTTGAAATTCTACAAAAGAATTGAAATGATTTTTTCATCTTTCCAATATAAATATATAATTAAACAAGAGGGCCATGATGGCCCTTGAATCGCTCACCTGATTTTTTATTTTTTTTTCACTTTAGCTATATAAGCCCCGCCCCCTGGCAGCCATAGTTTCCGACCAATCAACTTGGCTTGAAGGAATCTGATAGAGGGTCACCCTAGGAACATTTCTACAAAATTATTTGAAAATCGGCCAGATACTTTTGGAGGAGAAGATTTTTTAAGTTTGCACTATAGCCATATAATGCAAAATAGCCCTGCCCACTGGCGGCCATGTTTTTTGACCAATCAACATGGCTTGAAGGAATCTGAAAGTGGGTCATCCAAGGAACATTTCTACAAAATTATTTGAAAATCTGCCAAGCAGTTTGGGAGATGAAGAATTTCGAAGTTTTTTTCGTTTCGTTGCCATGGAAACCAGAATTCTGCATGGATCCCAAACATTTGAAGGAATTCTGGTGAGGTCATTGAGAGGATGCTTTCTGTGAAGTTTCATCCCAATTGACCTACTGGTTACTGAGGAGAAGATGTTGAAGATATTTTAAGTTTTCACTTTGGCCATATAAGGCAAAATAGCCCCCGCCCCCTGGTGGCCATGTTTTTCGACTAATCAACATTGCTTGAAGGAATCTGATAGAGGGTCACCCAAGGAACATTTATACAAAATTATTTGAAAATCGGCCTGACACTTATGGAGGAGAAGATTTTTTAAGTTTTCACTATAGCCATAAAAGGCAAAATAGCCCCGCCCCCTGGCGGCCATGTTTTTTGACCAATCAACATGGCTTGAAGGAATCTGATAGATGATCACCCAAGGAACATTTCTACAACATTATTTGAAAATCGGCCTTACACTTTCGGAGGAGAAGATTTTTTAAGTTTTCACTATAGCCATATAAGGCAAAATAGCCCCACCCCCCCTGGCAGCCATGTTTTTCGACCAATCAATACGGCCTGAAGGAATCTGATAGAGGATCATCCAAGGAACATTTCTACAAAATTATTTGAAAATCTGCCGACCAGTTTGGGAGAAGAAGAATTTTGAAGTTTTTTTCGTTTCGTTGCCATGGAAACCAGAATTCTGCATGGATTCCAAAAATTTGAAGGAAATCTGGTGAGGTCATTGAGAGGATGCTTTCTGTGAAGTTTCATCCCAATTGACCCACTGGTTACTGAGGAGAAGAAGTTGACGCACGACGGACGACGCACGACGCACGACGGACGCCGGACAAAAGGCGATCACAATAACTCACCTTGAGCAAAGCTCAGGTGAGCTAAAAACGTGATGTATAGATTTCACAATAGTGCTCATGTATCACCCAATAGCCCATTAAGAGTGAAAGATGAATGAAAGTATGAAAAAATATTCATTTTCCATATTTATTCCTAGATGTTTTCAAAGCCATCTGCTGCAGATATCTTGTATGTGAGAAAGGGATGCTTTAAATCAGTAACATATCTACAGATGGATAGACTAAAACAATATCATATAAACTAATAGAGCACTTGTCTTGTTAATTAGGCAGTTTATAGGTTCTTTTTCTGTTTAACTAGTTCCCTCGTATATGGCTCATCACCCTTCTTGTCTTTGATTATATGTACTTTTTGAATAATATAGGAAAAGAAATCATTGCTCATTCATTTTCAGGAAGTATTTTTCCAAACGTTATATTAACTACACCTAAATTTCTTTATCTTTATCCTTTTATTGAAAACAGAAAACTGTTAGTGCATGCGCTGCAATTGACTCATCAAAACACTGTAGGAAAAGGAGAAACTACTTCGTACATTTAGCTTGGTCTTTGACAAAATGTTTCCAAAATCTTTTCTCTGATAATCAATGAGTTTAGTTTCTCCCTTTTTTAAATTCCATTTCCAACAGCATTCTGCAGTGTGGAAGGAAAATAGACCTTGTTATGAGGGAAATAGTTAATGGGTTAGTTGTACAAGGATTACACTATATATATATACATGTTGAGCAATGAACCTACAGAATACGAAAATTACCTCTAATCAGAGTTAGAACATTTTACCCCCTTTAGTAAACAAAATGCCTCTCATATCTATAGCCCATTGGAGTAATTACATAGCATTATCAAAGAGTTACTTTCAAGAAGACATATAAAATCTTAAGCCACTAAAATTGCAATTTGCAAAACATATAAGATCAATATCAGACTGGACATACATACAGTCTGATCTCAATCCATTGGTTTCCAGATAGACAAGATTCTAATAAACTCTGTGAAATGATCCAATCCTGTGTAGCCCATTCACATCACTTCACTAATAACTGATATACTATTTTTTAGCCTCTACCAAATTGAAAACATATCTTGAAAAGGAATCAACATAGGCTTTTAAGAAAGAAGATAATCAGTTTACGACATGGTTTTCAAAAGACGCCTGAAGCTTCTGCCATTGCAACAGAAAACCGGAAAACATTGTAAAGAGAAGAACCCTTTTTTCAGATCAAAATATCGAAGCACACCACTATGAATAATCATAGCAGGTTCAGGTAATATATTGAGGCTTTCAAGCAAAATGTTTGTAACTTTATTTTCTTAACCCCTTCCCACATACAACAAATCTGCCGCAGAAAAAACATGATAAATCTCTATGTACGAAAGTTCAATTTCAGAATAGAGTTTGAAAACATTGTGGCCAAAGAAGAAATTGCCCATCATGAGCAATTTCTCCTTTTTGCCATAATCTTTTCAAAAGTCCTCTGCTGGAGATGCATTAATATACGTCTGCATGTGGGAAAGGATTATCACAAAGATATAATTACATGTACTACTAATTCCTCAAATAAACCATTAAGATTAGAGCAGAAAATCAGAGGTCTTTTGGCAGCTCCATATATGTATCCCCAAAATGTGCATGGCTCTAATGAACTGGCCTACCTGAAACTGCACAGTATGCAGATGTAACAAGACCACTGATTGACTAACCAGGTTCTTTTAAAAACCCTTTCTAACATACAACAAATATGCAGCAGACCACTTTGAAAACGTCTATGAAAAAAACATGGCAATTATTGAGCACCATTGATAACATGGTGACAAAAAAACCAATGCTCATATTGAAAATGTTTAACCCTTTCCCTCATATAGACGCTTTCTGACGCCTCTGCAGCAGATGGCTTTTTGAAAACATAGTGACAAAAGAAGAAATTTCTCCTTTTGCCACAATGTTTTCCACTTTTTGTCATAGGTTATCCATTCAATAATGGAGATTTTCTATTTTTTGATAAAATACATTCAAGGTCGTCTGCTGCAGAATTGTCGTATGAGGGAAAGGGTTAAAAAAAGTCTGCTGCAGAGGTGTTAAAATGCATCTGCAGCTTAGAAAGGGTTTTACAACTAAATCTACAAGCAGTTCAGCCATTTATAACTTAAGCTTTCAAGAAAATAAAATAAAATAAAATTTGGCACAGTAACTTACTTATCATCAATGATAAATGTTAACTTGGTAACGGATCACGAAAAACATGTTTTACTTAGTTTTTTCATATTATGATCATGTCTATATCACATTTGACGACAATGAAGCTCACACCTTTGAAAGCATCGTTCGACAAGAAGAAATTTCTCACGGGGATCAATTTCTCCTTGTCAAAGATATTTAATGAGATGATTTCAAATCTTCAAAATAACACCTGGGACATGTTTAATTTTTTTAAATTCTACAGTAGAAGATTTTTGAATAATGACACTGTTTATCATCAAAATGTCTCTATTCACGCATTATTTGGAAAGATTTTCTCATCTTTTTTTTTCATTTTGGAAAAAATATAATAAAGGGATTATTAACTGAAAAAACCTTTCATATAGATCACATCTATTACAATAGCCATATGCAATAGGTACTTTTTCTCATATCACTTTACTTTGTATAAATTGACTTAATCTTAAGCATGGGAAGCCCCATCTTATATGATTAACTATACATACAATATATCTGCAGTAGATGACCTCGAAATGATTTTTTGCAAAAATACGAAAACTCTTTATAAAAGAGAGTATAATTAGTGTATAGAGTTGAAAACATTGTGGCAAAAGGAGAAATTTGAGCAAATTCTTGTTTTGCCAAAATGTTTTCAAAAGTCTTCAGCTGCAGATAATGTCAGAATGCATCTACAAGTGGGAAAGGGTTTACTCCTTCCCAAATACATACAACATATGATTTCACTGCTGCATTTTCTTTTAAATTTCAACTTGGCAAATTTTAACAGCCCTTTCCCCCTTGCATACACATTTCATGTATGTGTTTGGGGGCATCATTTTAGCGATATCAAACTTTATATATCACAACTTGTATATACAAAGTTCGCTCAAATTACAAATTGATCACTTGGGATTAATGTCATTTTCAACAGAACATTTGTCATAAGAACCTGGGCTTAGCCAAGTTCAAATATCTTAAGATTCATAGCTGACTTGCATCAGTATAATATTCAATACATCATTCTTTAAAGACCAACATGACTGGAACTGTGTTAAAAGACCACATCTGATGGAAGCAAAAAACAGGTTTTCAGCCATCACGTAACAGTAACCTAGACCTTGACTCAAATTTAATATGTTTTATAAACCAGATATTGTGTAAATTAAATTTGATTCCCTTTGTTTACAGATAAAGTTAGATCCAACTGCAAACTTCAAAAGCATTGTCGAAAAAGGAAATACTATTGCGTAATAAAGTTTACTTATTGAATATAGTTGAAAACATTGTGACAAAAAGAGAAATTGCCTATCATGAACAATTTCACTTTTGGCGAAAATGTTTACAAAAGTCATCTGTGCAGGGGCGGTTAAAGACCTATGTTGTGATCGATGAAGATTCATTCAGTATAAATGTGATCAAGGTCCGTCTTGGTTCACTGTCGCAGACACAACCGTTATAAATGGGTTATGGTCAGAGATGTGACCACTCTTGTTCAGAGCTACGATTGTCTTGTCCATCCTGATCGTCTGGCAAGGTAAACTTGTGAGCCGAGCCGAGGGAACTTGTCCGACTCATGCTTCCCTCACTGCTTGTTGATTCAATGGATAGTCTCATGTTGGTTATTGGCTCAAAACTGTCCTGAAACAACAGAAGAAACATGCCAGTTAGAGATTATTTCTTTGTATGGTGTAAATGATATGTCAACAATGTTTTCATTTTATTATGTGGGCAATGTACATAGATCTACATGTACTTAACCCTTTCACTCATATAGACGCTTTCTGACGCCTCTGCAGCAGACAGCTTTTTGAAAACATAGTGACAAAAGAAGAAATTGCACAAAACGTGCAATTTCTCCTTTTGCCACAATGTTTTCCACTTTTAGTCATAGGTTATCCATTCAATTATGGAGATTTTCCATTTTTTGACAAAATATGTTCAAAGTCGTCTGCTGCAGAATTGTCGTATGAGGGAAAGGGTTAAAGAAATGAATACTTGTCTGCTCTGTATAAATGATGGACACAAATTCTGAGACAACAGTTATACATAATCTCTATTCATGAATGGAAGTCACTTCTCTGGGTAATCAACTTTCAGACATATAATATTATCCCTTTTCCAACATAAAATAAATATGAAGCAGACCATTTTGAAAACACCTAGGGCAAATATAGAAAATCTCTAGAAATGAAAGAAGTATTGTTGATAATGGTCAAAAACAGACTTGTACCCATTGCTCTTAACCCTTTCCCATATACAGCAAAAATTCAGCAGATGACTTTGAAAACGTCTATTAAAAAATAAGGGAAATCTCTATAATTGTAGGTAGAATTACTGTAAAAAAGTTGAAAACATTGTGGCAAAAGGTGAAATTGCTTGTTTTGAGCATTATCTCCTTTTGTCACGATGTTTTTAAAAGTCGTCTGCTGCAGATGCGTCAAAATGCATCTATAGGTGGGAAAGGGTTAAAAGTAGTCTGCTGAATATTCATCAAACTGTGTCTGAAAGCGTTAATGACAATTAAGATCAGATTGTTTATCTGTACAGTCTCAGCTGTGACCAGAGCATTTCTCCTGAAGATGAACAATTTATGAAATACTTAATAGTGAACAGTGAAGATTCTGATCAGACTGAAGATGTGTTGACTGATCAAGATCTTACCCAGCCTTAACCCTTTCCCAACCCTTACAACAAATCTCCAGCAGACAAGTTTGAAATATCTAAGCAATTATATAGAAATCTCAATGAAAGAAAATGTAATTATTGAATAGAGATGTTATCAGTGACAAAAGAAGAAATTGCTCATAGTAAGCAATTTCTTTTTCCACAATGATTTCAAATTGTCTGCAAGTCGGGAAGGGTTAAACTCCTAAAGGTTGATTTTCCCTGCAGCATGAACCAATACAATTTATCACTTACAGGCTATTTTCATTATACTGCAATGAAAAATACTAATACATACTTTTATATAGTTACATAGAGATTTTATACCTGTAATTACTTATTCCTTTCCCTCATATAGACGCTTTCTGACGCCTCTTTAGCAGACAGCTTTTTGAAAACATAGTGACAAAAGAAGAAATTGCACAAAACGTGCAATTTCTCCTTTTGCCACAATGTTTTCCACTTTTTGTCATAGGTTAACCATTCAATTATGGAGATTTTCTATGTTTTGACAAAACACGTTCAAAGTCGTCTGCTGCAGAATTGTCGTATGAGGGAAAGGGTTAAACATGTTTATCATTTTTTAATATCATGTGAAACAAGAGGACCAAGATGATCCTATATCGCACACCTGATTTAACAGAACTGAAATAGTTTCCAATGTACCAAGCAATGCACTCCCTGGTTAACAATCTTTGTAGAGTGTCACCTATTATAAAGGAACATTAAATTTTTGCAAAATTATTTTCAAATTGGGCATGTACTTTTGGACGGAAATATTTTTTAAGTTTTCACTTTATATACATTTAAGACAAGAGGGCCATGATGGCCCTGGAATCGCTCACCTGATTTTTTTTTTCACTTTAGCTATATAAGCCCCGCCCCATGGCAGCCATAGTTTCCGACCAATCAACTTGGCTTGAAGGAATCTGATAGAGGGTCACCCTAGGAACATTTCTACAAAATTATTTGAAAATCGGCCAGACACTTTTGGAGGAGAAGATTTTTTAAGTTTTCACTACAGCCATATAAGGCAAAATAGCCCCCCCCCCCCCCCCCCCTGGTGGCCATGTTTTTCGACCAATCAACTTGGCTTGAAGGAATCTGATAGAGGGTCATCCAAGGAACATTTCTACAAAATTATTTGAAAATCAGCCTGACACTTTCGGAGGAGAAGATTTTTTAAGTTTTCACTTTGGCCATATAAGGCAAAATAGCTCCGCCCCCTGGCGGCCATGTTTTTCGACCAATCAACATGGCTTGAAGGAATCTGATAGAGGGTCACCCAAGGAACATTTCTACAAAATAATTTGAAAATCGGCCCGACACTTATGGAGGAGAAGATTTTTTAAGTTTTCACTATAGCCATAAAAGGCAAAATAGCCCCGCCCCCTGGCGGCCTTGCTTTTTGACCAATCAACATGGCTTGAAGGAATCTGATAGAGGATCACCCAAGGAACATTTCTACAAAATTATTTGAAAATCGGCCTGACACTTTTGGAGGAGAAGATTTTTTAAGTTTGCACTATAGCCATATAAGGCAAAATAGCCCCGCCCCCCCCTGGCGGCCATGTTTTTCGACCAATCAACATGGCTTGAAGGAATCTGATAGAGGGTCATCTAAGGAACATTTCTACAAAATTATTTGAAAATCTGCCAACCAGTTTGGGAGAAGAAGAATTTTGAAGTTTTTTCGGTTTCGTTGCCATGGAATTTTGCATGGATCCCAAAAATTTGAAGGAATTCTGGTGAGGTCATTGAGAGGATGCTTTCTGTGAAGTTTCATCCAAATTGACCCACTGGTTACTGAGGAGAAGAAGTTGACGGACGCCGGACGCCGGACAAAAGGCGATCACAATAACTCACCTTGAGCAAAGCTCAGGTGAGCTAAAAAACAAGCCCTGCCAGCTTCCGGCCATGTTTTCAATGGATGTGAATCATTTTAAAAATCATGGTAGAGGGTCACCCAGGAGCAACATTTGGGCCAAATTATTATCAAATCAGGCCAGTACTTTTGGCCAAGAAAGTTTTTTAGAGGGTCACCAAGGAACATTTGTACAAAATTATTTTCAAATCAGGCAAGTACTTTTGGACAAGAAGATTTTAAATTTTTCTCACTTTTCCCCCTTTCTGATGCCGTCCGTGGCAACCAAAGTTCTACATGTAATTAAATTCTTTGAACACTTTGGAAGAGAACTACCTAAAGAACATTCCTGTGAAAGTACTTTTAATTTTATTTATTGAATTAGGAGGACAAGACATTTGTAGGAAATGTAAAAAGACGGACAGACGCCACTGGACAGTAAGCGAACACAATAGATCACCCCACACTGTGTGCTCAGGTGAGCTAAAAAGCAGTTGAAACTTTATCTTGAAAACAAGAATTTGTAACAACTGTATACCTTTTACCACATACTACAAACCTGAAGCAGACGTCTTTGAAAAACATTGAAATAGAGTTGAAAACATTATGGCAAAAGAGAAATTGCTCATGATGAGCAATTTTTCACTTTACCACAATGTTTACAAAAGTCATATGCTGCAGATGCATTAAAATGCATCTATAACTTGGAAAGGTTAAGTGACTTAAACTTTATCGGATACAGATGACTTCTGACTTATTCTGTAGCAGATAAATTTTGAAAACATTTTAAAAGATGGAGACATTGCTCAAAAGAGAAATTTCTCTTTTCAAACAATGTATCAACCTTTTGCATAATTTGTATATATCATTATTACCGAGGACGTTTTCAAAGTACTAAAAATCAGGGTTTTCAAAATTAACCTATCAATCACTTTTTGATTTGTTAGTTTTGCTCCCCTGGGCCCCCTTCCAGGGATTTGCCCTTTATCTGACCACAAGCCTGATCAGTTACTTTTCTCATTTCATCTGTTATAACAAAACATTTTGACAACCCTGAAAAATATCATGTCATGTTCAGTATTTAATATACATGCTTAAAAGTACATTAACTCAAAGTTTCATTTATTTTAAATTAACCTTTTTACACATGCAGACACATCTGAAGCATACAACTTTTGAAAACATTAATAAAAATAGAAATTGCTCTTAATGAGCAATGTCTCCTCTTGCCAAAATGTTTTTCATTCATAGAAATGTTTCCCTATTGTTGTAGAGATGTGTTCAAAGTTGTATGTTGCAGATTTGTTGTCTGTGGGAAATCTATAATAGTGTTACTAAAGACAACAATTTGGATTACATTAATGGAAGTTAAAATCAATATACAAAATCAGCATCTATATTTAACATAGAGATCTCCCTGCAAAGGTATCTGAATTCCTGGACTGAACTTTTATTTGTAATATTATCTTTATACTGTTATATTTTTGAAATGAGTCGCATGTATTTGATTTTTCTTTTGGAGAGCCTGAAATACCTGTATGATAAGGCATGTTGCCTGCAATTAACTCAGACAGAGAAGTGTTTCCTATGTGTCTCCCTGCCCAGACAGCATTAAACAAGAGGCCCAAGAGGGCCAGTATCGCTCCACGGCCATAAGGCAAAAATAAAATCTCCAAACAGCCCTGCCCCGTGGTGGCTATTTTTTTTACCAACCACCATGGCTTAAAGGAATCTTGTAGAGTGTCACCAAAGGAATGTTTCTGCAAAATTATTTGAAAATATGCCTGACACTTTCGGAGGAGAAGATTTTTTAAGTTTTCACTATGGTCATATAAGTCAAAATAGCCCCGCCCTCTGGCGGCCATGTTTTTCGACCAATCAACATGGCTTGAAGGAATCTGATAGAGGGTCACCCAATGAACATTTCTACAAAATTATTTGAAAATCGGCTGAACACTTTCGGAGAAGAAGATGTTATAAGTTTTCACTATAGCTATATAACGCAAAAAAGCCCCGCCCCCTGGCTGCAATTTTTTTTGCCCAATCAACATTTCTTGAAGGAATCTAATTAAGGTTCACACAAGGAACATTTCTACAAAATTATTTGAAAATCAGCCTGACACTTTTGGAGGAGAAGATTTTTTAAGTTTGCTCTTTAGCCATATAGGCAAAATAGCCCCGCCCTGTGACGGCCATGTTTTTTTACCAATCAACATGGCTTGAAGGAATCTGATAGAGGGTCACCCACGGAACATTTCTACATAATTATTTGAAAATCTGCTGAACACTTTTTGAGAAGAAGATTATTTAAGTTTTCACTATAGCTATATAAGGCAAAAAAGCCCCGCCCCCTGGCGGCCATGTTTTTCGCCCAATCAAAATTTCTTGAAGGAATCTAATAAAGGGTCACCCAAGGAACATTTCTACAAAATTATTTGAAAATCGGCCTGACACTTTCGGAGAAGAAGATTTTTTAAGTTCTCACTATTTTTTTCTTTCGGTTGCCATGGAAACCAGAATTTTGAATGGATAAAAAAAAATTGAAGGAATTTAGTAGAGGACATTGAGAGGATGCTTCCCATGAAGTTTCAACCAAATTGGCCAAGTGGTTAGGGAGAAGAAGTCGTTTAAAGGAAAAAGTTAACGCACGCACGACGGACAATTCGCCATGACATAAGCTCGACTGGCTTTCGGCCAGTGGAGCTAAAAAAAAATTCCAAGCCATTCACCATTGAATGTAACACTAGACCTCATCAATTTACACTTCAAACTTAAAGCATTAAAGAATGACAGGCTAAATTTAGTGCAAAAGCCATTAACCAAAGAGATGTTAAAACACTGACCCCAAAGTGGTTGTATCAGGAATTAAGATTTGTGCTTAATTCAATATTTAGTGAAAATGTACATTAAGTGTTACTACATGTCTGTCAATTTTGATGCAGCTGCAGCAGACGCCTCTTGAAAAAAATCACGTGCAATTTCTCTTTTCGTAACAAAGCTTTCAACTCTTTTTTAATAAATATACTTTCATAGTATATAATAGTGACCTTCCAAATGTTGCCTAAGTATTTTGAGTCAACATCTGTGATTTGTTGTATGTGGAGTAGGGTTAAAGAATGACAGGCTTATTTAGTGCAAAAGCTATTAACAAAATATTTTTCTTTAAACACTAACCCAGCAGCAGTGAACTTTATCAAACCGGTCAGACAAAGAAAAAATAATGGATAAATGTATAAACCTGTTAACCCTTTCCCTCATATAGATGCTTTCTGACGCCTCTGCAGCAGACAGCTTTTTGAAAACATAGTGACAAAAGAGGAAATTGCTTAAAACGAGCAATATTTCCTTTTGTCACAATGTTTTCCACTTTTAGTCATAGGTTGTCCTTTCAATTATAGAGATTTTCTATCTTTTGACAAAATATGTTCAAAGTTGTCTGCTGCAGAATTGTTGTATGAGGGAAAGGGTTAAAATACCTAACATAGTAAGGAAAAGGTCAGGTCAGATGGATTGAAGGATTGGATTGATACCATGGGACAGGACAACTGTGCATGTGTCACAGGTGGAAAGCATGTTGGGACTTAGATTTTAACCCTTACTCAACTACAGACACAATTTGACACATCTGCAGCTGACAACTTTCATAACGAGCACTTACTCCTTTTACCACAATGTTTTCAAACTCTATTCTCCAATAAAGCTTTCCTCTTTAGAGATGTTTCATGTTTTTAGTCAAATGTTTTAAAAAGTTTTCTGCTGCAGATTTGTTCTCTTTGAGCATGGGGTGAAGAAAATGAAGTTTTCCCTTATTACATGTATATTAAAGTTTCATCTATGTGACATCAATCATCCTCCGTGCAACTTCAGGCATAAAGGGGCATTGTTATATTTCCATTTGGTAGAAGCCAGTAGAGCTTAAGTTCCATAATTCAGTCATATAATTCATTTAGCCTTGCCACGCAGAATAAACTGGTTGGCCAGCAGTAAAGATGTTGCAACTATGGATCTTCCATTGTGTAGGTGAACAGCGATGGCTTTAACCCTTTCCCCCTTAGACAATTCTGCAGCAGACGACTTTGAACATATTTTGTCAAAAAATAGAAAATCTCTATAATTGAATGGATAACCTATGACTAAAAGTGGAAAACATTGTCGCAAAAGGAACAAGAGGCCCAAGAGGGCCAGTATCACTCCAAGGCCATAAGGCAAAAATAAAATCTCCAAACAGCCCTGCCCCCTGGTGGCTATTTTTTTTACCAACCACCATGGCTTAAAGGAATCTTGTAGAGTGTCACCCAAGGAATGTTTCTGCAAAATTATTTGAAAATCGGCCTGACACTTTCGGAGGAGAGGATATTTTAAGTTTTTCACTATAGCCATATAAGGCAAAATAGCCCCACCCCATGGCAGCCATATTTTTCAACCAATCAACATGGCTTGAAGGAATCTGATAGAGGGTAAGCCTAGGAACATTTCTACAAAATTATTTGAATATCAGCCAAATACTTATGGAGGAGAAGATTTTTTAAGTTTTCACTATGGTCATATAAGGCAAAATAGCCCCGCCCTCTGGCGGCCATGTTTTTCGACCAATCAACATGGCTTGAAGGAATCTGATAGAGGGTCACCCAATGAACATTTCTACAAAATTATTTGAAAATCGGCTTAACACTTTCGGAGAAGAAGATTTTTTAAGTTTTCACTGTAGCTATATAACGCAAAATAGCCCCGCCCCCTGGCGGCCATGTTTTTCAACCAATCAACATTTCGTGAAGGAATCTTATAAAGGGTCACCCAAGGAACATTTCTACAAAATTATTTGAAAATCGGCCTGACATTTTTGGAGGAGAAGATTTTTTAAGTTTTCTCTTTAGCCATATAGGCAAAATAGCCCCGCCCTGTGACGGCCATGTTTTTTTACCAATCAACATGGCTTGAAGGAATCTGATAGAGGGTCACCCATGGAACATTTCTACAAAATTATTTTAAAAATCTGCTGAACACTTTTGGAGAAGAAGATTTTTTAAGTTTTCACTATAACTATATAAGGCAAAATAGCCCCGACCCCTGGCGGCCATGTTTTTCGCCCAATCAACATTTCTTGAAGGAATCTAATAAAGGGTCACCCAAGGAACATTTCTACAAAATTATTTGAAAATCGGCCTGACACTTTCGGAGAAGAAGATTTTTTAAGTTTTCACTATTTTTTTCTTTGGGTTGCCATGGAAACCAGAATTATGGATGGATAAAAAAAAATTGAAGGAATTTAAGAGAGGACATTTGAGAGGATGCTTCCTATGAAGTTTCAACCAAATTGGCTAAGTGGTTAGGGAGAAGAAGTTTTTAAAGGAAAAAGTTAACGCACGCACAGACGCATGGACGACGGACAATTCGCCATGACATAAGCTCGACCAGTCAAGCTAAAAATTGCTCGTTTTGAGCAATTTCTTCTTTTGTCACTTTGTTTTCAAAAAGCTGTCTCGTCCTAAATGAGTTGGATTTAAAGTCATGCAAATCTGTAACTATTTTGACTTAAAAGATGTAATTTTAACCCTTTCCCTCATACGACAATTCTGCAGCAGATGACTTTGAACTAATCTTGTCAAAAAGTGGAAAACATTGTGGCAAAAGGAGAAATTGCACGTTTTGTGCAATTTCTTCTTTTGTCACTATGTTTTCAAAAAGCCGTCTGCTGCAGAGGCGTCAGAAAGCGTCTATATGAGGGAAAGGGTTAAGTCAATGCCTAGTTTTACATTTTGTCTCAGGGTGCAGGTTGATTATGAGGTTTAATTCATATTGGTCTTAATGAACCCTTTCCCACATACAACAAATCTTCAGCAGACAACTTAGAAAACAGGGGAAAATAGAGATAATCTTTTTAAATGAAATTATCATTATGAATTGAGTTGAAAACTCTGGGGAATGAGGAGAATATGCTCATTTTGTCACAATGTTTTCAAAAACAGTCTGCAGCAAATGTGTCTAAATGCGTCTGCAAGTGGGAAAGGGTTAAAGTTCAAGGTCTATCTAACAAGGTCATTAAGTAAGCTTCAGATGTGTTGTCTGATAATTGTAACTGAATATAATACACAAACACACAAGTGCTATGTCTCGCTAATACAGCTGTTAAAGCATTTAAATGTTGTTGTTACATATAATATTATATGCATTCATTAAACAATATATTGGCTGCAGTTCTACCTCTTAATTTGATAGCTACATCAAACATTGCTACATAATATTCATGTGAACAATGCCAGATCGGACAAGACTGTGCCTAACTACACAGTTCACAATATGATTCAACCCTGTCTTAGCACGACTAACACAAATAGTGGACACACATATTCACACTGTATACACACATAGAATGATGGGATAGGAAACATAAGAGAGATGCCTTCGGAAGCATGCATACAATAAAGCGTGGTCACGACAAGATGGTATATGACCTACATTATGATGGCGCACTGCCCACCCTGGAATTACTGTCAGAAACAGCAAGGTTGTTTGTTACCTAGGTGTCAAAATATTAAACAAATGTGAAACATCCAACATGAATTATATGACCAGTGTAGGAGTATTTAACTGATCTCTACCAACAAAATATTTCTCAATAATTTATTTCTCCCTATCTTATATGTACTAAAACAATAATAGTCTTGCTGAAAAAAAATCTTTTGAATACTTAAAACATAGAAATATGAGTTAAAACAGGATTTAAGAACATGAAATAGCCAAAAAATTGCTCATGGAAAGCATTTTTGTTATTTTTGCATAGATGCAATTGGAATATTTTTGAAAAGAAGGTTTTTAAAGAAAATAATGCTGTAAACAAACTATTTTGTCTTTGTATCCCTATGATTTTAAATCTACATTAAAACCAAAGCTTTACACCCCACAGGTTGCTTAGGCTTTCACCCCATAGGTTGCTTCCGTTTTACACCCCAATAGGTTGCTTAGGTTTTCTACCTCCATAGGTTGCTTAGGTTTTATACCCCGTAGGTTGCTTAGGTTTTCACTTGATAAGGTGTTCACCCCTTAGGTTGCTTAGGTGTTATACCCCCCATAGGTTGCTTAGGGTTTACACCCCAATAGGTTACTTAGGTATTTATTCCCCTGTAGGTTGCTTAGGTTTACACCCCCACAGGTTACTTAGATGTTATGCCCCCATAGGTTGCTAAGGTGTTCACCCCATAGGTTGCTTAGGTGGTATACACCCCATAGGTTGCTTAGGTGTTATACCCCCCATAGGTTGCTTAGGTTTTATACCCCCAAAAGGTTGCTTAGGTTTTATACCCCCATAGGTTGCTTAGGTTTTCACTTGCTAAGGTGTTCACCCCATATGTGGCTTAGGTTTTATACCCCAATAGGTTGCTTAGGTTTTATACCCCAATAGGTTGCTTAGGTTTTATACCCCCCATAGGTTGGTTAGGTTTTATACCCCCATAGGTTGCTTAGGTTTTTATACCCGCATAGGTTGCTTAGGATTTATACCCCCATCGGTTGCTTAGGATTTATACCCCCATAGGTTGCTTAGGTTTTCACTTGCTAAGGTGTTCTCCCCAATAGGTTGCTTAGGGTTTATACCCGCATAGGTTGCATAGGTTGTATACCCCCGTAGGTTGCTTAGGTTTTCACTTGTAAGGTGTTCACCCCATAGGTTGCTTAGGTGTTATACCCCCCATAGGTTGCTTAGGGTTTACACCCCAATAGGTTACTTAGGGTTTTATACCCCTAAAGGTTGCTTAGGGTTTTATTCCCCTGTAGGTTGCTTAGGTTTACACCCCCACAGGTTGCTTAGATTTTATGCCCACATAGGTTGCTAAGGTGTTCACCCCATAGATTGTGTTGGTGTTATATCCCCCATAGGTTGCTTAGGTTTTATACCCCCATAGGTGGCTTAGGTTTTATACCCCCCATAGGTTGCTTAGGTGTTATACCCCCAAAAGGTTGCTTAGGTTTTATACCCCCATAGGTTGCTTAGGTTTTATAACCCAATAGGTTGCTTAGGTTTTATAACCCCATAGGTTGCTTAGGTTTTCACTTGCTACGGTGTTCACCCCATAGGTTGCTTAGGTGTTATACCCCCCATAGGTTGCTTAGGGTTTACACCCCAATAGGTTACGGTTTTATACCCCTATAGGTTTCTTAGGATTTTATTCCCCTGTAGGTTGCTTAGGTTTACACCCCAACAGGTTGCTTAGATTATATGCCCCCATAGGTTGCTAAGGTGTTCACCCCATATATTGCTTAGGTGTTATACCCCACATAGGTTGCTTAGGTTTTATACCCCCATAGGTTGCTTAGGTTTTCACTTGCTAAGGTGTTCACCCCATAGGTTGCTTAGGTTTTATACCCCCAAAAGGTTGCTTAGGTTTTATACCCCCCATAGGTTGCTTAGGTTTTATACCCCCATAGGTTGCTTAGGTTTTATACCCCCATAGGTTGCTTAGGTTTTTATACCCCCATAGGTTGCTTAGGATTTATACCCCATCGGTTGCTTAGGTTTATACCCCCAAAAGGTTGCTTAGGTTTTATACCCCCATAGGTTGCTTAGGTTTTATACCCCCATAGGTTGCTTAGGTTTTCACTTGCTAAGGTGTTCACCCCATAGGTTGCTTAGGTGTTATTCCCCAATAGGTTGCTTAGGTTTTATTACCCCATAGGTTGCTTAGGTTTTATAACCCCATAGATTACTTAGGTTTTATTCCCCCATAGGTTGCTTAGGTCTTATAGCCCCATAGGTTGCTTAGGTCTTATACCGCCATTTGCTAAGGTGTTCATCCCATAGATTGCTTAGGTCTTATACCCCCATAGGTTGCTTAGGTTTTATACCGCCATAGGTTGCTTAGGTCTTATAATCCCATAGGTTGCTTAGGTTTTCACCCCCATGTGGACATTTGTTCCCATCTTTAGGATGGGCACCCAAACAATTAAATCCATTTTTAATTTTACTCTAGCACATATATGATGAAGTGTGAAAAAGCATTTGCTACTATAAGCAGTAATTCTGTTTAAGCCTCAAAACAAAAATCTAGCATTACAAATATATAACAAGAAACATGACATATTTGAAAATAAATATTCATAGAAAATGCAAATGTTTGATGATGTCAACATAATGGGGGAAAAAAAGTTAATTGTTTGATTATTAATGTCAATTATTAAATATCAAATTTGCAAAAATATTAATTGAAGGGGATATATTATTAGATTGATTTTATGGAAAATACAAATGTAATATCTTTTGATTTTCTTTTAAAATTTAACAATTTATAGTCCATTTTTATACCTGAACAAACAAAACATGATTAACAAGTTACAGAAAATAGCAAGCAATAAATGAGTCGGGTAAAAATCTATGATGTTTTTTTACCTTTGACATTTTATGTTCAAGCAAACAGAATAATTAAATGATGTTCATAATCTACTACTTATTACATCTTTTGCATACTTCAAGTTGCATGAACCTATCAATAATACTTTCAAATGTTTAAACTGTATTAGTTCCAATAATGGTGAATAGTTTCTCGTTGAGCTCATGAATAAAATCATGGAAGATAAAATGTAAATCCATATATTGAAAACTTGAAATTCAATTATCATAGATAATATAATCAATATGTGTAACAATTTATGAAGATTATAACTAATTCAGTAACATTTCATGTAGAGACAACTTAAAATACTACCATGGAAAAATATATACCATAATTTGTGAAACTAAATTGATGTAAATGATTAATAAGAACATAAGTTTCAACGTTCTAAATTATGATCTAACAACCTTTTCCCTTACAGAAAATATATTTTGACATTTACAATTTGAAATTACAAAAATTTACGAAATAAATTTTGCATAACCAATAAAGATACCAAAATCATGTGAATTATCAGTCTGAATTTTGTTTTGAAAGTTTCATGCCAATTTCAGCAATATCAACTTTCTCTCAGCTATATCTGGAGACAGTTTGTTTATCAATAACTTCCGCCAATCTAGAAGGGCTGCCAAAATACCCCAAAACCTATATTTTAACTTGTTTCCTATACATAAAAGATGAATTTCTATAGGGATAAGGTTTTATGCAATTAATATAAATTAACCAAACTTATTGCATGCTTTTTTATATGTGATCTTGTTATAGGAAAAGACATAATGAAGTAATTTTCTGTTGTAAACATTAGAAATAAAATTATCTATCAATTTTCCTCATAGAACCCATTTTGGAATACTCTATATCAGATCACATTTGAAAAAATTGCAGAAAAAAAGGAAGGAATTTCTCAATTTTCTACTTTTCCCACAATGACATTGTTTTATTCTCAGACAAATCTTAGGACTTTTCTGTCATACTTTTTATGTTTTCCAATATGGAAGTTTTCACAACGCCTATGAAGAAAAAGGTTAAACTGTACCTAGAAAGACATGTCTGATCCAGAGTCAGAAGGTGGCTAGCAATACAAAGAAATACAAAAAATGTTCAATACAACTAATGTGATAATTCATTTTATTTTTTATATCATCTGAAGACGTTTTTCAATGAAAGTTATTGGTAAATGGAAACTAGGTGGTCCCTAAATCATAGGGATATGGGCCTCATAGTTTGTAACACTTTTTTTGATGGCTCCCCAATTTGAAGCATCTTGGACTTAAGTTAAGAACATTTATGGAAAGGGAGAAATTGCTTGTGCTTAGAGCAGTTTCTCCTTAACCACCAATGTTTCATGCAGAATTGGGCTGCAGAGGCATCAAAAGTTGTAAACAGAGGGAAAAGATTAAAATCTAGATTTTATTACAATCAGCCATATCACCTTTCTTCATAATGAAAGGGTGAAATTGCTTGTGCTTATAGCAATTACTCCTTGCACAACAATGTTGCATACAGAAATGTCCTGCAGACATCAAAAGTTGTCTACAGAGGGAATAGATAAAAGTTCCTAATTTGGTTACAATCAGCCATATCACCTTCCTTCATATTGAAAGGGTGAAATTGCTTGTGCTTAGAGCAGTTTCTCCTTGACCAGCACTCTTTCATTGCTCCATAGATAAGAGACTTGGAGCATGGAACAAAACATTTTGATCTTTTTAGCCTAAACTTACACTTAAGGAATATTGACAGAAATATCAGGTGTTTACCTTTTTAACAGTCTAACTGATATGTTATTCTAAGAGTCATCTGCTTTAAAAACATCTTAAGAAAAAGATATTATGTCTCGAATATTGGAAGTTAAGTGATATGAGTATAAACATGAGGGCAATGAGGTCCTGGATCGCTCACCTGAGAATGCGATCTTTAAGACAATATTATTACAGGACATTAAGTTTTGTTGTTTTACCCTTTTTCTTATGCCACCTGAAAGCTATGTTTATCAATATATCAAAATGACTTGAACAGTTTTAAATCGACCCTTCAAATTGTTTCAACAGTATCATAACTGTTTAAGTTCTTCACTATTATCACAGATAAAGAGTACTTGAATACCAATCCATAGCACCCTATCCGTCTTCAAAAGCATTTCTAATAGCAAAATCTATCTATTGAAGTATTTTTCAAAGGTGTAATTAAGCTTGCAAAAAAGTATCAAATATATGTACTTTATTGTCTATTTTCAACAATCATTTTATATATAATCAAATTAAAAAGATGACGGTTGTTTTAAACTTCAAAGTAAAATAAACTTTCCAATGCAACCAATCACAATGTTTGTTATCTGAACTGCTTTCCAGTTTTACAACTATGTAGCAGCATACTTTTGAAAACATTGTTGAAAAAGGAGAAACTACTTAATATGGGAGTTTATCCGTATTTACGATTTATATATCAGTATCAAAATCATAATCAATATTTTTCACATCACATAATTATATTCAACAGGATATTTAAAATATCATACCAGGTAAAATGATAACAATCTCGGAAAAAAACTAAGAATGCTTAATAAAATGGTTGATGAATACAGACAGAAAAGGTCCTTTTAAAACTCAAATTGACCCAATATTTATAATACATTAGACACATAACTCACCTCAAATGATGTTGGAGAAGGTTCCCCGATTATACTGTGTTCAGGACTATCAGTATCGGTTGCAGAATGCGGTCTTCCTGCATTAAAAGAGCCGCCAACTTGTCTGGGAGATTCTCTGGATTCTCTGGCTGCACTCCCTATAAAATCAATATAGGTTTATCATTTATATATGAAGTAACATTTGTGGCTAGAAAAGATTAAAACAGTATTACACAGCTTTTTTTCAAACCTTTTCCGACATAAAACATATCTGCATCAGTCAACATTTTGAAAACATCTAGATAAAAACATTGACAATCTCTATAACTGGACATGTATTTAATGAATAGAGTTGAAAAACATTGTTGAAAATCGCATAAATGAGTAATTTCTCCTTTTTACCAAAGTTTTTCAAAAGTTTCCTACTACAGATGCGTCAAAAGAGTGTTTATGTGGGAAAGGGTTAATGATATACTACTCATCATGATCAATTTCTACTTTTACCACAATGTTTTCAAAAGTTGTCTGCTACAGATGCATCAAAATGTGTTTATTTGTGGGAATTTGTTATGGACATACTATTTTAATAGGGACATACCATTATGTGATCTGGCTCCCCTAAGTTGTGGTTTATCTTGTTGTTTCATGCCTGTCGTAAGCATACTCCGCATCTTTCTCAAACCACTTGCTTTCTCAGTTACAGTTGCATTGTTACTGGCCGTCATGTTCTGTAATGGAATATGGATTGGATATATTGTTCACAAACTTTTTAAAGCTTTCAATACTGATTTTTATTAACATGGAATTGTCCAGCTTTGAATTTAGAAGAGTCAACAGCAAATTTTAGGAATATCAAGATAAAAATGTTGAGTTGAGCAGCCAACTTTGCATTGACAAAAGTAGTCATTGTTTTTTATCATGACTGATGTCGAAGAGTAATCATGACCATATAAAGAGCTGTCAAGTTTGTGTTAAATATACAAAATATATTCACAATATGAAAGTATGCAATAAAAAGATCAATCATAAATATTCTGTGAAATTATCATTGGACCTTATTCTTTCAGGTACATTGCCTCACAAGTTTGGCAGTATGCAGCCAAAGAATTTCGTCCAACAGTGTTTTCGCAGAACAGGGTCCATAACCTATTTCAACGTGTATAGTTAGAGGAATAAAAAAATAACAAGAGGGCCATAATGGCCCTATATCACTCACCTGATTTAAAAGATTTTCAATAGTTTTCAAAGTTTTATACTATATACATATAAGGAAAACAAGCAACCCCCCTGGTGGCCATGTTTTTAAACGGATCGGATTTATTTGACCAACCTTGGTAGGTCACCCAAGGAACATTTGTGCCAAATAATTTTTAAATCGGGCCAGTACTTTTGGACAAAAAGATTTTTAAAGATTTTACAATGCACATATAAGGAAAACAAGCTCGGCGCCCTGGCGGCCATGTTTTTCAATGGATCGGATTAATTTGAACACCCTTGGTAGAAGGTCACCCAAGGAACATTTGTGCCAAATAATTTTTAAATCAGGCAGGTGCTTTTGTACAAGAAGATTTTTAAAGTTTTTACAATGCACATATAAGGAAAACAAGCCCCGCCCCTGGAGGCAATGTTTTTCAATGGATCGGATTAATTTGAAATTTTTTGGTATAAGATCTCCCAAGGAACATTTGTTCTAAATTATCTTTAAATTGGGCCAGTACTTTTTGACAAGAATATTTTTAAAGATTTGACAATGCACATATAAGGAAAACAAGCTCTGCCCCCTGGTGGCCATGTTTTTCAACGGATCAGATCTATTTGAACAACATTGGTAGAAGGTCCCCCAAGGAACATTTGTGCCAAATTATCTTTAAATCAAGCCAATACTTTTTGACAAGAAGATTTTTAAAGTTTTTACAATGCACATATAAGGTAAACAAGCTCTGCCCCCTGGCACCCATGTTTTTCAACGGATTGGATTTTTTTTTAACAATCTTGGCAGAGGGGCCCCAAGGAACATTTCTGCAAAATTATTTTCAAATCAAAACTGTACAAGAAGATCTTTTGGCAATTTTCCCCTTTTCTGATTCTGCGACATCCAAAGTTCTACTTCAAATTAAATTCTCTGAATAATTTTAAGAGGACCACCTCTTATTTTGAAATCAGTCCATTGGTTTAGTAGGAGAAGTCATTTGTAGGAAATTGTTAACAGATGGATGTACAGCCGATGATGAAGACAACGGACGGCGGATGGTGAGTGATCACTTCGTGCTTAGGTGAGCTAATAAAATGTACCATGTCATGCTTAAATGAACAATTGACCTTGGCTTGAGGTCAACATTGTATTAACAAGGATACAAAGAAAATCTCAAAGAACTATCCCTTATTCCCCTATACTCTACTCAAAACCTTTTCCACATGCAGACACTTTCTGTCGCCTCTGAAGCAGACACCTATTGAAAACATAATGGCAAAAGGAAAATTGCTCAAAATCGTTTGCACAAAAATTGACGATAATAAAACCAGTTGCAAATATTCTGCAGGATTAAGAAGCCAAGCTTAACCCTTTTTAATAAAAATCAGATCTGCATGAGCAATTCCACCTTTTGTCACAATGTTTTCAAAAGATGCCTAATGCAGATACATAAAAATGTGTTTGCCAGTGGGAAAGGATCCTGATCTTACCCTTGCTGCAGGCAGATCCATTAGGGCCTGCATCCCCTGATTGGGTCCGATGTGAGCAACATGGCTGAAGTTGATGGGTGCAGATATGGCCCTAGACTTCCTGTCCGCCCTGGAAGAGAGAAATATTTTTACAACAGCAGGAATAGAAAATATTAAAGGGAAAAAGAAATGTTGACCAATCATTTTGACTTTGAGGAATGTGGAAGAGGAATATTTCTACAAAATTATTTGAAAATTAGTTTCAGAGAAGATTTTTAAATTGTTTTCTTTTGGTTGCCATGGAAAGCAGAAATCTGCATCGATCCAAAAGTTTTGAAGGAATTTCAGATATGACATCTATAAACGATTCAGGTATTATTTAATTGAGTTTTGGTCAGGCCCAACCTCCAAGTCAAGTTTGAGGACGAAAGCTCCAGGCATTGTTTAGATATAACTCAGACAAGCTTGGTCACTGTGACCTTGACCTTTCACATGATATAACCTCACAATAGGGGTCATTTACTGGTCACCCCAAGCCTCCATGTTAAGTTTTAGGGTCACGGGTGCATGCAATGTTGAGTTAGCACTTGGACAAAATTTACCAATAGAGGTCATCTACTGGTCACCCCCATCCTCCATGTCAAGTTTGAGGGCCAATGTTGAGTCATCACTCAGACAAGCTTTTCGCATTCAAGGTGACCTTGACCTTTGACCCAATATCAATTCTGGTCACCCGCAGCCTCCATTTTGAATTTAAGGGCCATGGGTGCAGGCAATGTCGAGTTATCGCTCGGGCAAGCTTTTCAGGTTCAAGGTCATTGTGATCTTGACCTTTGACCCAATGACCTAAAAATCTATAGGGGTCATCTACTGGTCACCCCAGCCTCCATGTCAAGTTTGAGGGCCATGGGTGCAGGCAATGATGAGTTATCACTCGGACAAGCTTTTTAGGTTCAAGGTCAACTCCTGGTCAAGCCGTGACTCCATGTCAAGTTTGAGGGCCATGGTGCTAGCACAGTCAAAGTTATCACTTGGACAGTTTTTCAGATTCAAGGTCACTGATGTGCAAATCAATATACCCCTCTTCTTCGAAAGGGGCATAATAAGTTAATTCAATTAAAAACGTTGTTGCAAGAGGACAAATTGCTCATTATGACCTTCTGCTATAATATTGTCAAAATGCAACTGCAGATGCATCAACTTTAACCAGAATTTCTAAGTCCAAAAAGGACCATAACTTGCATTAAACGCTGGATAGAGTTATCGTACTTGATTGTTTACATATGTGTGATGTTTGGGAAGGGCTGTATAAAGTTTCAATGCAATGCATCAAGTAATTACTATGATATGGTCTCTTAATGTAGTTGCATGCAAAACTTTAACCAGAATTTATAAGTCCAAAATGGCCCATTACTTGCATAAAATGCAGGATAGAGTTATTTAAATTGAAAGTCAACATAGGTATGATAGTTGGGAAGGGTTGTATAAAGTTTCAAAGCAATGCATAAAGTAAATACAAGGATATCGACTCTTAATGAAGTTGCACGCAAAACTTTAACCAAATTTCTAGTTAAAAAAGGGCCATAACTTGCATAAAATGCAAGAGTTATCTAACTTGATAATCTACAAAGGTGTGATAGTTGGGTAGGGCTGTAGTAAGTTTCAATGCAATGCAATAAGTAAATACTGAGATATGGACTGTTAATTTAGTTGCACGCAAAACTTTAACCAGAATTTCTAAGTAAAAAAAGGGCCATAACTTGCATAAAATGCATGATATAGTTATCTAACTTGATAATGTTCATAGGTGTGATAGTTGGGTAGGGTTGTATAAAGTTTCAATGCAATGCATTAAGTAAATACTGAGATATGGACTCTTAATTAAGTTGCATGCAAACCTTTAACCAGAATTTCTAAGTAAATAAGGGCCATAACTTGCATAAAATGCAGGATAGAGTTATCTAACTTGATAAGCTACATAGGTGTGATAATTTGGTAGGGTTGTAGAAAGTTTCAATGCAATACATGTAGTATTAAGGTACTTGCATGCAAAACCTTAACCAAAGTGTGACGTGGAAGCCGACGCCAACGCCAGGGTGAGTAGTATAGCTCTCATATTCTTCGAATAGTCGAGCTAAAAACCAAATATTTACATACAAAAAGTAGCCAAATCTCACAATTTCACACAGAATATTTTCATTTGGCTTAAAGCAGATAAACATGAGTCGTGCTGCATGAAAACAAACCAAAAGGTATCTGTCACACATGTAGATACTGATTTGTCTAGGGACAAATTTTATCATATCCAAGGGTAAAAAGCTCCTAAATTGTTTCCCAAATAGAACAAATCTACAGCAGACATCCTCAAAATCGTCTGTGTATAGATGTGGAAAATGTTTAAATGAAGGTATAATTTAGAAAAGATTCAAAAACAAAAACAATATTTTCCAAAAATGGGTATGCAGGTGGGAAAGGGTAAGAAGCTCCTGAGACTTCTCCAAAAATAATATAAATCAAGATGAACCACAGAGAATTCAGCTTAATCTGCACTGGCCAAAAATGCTCTAAACATGTAGTTGAGTTTTCATGATCACAGCTCACGGCTAACAAAATCTTCAATAGAGTGCACACTAACTAAAATCTAAAATCAATCAAAGAAAGCATTTTATCTCAAAAAGCCAATAATATGCAAAGGTTAAAAACTGAACTCGGATTACATAATCTAAGAGAAAATAAAGTAAGAATCATCGTAAAAGCACAAGGCTTTAACCCTTTCTCTCATACAGACGCTTTCTGAGGCCTCTGCAGCAGACGGCTTTTTGAAAACATAGCGACAAAAGAAGAAATTGCACAAAACGTGCAATTTCTCCTTTTGCCACAATGTTTTCCACTTTTTGTCATAGGTTATCCGTTCAATTATGGAGATTTTCTATTTTTTGATAAAATACGTTCAAAGTCGTCTGCTGCAGAATTGTCGTATGAGGGAAATGGTTAAACCATTTACACATCCAGTCACATTATGACGCATCTGCCAACAGAATACCTTTGAAAACATAATGGCAAAAGCGAAAATTTATTTTTGACAAGTTATTTCTCCTTATGGCCTGTTTTATAAGCAATAATCAATAAATGCAAAACATTGACAGAAATAATGATGACATATAAGTTTTACAACATCATGGACCTACAACCAAAATGTTCTATAGTGCAATCTAGCTTTTATAATGTTGACCAGATATATACATCCCCTGCAGGAGACTTCTTTTGGATTCATTGTGGGAAAAAGAAAAGAAAAAAATATCCTATTCCTACAATGATTTCTACTCTGTCTCAGTACTATTATCTGCCAACAAGTTACTAAATGACAGTGTGATAGACAGACACCGGATAAGTGATCCATATGTGTCCCCCTGCCAAGTAAGGAGACACACTAAATAGAGACCATTCATATTGATACAAGGGTGGCAATAGCAGAACAGTGCAGCCTTACATCTCAAAGATCAAGGCACATACTATAAGCATAATATAAGTGTTTTTGACTTTATAATCATAAGTCATCATATTTAAACTAATGCCACAATAAATTGCAACAGAATAAAATGTGTGAAACTGTTAAAATGGTGCATATCTTAACAGGGTATAGTAATATGTGTGTCTTAATTATTTTGATGGAGTTCAGAAGAATTTATATTCTGAGATTTTGCTGATAGATGCCTTAACCCTTTCCCTCATATAGATGCTTTCTGACGCCTCTGCAGCAGACAGCTTTTTGAAAACATAGTGACAAAAGAAGAAATTGCTCAAAACGAGCAATTTCTCCTTTTGCCCCAATGTTTTCCACTTTAAATCATAGGTTATCCATTCAATAGATTTTCTATTATTTGACAAAATATGTTCAAGGTCGTCTGCTGCAGAACTGTCGTATGAGGAAAAGGGTTAATGCATAGGGTTATCAAGTAACAATGAAGAATATAACCTTCTTTTATTGCAATCAATAATGTAGAGAAATCCACAACATTCCAACACAGTGTTTGCAGCACAAACTGTTTAGGAAATTATGTTGCAAAGGGAAACATCTTTCAATTTCTTCTTTTTATTAATGTTTTTTTACTATTCATTAATATATACAATGTACCGCCATATATGTGTCTGCAGCACTAAATGTTTTTAAGAAATTATGGTGAAAATGGAAATTTCAAAATCATGAGCAATTTCTATTTAACCCTTGCCCTCATATAGATGCTTTCTGATGCCTCTGCAGCAGACAGCTTTTTGAAAACAGTGACAAAAGAAGAAATTGTTCAAAACCAGCAATTTCTCCTTTTGCCACAATGTTTTCCACTTTTAGTCATAGGTTATCCATTCAATTATAGAGATTTTCAATTTTTTTACAACATACGTTCAAAGTCGTCTGCTGCAGAATTGTCTTATGAGGGAAAGGGTTAATATTTTCTAACATTTACCCTTTTCCTGATACAGACGACATATCATGCCTATGCATCATACGCCCATAATAAACAGTTTCTCCTTTTGCCAAAGTGTTTTCAACCTTTTTCAATAATTAAGAGATTTCAATATTATCTCCTAGGTGTTTATAAAGTCACTTGCTGAAAATTTGGAGCATGTGAGAAGGGTTAATATATATACTGTCATTTATTAAGTCTCATATTTCCTTATAAACATTTAAAGTAGAAGAGTCTAGAATAACCACATCAGCTATATCATGCAATCTATATGATGAAACCTATGAGGACAAAATTAAACATAGTACATCCCATTCCAACCTGCTTCCAATCAACTATCTAGGCATGCAATTTACTATCAACTACCTTCCCCAATTTCTGTTAAAAAACAATTAAATAATTTCCTTCTTCATTAAAGTAATGTGTAAATGAAATTTCTGTCAGAAAAACAAAATGTGCCTGAAACTAAATTTGTCATACACTTTAGCAACAAAATTTAGAGCTTCTCATAGCACATGCAGCTGTTTACAATAGCATGCAAACTTAGCAAGATTTTCTACAGATCTAGAAGGACCAACGGAAAACTGTGTTTATTCATTATTCTAACTTATCCCTTTACCACATTCAACAAATCTGCAGTGCAAGACTTTGAAAAAATATAGGCAGAATTATGAAAATAAATAAAATTACTATATTGAGTTTAAAACATTGTGGAAAAAAGGAGCATTTGCTTATTATTGAGCAATTTGCCCTTTTTTCTCAAAGATTTCAAAATTATCTGCTATGGTGCATGTATGTGGGTAAAAGGTTCAGCAACAGACCTGGACATGGACATGAACAAGGTTTTTGTTTCTTGTGGTGTATGAACATTGAGGGGATGAAAATACTCAAAATAGGTAATTTCTCATTATACCCTCAATGATTTCAACTTCTTGTGTAATTTAACAGACGTTACAAATTTCCCATAACATGTTATGAAACAAGATGACATATTAAGTCAATAGCTGGTAGAGAAATGGCTGTATAAAACATTGATACTTCTAGATCTGTAATGTTAAGCTATAGCACCATCATGCTACAAAAGAACAGGATAAATAAAGAAGAGACACTGACAAGACTAGTCAGAGTAGAGAAAAGACAGAAGAATTATAAATCCTTACGCTGAGACAATAGGTAGTCTTTGGTCTGGGCCCATATGGGCAATATGACTGAAGGACATGGGAGCCGAGATCTCGCGGGAGCGCCTAAATACAGAAATGGTTTACATCAAAGTTACACCTTTAAAACATGTTACCAAAATACTGATGGGCAAATTCCACCAAGGCAGATCTAAAATCCGTAAGGTAGCAATTTATAATGTATTTAATGTATTTAATAACACACTTTCTAAATGAAGCTCATTACTTTTAATTTCTAATTCCTTTCTGTAAGTTTCATTAATAACACAATATAAACATGGTAAGAAAAGAGCTTTACACATTATCTCTTTCATTTGTTGCATGTTAACCAAACACATACATGTATGGAGGAAGAAATTGTGATTATAATTAGTCACACTTGTAAGTCTAATATTACATTAATGCCCATTAGAAAACTACTCCAAGTACTGGCAAGCTGATAATGTTTACGTTAATTAAAACCCTCTCTTCAACAGTGGACATTATGAAATATAATGGCTGAAGCAAGAAAGAAATATCCCTTTTATCTCAAAATAATTCATCTGTTCAATTCTAATTTTTTCAAATGTTTTTGATGTGAAGGAGTCTAAAATGTCTGACATCATATAAATAGCCTTAATTAATCTTCCTTTAAAGGCCTGCTCAACTTTTCTAATTATACTTCATGTCCAAAAGTAGAAAATACAAAGTTCTTACTCTATTTGTAGTATATTGTATAATGTAACATTTACTATCAAGCAATAAATGATATAACTTTTTACACGAAACGTGGGCTCTCTTTCACATTTAACCCTTTATCCAACTTACTTTTTCAAACTCATTCAAATAGAAAACATTTTCAGAAATATTAATATGGCAAATAAAAGTACAATTTTGAATGATAAGAGAAGAGCGTTAGAAGGAATACATGTGTTGCCTACCAACAGATCAGTAAGTGAAAGTGTGGATGACAGATGGACAGCAGGTAGACAACAGGGAAGTGATCCTTAACCCTAATACCTCATACAACAATTCTGCAGCAGACGACTTTGAACGTATTTTGTCAAAATATAGAAAATCTTTATAATTGAATGGATAACCTATGACGAAAAGCGGAAAACATTGTGTCAAAAGGAGAAATTGCTTGTTTTGAGCAATTTCTTCTTTTGTCACTATGTTTTCAAAAAGCTGTCTGCTGCAGAGGCATCAGAAAGCGTCTATATGAGGGAAAGGGTTAAGTGGTACTGACACAAAAGTCGTAATGAAAAAGGAGATATTGCCCAGTAAACTTTCATTTTCGAATAATGTTTTCCAAAATTTTATTGTGGTTATCTAAGTTTTGTTTCATCAGGAAAAGAGTTAATGATGCACTATAACAACAATGCAAATATAGGTAATAATGACTAGATAACAGTTTAAGTAATAATAACAGTTCACCCAACTGCTAGTTAATGGATAATACAATCAGATAAATTGATTACAAATGCTAAGATTGAAAAAAGATACTAGAAACAAAATAAGGTAGAAATAAAATTGGAAAATCATTCAATTCAATGGGATTAACCCTTTTCCAACAAACGACAAATCTACAGGAAACCACTTTGAAAATATGAATTATTGAATAGTCAAAAACATTGCTGCTAAAAGAGAAGTTGTTCATGACAAGCAATTTCTCATTTTTCTACAATGTTTGGAAAGTTGTCTGCATGTGGGAAAGGGAAAGAAGATACAATAATGAGTAAATGACTGATCAATGCAATGAGTGAGTACAAGTATGATAAAACATCGTCAACAGGAATAATAGTGGACATTTTCACTGGATCCCCTATCTCGCAAACAATTTATTTCTTCAGTAAAATTAATATCAAATTTATATTGCTGTTATTCTAAAAGAGACAAACATGGAATATAACAAAGAAAATACTAATTGTGAAATATTTTAATAATACGTTTTATTCTTAACTAATATGTAATTTAAGCCACTCAAGACTTTTGCGAATTTATGAACTGCAAACCCCTGTTCAAAACCTGTGCATCAAATAGGTGTTTGCCAAAAATAACCTTAGCTTCAAAGAATGTGGAGAATGGTTAAGACCACTGAAGTAAAGGCTACAAATGTTTTCTGATCTGAATCACCACTAACTTTAACCCTTTCCAAAATACAAACTCATTTTGATGCTTCTGCAACAGACAGCTTTTGCCACAAAATTTAATTCATAGAGATTGTTCATATTTTTGCCTTATTAATATCAGAGTTTTCTGCTGGAGATATGTTGTACCCAAGAAAGGGTCAAAACTTCCGATGCTTGGTTTCCATATTGGGTGATTCATCAAATAGTTATACTTCTCCTCAAAGTTCATGGCAGTATATAATGAATATTGACAATTTTACTCAATCAAATCTTTCATTAGAAACATACATGAATGCTTCAATATATTTTTTTTTCTTTTGAAATATATGGCATTCTTTTTTATTTCTAGACTAAAAAAATTGACCTTTATTATATGTATTAATCGTTCTTCTGATTTCCTTTGTACAATTTAAACATCAAATAGGGTGAAAATAAACTAGAATCAATGGTGATAATATTTTAAGATTCTTAGAATTTACATTGATGAATTCTTCTTGTCAAACAGTGTCAGTGCTACCAGGCCAAAATGTCTATATAAAGATCAACATAAATAACATCATATAATAACCATAACCAAATGTTTCCTTGCAGGTGCAATATGACTGCCCTCTTAGTAATGTATGATCACATTTGATATAAAAAAAAAATGAATACATTTCAAAACATCTTGGATATTATAAGCAAGAACCACTTACCCTTTGGCACCCCGATCATCTTCTCGCGTTTTGAAGGAAAACCGACGTTTGTTTCTATTAACACTTCTTCCTTTGTACAATTCTGATATGGACAGTTTATCATCATCTGAAATTAATTTGTTAACTTGTGTACCATTAAGAACAAAGATGCTTAAAAGGAACAAATCTTTTCTGTGCCAATATATGATAGTAAGTTAATATGTAATGGAGAAATTATCCGTGACTACCTGTAGTTGATATAAAATAAGTGAATCTGTCACAGAAATATTGACACTCTGCACCTGCAGCTCACAAGATAACTAAATACAAAGTTTGAAGTGGATGCAATGGAAAATAAAGAACAAGATGCCCAAGAGGGCCAGTATTGCTCCACTGCCGATGCCCAAGAGGGCCAGTATTGCTCCACTGCCATTAGCCAAAATTAAATCGCCAAACAGCCCCTCCCCCTGGTGGCCATATATTTCTACCAATCACGATGGCTTGAATGAATCTCGTAGAGTGTCACCTAAGGAACATTTCTGCAAAATTATTTGAATATCGGCCAAATAGTTTCGGAGGAGAAGACTTTTGAAGTTTTAGCCATTTAAGGCAAAACAGCCCTGCCCCTGGTGGCCAATTTGTTCAACCAATCAACATGGCTTGAAGGAATCTAATAGCGGGTCACCCAAGGAACATTTCAACAAAATTATTTGCAAAATAGCCCCGCCCCCTGGCGCCCATAGTTTTCAACCAATCAACATGGCTTGCAGGAATCTGATAACTCATAACTCTGTAAAATAACATGCAATTGTAACTCCTTTAGGATATGCACATCTCCTCTTGGTATAGAAGCTTCATGTAAAATGTTATTGAATTCCACCCAGTGGTTTGTAAGAAATAGGCCGGACAAAATATGGCTTCATATATGGCTTCCGACCGACAAACACACAAACCGACACAGTGACTCTTCGAAGGGGGTATAAAAAGATAACTAAAACAATAGGCTTAAGTTATGTTTCTTATATTGTTCCATTCTCCTGATCACTAGGAATATGTGTTGCAAGTTTGATGTTGATAAGCCACACAGAAACTAAGTTATGACCAATTTATGCAAAGTGAGACAGACAAGACTAGGGAGAAGTGTTCCCTAAGTGTTTCCCTGCTTTACTTGCATATGCATAGATGTATTCAAAGTTGTCTGTTGAAGCATCATTCTATATGAAAGGGCTAAATAACTTACCTAACTGGAGGTTTTTGAAGTAAATCAGATGAAGGGCATCAAAATTGTTGATCAAGTTCAAACAGCCATCCCTGCTAAGGGGTTTTGTCTGAAAAAATGAAAAAAATCAACTGTTTATTTAAACATTTCTAAAGGGATATAAATAGAAAAGAGGCAGTATTGAAGGCTTAATGAAAACAGCGTCATAAACAGACATTTATTATAAACAGTTTGACTGATATGGTATATAAGTTGTCTGCTTAAAAAAGGAACACACATGTAACTATAACCAATTACAAAGAATAACTTCCAGATGGACAGGCAACCGAAAGTGTTGCCCTAAGCCGCCCTCCCAAGGCAGGCAAATTAATTTATTGTATGAAAGGAGTTCTCTATACATGGAATATGTTTAGATGCATATAGGTGCATCTGATCTTATTCAGAGAAACGAAACCGAATGCCAGTAGCAAAGAGATGTATGTTTCCTTACCTTTTTTAAGCACAAAGTTTGCACCCATTCAGCTGTATTGACATCGTAAACAAACACAGAGTTCTCTGTATAACAGATGAGGTAGGGGGCATAATAACCTGCAAACAAATAATGCAACAATCTTAGTCTCAACCATGTAATTTTTACTTTTTTGAATGGCATTGAATGATGCTTAATATGTGTTGTTGTGATATTACTTCTACAATGTTATTTACTATCATAAATTTATCCAGACTTTGGTAAAGCAAATATTGGTTAAAATGAGCAAATAAGTCAAATAAGGTAAGCTGCTCCTACCATATTTTCATTCTTTGGTATGTCATTGGCAGGTTGTTTAACAGAAACTTTCTCAACCTTAAAAGGAACCGGTTATACAACCTCCTTGAGGTAGTTTAAATACTTTTAGAAATGTTACCTATTTAACTATTTAACTCTTAATTCCATGTTAAAAGATTGATAAAGTGTTACCTAGGGAGATTATTTGTAACAAAATAAGACCAAATCCAATTTGACAATTCTTAGTGCATAACTCTACATCACCAATATCACTAAATGTAAATCAGAATTAGTCTAATCGAATTAGGTACAAAGTGCTCATCCGACTGTATAAAAAGAGCATATTAAGATTTGTCTTTTATTTCAAATCATTTAAGGAAGATGCATCTTCAAACAAGAGCACCGTGTACGGCACAGACGCTCAACTGATAGGGAAAAAACAGAAAAAAAGAAGAAAATGAGCTAAACAAAAAACCTTAACAGGACGACCACGCCGCCGCCGCCGACGACGCCAGGGTCATGACAATAGCTCTCATTTTTTCAAAAGTCGAGCTAAAAACAATGTCTTTTGAATACTATAAAAAAGAGAACTTACTAATTGAAGTTGGGGCTGCTGGCCACATGATGTCAGATGGCCTTGTTTTCTTTCCATGTGCATCTACATACACTCCACATACTGCAACATAGATATCAAAACTCATGTCAGGAACAAGAGACGAAACCAAATGACATATATGGCCCCACACTAAGTATCCTTTTTACACTTGAATATCTTTGTTATGGCAAAGTATAATGTGAAAAAAGAGTGTTTTATCAAAGGAATATACATGTTAGCGGCAGCAGTAATATAACTGAATATTTCACAATAAATTTGAACCTTACAACTATGGGAATGAATCTTGCTAGCAGGCCATTTTTCATCTCGCTTAACATTTGTGAGTGACAAGTTCTATCCCTTTCCCACATACAATAAATCTGCAGCAGCAACTTCGAAAACATCTGGTAAAAAATATGGTTGACCTGTTTAAATGAAAGTTTAATCATTGAATAGAGTTGAATACATTGTGGCAAAAGTAGAAATTGCTCATAATAGCAATTTCTCCTTTTGCCATAATGTATTCAAAAGTCATCTGCTGCAGAGGAGTCAGAAAGTGTCTGTATGTGGGAAAGGGCTATGGAAATCAATCAAGGATTGACTAGCAAGACAGTGTGACTAGCAAGACAGTGGCATTGTGCTACAGGCACGAGTCATGTAATAAAATTGTTAACTAATTAAGTCATTTGAAAATAATCACAGAATTACATTCTTGACAAGGCCAAAATAGCCTCTTTATGTCTTTTGCATTTGATCTCTGAGCCAGGGCTACAGCTCTTTAATTTGACACATCATTTTAATTATGGTGAATAATTGTGTAAATATATGCAAAATACATTTTATAGGGGATGGAGGAGTTATTGATCTGGCACTAAAAAGGATGAATAGACAGATGGAACACATGCAAAGACTCAAGTTGTAATAATATGCCCCAAAATTCAATTCTGAGGGGCATAGCAGTAGTTTCATTTATTAGATTTTCATTTTCCCTTAAATTTCAAACAAGAGGGCCAAGATGGCCCTAAATCGATCACCTGAGTGATAGTAAATTGATAGAAAATATTTAACTGCAAATATCTGGGAAAATTTGATCAGGATTGCAAATGAAACTGCAAGAAGTTGACACTGTTAAAGAAATAGCCATTTTAAAGGTCATTTGTATCTTGAAATCTAACAACAACTTTAATAAGAATGGAATTATAAAGTTTTGTCATTTTGCCACTTTCCTGATGCCGCCTTGCTGTCCTGTTTTTCAACGAAATCAAAAATGGTTTGAAGAGTTTTTATAGAGGCCAGGGTCACTCAAGGAACATTTCTAATAAATTATCTTGCAATCGGACAAGCAGATTATGGAGGAAAAGGAATTTTAAAATTTAGGTATTTTGCTCACGATCGGATGCCGCAGCAACCAAAGTTCTACACAGAATGCTCTTTGAACAATTTTGAAAGAGGACCAACAAAGAAACATTCCTGTGAAGTCAAGTTGAAATTGGTCTAGTGGAATGGTAGAAGTTGTCATTTTTAGCTAAAAGTTCAATTTCCCCTTTTGTGATGAAAGCATATTCATAACAAGAGTTGTCGGACGACAATATAGCTCGCCTATCAGGGCCATCGTCTATCAGGGCCTACTTCAGAACAGTTATAGCATTGGTAAAAGCCCAAAATCAAAAAGTGGAATAATTCAGTTGAAATTGAATTTACAAAAGAAAGAAAACCGTTTAATAGCAACGGCATAAATTATATAGTTTCTAAGAAAAGGCCTTGAATGCCTAACTATAACCCAAAATTCCCGGTCTTACACACAAAGGTTTGACCAACAAGAGCACCGCGTACGGCACAGACGCTCGACTGATAGCCCTGGAGAAAACAGAAAAAAAAAAAAAAAATGAGCTAAACAAAAAACCTTAACCGGACGACCACGCCGTCGCCGCTGCCGCTGGAGCCGACGCCAGGGTCATGACAATAGCTTTTGTTTTATTTCAAAAGTCGAGCTAAAAAGAGGCACAATTCAGTCAAAATCCATTCCAGAGTTATGGGACTTGACATACAGGGTCATATAATGACCCTGAATAAGTGTGTGAAGTTTCAAAGCAACAGCTTACACAGTGTCTGAGAAAAGACCTTGTACGCAAAGGTTTGACCAAAATTCTAAGTCCAAAAAGGGGCACAATTCAGTCAAAATTCATTCCAGAGTTATGGGACTTGACATACAAGTCATCTAATGACCCTCAATAAGTGTGTGAAGTTTCAAAGCAACAGCATACACAGTGTCTGAGAAAAGGTCTTGCACCCAAAGATTTGACCAAAATTCTAAGTCCAAAAAGGGGCACAATTCAGTCAAAATCCATTCCAGAGTTATGGGACTTGACATACAGGGTCATCTAATGACCCTGAATAAGTGGGTGAAGTTTCAAAGCAACAGCTTACACAGTGTCTGAGAAAAGGCCTTGCACGCAAAGGTTTGACCAAAATTCTATGTCCAAAAAGGGGCACAATTCAGCCAAAATCCATTCCAGAGTGTTGGGACTTGACAAACAAGGTCACCTAATGACCCTGAATAAGTGTGTGAAGTTTCAAAGCAACAGCTTACACAGTGTCTGAGAAAAGGACTTGCACGCAAAGGTTTGACCAAAATTCTATGTCCAAAAAGGGGCACAATTCAGTCAAAATCCATTCCAGAGTTTTGGGACTTGACAAACAATGTCACCTAATGACCCTGAATAAGTGTGTGAAGTTTCAAAGCAACAGCTTACACAGTGTCTGAGAAAAGGACTTGCACGCAAAGGTTTGACCAAGCTGGCAAGGCGTACGCCAACGTGATTACATAAGCTCCCCTATTTCTTCGAATAGGCGAGCTAAAAATGGAATTTTTGTCCCTTTTCTGATGCCGCCTGACTGCCATGTTTATCGACCAATCAGTATGGCTTGAACAATTTTTGTAGATGGTCACCCAAGGAACATTTCTGCTAAATTATATTGGATTTTGACAAGTAGATTCGGAGGAGAAGATTTTTAAAGTTTGGACATTTCGCCCCCTTTCTGATGCCACAGCAACCAAAGTTCTCAATGGAATTTAAATCTTTCAATAATTTTGAAAGAGGACCACCAAAGGAACATTCTGTGATGTTTTGTGGAAATTGTTCCTGCGGTTTAGGAGGAGATGATGTTTAAAGCTAAAAGTTAACAAAACGGACGACAGACGGACGATGGACTCACGACGGACAGGGATTGATGAGAAATAGATCACCTTGAGCCCGAGATGCAACTATATTCCAAATATGAAAGCCACAGTACCAGTACTTATTGAGAAAAAAAAAAAAAAGGAAACTTTAACGTTGAGCTTTTAAAATTGAAAAATACAAGAAATGAAAAAGAAACAAATCCAAATGTTTTACCCAAAAACCCGTTTGATATGTTGAAGTACTTCATTTATGAAATATGTGTGCACAATTTGAAATTAATCTAACAAAAAATGAGGAAGCTATGACCAAATCTCAGTCAACCAAAAACCACCAAAATCATGTTTTTTACCCCAAAAAGAAGATCACACTCAGTATCTTTAGCATATAATGTGAAGAAGGGTATTAGTTGTAACTATATTCCAAATATGAAAGCCCTAATACCAGTATTTATTCAGAAAAGTTAAACAAGAGGCCCATGAGGGCCTATGCTCTACTGGTATGGTTCTTTGGTCATTTTCAATCCAGAGCATGTATGTATGGTGAAGATCGGATAGTAAATGGAGGCTCTTTTGTAATTTTTACAATTTCATGGACCATAATCCAGTCTTGCATGGGCGGATCTGGCTGATTTTCAAAAGGAACCAAGCTCTCATCAATATTTAACTACTATCTAAGTTTGGTGAAGATCAGATAGTAAATGGAGCCTCTATTGTGTTCACATGCTCAATTATAGCAATTTGGACAATTTCAAGGGCCATAATCCAGTCTTGCATGGGCGGATCTGGCTGGTTTACGAAAGGAACTGAGCTCTCATGGATATCTAACTACTGTATAAGTTTGGTTGAGATACAATCAAAAGTGATGACTGTATCGTGTTAACAAGCTCTTTTATAGCAATTTTGACCATTTCAAGGGTCATAATCCAGTCATGCATGGGCGGATCTGGCTGATTTTCGAAAGGAACCGAGCTCTCATGGATATCTAACTACTGTATAAGTTTGGTTGAGATACAATCAAAAGTGAAGACTGTATCGTGTTAACAAGCTCTTTTATAGCAATTTTGACCATTTCAAGGGCCATAATCCAGTCATGCATGGGCAGATCTGGCTGGTTTTCGAAAGGAACCGAGCTCTCATGGATATCTAACTACTGTATAAGTTTGGTTGAGATACAATCAAAAGTGAAGACTGTATCGTGTTAACAAGCTCTTTTATAGCAATTTTGACCATTTCAAGGGCCATAATCCAGTCATGCATGGGCGGATCTGGCTGGTTTTCGAAAGGAACCGAGCTCTCATGGATATCTAACTTCTGTATAAGTTTGGTTGAGATACAATCAAAAGTGAAGACTGTATCGTGTTAACAAGAAATTGTTTACGGACGGACGCACGCACGCACGACGGACAAATCGCCACGACATAAGCCCTTCTGGCCTTTGGCCAGTAGAGCTAAAAACCGTAACTTTAACGTTGAGCTAAACGCAAATAGTTGACGCCGTCGCCAGAAAAGCAACACCTTAGTCTCGCTTTCACACCTCCGTCGCAGCGAGACAAAAACTGAATTTCACATCAGTTGAAAACTATTTCATGTAGTAATGCATGAGTCAAACTTTTCCAAAACTTGCTATTTTGTCAACAGTCTACAGAAATTATTCATGTTCAAGAGAAATGATGCTTTAACCCTTTCCCTCATATAGACGCTTTCTGAAAACATAGTGACAAAAGAAGAAATTGCACAAAACGTGCAATTTCTCCTTTTGCCACAATGTTTTCCACTTTTAGTCATAGATTATCCATTTAATTTAAGAGATTTTCTATTTTTTGACAAAACTTGATCCAAGTCGTCTGCTGCAGAATTGTCGTATGAGGGAAAGGGATAAACAAAGAATTAAAGACTCACCACTAAATGCAAGGAGATACTCTGAGTCTTTTAATTCCACAGCCAGCATGGAATCTACTGCCATATGTGTGATGTAATTAAATGTATTATCATCGACTTTCACTAACACAGTAGGAGGGGCATCTGTTTTCAAACTGTAGACGGAAAAATTGGACAGATAACCCACACACAGTCTATCAGTCCACAACTCTAAAAACTGCACTTGGCCCGGTATTTGAATATCTTTTAATTTCCTATGTTTCTGCCTTGATTTAGTCAATTCAAAAACCTGTATAGTCCGTTTAACAGCCACACAAAGGTAAGTAACAGAGTCCTGGGAGTGACCTGTATTTGTACAGAACAGATGACAGCCTTTTGTTTCTACAATTTTCACTGGATCCGATTCATATCCTTCAAGGGCAGATGTGTGTAACAATTTGATATGTCTTTGTTTACCTGTTTGAAAGAAAAATAAGTATGTAATGACAAAGAATTGAATTGAATGACAAAAGCAATGCTTCACCATTGACATAACATGATATAGTTCAGCCACGCCAGGCATTTTGGGGTCTTATTGACTCCATCTGTGGAAGGATCATATAAAATATAGGCATTAAACTGGTGGGGCTACACTTCCATTTCTACAAAAGATGCATATAAGACCGTATTACATAGAACGACAGTGAAGACTCTGGAAAGATTGTGCAGATCCACAGGCTTACCCGTTTTCACTTTACACAGATGCAAAAAGAACCCCTTATTTCCAGATGTGGTTTATTTAGTAGTTTGTATAAAAAACATTTTGTTGCTATCACTGAAAACTAAATGTGCATGGAGAGCCATGATATCTCTGTTGAATGGGTTAAAGACTTTTGTGAATTTGTTAAGATGTATCAATCAAGCAGAAAAGACAACAATGAAAGAATTGACCACAATATCCTTTCAAATTTGACAAAAAAATGATTTCTTAACCCTTTCCCTCATACGACAATTCTGCAGCAGACGACTTTGAACATATTTTGTCAAAACATAGAAAATTTCCATAATTGAATGGATAACCTATGTCAGATAAAAAGTGGACAACATGGTGGCAAAAAGAGAAATTGCATGTTTTGTGCAATTTCTTGTTTTGTCACTATGTTTTCAAAAAGCCGTCTGCTGCAGAGGCGTCAGAAAGCGTCTATATGAGGGAAAGGGTTAAGGGAATAATGACAGATAAATATATATTTTTTTATATATCATGGAAGAAGTAATATCTGAAATACTGATTTTATCTACATGAAGGCTTTCATTTCTATAGCTTAGCTTTATATGTATCCCAATATATCCAATCAATATAACTTTACATACCACTAACAAATACTACAAGTTGTTCTTCCGGTACCAGTTCTACTTGGTACACTGGTTTCTTTTCACTTTTATCACCAATACGAATTAGTTCTGAAGAATAGAAAATATCATCATTACAACACTATCATAAAGTACATAAGTAACTTGTAATAAAATAATCATATTTCATCATTTCTGTGTCCCTACTGGCTATAGCTACTATAAGAGGCTTATCATATGTATGTATTACATTTACCACACAATTCTAATAGCTTAATTTGTAGGATTCAGATCCCTTGTCAAAAGAGTTAATTGTAAAAGTACCCATGGACAATTTTGTAAATATAAGACACTAAACAAATCTATTTAAAAACAAGAGGGCAATGATTGATCACCTGAGTGATAGTCATATAGTCATATGAGGCGAAACCGCCCCGCCCCCCTGGCAGCCATGTTTTTTTTTATTAATCAACATCGACTAAAGTAATCTAATAGAGGGTTACCCTAGGAATGTTTCTACAAAATTATTTGGAAATTGACCCATTGGTTTGGGAGGAGGAAAAAGATTCTTCTGGTTGCCATGGAAACCAGAATTCAGCATGGATAAAAAGAAAAGAAAGGAATTTTGTCGTGGACATTGAAAGAATGCTTATGTTAAGTTTCATCCCAACTGACTCACTGGTTACAGAGGAGAATATTTTGACAGACGCAGGACAAAGGGTGATGACAATAACTCACCTTGAGCACAAAATGTTCAAGGTGAGCTTAAAAGAGCGTTCACAAGGTGACCCCTTGTGACACAGTTTCAAACTAACAGTTGATGGAGATGAATGTTCTCATAAACTTTCATGAAGGTTGGATAAAAAGTTTGACCTCTAGAGCCGATATTTTGTTGAAATTTGCAAGATAGCATAGTTATATGCCTTATAAGGAGAAGTTTAAGGATACAAATATCTACATCGCTATTTCCCAAGTTGTATGAAGAATATGATATAAAGATATGTTTCCACTTAGTTATTGATTTAACATGAAACTGTTAAATGATATACTGTGTCAGATTACAATAGTAATAAACAATGATAACATACGATCTTTTGCCAGTTCTGCTATATATAGGCCTTCTTCTGTTCCTAATAACAATCTATTTGATTCTGAAACAAACAACACAACATCATTAATTATTAACTGTTTTATCCATTTACAACATAGATACATTTTGATGCCTTTGCAACAGAAAACTTCAGAAAACACTCTGGACAAACGAGAGTGGAGACGGCTGATTTTATTTCTTCCATCAGAACCTATGTGTTCATGTGTGTTAAGTAAATCACTCTTTGCTTGTAAACAGATTGATCTTTCCCCCTTATGATTTCCACTCTGTTTCAAACCTGTACTTTTGATCGCCTTGATTTCAATTCTTTTCTTTCCATATATTGAATTGCTATAGATCAAAAACAAAATAATTTTTGATACTTAACAACAATTCTCAAGACTGAATATGCTTACCTAAAGTAGTTGCCGAAAATGTTCCTTTTACAAGAGACAGTGAATTATCATAAATTTCTTGTGCTTGAAATATCTGTAAAACAAAGAAATAAAATTAAATTTCATTCATCATATCATTATTTATCATCCCTTTTATATTCCTCATTGTTTAACTACAATGAATGTCAGTATGAAATTAATTAAAAATTACAAGTACTAAAAATCTAGCCTGTAGCTCATGCAATATATGCATGTAATCTCTTCTTTGTTTTCAAGGAAATGATGCATCATATAATAACATTTCCTAGCAATGCAGTAAAGATTTAAGACAATGAATATATTATTTGTGTGTGAAAGGTATATCAAAGGTAAGTTTCAAGGGCACAGTATCAACCATTTTGGTATAAGTATGAATGACATGTCACAAGGAATAGATATGCACAGAGATCGATCTCTGACTGGTCAAAGGTTATGACCAATGTTAAGTTTTTGAAACATAGGTCAAAAGTCAATGTCAGGGTCACAACATATCAAACCTTTTGGTATAACTGGAAAGGTATTGATTGACGTTTCGTGTTTTACGCCACTTTAAACAATTTTTCAGTTATATCTCGCATTTCCTGGGTAAATTACCAGTACTACTGATGCATTCATCCTGACACCAGCCAGTCAATCGTAATGCTTATCCCGACACCCTGTGTGTCAAGGAGGGCAGCCATAACTACCTTTTTTAAAGTATTTGGCATGACCCGGCCGGGAAACTGGAAAGGACTTGTCACAAAGAATACACATGCCACATGTAAAAGTCCTATTTCCAATGTGTTTTACAGGGCAACATTAAATGCCCCTTAATCAAAGATTCCTGGGGGGAGCTAAAAATGAAAATCTTTACTGCCATCAAAGATAACACCCAAGCTAAAAACCAACATCTGTATCTTACCGATTTACTTGGAAGTTTATTCTTGCGTAGAAGCTTTTGCAATTCATTGAGAGCACCAACCCATCTTTGGCGTTCAGTCTCATTCTCCGCCAACATTAACACAGAATTCTTTGTTGCAGGGGGGTTCAACTCAGAAGTTGTAACCTACAATGATAAACAGTAGATATTTAACCTATTACTTACAGATTGATTTAAGACTTTTCCAAATAAAAGTATTTCAGTGTTTCCCTTGTTAATTACCAGCTCTTATAGGAAAATTGTCCTGACATAGGTGTCAGTCAGAATGCTAGCCCCACAATCCTGAGAGCAAAGGATGTTTGAAAATTATTTTAGGGAAATAATGTAAAATAAACGTGAACAGAATCGTAAGTAAGAACCATATCTGATGAGCATTAATTGTGAAAGTACAATTTTTCCATTTTAAACACTTTTCCTTATGCAAATACATTTGTAACAGACAACTTTTAAAACATTGTTGAAAAGGAGTTGTTGCTCATAAAGAGCAAGCAATGTCTCTGTTTGCAAGAAAATTTCATTTCTACTCAATAATTGTGCTTTAATTAAGAGGGAATATTCCCGTAGTTTTGCCTAGGTGTCATCTACTGAAAATGTGTTGAATGTGGGTAAGGGTTAATGTGAAAGCCCTTTGTCCACTAAGAGATTTTACAGTTTTCATAAATCAATAAAGTGAGGTCTTTCACCACTACAAACAGAAGATCAGAAACACTCTGCCATATCAATTTGGCTAGTTTTACTCACAAAAAAATGCCCTATTTTTCTCAGACTCCTATTTTTGTACAGACCTACAAAGATCAGTAAAAAAAAAAAAAATTATGTTGGGTGAATTGAAACTTAAAACTCCACTTACCCTAAATATACAAGGTATGTCTTTTTTGTTAGCATGTATCACATCAGATGGTAGCACAGGACTGACAGAAAAATCTTCATCTCTGTAATAATAATAATAATGTCAATTAATAATTGGTATTGATTTATTTCCCAAGTCATACAAAAAACAACCTTCAGAGGTTTTGAAATAAAAGTTCTTTATGATAAAAACTTACATTTTTGTATGATCGCTTCCGTTTCCCTAGAGGCTTATAGGACTCTTGTACCAATAAAAAGCAAATCGGGAATCCTGATCAGACTGTGTAGACTGTGTGAAAGACCGTGGTGCAGTGCTAAAGCCTCTGCCATTCTCACAAAACGTCCTTGGTTCGAATCCTGTGATGAACTAATTCAGCCTTTGAGATTTTTCCTCGCAAAAGGCGCAAGTACTGGTTAAGTCTCCGGGAAGCAGACATCGAGAGTAATTAATATAAGCTGAAAGCTTGTTTCGCAATCAATGTAATATAAAGAGTTAAAACTTTTAAGGTTGTGCAAAAGCACAGGCCTGTGCTGATCATTTTGAGACTTAGAAAGAATTAACGATTGAATTGATTGATTTGATCATTCCCGGTTGCAAAGTCCTGTAGGTTATGAATTATATTCAGGCTATTAATGATACCATCAGGAAATCTTACCTCATGTCAAGAACCTGCTGGACTACTGGACTTGGGCTACCCCGGTCTAGGGGTATATCATACAAAAATAACTTAAAATCACAGACAACAACAAACAATCGGGCCCAGCCTTTCTTGATCCCGCCATGCCTTGGAACCTATATTAAAGAAAGATCAATCTAAATAACCTTTACCCCTAATAAAAATCTTTGGTTTATATTTCTACTAAAAAAAAAAGATTTTTAAAACATTATGTGAGAACAATTTTCTCAAAATATTTTCAACTTTTGTCTGATTATCAATTTGGAAGAATATGAAATCATCATATCGTGTACAGGTAAAAGAATTTACATGGATGTCTTAATATTATGGATGTATATGTTTTTGAAAACAGTATCAGAATTTGTGTAAAAGAAGAAGATAAGATGTAATATGAACAAACAATTTCTGTTATTCCCTTCAAATTGTCTACTGACCAATAACTTAAAATTGATGTGTTAAGAATTTCTTTAATTTTGATATTCAATAAAATATTGTTAAATCTGTTCACACAGGCATACTGTTGATACCTTGGAACTAAACATTTTTGTTAATTTTTGATGAAAATCATGGAATGTTGTTCTCCATCAATCTTTTACTTTCAAATTTATTGATATTTCAATTTCTGTCTTATGTTTTCAATAGCAGACATTAACTTATTTCTAATTTGTGTTTAAAGCAGTCACACAGAGTGAAAGTAACAAGTTTATCAAGGTTAAAATGTTCAGCGTTGACAGCATTTGATGACATTGGGTTTGCTGCAGATCTGTCTTAACCCATTCCCTCATACAACAATTTTGCAGCAGACGACTTTAATCCGATTTTGTCAAAAAATGGAAAATCTCTATAATTGAATTGATAACCTATGACTAAAAGTGGGAAAAAAAGTGTCAAAAGGAGAAATTTCTCGTTTTGAGCAATTTCTTCTTTTGTCACTATGTTTTCAAAAAGCCTTCTGCTGCAGAGGCGTCAAAAAGCAACTATATGAGGAAAAGGGTTAAGTGGGAAAGAGTTAATAGTTGAACTTACCCTCACATATCCTTCATATGCAGTTCCAATACCTTTATTTACATCTATACCCATCGGCCGCTTTGCTGAGAAAACAGAAGGAAAAAGTTGTGTTTTGTTAATGTATCAAAAACAAATCAAGTGGAAGCAAGTTTCATACTCCAAGTTTTATGTAAAGTTTGCAGGAACTAATGATTGCTTCTGAACTGGACTCAATCCCTCTCCTTACAATTGACATGCACCTACAGAATCAAAGTAATATTTTACCTAACAAGAAACCGCTGAAGACGGTAAGGCTGGATTGTCGGCAATTTGACCTTGAAAATCGACAAACTAAGGTCAAGGTCAAAGTAACCATACAAATCAACAGAACTTGTTACTGGTTACCTTCAGGCAAAGTTTCAAGTTTGTAACCCTTTCCAGTGTTGAGATTTTGCCTCAACCTGAAACTTTAACCAAAATGTTGTCAGACAGACAGACGGACAGAGCCGATCTATAGACCGGAATTGCTAAAGCAATCCGGCCAAAAATGTCTACATAAAATAAGTATCTCACCTTAACATTTAGGGACAGATATTCTTTTCTAATAGTATCAGTAGTCTCTAAGAAGTACAAGCAAATATATTACCTACATTTAGATATACATTTAAAAACACATTTGTACATACAAGGCATCATCAAACAAATGCATGCCATCTTATAGAAAAACAAGAAACGTGTCATTGCAATGACATCAATTGGTGATCTATATTAACAAAGAGACCCTAACTCAACTGAACCCAAATACAATACAGTTTCATCAAACCTCATTAAGCAGAAACATAAATATCACCATTCTGATAACCATGTTTTGACTTTATTAAAAACCTGGTTAATAAAATTAGGTATCCCCAAATTATGAACAGACACAACTAGAAATACTGTGAGCAAAGCTCACTAAAGAATACCCCCCGCTCCCCTCCCAAAGCATCGGATACATTGGTAAAGTTTCTACTTTGCTTATCTTCCCTTGGAAGAATCTGAGGAGAAAAATCTTCCTTCATGCATATCTACATATAATGTGTAGCCTTCATATACAGTTTGACTCAGTAGTGCTTACAAGAAATGTAGAGGTATGTGCACAGGAGTCCCTCGCAGGCAACCTCTAAGTTGAATTATCTGCCCTTGGAAGAATCCGAGGCGTATGATCTTCCTTCATGCATATCTACATATGATGTGTAACCTTCATGTAAAGTTTGAACCAAATCCATTGAGCCGTTTAGGAGGAGTAGTGCTTACAAGAAATGTGGAGGTATGTGCACAGGAGTCCCTCGCAGGTAACCTCTAAGTTGAATTATCTGCCCTTGGAAGAATCCGATACATATGATCTTCCTTCATGCATATCTACATATGATGTGTGACCTTCATGTAAAGTTTGACCCAAATCCATTGAGCCATTTAGGAGGAGTAGTGCTTACAAGAGATGTGGAGGTATGTGCACAGGAGTCCCTCGCAGGTAACCTCTAAGTTGAATTATCTGCCCTTGGAAGAATCCGAGGCGTATGATCTTCCTTCATGCATATCTACATATGATGTGTAACCTTCATGTAAAGTTTGAACCAAATCCATTGAGCCATTTAGGAGGAGTAGTGCTTACAAGAAATGTGGAGGTATGTGCACAGGAGTCCCTCGCAGGTAACCTCTAAGTTAAATTATCTGCCCTTGGAAGAATCCGAGGCGTATGATCTTCCTTCATGCATATCTACATATGATGTGTAACCTTCATGTAAAGTTTGAACCAAATCCATTGAGACGTTTAGGAGGAGTAGTGCTTACAAGAAATGTGGAGGTATGTGCACAGGAGTCCCTCGCAGGTAACCTCTAAGTTGAATTATCTGCCCTTGGAAGAATCCGAGGCATATGATCTTCCTTTATGCATATCTACATATGATGTGTAACCTTCATGTAAAGTTTGACCCAAATCCATTGAGCCGTTTAGGAGGAGTAGTGCTTACAAGAAATGTGGAGGTATGTGCACAGGAGTCCCTCGCAGGTAACCTCTAAGTTGAATTATCTGCCCTTGGAAGAGTCCGAGGCGTGTGATCTTCCTTCATGCATATCTACATATGATGTGTAACCTTCATGTAAAGTTTGAACCAAATCCATTGAGCCGTTTAGGAGGAGTAGTGCTTACAAGAAATGTGGAGGTATGTGCACAGGAGTCCCTCGCAGATAACCTCTAAGTTAAATTATCTCCCCTTGGAAGAGTCCGAGGCGTGTGATCTTCCTTCATGCATATCTACATATGATGTGTAACCTTCATGTAAAGTTTGAACCAAATCCATTGAGCCGTTTAGGAGGAGTAGTGCTTACAAGAAATGTGGACATACGGACAGACGGACAGACAGGGTGATTCCTATATACCCCCCCAAACTTTGTTTGCCGGGGGGTATAACAACTTACTTTGATCCGGTGGGACTGGACACACCATTGGTGCTTTATCACTGCAGTGGACATGACATGTGTACGCACATTCTGGAAATATACAAATTTATCCTATACAGATAGTACTTCAGTAATTGATTATTGTTTTGTGTTTTATGCCGCTTTCAACAATCTTTCAGCTATATCACTGAGTTTCCTGGGTAAGAATAACTGTTACCAGTACTACTAACCCCGCAACCCTGAGCTCCAAGGAAGACAATCATTACAACCATTTTTTAAGTCTTTACTAAACCCCTTTGGCCACAATGTTTTCAACTTATTTAATAATTAAACTCTCATTTATGGAGATTTTTCACATTTTTACCAATGTGTTTTTAAAGTCGTTTTCTGTAGATTTAGTGTATGTGGGAAAGGGTAAACAATGGTAACCTGATCTTAATCTGCATGTGAAAATATACATTATTTCACATACATGTATTTTGTTCTAATTAAACACTGTCCCATTTACAGACAGCTTTTTAAAACATTGTGGCTGGTCATGACCACTTTAGCCGATTTAAACAGAGGACTAGATAAGAGGAAGTGAACACTTTTCCCCACAATATTTCACTTCTGACTCAACCAAATGATATGTTGTGAGACGATTCTTTTGAGAGTGTCAAATAAAGATTTTAGAAAATAAAAAATGCTATTTATTTAGAGCTCTGTGATTTATAAGCAAAGATAAGGTTGACTGACTGCATATGAGACATGATCCAAAGTTTTTATTTCTTTTTTCTCCTATAAATTTATTTTCAATTTGAAAGAATGTCCAAAATAAAGTTTTTAATCAATAGATTAAAGTGAACTGTTCTTACCTGCACAAGTGATACCCTGCCTATGTACACCAATAAGTAACGAAGTACAGTAATTGCACTTAATTGGTACATTAAAAGTTTTAAACTGGAATCGATGGCTTTTCGGAGAAGGAGACTTTGGCAATGAGGAGACACTCCCTGCTGGATACCTCATCATATCTTCATCTGCATCAGACGCAAGATATTGCTTTGAAGAGTTCATTGGACTAGCTTGCAGGCTTCCTTCTAAATTTCCAGTCAAAGGCAGATCTGTTTGCGAATTAGTCTTTGAGTCAGAACGGGAATGCGCATCTTCACTATCTTCATCTGCTATGCTCTCGTTTGAAGACTGTAAAATTAAGAAAAAAATTAATTTTTAATTCATCATAGACCTATAAGACCATTTTACCTTGATCTGTTTTATTTGTCTCTCATTTTTGTTCATATCTGGTACTATAATACTGTAACTTTTCAAATCCTTTCTATTTACAACAAATGTACAGCAAATAACATTGAAAGGGTAAAGGCAAAAGAATGAAAAATCTTTACAAATGAAAGCTTTATGAATAGAGTTGAAAACATTGTGGCAACAGGCGAAATAGCTTATCATAAGCAATGTTCTCTTTTGCCATTTTGTTCTCAAAAACATGTACCTCAGTAGCAGCAAAATATGTCTAGATTTGGGAGTGTTAAACATAAAATTGTGTTATGTAATCTCAAAAATATATTTGATGACAAAAATACTGACTTAATACTTTAATACAAACTATCAGATTTAAATGCATGATATGAGACTGTGTTGCAACCAACGCGGATTCAGCTTAACCCTTTCCCTCATACGACAATTCTGCAGCAGACGACTTTGAATATATTTTGTCAAAAAATGGAAAATCTCCATAATTTAATGGATAACCTATGACTAAAAGTGGAAAACATTGTGGCAAAAGAAGAAATTGCTTGTTTTGAGCAATTTCTTCTTTTGTCACTATGTTTTCAAAAAGCCATCTGCTGCAGAGGCGTCAGAAAACGTCTATATGAGGTAAAGGGTTAAACTGCATGAATGTGCAGGCTTATCTAAATCTACACTAATTGAAAATTCCCTGAGATAAAAGTGCTATTAACATAGTTACATAAATCTGGCTTAATTAATTGGCTTTTTTCATTTTTTGAAGTATATTCTAAATACCTGTACATAATGTATATTGGCCATGTAAAAACAAATTATACTTTTTTCAGGATTATAATAGATTATTCAGATAAGATTTTCAATTCAAGGATGGTTTAATGATAGAAATGTACAAACTAAACCTCTTGATTACCATTTAGAAAAGCAGGCTGATAAAGGTTTGTGCCAGTTCCTACAGTTCTAGTTAATTAACCCTTTCCCTCATATAGATGCTTTCTGACGCCTCTGCAGCAGACAGCTTATTGAAAACCTAGCAATTTCTCCTTTTGCCACAATGTTTTTCACTTTTAGTCATAGGTTGTCCATTCAATTAAAAATTGTTACAAAAGTCACTTGATGAAGCTGGTAGGCAAACTTGGGCATCAAGTGTTAAAACACTCCTCTTTAGATAGGGATTTGGTTTTGTATGGGTATCTCAAGATGTTGGAGAAATAAATATTTTTATTAAACAGTTTAAACAAAGATTAATAGATTGCATGAAACAAAACTGGCACAGTAGCATTGACGATTCTCCTCGTTGCGATACTTATAAAGTTTTTAAAACTCTGTTAAATCCAGAGAGATATTTATGTGTAGACTTGCCGTTTTTACATAAACAAGCAAATTCAGAGAATTATGGTCCCCCGCTTTGGGTTATGACCAAGGTTAAAGTTTTTGTGACAGCGTGACGGAGGGACTGACGGACTGACGAATGAGATTTAATGTCCCCGACGTTTTACTTCGTAAAGCGGGGGACAAAAAGCAACTGCCCGTTTTCGGTGTTCCAGTCACAAGTTAAAATTAGAAACGGGTCGACATCAAAATATTGATCGAGAAAATCGTTCCTGTCCTTATTGCCAAACTATTGAAAACGTTTTTATATTAGAAAATGAATATCATGTATTTTTTAAATGCCCTAGATACTCAGATTTACGTCAAAAACTTCTATTTTCTTGGTACTCTGGTGGAACTGATCATTTAAATTTTTACAAAATCCTACAATTAGAGGACACTTCCAAAATAAGGAAAGTCTCATATTACATATATTGTATTTTAAAAAGAAATGAATTACAAATATAGCATGGATATTGTATACGTAACTAACATAATTTGTTGTAACAAATGTTATGTATTGTGGGCCGGAGGCCTTTATTTACAAAATAAAACTTTGTATCTTATAGAGATTTTCTTTTTTTTTGACAAAATATGTTCAAAGTCGTCTGCTGCAAAGTTGTCATATGAGGGAAAGGGTTAAGGGTCATAAACCTGATTCTCCTTTTGATACAATGTTTCAACTGAATACAACATATATTTTCATTCATTAAGATTTTCCATGATTTTAAAGTGGTCTGCAGCAGATTTTTTTTTATGCGGGAAAGAGTTAATCTTGTCTGGGATACAGCCGACATACAACATCTTTACAACAAACAAATTTGTAAAAAAAAATGTTGGAAATTGAATAAGAGGCCCACGTCCCCCTAGCAGCCATGTTTAAGATCAATCAACATGGCTTGGAAAAACCTGGCACCTACTGAACATTTCTACAAAATTATTTGAAAATCAGCATTTTTTTCTGAGAAGATTTTCTGAGAAGATATATATTCACTATAACCATATAAGGAACATGGCTTGAAGGAATCTGATATAGGGTCACCCCAGGAACATTTCTACAACATAATTTGGAAAACAGCCAAATACTTTCTGCAAAGAAGATTTCTAAAGTTTTCACTCTAGCCATATAAGGCAAAACAAACCTGCCCCCTGGCTGTCATTGTTTTTAACAAATCAACATGGCTTGAAAGAATCTGATCTCAGGGCAAATTTGCCCAGAGGTTACAGAGGAGAAGTTGTTTGAAGCAAAAAGTTAACACATGCACAACAAACAATTTGCCTTGACATAAGCTAGACTAGCTTTCGGCAAGTTTAGCTAAAAATCGCTCTAAACAAGCAATATTTCCATGTTCCAACAAGGTTATTAACCCTTTCCTTCATACACTGCAGACAGTTTTATGAAAACATGCAACTCTATTCAATAATGGAACTGTCAGTTATAGAAATGTTCCCCACTTTTGTCGAGATGATTTTAAAGTCGTCCGCTGCAAATTTGCTGTATGTGGTGGCAAAGGATTAACTCTTTTTCAAGATTTCAGTTTCATCTTCAGGTAGTTTCAAAACAAACAATCCTACAAATTAACTAGAGCTGTCTGCAATACAGCATGCTCGACTATTTGGCCATTTGATACTACGGTCAACAGTTGTTACTGAGATAGTGGCTTGATAGTATAGAACTATAAATCAAGTTGGATAAGTCTTGTTTGAATAGCATCTGCTGTTTATGAGAAAAGGCCTGGCATGCAAAACTTTAACCCACATTTCTAACAAGGGCCATAATTTACAATAAATTCAGTCAGAAGTTACCTAACCTAATTGTTTGATACCTTTAAAGACTATATTGAAGTTTTAAATCAATCCCTGAATGGTTTCTGAGATATGTGCATGATAGTACCATGCATGCAAAACTTTAACCAAATTTTTAAAGTCAAACAAGGGCCATAATTTGTTCTAAATTCATACAAGAGTGATCTAACTTGACTGTCAGACACCCCTGATGACATGAATGAAGTTTCAAGTCAATATCATTAGTGGTTACTGAGATATATCCATGAAAGTACCTTGCATGCAAAACTTTAACCAGAATTTCTAAGTAAAAAAAACCCGCCATAATTTGCATTATATGCTCAAAAAGAGTTATCAAACTTGACTGTTTATATAGGTGTGATGTTTGGGAAGGGTTGTATACAATTTCAATGCAATGCATCAGGAAGTTACTAGGATATGACTCTTAATGTCATTACATGCAAAAACTTTAACCAGAATTTCTAAGTAAAAAATGGGCTATAACTTGCAGTAAATGCAGGAGCAGTAAATGCAGGATAGAGTTATCTAACTTGATAATCTACATAGGTGTGATGGTTGGGAAAGGTAGCATACAGTTTCAATGCAATACATCAAGTAAATACAGAGATATGGACTCTTAATGTAATTGTACACAAAACTTTAACCAGAATTTCTAAGTCCAAAAAGGGGCATTATTGTGTCAAAATCTGATATAGAGTTATGGGACTTGTCCTGTGAAGTTTCAAAGCAATAGTATCTGTGGTTTTTGAGAAAAAGCCTTGCAAGCAAAAGTTTAACCAAAGTTGTAACGCCGACGCACAAGTGACTGTAAAAGCTCTCATATTCTTCGAATAGTCAAGCTAAAAATGTGGCAATCTAATAAAACCCATCGTAAGTCATATCATGGACACGTAGGCAAGTCTTTTTCGTTGATTGTAATAATTACACTAAGGTTCGTTTTCCTGGAGTGACGATCAAATCCTTATTTAAACCTCAAATTGATAATCATGGGTACTCAAAATAACCGTCTCAATGAGAACATTCTTTTGTAGAGGATTGAGAGAGATATTGTTGTAGAGTATTAAGAGAGATATTGTAAGGGAAAACATTTGTTGACTCCATATCAAGGGTTTCTGGTTTTAAATTCTAGAATGTTGTTTTTCTTATACCACAGCATAATGGAAGTCCTTCATATTATGGATCATCTGGAAATCCTTTTTTCCTATTTGGTTGATTTTCAATTATTGTATCATAACAGTTAACACTTTCCAACAAACACACATGTGAGGCAGACAATCTTTTTGAAAACATTGTGGGGGAATGAGAAATTCCTCATAATGTTTTCAAATATATTCTCAAACTATAACAGAGAGACTTCCCATATCTCCCCCTATATATTTCCAAAGTCTTCTAGTAGAATTTATTTCTATGTTGGAGAAGCCCTTGATATACAATAATAATAGCTAAACTAAATCTACCAGCTTATAAGATTAATCTGGTTGGGCAAGATAAATGTGTGCAATATACCAATTTGTGCATTGGGATGTTTTAAATTGTGATGCTATACTAATTATCTTGGTACATTAATGAAACTATTATTCTTTCCCAAATACATGTACGGACACATTTTGGCACATCTACAGCAGATGACTTTTTATAACATTGTGGCAACAAGAGAAATAGCTCGTTATTATCATCAGCATTTTCTCCTTTTGACACAAATTTTTCATCTCTATTTAATAATTATTCTTTCATGTAAAGAGATTTCCTATAATTCCGCTTCAATGTTTTTGAAGTCATCAACTGTAGATTTAGTGTATGATGACACGGGTAGAGTAAATTTGTCACAGCTTATTTTAGCAATATAGCTCTGCTTCTAAAGTATCAATGACACAGAAAGGGCCAAATTACTGGAGTTAAATAAAACCGGGAAGCTAGTTTTAGAGTTGTCTGCTTTGAAAATATCTAACGAAAAAACAACAGCTAGAAAACTGGAAGTATTGTTTTTATACATGTAGGTGAAAAAGTACTTTGCTGCAGATATGTCAAAAGCAGATAGGTTCTTGAATAAGCATTGCAGATTGTTGGTCACAACATTTCATGTTATCTTATAATGACTGTATGATAAACAGGGAAGTCCTTCGTTAGTGATAAGACTGTACTAAGGTGTAGGTAGATCTCGATCTCCTCATGAGTTTGTTTTTCTGTGACATTATTCCTATTTTTCAGGTGTTTAAAACTGCTTATAATATATATATAAAACAAGAGGGCCATGATGGCCCTGGAATCGCTCACCTGATTTATTTTTTCACTTTAGCTATATAAGCCCCACCCCCTGGCAGCCATAGTTTCCGGCCAATCAACTTGGCTTGAAGGAATCTGATAGAGGGTCACCCTAGGAACATTTCTACAAAATTATTTGAAAATCGGCCAGACACTTTTGGAGGAGAAGATTTTTTAAGTTTTCACTATAGCCATATAATGCAAAAAAACCTGCCCACTGGCGGCCATGTTTTTTGACCAATCAACATGGCTTGAAGGAATCTGAAAGTGGGTCACTTAAGGAACATTTCTACAAAATTATTTGAAAATCGGCCTGACACTTTCGGAGAAAAAGATTTTTTAAGTTTTCACTATAGCCATATAAGGCAAAATAGCCCCGCCCCCCCCTGGCGGCCATGTTTTTTCGACCAATCAACATGGCTTGAAGGAATCTGAAAGTGGGTCACTTAAGGAACATTTCTACAAAATTATTTGAAAATCGGCCTGACACTTTCGGAGAAGAAGATTTTTTAAGTTTTCACTAGTTTTTTTCGTTTCGTTGCCATGGCAACCAGAATTCTGCATGGATCGCAAACATTTTAAGGAATTCTGGTGAGGACATTGAGAGGATGCTTTCTGTGAAGTTTCATCCCAGTTGACCCACCGGTTACAGAGGAGAAAATGTTGACGGACGACGGACGATGGACAACGGACGCCGGACATAAGGCGATCACAATAACTCACCTTGAGCACTTCGTGCACAGGTGAGCTAAACAATAGGGCCATGATGGCCCTGGAATTGCTCACCTGATTTTTTTTTTTTACTTTAGCTATATAAGGCCCGCCCCCATTGCAGCCATAGTTTCCAACCAATCAACTTGGCTTGAAGGAATCTGATTGAGGGTCACCCTAGGAACATTTCTACAAAATTATTTGAAAATCGGCCTGACACTTTTGGAGGAGAAGATTTTTTAAGTTTTCACTATAGCCATATAATGCAAAATAGCCATGCCCACTGGCGGCCATGTTTTTTGACCAATCAACATGGCTTGAAGGAATCTGAAAGTGGGTCACTTAAGGAACATTTCTACAAAATTATTTGAAAATCGGCCTGACACTTTCAGGAGAAGATTTTTTAAGTTTTCACTTTAGCCATATAATGCAAAATAGCCCTCACTCAGCAGCCCACTGGCGGCCATGTATTTTGACCAATCAACATGGCTTGAAGGAATCTGAAAGTGGGTCACTTAAGGTATATTTTTAAAAAATTATTTGAAAATCGGCCTGACACTTTCGGAGAAGAAGATTTTTTAAGTTTTCACTATAGTCATATAAGGCAAAATAGCCCCGCCCCCCCCTGGCGGCCATGTTTTTCGACCAATCAAATTGGCTTGAAGGAATCTGATAGAGGGTCATCCAAGGAACATTTCTACAAAATCAATTGAAAATCAGCCTGACACTTTCGGAGAAGATTTTTTAAGTTTTCACTATAGCCATATAAAGCAAAATAGCCCCGCCCCCTCTGGCGGCCATGTTTTTCGACCAATCAACATGGCTTGAAGGAATCTGATAGAGGGTCATCCAAGGAGCATTTCTACAAAATTATTTGAAAATCTGCCTACCAGTTTGGGAGAAGAAGATTTTTTAAGTTTTCACTATAGCCATATAATGCAAAATAGCCCCGCCCCCCTGGCGGCCATGTTTTTCGACCAATCAACATTGCTTGAAGGAATCTGACAGAGGGTCATCCAAGGAACATTTTTACAAAATTATTTGAAAATCTGCCAACCAGTTTGGGAGAAGAAGAATTTTGTAAGTTTTTTTCATTTCGTTGCCATGGAAACCAGAATTCTGCATGGATCCCAAAAATTTGAAGGAAATCTGGTGAGGTCATTGAGAGGATGCTTTCTGTGAAGTTTCATCCTAATTGACCCACTGGTTACAGTTAAGAACATCATGAAATTGACAATCTGAGCGGAACGTGATTGGATCGTGAGCGTGATTGGAACGCTTTATGAGCGGAACGGAATTTTGCGCTCTGAACAAAACAATCATAATGATTGAAAAAATCCAATCATTCGCTCATTGAACGGTTGCAACAACTATCCGATAATTATTTTACGAAACTATTTTATTAAAAGTCATATTTGTATACTAAACTTTTGTTTTATAAGACACTCAAGTATCCGATTGAATTAGAATGTAATAAATATTATTAATATGATCATTTTTGTAATACGATTTGCTACTCTAGATCGTTTGTTGATATTTAGGGTTAAGTAAAAAAACAAGAGGCCCAAGAGGGCCAGTATCGCTCCACGGCCATAAGGCAAAAACAAAATCTCCAAACAGCCCTGCCCCCTGGTGGCTATTTTTTTTAACAACCACCATGGCTTAAAGGAATCTTGTAGAGTGTCACCCAAGGAATGTTTCTGCAAAATTATTTGAAAATCGGCCTGACACTTTCGTCGGAGAGGATATTTTAAGTTTTCACTATAGCCATATAAGGCAAAAAAAAACCACCCCTTGGCAGCCATATTTTTCAACCAATCAACATGGCTTGAAGGAATCTGATAGAGGGTAAGCCTAGGAACATTTCTACAAAATTATTTGAATATCAGCCAAACACTTTCGGAGGAGAAGATTTTTTAAGTTTTCAATATGGTCATATAAGGCAAAATAGCCCCGCCCTCTGGCGGCCATGTTTTTCGACCAATCAACATGGCTTGAAGGAATCTGATAGAGGGTCACCCAATGAACATTTCTACAAAATTATTTGAAAATCGGCTGAACACTTTCGGAGAAGAAGATTTTTTAAGTTTTCACTATAGCTATGTAAGGCAAAATAGCCCTGCCACCTGGCGGCCATGTTTTTCAACCAATCAACATTTCTTGAAGGAATCTAATAAAGGGTCACCCAAGGAACATTTCTACAAAATTATTTGAAAATCGGCATGACACTTTTGGAGGAGAAGATTTTTTAAGTTTTCTCTTTAGCCATATAGGTAAAATAGCCCCGCCCTGTGACGGCCATGTTTTTTTACCAATCAACATGGCTTGAAGGAATCTGATAGAGGGTCACCCATGGAACATTTCTACAAAATTATTTGAAAATCTGCTGAACACTTTTGGAGAAGAAGATTTTTTAAGTTTTCACTATAGCTATATAAGGCGAAATAGCCCCGCCCCCTGGCGGCCATGTTTTTCGCCCAATCAACATTTCTTGAAGGAATCTAATAAAGGGTCACCCAAGGAACATTTCTACAAAATTATTTGAAAATCGACCTGACACTTTCGGAGAAGAAGATTTTTTAAGTTTTCACTATTGCAATATAAGGCAAAATAGCCCCGCCCCCCTGGCGGCCATGTTTTTCAACCAATCAACATTTCTTGAAGGAATCTAATAAAGAGTCACCCAAGGAACATTTCTACAAAATTATTTGAAAATCGGCCTGACACTTTTGGAGAAGAAGATATTTTAAGTTCACACTATTTTTTTCTTTCGGTTGCCATGGAAACCAGAATTTCGAATGGATCAAAAAAATTTGAAGGAATTTAGTAGAGGACATTGAGAGGATGCTTCCCATGAAGTTTCAACCAAATTGGCCAAGTGGTTAGGGAGAAGAAGTCGTTTAAAGGAAAAAGTTTACGCACGCACGCACGCACGACGGACAATTCGCCATGACATAAGCTCGACTGGCAATCAGCCAGTGGAGCTAAAAACAATTAAGCCAATCAAATCGTTGAATGGATTTTGATCGAAAAAAAGCGTTCCGAGTGAGCGTAAAAAAGCGCTCAATCTGAACGGAACGGAAAAAAGCAATCACAATGTTATGAATGAGTGAACGCTTTGAGAGTGGATTGGAACGTGAGTGGAGCGGAACGGAACGGAGCGGAACATGAACGGTAAATTTGTCAATTTCAAGATGTTCTTAACTGTACTGAGGAGAAAAAGTTGACGCACAACGCACGATGGACGCCGGACAAAAGGCGATCACAATAACTCACCTTGAGCAAAGCTCAGGTGAGCTAAAAATCACACAATCAAAACAAGGGTCTTCTTTCTAGCATAATTTTACAAAATAATTTATCTAACATAAGATACATTAAAATTGTTTGTACCTTTAGCTTAGCCGAGAAAACAAATCCAGTTTTACTATTCAAATTTTGAACAATTTGGTTATACAATTTACATTAATTCTATGCACATTTTAATAAAAATCCAGAAAGCATTTTAAGCATGTATTCTTAACCCTCTCCCTCATACGACAATTCTGCAGCAGACGACTGAACATATTTTGTCAAAAATTAGAAAATCTCTATAATTGAATGGATAACCTATGACTTAAAGTGGAAAACATTGTGGCAAAAGGAGAAATTGCTCGTTTTGAGCAATTTCTTCATTTGTCACTATGTTTTCAAAAAGCCGGTTGCTGCAGAGGCGTCAGAAAGCGTCTATATGAGGGAAAGGGTTAACTGGTTAAGTGAAACACTGCTCTTTCCATTCTCTGAATAAAATAAATTCCTACACACAATTCAAAAACTATTGGACTCTTTATTGGATATATAGGCAATATTTGATGCCTATAGTCAACAGCAGTGGACTTTTCAGAACATTGTGGCAAAACATTGCGGCAAAAGGAGAATTGGTTCATAGCTAGTGCTCCATATCGAATAATTGAGTCATGTCATAGCATATAAGACCTTTAGATATTTTGAAATGAATGGCAATTACAATTTAATTGCATGCTAAATTAATTGGATTTTGGTATAAAAACATGTTCACCAGGAAGATCCCAGATGAAACTGATTGAAGGTGCTGACCGGGATCTTTGATAGCACAGTTCTGAAGGTAGTTTTTTGTGTGATGTGGGTTAACCTTAGATAATCTCAGACTGCATTTCGCATGCCTTCACTGCAAGTTTGATGATAATCTCAGACTGCATTTTGCATGCCTTCACTGCAAGTTTAATGATAATCTCAGACTGCATTTCGCATGCCTTCACTGCAAGTTTAATGATAATCTCAGACTGCATTTTGCATGCCTTCACTGCAAGATTAATGATCGTCATCGAACTGCATTTTGCATGCCTTCACTGCAGGTAACTACTTAAATGCTCCTTTTACATCACTTTTTGATTTTCTCTACATTAATTCAGTTGTAAGTAAAATTAAACAATAGATGTAGACAAAGCACTTAAAAGTTTTCTAAAAATTTACAACATTCAATCAGGATTCTACAATGGCTCTTTACTTTCATTGGTAAAGGTAGGCTATGTTGGCATATTCTGGTCTTTAACCCTTTTCCTCATATACAAATATGAAGCACCTAGGCAAAAATAATGTTGCAAAAGTAGAATTGCTCATAATAATCAATCTCTCCTTTTGCCACCTTCTTTCAAAGGTCATCTGCTGCAACTTTACAAAAAATGTTTTGCATGTGAAAAAGGGTTACACCTATAAAATCTGAGTGTATGAGGTGTAAACTGCAATGTATCAATTACATAGCCTGTGTTCTCTATTTTAGCAACATCTAATAAAGTAATTATTCAAAAGTGGGTCAGGTTTTGCTAAATTTCTTGATACTAATCCTCCCATGTCAATTTCCCCCTCCCCATACCAAAAAAAAACCCCACATGAACTTGGAATAAAGTAGAATCTGACAAGTCAATATTCTTTTAAATGTCTAAAGGTAGAACAAACAGTTCTTTCTAACTAAGAGTAACCTTTGTCTGTGATACTTAACAAGAGGGCCGTGATGGCCCTGGATCGCTCACCTGATTTTTTTTTTTTTTCACTTTAGCCGTATAAGCCCCGCCCCCTGGCGGCCATATTTTTCAACCAATCAAGATGGCTTGAAGGAATCTGAAAGAGGGTCACCCTAGGAATATTTCTACAAAATTATTTAAAAATAAGCCAAACACTTTCGAAGGAGAAGATTTTTTAAGTTTTCACTAAAGCCATATAAGGCAAAATAGAACACGTCCTGCGGCGAACATGTTATTCGACTGATCAACTTGGCTTCGAAGAATCTAATAGTAGGTCAACTTAGGAACAGTTCTACAAAATTTATTTTTTATCATTTTCAGGAGAAGATTTTTTAAGTTTTCACTACAGCTATATAAGGCAAAATAGCCCGCCCCCCTGGCGACCATGTTTTTCGACCGATCAACATGGCTTGAAGGAATCTGATAGAGGGTCACCCAAGAAACATTTCTACAAAATTATTTGAAAATCGGTCTGACACTTTCCGAGGAGAAGATTATTTTAAGTTTTCACTATAGCCATTTAAGGCAAAATAGCCCCGCCCCCTGGTGGCTATGTTTTCAGACCAATCAACATGGCTTGAAGGAATATGATAGAGGGTCATCCAAGGAATATTTCTACAAAATTATTTGAAAATCTGCCAACCAGTTTGGGAGAAGAAGAATTTAAAAAAAAAAATTGTTTCGTTGCCATGGAAACCAAAATTCTGCATAGATCCCAAAAATTTGAAGGAACTCTGGTGAGGTCATTGAGTGGATGCTTTCTGTAAAGTTTCATCCCAATTGACTCTCTGGTTACTGAGGAGAAGAAGTTGACGGACGCCAGACAAAAGGCGATCACAATAACTCACCTTGTGCTCAGGTGAGCTAAAATGAGCTAAAAATGTTACCAGTTCTCAAAATGTATTCCACTTTGTCCTGACCCTCTCCCAGAAACTAACCCTTCTGCAGCACACAACTTTTGAAAAACATTATTGCATAAGGAGATATTGATCATTTTAAGCACAATATTTTCAATCCTTTTCTAAAATTAAGTAATATTTTCAACCCTTTTCTAAATTAAGTTTTCAATCTTAGTGATTTTCCATATTCTCTGCAGATTATTTCATAGTTGTCTGGTGCAGATTTGTGAAGAGGGAAAGTGTTAAAATTACAATTTTACTGTCATTTGTTCAGATGGTTATTAACCCTTTCCCTCATACGACAATTCTGCAGCAGACGACTTTGAATGGATTTTGTCAAATTATAGAAAATCTCCATAATTGAATGGATAACCTATGACAAAAAGTGTAAAGAATTGTGGCAAAAGGAGAAATTGCACGTTTTGTGCAATTTCGTCTTTTGTCACTATGTTTTCAAAAAGCTGTCTGCTACAAAGGCGTCCGAAAGCGTTTATATGAGGGAAAGGGTTAAGACATTTTCTATTTCTTTACTCAGGCTATAGCTCAAACAAAACTATTTGTGATTTTTCCGTGGCAATGAAATACATGTACTTAATACTTCAATCTTTGTGATAAAAGCAAGGTCTTCTTATATATTGTAATTACACAGCACATACCAAGATAAATATTATGCATTATGAAATACTTAAACCTTTCTGAGCCATGTTCATCAATTTGTTTCATTTAATGCAAAATTTAGCAGATATGAAATACCTTTACTGTTTAATAGCATACTAGCTTTTGTATTATTTCCCAAACTTGCATGGAAATTGATGAACAGTGCATATTTTGTTGTTTTAAACCATTGCTTATTTTCTTTTAGAGTTATCAGCTTTGAAAACGCCTTATGAAAAGAAAAACAAGGCCGTCTAGAAAATTTGAAGTTAACTTTGAATAAGAAATATTGAGGGAAAAGGAAAATTGCTGAGAAATTGTTCCAAAAATGTTTTTGTAATGTATTGCTGGTTGAATTATGAAGTGATTTATTTTTTGACAGAAGGTTCACTTTCGAAAGTCACTATTTATTTCATGATGCACCAAACATTTTGACAATTGGGGGTATGTATGATAAAATCATTAATCTGTCACATATTACAGGGACTGTTTTCATCAACCATTCTGATGGATGCCAATTTTAAATTGCAAAGAGATAGAACTTTATTTTGACTGTCTTCTTAAACAGATTTTTTAATCATTGCCCGATATGCCAATTTTAAAGATTCACATGCTTTGAAAACATCTATGAAACCTATTAAACATCAATACATTTGGAAGTGTGATCTAAGAGTGCTTGAAAAAAATAGGGAGAAAGAAGAAATTAATTGTTATAAATAATTTTTCACCAATAGGTTTTAAAACGTTGTCTACTACAGAAGCAGTAAAAACACTTTTGACAACCTTGTAACAAAAGACTTTCAAAGCATTGCAATAAAGGAGAAGTTACTCATTGTGAGCAATTACTCCTTTCAATACAATATTTTCACTTTCATCTATGAAATGCTTACATCTGACAATTTTCTTTTTCATTTCTTCATTTTTTATCTTAAATTTAAAAATAGCATGTCAGGGAACCATTTAACCCTTTTAACATACAACAAATCTACAGCAGACGCTTTTGAAATCATTTTGTAAAATTATGTAAAAATCTCTGCAAATGGAAGAAAACTAATTAAATCGAGTTTAAAACAATGTGCTAAATGGACTAAATGGAAAAATCATTCATTATGAGCAATTTCTCCTTTTGACACAATGTTTCAAAAGTCGTCTGCTGCAGAGGCCTCAAAATGTGTCTCTACGAGGGAAAAGGTTAAAACCCCATTTCTTTATCTAGTCAAAAATCCTGTCTCTTTTGATTTCAAAAAAGTCTTCAGAAGTAAAATATGTTTGAGCACTACACAAAATGGTTGATCAAAACAGGATCAGGTTCCCAAACCAAATGATGCAAGGATAAAATTACCGCATAAATCAGCTGTAAATAAAACATACATCCATATACTAGTAGGTAGAAACATGCATATAGTTTATACTATTTAACCCTTTGGTCTACATGTAAAGCAGTATATAACATGCAGCACAGAGGCACAGGCTGATCTGAATTTCTCCTTGTTGCCAGGATCTTGCAGTTATGGAGAAGTCTATGTTTAGAATGGCTAAATGAGTACCATACAATAAAGACAAAGATAAGACTGCACACATGTGCAGGCTGATCTTGATTGGTCACAAACGATGTTGTATGATAACAAACGTTGTTATATGATATGTATAATAGGACAAGATAATGTTTCTTAAAGTAGCATATAGCATGATAAGTGTAAGCACATCAATACAAAACATAATTTAATTGATATCACCTCTTCACCATATTTCAAAGTCTTAAGAATTTCATAAATAAATAAAATAATCTTGAAAAATATTACAAGCCATGACATGCTTTCAAAGTCATTTGAAATAACTACTATGCACAATTTTATTCAGTCATTTAAGTGAAAAAAAAAAAAATCCACCCCCAAAAAAGATATACTACTTACATCATTCAAGATAGAAAATTGGCCTTTGAAATAATCAATCAAAGAATTTGAATCATTATTTTCTCTTTCCCCTGCAAATAAAACAAACAGATGATTTGTAAATAATGGAGTGGAAACAGGAGCTTTATTATAATATGATAATGTTTGGAATAAGGAAGTTTGACTGTATAAGGCTAACAGCCCCGACCCCCCTGGCAGCCATATTTTAAGACCAATCAACATGACCCGACACTTTCGGAGGAGAAGATTTTTAAGTTTTCACTATAGCCATATACAGCAAAATAGCCCCGCCCCCTCATGGCCATGTTTTTCGACCAATCAACATGGCTTGAAGGAATCTGATAGAGGGTCGGTCATACAAGGAACATTTCTACAAAATTATTTGAAAATCAGCCAACCAGTTTAGGAGAAGAAATGTAAATATTTTTCTTTCGGTTGCCATGGAAACCAGAATTTTGCATGGATCCCAAAAAATTGAAGGAGTTTAGGAGAGGACATTGAGAGGATGCTTCCTATGAAGTTTCATCCCAATTGGCCAAGTGGTTAGGGAGGAGAAGTCGGTTGAAGCAAAAAGTTGATGCACAAACAACGGACCATTCGACAGTGGAGCTAAAAATCAGAATGCACCAGGAAAACCTCCAAAGTGATACCCCTCCTTTCTTTGACTAATCATCATGTTCTACTCTTTAAATCTCAGTTATAGCATGTTGTGAGTAAAAGACAAACAAAAGTCACCTGTATTATTCATGGTTTCTTATTGATGAAAACCATGTATGTGACCCCCAACATTCCAATTTATGTGCATGTTTTCAAATACTGTAAAATACTTTTTAAATGCCATCATCTATCAAAAGTAATAGAAAAATAAAAATAAAATAAAACTTACATTCAAATGTCTTCTGTTTTTCTTCTAACTTGGAAAGTTTTTTCTTTAATTCTTCTGTTTCGATGTTCAACTCATTATTTCGATCCTCAGCCTCTAAATATTTGCTGAAATGATTTAAAAGTTCATAATAGTTTACATTTTAAACTCTTAACCCTTTCAGCGCCGAAGGCGCATATATGCGACAACTTGGCTCAGCGCCGAAGTCGCATTTATGCGACTTTTGTAACGCCCCTCGTATAGTTACTGCTGAGCCAAGCTGTCACATATATGCGACTTCGGCGCCGAAAGGGTTAACGAAAATAAATGAAAAAGGTATAATAAAAATAAAATGTTCATAGACTGTTAATAAAACTGAATTCAAAAAACATTTTTTTGAAATCAGTCACTATTATTTCTAAGAAACGCCCGATTTTATTTGGCGCTGAGAACAACTTTCTGCTATTTATTTGGCGCCGATAGGGTTAAAAAGAGTAAATAATCCTTCATGTATGATCATTTGTTAATACAAATGTCATCTTGCTGGTTCAAATGTGTATTTGTTGCAATCAATAATAAGAATAAAACCATGAGAGTTTGAAGGAACACATGTGTTGATTGCCAATATGTCAGTAGATGAAAGAATAATGGACAGACAGATTGACAGACAGTCAATAGAGAAGTGATCCCTACGTCATTTTCTGCCATGGCTGGCAACATATATTTTCAGTGCTGTAAACTTTGAAAACAATTGAGATCAAAATTGTAAAATATGATTTAAATGAATAATGGTCCAAGATAGTCAGGTGATACATATACAGCAAACACTTACTTCTCTGTGATTGCATATTGGGCTTTCAATCTATTTAGTTCTTCAGTCACATTGGACTTGGCTTGGATCTCGCTATTCAGATTAGATTGTAGGTTCAAAAGTTCCATCTTATCGAGTCTCTGTGACCGTCGGTTGCGCCATCTCTGTCGACTAGAGTCCTCTCCAGACACACCCATAACTTTGAGATTCTCCAGTTCTTCTGTCATCTTACTGGCCAAGGCCTGGAGATATCCTCTTGCATCTTTCTCATCACTAACCCTTAAAATTAAAATAAAGTGTTTTAATAGACTATTGAAGTGCCATGGTGTCCTCACTTAATAACATTCTAACAATTTGAGGTCTAACCCTTGCCCATATATAACAAATCTACAGCAGAAAATTTAATCAAGAAACCGCTGAAGACGGTAAGGCCGGATTGTCGGCAATTTGACCTTGAAAATCGACAAACCAAGGTCAATGTTAAAGTAACCATAGAAATCAATAGAACTTGTTACTGGTTACCTTCAGGCAAAGTTTCAAGGTTGTAACTCTTTCCAGTGCTGAGATTTTGCCTCAACCTAAAACTTTAACCAAAATGTTGACAGACAGACGGACATCGCCAATCTATTAGACCGGAATTGCTAGAGCAATCCGGCCAAAAATATGGAAAATCTATATAAAAGAAAGTTCAAATATAGACAAAAGTTAAAAATAGAATTTGATCATCACGTTAATTCTATCTAGAAAATATCGATGGATTTATATTGTTTGATGTAGCATCAATATCTTAGGTCATTTAGTGTGCATGTAAAGGTGTCTATGTTGGACAAACAACAAAGGTGTGATACAAAAGTAAAACCTTGTTTTACAGGAATGCAACACAAAAACAATCAAGACTTTCATTTATTACTATACAATAATGATAGGTAAATATATTCTATACAAACCATTTAATGATTTCTGAAATCTGTGCTTCCCATTGAGCCACTGATTCTCTCTTATCATAGATTTCTCTTAACTCGCCTTCAAGTTGCACTTTCTCTCTTAACAATGCATCCATTGATGACATGGCCTAAAAACAATAATTTTCATTACTTAAAATATGTTGAAATTGGGATTGTGCAATATATTTTCATTCCCTTGCTTCTACAATTACAATTATGGTTATTAATTACTTATCAAGAGACATTAACAAACACCAATAGAAAAAATATCATCTGTGTGTACATTCAAAATAACAGTTGTTTATTGAAAGAACTGAGAGAGAATATTGCAAATCTATGTGGTCTTCCTTTTGATGAAAATGAACACTTTCTAAGACAACTTTTGAGTCATATTTTTCCCCACACCATGTTTTGAGAAAAAACGACTGTGAAGATGTCATATCATCAGATGAATGGCTAACCTTATGCCTTGTAAATATTATTGTATGAAGGCTTATATGAACTTTTATATATACATATACCAAACGAGAAATTCAAATAGACTTTAAACATATTATTTAAATAGATAAAATTGTAACAAAGTGACCCATTCCCTAATATTGAGCACTTACCACTTTTTAGAGCAACATTTTGAAAGCATTGTGGCAAAAGGAGAAATTCCTCTAAACAAGTGGTTTCTCATTTTCCCATAAAACATTCAACTGTGTATGAAAATTACACTTCCATTTTCAAAATGTTATATATATGTCTTCTGATGTTTGTAAAGTATATAAATTAAGATATATAATCTGGTTAACAGTTAAACATACATAACGTAGTTATTACCATCTCAAACAATCCTATCTATATTAATCAACTTACTGAAGACACATTCTCCTTTAATCTCTCATTTTCTTCTATCACATCTGAACACTTTCTTTCCGCTTGTTCTGTTCGGGTCCGTAATTGAGACACATTTAGTTTTAATTCCTCAACATCCTCCTCATCAGATTGTCTAGATTTAAGCACATTTAGTTCATTCTGTAGTTCTTTCTTACTGATTTCTAGTTCCTGTATTGAATACTTGAAATCACTTATTTCATTTTGATGTTTGGAAGTCATTCTTGTTAAATTTTCCTCATTTTCCACAATTTTCCTATCAACTTCTGTTTTTAACCTGAAAGTAAAAAAATAGCAGAAAGCATTTAAAAGCACAGTATGCATAAATTGCAATCTGCCATACATCAAAATTGAATGCTCTTATAGAGTATCTTAGGGTGAATTTTTATTTACCATCATGTTTCCAAAAGTCTTCTGCAGAAGATCTGTTAACAGATTAAACTTAATCAACTGATGATCTTTACTCAGGTGAAGTGCTTTAACAATCATACTTAAACCTTTCCCATTTGCAGCAGACATCATGATGAGCAATTTCTCCATTTGCCACAATGTTTCAACTCTTTTCATCAATATATATATAATTTCATTGTGTGAGATTTTCCAGATTTATGCCTGTGTTTTTTACAAAAAAAAATGTTGCAGATTATTTGTCTCTTGGAAATTGTTAATTATACTTTCTTTCAATGTTTAGTTCAAAGGGTAAAGTGCAGTTCTCTTATTTATTCTGATAATTTTTATTCAGAGGTTCAGGAGGTTTTATTTCATATGTTGAATATTGACAGCATTCAAATCACCCATTCACTCTGACAACATACTAGACCTGCAAACAGAATGACCTCATTATAATTATATAAATTAACACATCTAAACTAAAAATCACTTTACCTCGTTATTTCTTGTGTTAATTCAAGATTTGTAGTGCTTGATGCCCTCCCCATTTGTTTACGTTTCAGAGTATCAACTTCTTGTTCCATCTCTTGATTGTATTCCTCAGCTCTTTCACGTAGTTTTCTCTCTCTGTTTGCATCCGATCGGTATTCATCTACTTGACTTTGAAGCTAGTAAAAAACAAGATTCCATGCAAAATGGATGTACATTTATTTTTTAACCCTTTCCCTGATGCAGAAGATTTATGACGCCTCTGCAGCACAAGACTTTTGAAGACAGGAAAAAGAAGAGTTTGCTGTAAATGAGCATTATCTCCCTTTTGCGTTAATATTTTCAGCTATGTATGAAAATTATACATATATTTTTTTTTAGTATTTTAAATATTGCATAATTCCAACAGATATTTTCAAAACAGACAACTGTTCAATACCATACGAGGTAATCAGTCCTTTTATCAAATTTGTAACTTCATTTTACCACAAGATAAGACAAAACCCTTGATTTCCTATATATTCAGACATAGTTTCAGTTTCTCTCTCTGTTAATATTTCGAGAGGTTTCTGGGTTCACTTTCATCTCTATAATTTTTATTACATTGCTAAGCGTTTTTTCCCATTTAAGATATCTTTTTAACCACTTATTGATGGCAAATCTGTAACAGTCAACTTTGAAAACATCTAGGCAAAGATATGGAAAGTCATCTGCGAATTTTTGAAAGGGTAAACGATTGTTAATTATATTAAGATATTACTAAAATGTGCATACTGCTTTAAGTCAACATCTTCAGACACATCAAAATGCAGTTCTATCCGGGTCAGCAACTTTATGAGGTTCTAAGTGACAAATTACCTCTGTTATAGATTTCTCTGTTCTCCTTCTTTCATTCTTCAAACTTTCAGCTTTTCTTTTATATTCTTCCATTTCTTCTGTTTTGTTCCTTAGTTCTCTTGTTAGTTCCTTTGCTTTAGATTGAGATTTCAGTAATCTGGTAAAACGTAAGTTTTAAATCATTACATATAATATGCTATGAAAAGATTCTCTCAAATTAAAACATACATAGTATAAAACAGAGAACTCAAAAGCTCTATTGTTGGGAAAGGACCTATTTACTCCTCCTTAACTAGTCCTCTGAGAATTGATAAACATATGAATGTATCCCAATACTTTATGTCAGTATAGAAAGTCTTCCACTGTGGATTTGTTTAATGTGGTAAAAAGTTAAATACAAGTGTCATACACTTACAAATCATTTGAATCTGTATATTGTTCAATGGCTATTTTCTGTTTGGCTACAGCTTCCTTCAGTTCCCTGGCCTGTAGTTTGTATTTATCTCTAAGATCTTGTAATTCTTTATCCAGACTAGGCTTCTCTTCCTCCAACAGTCGCATCTTTCTCTCAATATCTGTCTTCAGTTCATTGGCTCTTCTCAGATCTTGTTCATATATATTCATTTCAGATTGGGATTCTGTAATATAAATGACACTCAGGTTTATATGATTTCTGATATATGTATTTAACTCTTTTACTGATACAGACGACCTTGGACAATTACGCAACAGGCAACTTTTGGAAATGAAGTGATAAACAGAGAAATTGCACTAAAAAAGTTAATATGTTCTTCCCCTTTTTTCAAAACTGTTTCCCACTCTTTCAAAATCATACATCAGATCTTCCATGTTTTACTTTCAACTTGTTTTTCTGTTCAAAAAATATTCAGAAAGCAGTCAACACTAACATATCACATCAGGTAAATAGTTAAGTACTACCAAACGGACAATATTTGAAGAAGAGAATAGCAAATCTGAACATAAAAGCAACAAAAAAAAGCCGAGCTTAGCAAAAATAAGCTATGTATTGACTAATAAACATTGCATCCATTTGTAAAACAATTAGGGTGTCCCTATTTATATATGCACTTAAACAAGAGCCTAAAAGAATATAATGTAGGACCATTGAGATGGTATAAACCAAGAGAAGCTACCAGACCCAATTAGCCATTACATACCTGCAATCACTTTATGTAAATTAGCTACTTCTTCCTTCAACTGCCTGGACTCAGCTTCGGCTGCACCAACTGCTGCCGATGTCCCCATAGCACCATCACTGTTTAACTTTTGGATTGTTAAATTTGCCTCTGCAAACAAAAGAAACTTTAAATGAGCACATAAAAGAGTCATCAATCTTTACAATTGCAAGGTCAATTTATTGCATTATATAATTTATAGACATTATTTTTGCTAGAGTGTTCAGAATTTAATAGTCATAAAAAGAATAGTAAAAGATGCAGGGACTAAACTAAACACATAACCTAATCCATCATCATGAAATTTAAAATCCTTTTAATAATCGGTTTAGTGAGCTCCAAACATAGTGGTGAAACATCTTTGTCAAGTATCAATGCCATAATTTATGAAAAAGAAAAGAGATTGTTCTGATTGAGATGCAGTATGTAATAATTCTGTCCCTTACCTTGCAATCTTCTTTGGAGTTCTTGGTTTTCCCGTTCTATAGCAGAAATTCTACTTTCAAAAGCTTCTGCAGTAACACTGGCCAATCTTTCGGGAGATATATTTGTAGAATCTAACAAACTAGACAAGTCTGACAATTGACTGAAATAAACATATAAGAAATGTCAGTTCAGATTACTTGCATATCTCAATTATTCATTCATATCTATTATTCAAGCATTAGATAATTCTATAAAGTGGAAGTTCAATTTAATCTTCAAATTATTTATCTCTAGCACAGCAGTCGCCGATTCGATTCCCGGCCGGGTCATACCAAAGACTTTAAAATTGGTAGTAATGGCTGCCCTCCTTGGCACTCAGGGTTGCGGGGTTAGCATTAAGACTGACTGGCTGGTGTCAGAATAAATGGACTAGTAGTACTAGTAACTTACCAAGGAAATTCTATGATATAACTAAAAAATTGTTAAAAGCGATGTAAAACACCAAACAATCCAGCACAGCAGAGCACTTTATAAATATTATGGGAAGGGAAGAAATTAGTTACTATGAACAATTTCTCCTTACTGTCTCAAATTACAAATTCAATTTACAGCAATTATTTATCATCACTAGTATTTTAACAACTACTATTCAGTTTTTTAAAATTATATGTCTGAAAATGGAAGATTATGTTAAATCATTTTTTGTCTCATTTATTTCAAACATTTTGTCTCATCCTGTCACTATGTTTTTTACTTGCAAGAAATATAATGCACAAGAAAGTTTTATAAACATGGATTTCAAAACAAAATTAATTCAACTTATTCCCTCATAAATCAATTTGTTTTCTGCATATATACAAGAAAACTATCACAGGACAGGAAGAAATCACTCATATAAGGTACATTGTAATTGCATCTTTTTCAACAATTTTTTCTTCTTAAACAAAAACTTTATAAATGCAAAATTGCACATTTTTTGTATTACAGATGTTTTCGATACTGAAGAGGGCAGTTTCAAATTTCAAATTCAGAATACTGATGAAAGGAACCATCCTTTGGAATTATCTGTCACTCTTTGCACACGTAATGATCAACTCTCCAGGAAGAAGACATACAAGTACAATAACAATGTAAAAATGATTATGCTTATACCTTTCCCACATATAGACGCATTTTTTCTAGATGTTTCATGTCGTCTGTTACAAATTTGTTGTATGTGGGAATGAGTTAAAAGGTTAAACAATAACCTTCTGAGGAAATGGAATAACCTTTTCTGTGATACACACAACTTATGAAACCTCTGCAGATATCTTTTGAAAACACTGAGGGAAAAGTAGCAATCTCTTACAACAAAACTGATTTACCAACAATGTCTCAACTCTTTCAAACAAGACAAATCTAAAAACCTATTATATCAGGTGGTTAATGATTTCTTTGCCAACTACTCACCAATCTTTGGTAAAAGAGAACCCAACAAAGGGCAAGTGGTGTCCTTTAAAGATACCATGTGAAGAGGGAGGGACTGTGTCCTGTAACAAATAGAAAAGAATGGAAAGATCTTTAGCACAAGGGTTCAACATTGATTTAATATAGAATGAGCATAACCATGGAAGAATATGTATTCTTAAATGTTTTATGAGAATGTTATTGAGGTCCTATCTAATACACAATTCCAATGAATACCTTAAGTACAAAAACCCTGTCATAAAATTAAACATAAACAATTGATACTGTAAAGGCAAGAGGACCATGCAGGTATTGTTCGCTCAAGGGCCTGTGGTTTAGATGTCATTTTAATTGTTGGGTCAATTTTGTCTTGTTTTTTTACAATTTTGGTGGAGCCAGGAGGGTAAGCTACGGAACATTCTAATGATCATATTTTGAAATTTGGCTACTAGTTCAGTAGGATTTGCTGTTTGAAGTAGTTTGAATATTTTGATAGAGGGCCATTTAAGCAGCATAACAGTGAATTTTTTTTGTAAATTGGGTATATATGGTTAAGGAGGCAATTTCATTTAAATATTTATTTATATTATTTCCTCTGGTGGCCACTTTGTGTAATCCAGCAGAATTATTTGAACTTTTTTGTGTGTGGTAAGAAAAGGAACAATCTAATAAGAATATTTTGAAGTTGGGCCTATGGATGAGGAGACGTCATTCATAGGTTTTTCTATTTATAGCTCTGGGAGCCATATTGTGCAGCGGTTCTTTGACGGAAACTGTAAACAGACGGACAGTAAGTGATCACAATAGCTCATCTGAGCAAAAAATAATCATTTATGAACAAAGAGTGGTCACTGTTATTGAATTGACATATGCCCCAGAAATGAATGCCTAACATTAACCCTTTCCCTCATATAGACGCTTTCTGATATCTCTGATTACTCGACCACACCGAAGGTTGTCGGCTCTCAAAAGAATCATCTCACTGAGACGATTCTCTGAGAACCCACAACACAGGATTTGAGTGTCAAATAAGGATTATAGGACATTTAAAATACCCCTGATCTAGAGCTCTGTAGAGTGGTAACATTTCTGCAGCAGTTGACTGATAATAATAACATATTGTCAATAAAATAGAGCTCTGCTAATCTAGGGTCGGTAAAGGGCAAACAAACAATTTTTTAATGATGGCCTAGGCCACTGTCGATGTGGTTTTAATTACCCTCACTTTCGGCATATAGCCATTTGGCGTAAAAATAGGCATCATGGAGATATGGTTTTTATCTGGAAACAAAACTAGAAGTGAAGATCTTTGTATATACCAATTTTGTAGGTAATATATTGGATAGTTACTTGTATACTGATCCAGACAGGTAGATGGTATGCCAGAAGTTACACTCACTATATGCCATCAGACATTCCTCTGGAGCATGAAATTATGCTCAGGTTAAATATTTGAAAAAATCTATATATATAAACATGAAAAATGGGAAAGGGTTACATGAGTTTACAAAAGCAGTAAACTTACCGTATGTTTAAAATCTGAATCATCCACATCAAAATTGGATGTATCTGTAGGACTACTGACTTCAGGAATAAAAGGGGCTGTCACTGAAAATGCATTTGCATAAATACTTTACTAAAAATATTTCATCATACTTGTCTTCCCAACAAAATTTCCATTCAAAACTTTCCTTCAAAACTCCTTAAGCAAAAAGATTGGGATAATAATAATGCCTTTGAAAAAGATAAATGTAAAAATTGTTTTTATTTTACGTTTAACTGCTTTACCAATGTATTCACAATATAGAAGTGTTCTCTTTACAAAGGTTAAAAACTTGTCGGATTAGACTACTAGTGCATCTGAAGTTCAATTGCTAAGGTTTATTTGCATTTCAATCACTCGTAGGGCAAACTGGATGAAAAACTAGAAAGGTTGTTTTTATGAAAAAACATATGTCTCCCCATTGCAGTTTGTCAATGACTATTAAAATATTGAACAAGGGGAGATAACTTTGCAACGAAGTAGCCCAGAGTTATAATTCTTGCAAGGTGCACAACTTCACATTGCCATCTATCTATATTCCAAGTTTCAATAAATTCCTTTAAGTACTTTCTTAGTTCTGCTCTGGAGAAAGTTTACACTATTAAAATATTGAACAAGGGGAGATAAATCATAATTATTGCAAGGTGCACAACTTCACATTGCCATCTATCTAAATTCCAAGTTTCAATAAATTCCTTCAAGTAGTTTCTGAGTTCTACTCTGGACAAAGTTTACACTATTAAAATATTGAACAAGGGGGAGATAACTCATAATTATTGCAAGGTGCACAACTTCACATTGCCATCTATCTATGTTTCAAGTTTCAATAAATTCCTTCAAGTAGTTTCTGAGTTCTGCTCTGGACAAAGTTTACACTATTAAAATATTGAACAAGGGGGAGATAACTCATAATTATTGCAAGGTGCACAACTTCACATTGCCATCTATCTATATTCCAAGTTTCAATAAATTCCTTCAAGTAGTTTCTGAGTTCTGCTCTGGACAAAGTTTTCACAATTAAAATATTGAACAAGGGGGAGATAACTCCGTTATGGTCGGAACATGGGTTCTGCACATCGCCTTCGTGAGGTGAACATCTGACACAAGTTTCATGAAAATCCTTCAAGCCGTTTTGGAGATATGGAGCGGACACGAAAAACAGGCTCAAACCTTTGACCTTCAAGCCTGACCTTGACCTTGAACCGGTATGGTCGGAACATGGGTTCTGCACATCGCCTTCGTGGGGTGAACATCTGACACAAGTTTCATGAAAATTCTTCAAGCCGTTTTGGAGATATGGAGCGGACACGAAATTAAGGCTCAAACCTTTGACCTTCAAGTCTGACCTTGACATTGAACCTGTATGGTCGGGACATGGGTTCTGCACATCGCCTTCATGAGGTGAACATCTGACACAAGTTTCATGAAAATCCTTCAAGCCGTCTTGGAGATATGGAGCGGACACGATTTCGGACAGACGGACAGACAGACAGACAGACAGACAGACAGAAGGACAGACAGACGCCCAGGACAAAAACAATATATCTCCCCTGTATACAGGGGGAGACATAATTATCACTGTTAGTTAATACTCACTATCTCTGATACGATCCCAGTCTATCCCTTCAAACCAGGCATGACTTTTGAATTCTGAAAGACCAGTTCTACCAAATCGCCTCTCGGCAGAACATATAAGACTTTGTATCAGATCTTTGGCCAGCTCAGAGCAGTCCTCAGATTCCTCAATATCTGTTGGGAATTCAAACCGTGTCTGGAAAGTAAAATAAACATTGGAGTTGTACAGAAACAAACCTTAAACCTTTACCACAAGACTTGAAGTAGATGCATGACTTATGAAAAGCAACTTGTTTACTGTGTACTTCTGTATCTGCGTATGGTTTTAGTATCTATGAAACCACAGTTATTATCCTTAACTCTTTCAAGAAGAGGAGTTTTGAAAACATTTTGGAAAATGAATAAATTGCTCAAAATGAACAATTTCTTCTTTTGCCACAATGTTTTAAACTCTTGAATTAAACTTTCCCTTTTAGATTTTCCATAATTTTGACTCCATGTTTTAGCTGCAAATTTGTTGTATGTTGGAAAAGGGGGTTAATAATATGCACTAGCAGGGCTTGCTCTGGCCTAGACAAAATAATAGCCATACTTTTTTCATGAAAAAAATTAATAGCCAAAGCTAACATGTGAAGCGCGTGAATATGGAACAATAAAATAAACGCATGATAATGCTTTGTCAGCATTTTTATTTCATATATATTTATTACTCCTGTATACAAACTTTTCATATATGACATTATCAGTTAATCAAAATAGCAATAAGGTACGGTACATACACTTGTTTAATTGCTTAGTTAAATCTGACACACCTTCCAAAATGTTTAGTCATTAGTGAATCCTGTTCAGATTTGCAAAATTTAAATGAACAAGTAACTGGAGGATTGCAAGCAATACCATAGTCCCCTACCGGTTTGCACTTTTGAGTCAAAAATTAGGCAAGCAAGAGTTATGGTTCATGTCCACTGCACTCCCCCTTGATGAGATGCATCCATGTGTGAAATTTCATAACCATAGCTAGTACAGTTTTGGAGATATGCTCCGGACAAAAATCAAGTATGAAAATAAAGAAAGGGAAATAACTCAAAAATTAGGGAAGCAAGAGTTATGGTTCATATGCACTGCACTCCGCATTGATGAGATGTATCCACATATGGAATTTCATAGACCTAGGTAGTATAGTTTCGGAGATATGCTCCGGACAAAGAACTGGATTCCGCCCGCGCAATAACTCAAAAATTAATCAAGCAAGAGTTATGGTTCATCTGCACGGCAACCCCCCTTGATGAGGTGTATCCATGTGTGAAATTTCATAACCATAGGTAGTATAGTTTTAGAGATATGCTCCGGACAAAAATCAAGTATGAAAATAAAGAAAGGGAAGTAACTAAAAAATTAGGCTAGCAAAAGTTATGGTTCATGTCCACTGCACTCCCCCTTGATGAGATGCATCCATGTGTGAAATTTCGTAACCATAGCTAGTACAGTTTTAGAGATATGCTCCGGACAAAAATCAAGTATGAAAATAAAGAAAGGGAAATAACTCAAAAATAAGGCAAGCAAGAGTTATGGTTCATGTCCACTGCACTCCCCCTTGATACGATGTATTCATGTGTGAAATTTCATAGCCATAGCTAGTATAGTTATGGAGATATGCTCCGGACAAAAATCAAGTATGAAAATAAAGAAAGGGAAATAACTCAAAAATTAGGCAAGCAAGAGTTATGGTTCATGTCCACTGCACTCCCCCTTGATGAGATGCATCCATGTGTGAAATTTCATAACCATAGCTAGTACAGTTTTGGAGATATGCTCCGGACAAAAATCAAGTATGAAAATAAAGAAAGGGAAATAACTCAAAAATTAGGGAAGCAAGAGTTATGGTTCATGTGCACTGCACTCCCCCTTGATACGATGTATTCATGTGTGAAATTTCATAGCCATAGCTAGTATAGTTATGGAGATATGCTCCGGACAAAAATCAAGTATGAAAATAAAGAAAGGGAAATAACTCAAAAATTAGGCAAGCAAGAGTTATGGTTCATGTCCACTGCACTCCCCCTTGATACGATGTATTCATGTGTGAAATTTCATAGCCATAGCTAGTATAGTTATGGAGATATGCTCCGGACAAAAATCAAGTATGAAAATAAAGAAAGGGAAATAACTCAAAAATTAGGCAAGCAAGAGTTATGGTTCATGTCCACTGCACTCCCCCTTGATGAGATGCATCCATGTGTGAAATTTCATAACCATAGCTAGTACAGTTTTGGAGATATGCTCCGGACAAAAATCAAGTATGAAAATAAAGAAAGGGAAATAACTCAAAAATTAGGGAAGCAAGAGTTATGGTTCATATGCACTGCACTCCGCATTGATGAGATGTATCCACATATGGAATTTCATAGCCATAGCTAGTACAGTTTTGGAGATATGCTCCGGACAAAAATTTGCCAGACTGACTGACTGACTGACTGACTGACTGACAGATGGACTGACGGACGGAGTGCAAACCTAATAGTCCCCTTCGGCACGCCGGTAGGGGACTAAAAAGTGTCAGACAATTGGTTCTGACAAAACATAAAGATCTGTCAGACCGAAACATATGTATCAAGAACAAGAGGGCCAAGATGGCCCTAAATCGATCACCTAATTGATAGTAAATTAGTAGCAAATATTTAACTGCAAATATCTGGAAAATTTTATCAGGGAGTGCAAATGAAACTGAAAGGAGTGGGCACTTCTCAAGAAACAGCTTATCAGTAAAGGCCATTTATATCTTGAAATCTAACAAGAACTTTAATAAGAATGGAATTATAAAGTTTTTGTCATTTTGCACCTTTCCTGATGCCCCCTTGCTGCCCTGTTTTTCAACGAAATCAATATGGCTTCAACAGTTTATTTAGAGGGTCACTTAAGGAACATTTCTACCAAATTATCTTGCAATCGCACAAGTAGATTATGGAGGAAAAGGATTTTAAAATTTGGGTATTTTTCTCACTTTCTGATGCCGCAGCAACCAAAGTTCTCAATGGAATTTAAATCTTTGAACAATTTTGAAAGAGGACCACCAAAGGAACATTCTTGTGATGTTTTGTGGAAATTGGTATATATTGGAATGGTAGGAGTTGGTTGTCATTTGTAGCTTACAGTTCAATTTACCCTTTTTGTGATGACGCCTAGTTGATATGATTGTGTAACCAATCAAAACGGCTTAAACAAATTAAATAGAGGATCATTACAGTAAGATTCGTATTATATTTTCTTAAAATCAGAGAAACACTTTCATAAAAATGGAATTTTCAAATTTTGTCATTTTGCCCCTTTTCTGATGCCGCCTGACTGCCATGTTTTTCGACCAATCAGTATGGCTTGAACAATTTTGATAGAGGGTCACCCAAGGAACATTTCTACCAAATTATATTTGAATCTGACAGGCAGATTCGGAGGAGAAGATTTGTAAAGTTTGGACATTTTGTCCCCTTTCTGATGCCGCAGCAACCAAAGTTCTCATTGGAATTTTAATCTTTGAACAATTTTGGAAGAGGACCACCAAAGGAACATTACTGTGATGTTTTATGGTAATTGGTCTATTGGAATGGTAGGAGATGGTTGTCATTTGTAGCTAAAAGTTCAATTTACCCCTTTTTTTAAAGTTTGGACTTTTTGCCCCCTTTCTGATGCCGCAGCAACCAAAGTTCTCAATGGAATTTAAATCTTTGAACAACTTTGAAAGAGGCCAACCAGAGGAACAGTCCTGTGATGTTTCACGGAAATTGTCCTTGGAGTTTGGGAGGAGATGATGTTTAAAGCTAAAAGTTAACGCCGGACGGACGACGGACAAAAAGTGATCAGAATAGCTCACCTTGAGCCGATCTAAAAAAGTAAAACAATTTTTTTGTTATAAATATGATTCAGAGGGATACTTTTAATCTCAACTATACATTATAAGGCTATTGAAATTCATAAGTTCATCTTGGAAATATAAACACTCAGTCCCTATCATGATCACTGTCGTTGTCCAAGTCAATTTCTGTTACGAAACGTAAAGGGTACGAAACGGAAAGGGTACGAAACAGTCTGCATATAATTACCAAAGTGAAAGTTAATTTCCGGAAAACCCTTCCAGTTAAACAAAAACAAAGTCTGTGTTTAAATAGTCCAAATCATTTAGACAAGTATTTGCTCGTATTTGTTTTGCAACCGACGTATAAAAACAACTTCAATAATACATGAAAATCAAAACCACATTGATCAGCGATAAATTTTAATCGTCCGCCATTTTGTTTGCAAGGTAAACTAGAAATATCACTGAAGATGATAAATACCCCCAAAACACCACATTGATTCAAAATATGGCTTACGACCGACCAACAAAAGGGCCATAACTCTGTAAACAAGAAAAAGTAACAAAGGGCAATAACTCTGTATTTAGATTAAATAGAGTTATGGTTTCTGTACACTGCACTTCCTCTCAATGTGTAGTATCATCCTATGAAGTTTTATTAAATTCCAACAATTAGTTTTAAAGTTATGCTCCGGACAAGACTCTACGAATATGAAAAAGTAACAAAGGGCAATAACTCTGTCATTATGTAAAGTAGAGTTATGTTTCTTGTACACTGCACTTCCTTTGATTATGCTCTACCATTATATGTAGTTTTATTAGATTCCATCTATTAGTTATTAAGTAATTCTACGGACAAGAAAAAGTAACAAAGGGCAATAACTCTGTATTTAGATAAAATAGAGTTATGGTTCCTGTACACCGCACTTCCTCTCAATGTGTTGTATCATCCTATGAAGTTTAATTAAATTCCAACAATTTGTTTTAAAGTTATGCTCTGGACAAGACTCTACGAATAAGAAAAAGTAACAAAGGGCAATAACTCTGTAATTATGTAAATTAGAGTTATGGTTCTTGTACACTGCACTTCCTCTGATTATGCTCTACCATTGTATGCAGTTTTATTAGATTCCATCTGTTAGTTATTAAGTAATTCTCCGGACAAGAAAAATTAACAAAGGGCAATAACTCTGTATTTAGATTAAATAAAGTTATGGTTCCTGTACACTGCACTTCCTCTCAATGTGTTGTATCATCCTATGAAGTTTTAATAAATTCCAAGAATCAGTTTTAAAGTTATGCTCTGGACAAGACTCTACGAATAAGAAAAAGTAACAAAGGGCAATAACTCGGTAATTATGTAAATTAGAGTTATGGTTCTTGTACACTGCACTTCCTCTGATTATGCTCTACCATTGTATGCAGTTTTATTAGATTCCATCTGTTAGTTATTAAGTAATTCTCCGGACAAGAAAAAGTAACAAAGGGCAATAACTCGGTATTTAGATTAAATAGAGTTATGGTTCCTGTACACTGCACTTCCTCTCAATGTGTTGTATCATCCTATGAAGATTTAATAAATTCCAAGAATCAGTTTTAAAGTTATGCTCTGGACAAGACTCTACGAATAAGAAAAAGTAACAAAGGGCAATAACTCGGTAATTATGTAAATTAGAGTTATGGTTCTTGTACACTGCACTTTCTCTAATTATGCTCTACCATTGTATGCAGTTTTATTAGATTCTATCTGTTAGTTATTAAGTAATTCTCCGGACAAGAAAAAGTAACAAAGGGCAATAACTCGGTATTTAGATTAAATAGAGTTATGGTTCCTGTACACTGCACTTCCTCTCAATGTGTTGTATCATCCTATGAAGTTTTATTAAATTCCAACAATTAGTTTTAAAGTTATGCTCCGGACAAGACTCTACGAATAAGAAAAAGTAACAAAGGGCAATAACTCTGTATTTAGATAAAATAGAGTTATGGTTCCTGTACACCGCACTTCCTCTCAATGTGTTGTATCATCCTATGAAGTTTCGTTCAAATCCTATGTTGCATTGTTAAGATATGGTCCGGACAAAATATGGCTTCCGACCGACCGACACACTGACTCCTATATACCCCCCCAAAACTTTGTTTTTTTGGGGTATAACAAATCTGCTAGATTTAATAAACATATCCCGTCTTTTTTAAAATTGGATGCATCGAAAATTATATTGGCATTGAATTAATTTAAGCTGTTATCATTCTAAATTGGGGCGATTAAAATGTACAATGATTGATAAGTTGCACAGTCTTCGAAGTGTATTACACACACTCAAGGATTAACTGATAAGGCGATGACCCGCGGCCAATCAATCTTGTAATTAACACCGGGGTATGACACTTGAGATAAACAAGGTCGTTCACGCTTCATTGACATGTGTTTTCAAGCTCTCACACGCGATTAGCAGACGATTCTTTTTATCCAGTTGCAAAATAAAATAATCGCCATTTTCCGTCGCCAAATTAACAAAATAATCGCCGTCTTCATTAAATAATCGCCATTTGGCGACAATGGCGACCTACAGCGCGAGCCCTGACTATTCAAACAAGGTTATGTCTGATTAAAAAGCATCATATGACAATGAGAAGATGCTAGTCATGAAGCAGAGCTCCATTTTATTGACAAAATGTTATTATTATCAGTCAACTGCTGCAGAAATGTTACCACTCTACAGAACTCTAGATCAGGGGTATTTTTCATGTCCTATAATCCTTATTTGACACTCAAATCCTGTGTTGTGGGTTCTCAGAGAATCATCTCAGTGAGATGATTCTTTTGAGAGCCGACAACCTTCGGTGTGGTCGAATCAGAGATATTGTGGGAAAAAATCAATAACTCCCCCTTACCTAGACTTCCGACTCTATCACAAAAGCAGTTTGTATTCATACTGTATAAACAAACAAAAAAGCTTACATACCTGATGGTTCATTATTTTCCCATATGTCTCCACAAGTGACTCGGCATAGAATGGCGTACAACCGTATAACATTTCATACATACATACACCTAATGACCACCAGTCACACTCACGACCATATTTACCATGGCCATCTTCCATTGCCTATTATAAAAAAGAATATCAGTTATCATGTCAGTTATTAGTAAGTAAGTTAAAAGACAATAAGGATAAACAAGCGAATGTAGTATTGCAAGCAATACAAAAGTCCCCTTCCGGACAAACACTATAAGTTGAGACATTATTCTGTCAAACCTCACTTTAAAGTTAAGCCCCTTGACATATATGGTCTTCTAGTGGTCCTCATTAAATGTGTGAAGTTCTAGAGTTGTAGACATGAAATTGTGGAACAAAGTCTTCAAGTCTGACCTTGATCTTGGGGAGTATTTTGCTGGTTATTGTGCATGACACATCATCTTGCTATGAAGAATAATTGTGTGAAGTTGTATTAAAATCCATTCAAGCATGTGGAAGACACAGCCTGGACACGTCAAAAAAGCCTGAGAATATTTGAGCCCAAATAGTGACCTTTAGAGTAGGTGGCTGGATGACATGCATGATACATCATTTTGTTATGGAAAATAATTGTGTGAAGAAATATCAAAATCCTTTCAAGCATGTGGCAGATACCAGCCCGAACAATTTTTTTCGGACTGAAAATACTTGAGCCCAAACTTTAACTTTGACATTGGGAGTAGGTAGCTTGGTGATGTGCATGACACAACATCTTGTAATGGTTAATAATTGTGTGAAGTAATATCCAAATCCGTTCAAGCATGTGGTTGATTTAGCCCAGACACAAAATTGCGGACAGACAATGTTAGATCCCAAAATATGACCTTGACATTGAGAGTAAGTGACTGGGTGATGTGCGTGACACAACATCTTGTTATGGAGAATAATGATGTGAAGTAATATCAAAATCCATTCAAGCATATGACAGATACAGCATGGACACGAAATTGCAGACATACATTGTTGACCCCAAACTGTGATCTCGACCTTGGGAGTAGGTGGCTTGGTGATGTGCATGACAAATCATCTTGTTATGGCGAACAATTGTGTAAAATAATATCAAAATCCATTCTGGCATGTGGAAGATACAGCCCGGACAAGAAATTTTGGACATACAGATGGACAAACTGTGACCTTGACCTTGTGAATAGGTGGCTGGGTGATGTGCATGACACATCATCTTGTTATGGAGAATAATGATGTGAAGTAATATCAAAATCCATTCAAGCATGTGGAAGTTACAGCAAGGACATGAAATTGCAGATGGACATTGTTATCCCCAAACTGTGACCTTGACCTTGGAGGATGGCTGGGAGATGTGCATGACACATCATCCTGTAATGGAGAACAATTGTGTGAAATAATATCAAAATCCATTCTGGCATATGGAAGATACAGCCTGGACAAGAAATTTCGGACAATGTTTGAGCCGACTGGTAGGGGACTAATAACCCACACCCTATGTTGTCTGTCTTTTTTGTCAGATTTATATGACTTATGGCATATGGAAGATACAGCCCGGACAAGAAATTTCGGACAAACTGTGACCTTGACCTTCGGAGTAGGTGACTGGGTGATGTGCATGACACATCATCTTATAATGGAACATAATGATGTGAAGTAATATCAAAATCCATTAAAGCATGTAGAAGAAACAGCATGAACACGAAATTATAGACAAACATTGTTGATCCTAAACTGTGACCTTGACCTTGGGAGTATGGGAGTAGGTGGCTGGGTGATGTGCATGACACATCATCTTGTTATGTACAACAATTGTGTGAAATAATATCAAAATCCATTCTGGCATATGGAAGATACAGCCCGGACAAGAAATTTCAGACAATGTTTGAGCCGACTGGTAGTGGACTAATAACCAAAACCCTATGTTGTTTGTCTTTTTTCCAGATTTATATGACTAAGAAGGTCACCAAAAATATTATAATGTACTAGTAAGTATTTCAAAATCTGACATTTATTTTCTAAGCAGCTTACACTCTGGGCATAAAGGGCCAAACAGCCCAAGTTCCTCGAAGTCATGTCTTTAAATGAATAGGTAAGGGGGTCACACCCAAGGAACACATTTTTTTTATCAATAGTTTAAACAAGGTACAGTCCTATCAAACATTTCTGATTTTGACCTTTGACCTATAAGTGTGACCTTGAGCTTTGAGGTACAGGCCTGTGTATTGTGCACCACATGTCACCTCATCATGGTGAACATGTTTGCCAAGTAACTTGGTAATTCTATGATACATTTCAACCTTTGACCTCTACGTGTGATCTTGACCTTTGAGGTACAGGCCTGTCTTGTGTACCACATTTCACCTCATCATGGTGAACATGAGTACCCAGTAACTTGGAAATCCTATGATGCATGGTTGAGATGTGAGCAGGACAAGGTAGTCATATCAAACACTACTCATTTTGACCGTTGACTTCTAAGTGTGACCTTGACCTTTGAGTTACAGGCCAGTGTCTTGTGCGCCACATGTTGACTCATCATGGTGAACATGTGTGTCCGGCATCTTGGGAATTATATAATGCATGGTTTCTCATTTCGACCTTTAAGTGTGACCTTGAGCTTTGAGGTACATGCCTGTGTCTTGTGTGCAACATGTCACCTCATCTGTTAAACACATGTGCCCAGTAACTTGGGAATCCTATGATGCATGGTTGAGATGTGAGCCGGACAAGGTAGTCATATCAAACAGTACTCATTTTGACCCTTGACCTTTGAGGTGCAGGCCTGTATCTTGTGCGCCACATGTTGACTCATCATGGTGAACATGTGTGCCCAGCCACTTTGGAATTCTATGATGCATGGTTTCTTATTTCGACTTTTGACCTCTAAGTGTGACCTTGACCTTTGAGGTACAGGCCTGTGTCTTGTGTGCCACATGAACATGGGTGCCCAGTAACTTGGGAATCCCATGATGCATGGTTGAGATGTGAGCCTGACAAGGTTTTTAGTTTAATGGGGTTTTACGCCGATTTCAACATTATTTCAGTTATATCACGGCGACAGTTCACTTATTCATGATCCCTGGGTGAACAAACCAGTACTAGGCTAGAAAATGTGTCTTGCCCTTGGACACTCCACCATGATCGTCGTGCCACACCACTAACCTAACAACACGATCATGGTGGATTCTCCGGACAAGGTAGTCCTATTAAACAGTACTCATTTTGACCTCTTAGTGGGACCTCGACCTTTGAGGAACAGGCCTGTGTCTTGCACTTGACACGCCTCCTCATCATGGTGATCATGTGTGCCTAGTAACTTTAGAATCCTACGATGCATGGTTGAGACAAGGTACAGTCCTATCAAATAGTACTCATTTTGACCTTTGACCTCTAAGTGTGACCTCGACATTTGAGGTACAGGCCTGGGTCTTGTTTGTGACATGCCACCTCATTATGGTAAACGTTTGTGCCAAGTTTCTTGGAAATCCTTTGATGGATGGTTAAGATGTGTGCCTGACAAGGTTAGGTGGGACTGACGGACTGAATCGACCAAACCTATAGTTCCCAAACCAGTCTCTGATCAGTAGTGGACTAAAAACAAGAGGACCAGAATAGCTCCACTGCATAGGCAAAAATTAAATCACTAAAGCCAATAAGGCAAAACAGCCCTGGTCCCTGGATGCCATATTTTTTCAACAAACAACATGTGGAATCTGAAAGAGGGTCACCCAAGGAACATTTAAAAAAAAAATGTTTTAAAATCATCCACATACTTTCTGAGGAGAAGATTTTTGAAGTTTTCTGTATGGCCATATGAGGCAAAACAGCCCTGGCAACCATGTTTTTTTTGTTTGATCAACCTGACTTGAAGGAATCTGATAGAGGTTCACACAAGCAACTTTTCTACCAAATTATTTGAAAATCAGCTTCATACTTCAGGAGAGAAGATTTTTAGTTTTCAATCGAGCCATATAAGGCAAAAACAGTCTAGCAAATTAACATAGCTTGAAGGAATCTGAAACAGGGTAATCTAAGGAACATTTCTACCAAATTATTTGAAAATCGGCCAATCAAATTTGGCGGAGCGGATTTTTGAAGTTTTTTCTTTCGGTTGCCATGGAAACCAGAACTTGGCATGGATCCAAAAATAGTGAAGGAATTTGAAAGAGAACATCAAGAGGGTGCTTCCTGTGAAGTTTCATGCCAATTCTCCTAGCAGGGGTTACAGAGAAGTCATTTGAAGCAAAAAGTTGACAAACGCACACACAAAGGACAATTCACAAAATTTTGAGATATATAAGCTCGACTGGGTTTCATTCATGAACCAGAGGAGCTAGAAAAAATATGTTTATAGTATGTTTTAATACTTTGTTTAACACTTTACCACATAAAACAAATCTGCAGCAGATGACTCTAAAAATGTCGCCTTCTGCAAATGGGTCAGAAAGCAGAAACTGCCATTTATTTTTGCATGACAGCAGTTTTCTTTAATTCCTATAATTTTTAGTACTTCAGATAACCTCATCATAATTTAAAGTATTGAGATTTTAAAAAACTTTGTACATGTAGTTATTTTTCATTATTTATACAACATTACATTTATATTCAGTGACTGGTTATTTACTACAGTAAATTCCCATCAGCTCGCTTTCTTAAGAAATTCCCCATCATGTTAAGGAAACCCCCACAAAAAATTCCCCCTTCCAGGGTACAGTCCTTTAAAACAGAGAGGCTTACTCATATATACTTACAAACACTTCTAATTTACCTTAATTTATGGAGATAGAAACTTCAACATAATTCAAATCCTGATTATAGTCCAAATTGTGACAACAATCTAGCACATTTTTCATGACATTTTCATAACAAGTCAATTTTTTTGTATTATTTACAAAATCAGTTGAATATTCTGAAACAATGGAAGAGAATTTTATTAATATTAAGACCCTTTATCAAAACAAGGGGGCCGTGATGGCCCTGGATCGCTCACCTTAGTTTTGCAATTTGATTTGTCATGCCAACCACAATAACTCTTTTTTTTTTTTCAACCAATCAACATGGCTTAAAATCTCGAAGAGGGTCACCCAATGAACATTTCCTCAAAATTATTTGTAAATTGGCAGGATACTTTTTGAGAAGAAGAATTTTTAAATTTTCACTTAAGCGATATCATATAAGGCAAAACAGCCCAGTCCCCTAGTGTCCTAGTTTTTCTACCAATCAACATGACTTGAAAGAATCTTGAGGGGGGTATCGTCAAAAACAAAACATCCAGTATTCTGTTACAAAATTCTTGAAAATAGTCCTATCAAACACTGCAATAATTCAGGTTTAGTCAAAAATATTATAAGTACTCTTTCCCACAAGCAGACGCATCTTCATCAGACATCCTTTGCCACAATCTTTTCAACTGTATTCAATCATTATGCTTCTTTTTTTATAGAGGTTCTTTTTACCTAAATATTTTCAGTCTTCTGCTGCAAATTAATTATTTGGGGAAATAAAGAAAATATGTGTTAATTTGCAGACCATGTAAAGGCATCGAGGGAAAAGAGAAATTGAACATTTTGAGCAATTTCTCCTTTTCCAACACTGATTTCACTCCGTTTCAAAATTCAACTTTCAATTCTTCACATGTTACAAATTAAGCAGATATTTAAAAACAAATTCAACTTACACGTAAAATTTCTGGCGAGATATAGTCTGGCGTCCCGACAGCTACTGATGACTGAACTGTCCCGTCATCCAATAACTTTAAACAGGAACCAAAGTCTGCTAGCACTATATGGCCACTTAAGTCTAATAGCACATTATCCGGTTTAATATCCCTATGCACATACTGTAGTTGATGTAAAGAATGAATAGCTAAGACCATTTCTGCTATATAAAACTTGCACATTTCCTCGGGAATTCTGTCCTCAAATTTGCTTAACAAAGTCAGCAAGTCACCTCCCACATAGTAATCCATAACCAAGTACTGCAAACAAAATAAACAAACCTGATGAGTGTCTCAATACAAGGGGTGGGGTGTATTCACATGTTCTCAAAATGTTTATACCCAAATCAAGGAATCATCTGGAATATCCAGATAAAGATGTAGGGCCTTGTCAGATGGCATTGATGCCACGGTTGGCCTGGCTACCTATTAGTGACATAGGCTTCACAAAATCAGATCCAGCAGTCAAATGGTTAAATTATTTTAACTCTATTTAACCTTATATTGTTATATTAACCTTTAATACCGAGATGTTTTTACAATATAAGATGTAATCGAGTTACAAGAAAGATTTTGTTTTCAACAAATGGATCTTGAATTTAGTGCATCTACGTAATTTTTCATATTAAAGATCCCTTAACATAATCTACAAAAGCATCACCGACGATACAAATTCCCTGGCAGTGTGGTTTAATACATTATAGTCAATTAGTCACTGTGACCTTGACCTTTGACCAGTCAGTGAAATGGGAACCCCTCCAAAGTCAGTGTATAAAGCATGGAGGAATTCTGTCCTCAAATAAAAATTCTAGAGCAATGAATGCGTTTCATACAGACATATATATCATAGTCAATGTGACCTCGAACTTTGACCTTGTTTGGTAAAACATGAACCCCTCCACACTCTCTTGACACTGAACTTGTGTATGGCGTATAGAGGAAAGCCATCCACATATAAAAGTGCTAGAGCAATGAGGTCGTTTTGTACAAACATATTATAGTCACTGGGACCTTGACCTTTGAACTATGTCTGTGAAACACAAACTAGTACAAGAGGCTATGCTTGTGAACATATCGTTACAGTTTCATGACAAAATAAAGATGCTAGAGTGATGACATCTTTCGTACAAACATAAAATAGACACCATGACCTTTGACCTAGGTAAATGAAACGGTAACTCATACATATCGCGATGCTGGTGATTATGTGTGTTCAGAATCATAACAGTCTAATAAAAAATAAAGTCGCACTAGCGATGACGTTGTTTCGTTCAGACCTAGGTCGCTGAAACTAAAACTCGTACAAAAGGCGATGTTGATGAACATGTGTATTAAGTTTCATATCAAGTGGATAAGAATATAAGCGTTAGAGCAATGACTTTTTTTCGAACAGCTGTATAAAAAATCACTGTGACCTTGACCTAGGCAATGCTATTGAACATGTGTATTAAGTTTCATAAAGATTGGATAAGAAATGAAGTTGCTAGAGTGACAACGTCGTTGGAACACATTCATACATGTATATGTACGGGTGGATCCGTATATTCTCGTGTTAACCTCGTCATGAGGGAAAAATAATGAGATAATTGAAACTGCATGTAAAGGAACAATTAAAGTCATAAATAAAAAGAATGCCAAATAAGCTGAGCTTTAAACTTTACTTGCTGTACAAAACACATGTTTTTTAATATAGTTTTTTGATGATAAAATTTTCAAATATTTAGTGTACATGTCTTTTCACAGTACAAATATGTATCAAAACTTAAAATCAACAAATAAGTCTTGTGTGGGGCGTATGGCCCAATTTATTGGATCTTGTTACATATGCATACAGTGAAGACTAAGGGTTAGCATGAATGTGTATTCAACATGTAATGTAACCCTAGATGTATCTTCTGACAAGAATGTATAAATGTAGCCATACAAGTATAAACTCTATGCCCTTTTTAAGCATTTCCCACATACATGTAAAACAATTCTGCAGCAGACAACTTAAAAAACATTTTGGTAAAGATGTTGAAAATCTCTTTGCAACAATATTTCTGATAGTAGTCTTCGGCAGATGCGTCAAAATGTGTCTGTAAGTGGGAAATGGCAATGGTATAACAGAATGGATACATCACAAGACCCCTATTGTCTGACACAGTTCCAATGTTACAGAGATGTCATACCAGGAAGTTGTCATCTTGGAAAGCAAAGTGAAGATTTGTTATCCACCGTCTGTCACCATACACCAACACATCTCTCTCTTCTTTAAAACATGCAGTCTGAAATACAAAATAACTTTTAGATATATATAGCTGTAAGAGCATACTTTCAAAATTAAAATATATATTATGCCCTAGTTAGCATGCTACATATCATCAGTTATATATGCTATAACAGATGTGTTGAATACTACAATTTCAAATACATTTGCAGCAGCTGACTTTTGAAACCACTGTGAGATGTTTCAAAAGAATGTTTAAAAAGAATGCCATTCCAAAAGGAAATCAGGTAATCAGGATTAAAGATTGAGAAACAACAGTATTTTGATCTTCCAACACAACACACAACAAATCACATGTTGTTGAGAGATCTATGCAAACATTGTTAAAATTGTTAGAATGCCATTCAGTCAAAAATTTCACAACACAACCTGCAAAAGGTAAAAGATGGCAACTGTTTTAAAACCTGCAAAGGGTAAATAGAACTCAATATCGCTTAAACACAAAATGCAAGTTGTAAATTGTATTTATAGGCAGGAATCATATTTCACTTAAAAATACAAAACTTCTACATAAATTCCCCCTTTGTTGCCATTAATTTTCCTGTATCGTGTTGCTCTAAATATTCTTCCTCCTGCCTTTCAGAGCTCTAGAAAAGTAGCGTTTTGCTTGTTCTAAAATCCTACTTTTATCTGCTAACCCTATGTTGTGGGTACTGAAAAGAATCATCTCAATGAGACGATTCTCTTGAGTACACACAACATAGGGTTTATTTGGATATTAAAAAAGATATTGCGGGAAAAAGAGCTGTAAATCTCTCCTTATCTGGACCTCTGGCCTTTTACTGGGTTCAGAGCTCCAGATATGAGGTTTAGTTCATGCAATAACATCCTTAATACACCTCAAAACCATATATTGTGGTTTCTAAAAAAGAATCTTCTAGCTTCACACTGATAAGAAACAGATATTCTTAAACAAAGAACTGTTCAATCCTCCTAATATAGTACTCTGACTTGGTCACTTACCTTTAACCCTATCCCACATGTAGATGCATTTTGAAGCTTCTGCATCAGACAACTTTTATTTATAGATATTTCCCATATGTATGGCCAGATGTTTTTTAAAGTCACCTGCTGCAGATTTGTTATATGTGGGAAAGGGTTAATACCAGGGTTGTCAAAATGTTTTGTTTTAACAGATCAAATGAGAAAAGTAACCGATCAGGCTTGGGGCCAGGTCAACGGCAAATCCCTGGTAGGTGGCCCAGATGAGCAAAACTAACAGATCAAAAAGTGATTTTAACAGATAATTTTGATCAGCAATCGGTTAATTTTGAAAACCCTGGTTAATACAAGTACCAATGTCAACATTGACAAAGTTTGGAAACACAGCAGGAACAACGAAATTACTAAAAACAAGATTTCCTTTACCCACAATGTTTTGCATTTCTTTATTATATTCATATATTTTTGTTAAAGTTTTTTTCCCTTGATGCTACATCTCTTTCCTCAAATGTTTTCATTATACAGCTCTTAAAGTGGCTTATCAGATAAATGGTCTTAATCCTACAGTATTATAGGTAATACAAAGGAGAAGAACACAGTGAGAATATTACCGTGTACTGTGAAATCATCTTTGGACCGAGTTCGTGGGTTGACGTTGCCGTGCTTGCAACTGCCGAGACTACGTTCACCAAAGAATAAGGTCCAATGATCGTTTCACAGTACAGGGTCAATAACCTTTTTATTGCATACTTTCATATTGTCAACTATTTGTTTTACACGTCTGATATTTTTTTATAGATCTATAGTTGATAAATTTGCTTCCAAAATTGAAACAAACTGTTTGTTTACATTAGAAGTAATTTAGTGGCAAATGCCGTTTAAAAAGCTGAATTATAACGGTTATGTTATTGTTTTAAATGACGTCATGCATGTGCATGAACACCATTTTGGACGCACGTGCCATGTGACGGTATACTGTTCACTGGTCAAGACCGTACTGTTAGCATGAAATAGTAAGAAATTGCCCATGATGAGTATATGAGAATTTAACATAACAAATTCACAAAAGATATATAACAAGAGTTGTCGGAGGACAATATAGCTCGCCTATCAGGGCCATCATCTATCGGGGCCTACTTCAGAACAGTTATAGAATTGGTAAAATTCCAAAATCCAAAAATGGAATAATTCAGTTGAAAATGAATTTACAAAGGAAAGAAAACCGTTAAATAGCAACAGCATAAATTATATAGTTTCTGAGAAAAGGCCTTGAATGCCTAATTATAACCCAAAATTCTCAGTCTTGCACACAAAAGTTTGACCAAAATCCATTCCAGAGTTATGGGACTTGACATACAAGGTCACCTAATGACCCCGAATAAGTGTGTGAAGTTTCAAAGCAACAGCATACACAGTGTCTGAGAAAAGGCATTGCACGCAAAGGTTTGACAAAGCTGGCAACACGTACGCCAACGCCAGGGTGATAACATAAGCTACCCCTATTTCTTCGAATAGGCGAGCTAAAAAGTTGTCCCTAGCATGTTTATTATGCAAAATTTTCGCAAGCCCTTATCAATAGTCATGTCGATGATGATCACATCTTGACACAGTCATAATTGAAAAATCATGTCCACTTTCTGCAATGCAAAGTGAACGGGACAATATGAAAGTATGCAATAACTCATTAAACCTTATATGGTACTCAAACGAATGTCTCATTAAGACGATTCACTTGAGTGTCAACAGAATAGGGTTTGGAAGTAAAAATATGAAATATAAAACATGAAAGGGAGCAGTCAAAGACAAGTATGAAATTACCTCTGCTCTCTTCAACATTTCCCATTTGTTCAGAATCTTCATAGCATAAACTTTCTCTGTAGATCTCATCTTGACAACAGCAACCTGAAATAAGTCATTATTATTTAACTTCAGCACCTAACTGACCATTTATACATGCATGGCATTATCAGGTTAATAAGGAAATGTGGCATTTATAACTAATGTAGGTTCAGATTTGGATTAGCCTGAACATTTGTGTAGTTTGATCTTCATCTCAACTCTTCTTTCTCAGCTGGTACTTTAAGTTATCAGTAAAGTACATTTTGATCAGATAGCTTGGTATCACAGACAGGTCTTACTCTTAGTCCAAACTAAGCCCAAACATCCTATAATCGCCCAAGTTTTCCTGGAGTACATGTCAAATTATAATATGCAATAAAAATATTCAGTTTTTACTTTTAGAGGAGCATGAAAAATGATACACCTTCTTTTGACCCTTCAAACTGCCAGACACATATAGACACATAGCCTTTGATAAAGCAAAGTTCTACTTTTGCCAATATTTTTTTTTTTAACTCTTTTCAATTATTAAATTTAAACTTAATGAGATTTTTTCGTTATTGAGACGTTTTCTTCTTCTCTGTTGAGGTTGTTTACTCGGCATTTATGCCATTTAGCGAGCAAAAGAAGTTTCACAGACAACTTCTGCAGATTCGTCATATGTCATTATGTGGCAAAGGCTTAATGAAATGTAAAGAGTAGTGCCATATTCATCTGCAGCATTTACAGTTCACTGTACATATCATTCAATTTCTACAGTTGCAAATTATTCTAACTCTCAAGTACAGTCGAACCTCGTTAAACCAGACGCCGTTAATCCGGAAATTCGCGATCCGGACATAAAATTCAAGGAATGGATTTTTTATGCTTAATTATTCTCCGTTAATATGGAAATTCGCATTCCGGAACCGGAAATCGTACTGACAGTTTGCTATTTTTTTAACTATTTGAATTCACCTCAACTATAATCATAATATTGGGTCGGAACCATTGACTCCTATTTTCAGGCTAAGATGAAAATTTTGCGCCGGTCAAATTTCTAAATCGTTAATCCAGACTTTTTTCTCTGGTAACCAAAGTGTCCGGATTAACGAGGTTCGACTGTAAATGAGTCCCTCACTATTGAATGCAATATGATTAACAAAATATTAAATTTAGACTGATTAGGGAATTAATGAATTCTGGTAAAAGTACTAACCTCTCCAAAAGCACCGCGGCCTATTATTCTTACTGTCTCAAAATCTTCCCGTTTCAACCTGTACTCTCTGATCTTGTTCACAACAGGTTTAACTAAAATAAGACAAAAGACATGTTTGATGGACTAGGTAGTTTTAAATCTGTACTCAGGTACATGTATGGGTCCTTTGCACTATTTGGTGTTAGTCTGCTATAATTATTTAATCTATCCATAATCCAAGTCAGAATTTTCAAAAATCATTCAAAAAGATCATTCAATGCAAAAATGATATTCTATTACTAAGGTAAGAAAATCCTTAAATGTACGAAATTATGGGCAATAATAACCATTTTCTCCAATTAACCTTTACAGGTCACCAAGGTGACAAAAGGTCCATATACCCAGTGAAGGGTTATAAGTTAATATAACCTATATTAATTCTCAGAGACTCCGATAGAAAGCATAAACTTACTAATACTATATTGATGTTTGCAAATATAACTCACCATAGTCCACAAATTCTGCTATCCTTTTCTCCCTGCGGAGAGCTGGACTTTGGCACTCATCATACAGCACCATCAAAATATCTAGCAGGGTCTCTGTGCTCAGGCATTGTCCCCCACCGTTCACCACCCCTCCTGTAATCACAAAGTTATTTATTAATATTGTTTATCTTGTTATCTATGAGTCTGACCCATTTTAGTTTTGTTAGAAATAGAATGTGTTAAAGTGAACATTTATAAGTACTTAACCCTTTCCCTCATACAACAAATCTGCAGCAGTAGTCTGAAAACATATGGCAAAATATTTAAAACCTCCAAAATCGAAATTGTATTTACTGAATAGGGTTGAAAACCATGTTAACACATAAGTTTTCTGAACATTTAGAGTTGTATAGTTTCGGGCCCTGGCTGCAGTAATACTAATCACTAGGCCACTCCCAATACATGTAGGAATTCTTCTTTCATGATCAAGATTTGTGTGGCTACATGCAGCTGCAAGATTTAGGGGATCGAATATCAAATATGTATAATTTAATTAATCTTTTACAACATAAAACAAATCTGCAGCAGACAACTTTGAAAACATATATTATAAGCAAAAATATGGTTAATCCCCATATAAGTGAAGGTATAATTACTGAAAAATGTTGAAAACATTGTGGCAAAAGAACAAATTGCACGATTTGAGCAATTTCTTCTTTTGTCACATTGTTTTCAAAAGTCGTCTGCTGCAAAGGCATGAGAAACCGTTTATATGGGGGGAAAGAGTTAAATAAGTTTTAATTTGTAGAATGGCTTTCTTTGAAAATCTGTGCGTCTGACACTGGTAAATATTTCCAATGGTTCTCTTACAATGCTAAGTTAAACCTTTACCATTTACAATAAATTATTTGCAACAAACCATTTTGAAAACATCTATGTAAGATAAAGTATGATTATTGTATGTAGTAGTAAATATTGCGACAAAAGACGTCTATTATAGAAGTGTTTGTCAAAGCATGTCTAATCTATGACTTCATAAGTGGAAAAGGCCAAAGGGTAAACAGAACCCCATTTGACAAAGACATCAAGACGTGAAGGTTTCAAGAGTCCTAGAGACCATTACTTTTTCCCACATGCATAAACATCTTGATGCATTTGCAGCAGATGTCTTTTGAAACCATTGTGGCAAAAGGAGAAACTGGTAGTACTAGTAATGAGCAATTCATTATTTTTCCATAACATTTCAAAGACCCTATTCAATAACTATGCTTTCATTGACACTAGAAAGACAGGGATGTTCAAAAGTTTTTCCTAGATGTTTTCAAAGTTGCAGATTTAGCCTATTGGGGATTTTTGTTTCAGGAAATAATGTGATTCATTAAGACTGGAAACGGTGCATTAACACTAACAGTACTTCATTTATATGATTATCATGGATATTTCTAGTAATCAACCAGTACTACAGGCACTATCTTTCTTTGCACAAATGCATCAATCATATGCTATCCAAACAACTCTAAATTTATGTCAAAGAAGGAAGCCATTTCTACTATTTTTAAAATATTTTTTAAAATCTTTTGTATAACCTGACCTTCTTTGATATTGATATAAAACACACTCAAATAAAATGTTGACACTTGAAATATTTGGCTTTAACATATCTGGTGGTAAATATGATTTGCTTAATCATGAAATAAATTATACTGATCTAAAATAGCGAATATGTTCGACCCATACCCCAATATTGTACTTACTAGAAAATGATTGGTGACGAACATAAGATAAAATTATTTCAATTACTGATCTGTTTGTACGGTAAACATTGTTCAATCTACATCAAAATAAACCTTTTACTTGGAATTACCATGCTCCATTGAATTCAGAACTACGCGTACAACTTTCAATATAGTTTTATTATACCTCTATTTGATAATTTGGCTTTCTCGGTCATCATCAAAGCAAAATTTAAACAGATTTAGGGCTGCTGTTTTTAAATTAGTTTTTACCTTATATTCAGTCAGTCAGATGGACTTATATGAAATTATTTGGATATATTATTGAATAAGCTATCGATGGGTATGTTTGCCATCTGCCATTATGATTTCAAAAGTCATCTGCTTCAGAGGCAGCAGAAAGCGTCTACATGAGGGAAGAGTTTATTAATCAATATGCTAGGCTTCAATTATCGGATAAGCGATTGCCGATATTCTATATTCAATAATCATACTACCATTTATAGACATTTTTTATATTTTGGACATGATAATTTCAAAGTCGTCTGATGCAGATTTTGTATGTGGGAAAGGGTTAAATAAAACCAACAGCTAAAGCCATTTTAATTAGTTACACAAGATTAATTTCACATCTAAATAAGGGGGAAAAAACTGATATGGGAATGCTATAACACAGGTGCCCCACAACACATACTCTGATGCACAGGTATAAATATTATGGTTTTAATTTCCTAACTATCATTAACTTGATTAGTCTGACTTTAGTGAAACTTTAGTCTACCTGTTCCCCATTCATATTTGTTAAAGATTGTCTTTATAAAACTTAATCGGATGAGTGTCAGTCTTGGACTGGATTATACCAGTATTAATGACCAGTCATTGTAATTCACCTTTCGTTTTCTCTTCATCGAAAAATGTATGTTGTTTTTTCACCTTTAAAATTATTTACCAATTTAAATTTACCTTATCTGTAAGTCAATTTTAAACTATCACTCGACTTAACAGACATTGAAACATATGATATATATATAGATCAATAAAAAAAAATATTTGGCTTCCAATGGCGAATTAGGTGGCTTTCATAAGGGTTTATTTTGGTTTGTGTCTATTCTGGCAAAATTGGGAACTTTTTCATAAATAATATGCTTCTATGGTACCTGGATATTAAACCTGAATTGTATGTCTCTGTGAATAGACGCTTGGATGTAAGGGAAATAACAGTTTTGTTTATATTTTCTTCTGTGTTTCCTTTTCTCTTTCTCAATTTTTTTTTGAGCTTCTGATAGGGAATTTATATTGAATTATAGGGAAAAACATACTTTTTGTCATTGGGAACATGACTGTTAATGCTCAGTTCACACCAACGGCGAATGCCGCGCTTTAAATCGGCGAGCAAAGCGTCATCATTTTTGTTTACTTTTCCAAAAATATCACGATCTCCTAAGTAATGTTACGCTCTGATAAGCTCCGATACGAATTGGTTACGCTTTGGGGGACAAATTATTTCCCGATTTGATCAGGCCTTGTTACGCTTTGTTACACTTTAAATCACGCTTTGATAAGCTTTATTACGCTTTGATGCGATTATGACGCATTAAATCACGCTCTGATACGATTCTCAAGCTCTGTTGTGCATTGTTAAGCTGTGTTACGCATTGGAAAATTTCGAGGTCGCCGATTTCATGCCGCTTTTGATCCAGAGCAGATCCACAAAATCATTGCATCTTTGACTCCACAACACGATGGCAGAACTACAAGATCCAGAAGTTCCAGATGTACCAGATCATAATATATCTGAAGCAATGAGTACCTATGGAGTTCGTAGTCACGTATGAGTGGTACTCAAGTCGCAGCGCTGGAGACAGAGCTTGGGTATCGTAGGAGAGCGTGAGCGAGCGTGAGGAAGCTTGCCAAGCGTAACAAAGCCTAACAAAGCGTGCCAATCCTTGATCAAAGCGTCTCAATTCGTGGGAAAGCGTAACAAAGCGTGTCAGATCTTCATGCCAGATCGTAGCAAATCTTGAGACATATTAACAAAGCGTGTCAAGCGGTGACACTTAAGCTTTCCTACGCTTTGAGTCAAGCTTTGCTGAACTTTGTTACGCTTTGTTAAGCTTTGATACGCTCTCGGCGCTTTAATCAATTCGTGACAGAGCGCCCCAAATTTTTAAACAGTTTAAAAAAAATTGGCGCTCTTGCCGAATGTCCCGCTTTGCTCAAAGCTTTCCAACGATCTATTACGACCCTGACGCTTTAGTCGAGCTTTGTTACGCTTTGGTGCCGCTTTGCTCGCCGCTTTAAAGCGCCATCAAAGCGCCGTTGGTGTGAACTGAGCATTAACGGTTTACCGCCTATGAAGAATGACATAATCAATAAAAAAAATAACCTGCTCATGTCAAAAAAATGCCAAAAAGATTTTAAAACACAGCGCAACGTTTGATTATAGAATTAATTTCAAACATTGTAGCAAAAGCAGATATTGCTCATCATTATGAATGTTTTGATAAGTCACACTGTTTTAAAAAGTTTCTGCTAAAATTAAAAAGTTGTCAGAATGCGTTGATATGAGGGCAAGGGTTAACTATACATCCATAATTCCATATCTGTATGATTACATCAATACATAATATTTCATATATTTCAGGAAAAAGTTTTTATCTTTGAATGATAAAACCTTGAATTGATCATAGTTTAAGAGTTCAGATGGAATCCGCCGTGGTCAAGTGGTTAGGGCCGGGGATTTGAAACCGGGTGTTCCCGGTTCGATCCCCAGTCATGGTGGAGTGCCCATGGGCAAGGCACATTTTCTAGCATGCCTAGTACTGGTTTGTTTATCCAGGGATCATGAATAAGTGAATTGTAGCCATGATATAACTGAAATCATGTTGAAAGCGGCGTAAAACCTCAATAAAACATCAGATGTGTAGTTATCTAAATTCTAAATCAGAAAGTTTGTAATGTCTAAACTATCAATTCTATGAATCTGAATGACATCCTGGTCTCTTAGCACAATGACATCCTGGTCTCTAAAGCACCTCATGAACAGGTGCAATGTTTCATTTGATAAATAATCAAACCCATACATAGAGTTTATTTCATTTTCACATACAAGCTTGATAAGTGGTTGAAAATGAAATCCTTACAAAATGTATAGCTTGTCCTTGTAAACTCTTTAGATTGGTGGTCATTGTAAATAATGTGATGAGACTTTCAAGATCAGTTTCACAGTTCTAATGTTCAACAGCAATACCTTTATAATTTTAGAAATGTTGACACATTACAAAATAATACGTTGCTGTAACAGCTTTTTACTGTCATCTTTCTAACAGAAACCACACAAATCAAAGCAAGTTAGCATCATATCACTTTACAAATATGCAAGTGCATAGTGGTGTGATTTGACCTAGATTCCTCAGCAGGGCACACTCGTAAGCGAATACACAAGTAGGCACTTCCTGCTTTGCGACCAACATGCAGTAACAACGTATAATGCATCTTTCTGATGAATAACTATCATAGTCCGTACATTAACGATAAAATACTTGCCTAAAAACAACTTCTCGAGTTTTCTCAATCGGTCTTCGACTGGCATTTTGGAATTTTAAGCCTTGTGTCAGCCAAAACAAAACATGCAAGAATCTCTTCTCCGCATCCTTCTGTGATAATTATATATAATTGCACAATTCTTGAAATATTAACTTATCGTCATGGTCGTGCATATAAATTATTTTGAAGGCTCGTTTGTGGTTGTTGGGATGCAAATATCTTATCTGGGCGTTGAAAATATTCAGTTTCCGAATTTACATTTCCCCCATTGATCGCTACCTTAGGGACGGATATTCTACCCCCAGCTCCGATTTAGACAATATCTAAGTTTTGACACAGTAATCCAAACACTTATTTGTAAGCACGATTCTATTAGTTTTTTGTAGAGAGTTAAACATCCACAGAATTTGTTAAGTTTTCTGTTCAGACCTAGGTCAATTATCCTCTAATCAGTGTCAACATGGCCGACCAGCCGCAATGCATTTTGGGAGATTTGTCATGCGTCCGTGACGTCACATACCCTGCAGAAATGGCCCAGATCTAATTAATGCTGAATTTTAGTGCACATGTTCATAAAGTTGCAAAGAAACCGCGACTTTTTGGTGCGAAAGCGAAAGTGTAGCAGTTATTCTTGCTATTTGTTGTGTAAATTAAATTTCGAATAAGCTTAGGTTACATATACTATGTTACAAACTTGAATACACACTTCTTTATGTTTATCTTATCTAAATGTGCATTGAGGAAACGACCCCTCGTATCAAAGATAATTAACCCTTATCTTATATAGGCCTGTGTATGCTCTTAATCTACACAATGTATTTTTAACCATTGTTCTATCCTTACTAAAAAAACAACTAAGCAAGCATTTCATGAATTGTCACAATGTTTTCAAAGTTCATCTGCTGTGCACAGCTAGGACTGCTGATCATCAGTAGTCCCAGGCTGCAGAGACGTCAAAATGCGTCTATAGGCTAATGGGGGCAAGGGATAACCTTTTCCGATAGCTTAAATATATATTTAAAAATTGCGGCAGACGACTATTTGGTTAACATGTTGTCTTTATATATAAAATATGAGTATAGGTGCTATATTAATATACCTATTTCGGGTAAATATTTATTAACTTTTGTGATCGGTAAATAATTCCCTGTGAACTTCAGTTAGCCCCTTGCTTGCAGCACAATCAATTAATTTAAGAGTCCTACCGACCTAAGCAAAGAAAATAAAATCATCATCAGATTAAGCATATATTTAACTTTAAAATATGACCAAGATTTTAAATCCATGAAATTATGATGACAGGTACAACAAATAATGAACTTGCCCTTCATAAAGTAATTCAAATGAAACGATTCCATAATTTACGGAACTACATTTGTGACGAGTCAAACTATCCTTTCCTATCATTGATGTCGTTTTCCTTTTGTTTATTTATTCACCATTTGCGTTACGCTAATAGAATTACGTCATATGATGACGTCATATTACAGGAATTTAGATTCGTAACTTCCGGAAAGTCAGAAAACCCGTATGAGTTATTATTTGAACTCGTTTTAGAAATAGACGACGAGTGTTATTAAACGGAAATTATCACACATAAAGTTACTTGTGCTCGTTCCTTTATCGAGTACGTATTATCATATTTAAATATTTCCCCTAGAAGTTTTTTTTGTTTCGATATTTTCTTTTCATCCAATAAAAACGTAGCAGAATCGTGAATGCATCGAAAAATCCACTCTGAACACAATTTTTGGAAAGACGGTAGATAGCAAAGTTTTGCAAAGTTCATACACATTACCTATTGACGGGAAACATCGCCTGCTTCGCCGTCGATTTGTTTACCCGTATTACGTGAATAGAGTTGTAAATATTGTGACAAACAAGAAGGAAATGCGTCTGCATGTGGAAAAGGGTTAAGAACCCAAGTTCCCGGCTAACACATGAAGGCACCTTGCACTATTAGTTAGCCGTCATGTAAAAACAGTACAAATACAACTTGCGGGCAGACGAGATTCGAATCAACCTGCACATCCGCGCATTTTGACATGACTCTTCACCGTGCGCCATTTAATGACAGACGGTTTCGAAAAGCTACTGGCAGAAATATCTGTTTTGATGAGAATACAAGAATATACTGGTATATTTAAATTACACTACATTTAGATGAGAGAAAACACACACGAAAACCGACCTTCAGGCCTTGGCGACATGTAAAGAACCAGATCAGCCCGACACAGTTACATGTATATCAGGATCTTCCCTGTTCGTCATCTAGTCGTTGATGCATCATTGAAGTCTCTCGAGATCGGTTATACCAGGAACTACGTATTGCCAGGAACGTAGATGATCTTTCCCACATACTCAAAATATGCATTAGACAAATTTGAAGACGGCTAGGCAATAGCACAGAAAATCCCTTTAAATGAAAGAGCAGAGTCGAAAACATCGTGACAAAAGGAGAAATTTCTTCTTTTGTCGCCATGTTTTCACAAAGCCGTCTGCTGCAGAGGCTTCAGAAAGCGTCTGTATGATTATTTTTTCACTAAATACTTTTTATGTCAATACCTCTGAAGGTCAGTGTTCGCATGTCGCGGACCGTGTATGGTTTGCTTTACATGCAGCTCGGCTCAAATATGAACAACGCGACAAGAGAAAACTTTCCGACCAGTGATAGTTTAAATAAGCTTGCGACTTTTCAAGTCTTAGCTGGATCGTCCATATTCACCTTCTAGTCGATTTTTATTTTTTTTACGCCACTTTTAACAATTTTTTAGTTATAGCGCGACGATTATCTGGGTAATTTACCGATTCTTTTTGTCCAATTATACTGACACCTGCGAGTCACTCGATCGTAATGCTAACGCCACAGCCATGAGCGCCAAGGAGGAAAAGCCACTACTACCCTTTTCAAAGTCTTTGATATGTGACCCGGCCGTGGTTTGAACCCGACACCTCCCACACCCGAGGCGGACGCTCAACCACCTCACCAACGAGGCCCATCTAGTCGAACAAATATACTCCATGTAGTTCTAGTTGAACAATCATACTAGAAGCACAGCCCGTCCATGAGATAATGTGCAAGTTGGCATTTCTGAACAGCGTAGGTTCGGATCAGCATGTACATCTGTCCCATATTATCAGAATCTACACAATTTCAAAGAAAATATTAACCCTTTTCCACATGTAGACGCAATTTGACGCGTCTGCAGCTTACGATTTTTGACAACATTGTGGCAAAAGAAACAAATTGCTCTTAAAATGATAATGAGCAATTTCTTCTTCTGTTACAATGTGTTCAATAATAATGTATCATGTATAGACATTTTGCATGAGTTTACCAATATGTTTTCAAAACCGTCTGCTGAAGTTTGTATGTATGTAAGGGTTAACACGTGCTTACAAGTAAACAAGTTAGTACATTATAGACTTAGACCAGACTGTGCATGGACTGATCTTGATGTACACTGTTACAACTTATATAGAGGTCAGGCCGACTACGGTTAAATGCCTATAACAATTTCAATGAACAATAAACACTACGATTAACAAAATTTATAACTGTGAAGGTTTGGCCGTATTGTTGTCAATATCTGTCTGATCGTGCTGAAAATGGCATGATATATATTGAAGAGTCATATATATGTCATTATATCTATTTATTTCAAGTCAAACACTCAAAAATCGAACAAAAACATATTAATAGAGGTGAAGATGTTGAAAAGACCAAAACTGCAGTTCGACGAAACAGATTATCTCTCGGATCGGAAAAGAGTCGAATAGCGCGTATGTCCACCCTGAATGTTAATAACTTTAACGCTGAGCATGATATTGGAGTATGTTACGTTGCCAGATGCGCTGTATTTCTGCATTAGGTTTCGTAACGTGTAAAGAAGGACTCCTGTTCTTCGAACAACCTGCAAATGATATGGCAAACATTTAATTTACTTTCAACGTTTATTTCAATCATAAATGATGGTAGCATAAATTGATTTAACCTTTTGTCTTTCAGATTATTTAAATAAAGACATTTTGGAACTAACCTTAGCTATCCCCATTTTGTGATTTTGGATATTGGTATTGTTAGATATTCCAAGTTGACCATGTGTGTGCGACAACCCTCCATTTTCCCGTGCATTTGTGTTTTTAGCCGATTCATGGTTTTACGCGATGTTCTTCATAAATCGAATAATCTGATCAATGATCATGATTGAAACTGCCTCAATAAACAATATTAAAAATTTCGTGTAACAATAATGATGAATAAAAAAGTAATTCACAATCAAAATGTGCACAGTTATAAGTTATAAAGTTGAGCCGCACCGCTGCAATGAGGACTAACAATATCGGTTGAGCTGCTACACTGCAATATGGACTTATAAGACATCGGACAATTTGTTGGATTGAAAATAAAGCCATTTTGTGTCTTAGCATAATTTCTGCAGAACCTTCAGGAATGATTGAATTACCTTTCGGAAAGGGAGTATTTCGATCAGACTGTTAAGGTGACGTCACTATTAAAGAACGAATCTAGTGTTCCATCATCATAGATGAGCGATACGGTTTATGACACTGGGCCAGACAATGCGATATAGGAATTACGTGCTCTTGGAGGTCCACTGCCACTCGTTGCGGAACATTAAAACGAATAATGTTGCATACTACATACATTTCATTAACCTTTCTGCGACGGTAGCACGATCGTCGCGTGTCAATCAGTAGAGCTACCTCCAACAGGACGCGACTTTGTGTGACTGGATTCTTTGGGTCGTGTATTTAATAAAACCCATTATACATGCAGACGCATTCTAATGACAAATAAGTATCAGTTGAAATTTGCAAACCTTCTGACAAAGCGAGAAATTTTCCTTAATAAGCGGTTTTTTTTTTTCGTTTGTACCAATATTTTTAATTCTGACAAAGCGAGAAATTTTCCTTAATAAGCGTTTTTTATTTTCGTTTGTACCAATATTTTTAATTCTTTTCAATGATTATATTCTCATTTATAGAGATTTCCCTTAATAAGCGTTTTTTTTTTTCGTTTGTACCAATATTTTTAATTCTTTTCAATGATTATATTCTCATTTATAGAGATCCCTCCCCCCCGAAAGCGTCCATATATGTGATAGGGTTAAACACGCTTTTTTTTAAATTGTATAAATGATATAAATATAGGATCTGACATGAGTTGTCACTTCACATAAGATTTTATTAAACGAGTTCTAGATTTTGTTTTATTAAGCGAGCCTTTGGACGAGTTTAATACAACTGTTTATGAAATGACAACGAACCGTCAAACCACTGACAAAGGTCCCGGGTTCGTATCCCGTTATGAGCGGGTTCTGCCTTTGAAATTTTCCAACACAGGCGGCGCGAGTACTTGTAAAGTCTCCAGGAAGCAGAAACCAAGCGTGATTAATATAAGCTAAAAGCTTGTTTCGCAATCGATGTAAGATAAATAAATTTCAACTATTACAGATGCATGGAACAAATTTAAGATTACAAACTCGCGAAGTGTACATTATAATAAAAAAATCAATTCCGGTGTTTGATGACGGATACAGCTGAGTATGGGACTTATATAAAAACAGAGCCGATGTGTTCCTCTACCTCAAGCCCACGATTAACCCTTTCACACATGATGCAGACGCAAACTGACGGTGACATTGCAAATGTCTACTTTTGCAAACATGGTTACTTTACCTTGGTTTTCTTTGGTCTATTAGCTAGTGATCAACTCTTGGATCCGTCTCTAGGATTTTGAAGTTTACCGCTTCCGGTCCATCATTATATGGCGCAAAACTGTATTGGAATATGTTTCCAACACACATTTAACTTGTTTTTAAAACTATTAACACTACTAGCGGTGATAACATCCTCTAGCAGATTGTTTCATATATCAACTACTCGTTGTGAGAAGTGGAATTTTCTGATATGTGTACCTTTTATAAAGATTTTAACTTGTGACCTCTTGTTTGTGAATTGTTTATTGGAAATATTTCTCTGCATTCAATTTTGTCCATTTTGTTGTTATCTTGAAAGTTTCGACCATGTCTGTTCGTATTCGTCTGTATTGAAATGTGGGCAATCCTAACTTGTTTAATCTTTCCTTGTAACTATGTTGTTTTAAAGACGGTAATAATTTTGTTGCGCATCTTTGAACATTTTTAATTGTTAAACGTTTGTTTGCTACGGTACACACTGTGCTGGCGTATTCAAGAGGGTGCCTTACAAGGGTCTTGTTAGATCCAATTACTAAATGTTCGTTTATCAATTCCTAGCATTTTGTTGCACCTTTTGACTTGAGCGTTTATATAATTTTGAAAGTTTAGTTTGTTGTCAATTAATATTCCGAGATATTTTTTCTATTTCGTTTTTGTAATTTCGATTCCATCCATATAATATTGTTCGCTGTTCTCACCGTTTTGTTCAAAGTGGATGTGTTTGCATTTATCTTTATTGACGGTTAAGAGCCATTTGTTCGACCATTCAGATAGATTGTTGATATCAGTTTGTAGGGATTGCTTATCTTCCTCGTTATTAACAACAGAATATATTTTTGTGTCGTCAGTGAACAGTTTGTCCAACTATAAAATAATTCGTTCAATACAACTCTTTGTTTTCTATCTGCTTAGAAATGTTCAATCCCGTATAGTCGTCCAATCCTCTAATAATTGGGTAACACGATTTACCTTTCCTGAATCCATGTTGATGACAAGTGAATAGTTTGTTTGTTTTCCATTTCATGAACTGATCATTGCATTTGGCAAAATTACAATTGTGTGATTGGTAAAGAACCCTTTTATGTAAACATGTTCGAATGTTTATTAAACTCAGAGACAAATAAATGCCCTTTAACCTTAGGCATGCGTTAAACATTTACAGACACTGATATAATGCCTTATTTTATGTTCTGGAGGTAAAGTACACACTTGTCGTGTGAACTTAACATGGATTTCATTAAAAGTCCTAATTAATCTAATGGATATTATGGTATATCTCTGAAGTATTTCACATATTATAAAAGCAGACCAGTGAATTTCGAAAACTACTGCTGAAAACAGTGTCATACACTCATATATACAGATACATAATATCGTATCATTTTATTTATTTTCACACTTATCAAATTTCCCTTTAAACAGTTCGAATTACATTTAAGGCTCAGTAGCGGCTACATTTTATAATTTCCTGTAGAAATTGGACTCGATTTACCAACGAGAGTATTTATGAATATTTACAGTAATAATAAGATATTAGTCTTTTTCTAAAGGTCAAATAACAATGGAACAATGAGGATATTATAAATGGACTTAAATGATCGTAAGGAAGAAAATCACATAATGGTTTCATTATGTCCGCCTTCAAATTCGATAACCCCTTTAACTCTAAGTCGGGCCTAGAGTTGGAGGAATTTTAAAGAATCAACGACAACAACAACTGAACGAAAGGGGACCAGTCGAAACACGAACTTCCTGGATATTGGAAGCCAAAAAATGTCTGGTTCAAAGTCGGAATGGATTTACGACGAATTGCTGTGTTTTCTCGGCAGTGCCTTCTTTCAGGCCCCTGTAACTGGGTTTATGGAAGAATACTGTTTAAGTAAGTGTTATTTATTGTAAAATCACACCGTCATGAAATATTTTTATTATGAAACCTGTCACTGTCAGTGTCACTTGCGGTGTTCAATAATAATATGATTTCTCTCACCTGCTAGGTAAACGATGCCAATGGTATCGATCGTGAGGAGTCGTTTCATTTCTTTACATTATCATCAATATTTGTATGTGTATGCTTTCTTAAATGTATAAACAATTGTAGATTTTTTTTTATGAATCTGTAAGTTTGTCATATTTGGAAGAATTTTTCTATTAAGTTTTAAACTCCGGGAATTCAAGTCAATTTTAAGAAAAGTATGGAGTAATAACAGGCAGATCAGATATCAGATATAGAAGCTCAGCTGAATGTTGTGATTAAACGAAAATGTGGGAATTTTTAAGTTTTGTCATTTTTCCCCTTTTCTGATGCGGCCTGGTTGCCATGTTTTTCAACCAATCAATATGGCTTGATTTTTATTTTGTTGAGCGTCACCTAAGGATTATTTCTAGCAAATAATATTGGAATCTGACTTGCAGATTCAGAGGAGAAGAAATTTAAAGTTTCAACATTTTGCCCCTTTTCTGTGACGCAGCAACCAAAGTTTTCCATGTTCATGTATTTCATGTAGATTTAGAAACAAGATAAGTTTTTTTAAGACTTATAAGCAATAATGCTTTTGTAGGTCCTTTAACTGTTTGTTTTCCCATGTTGGAATTAAATGCGATTATTGTTAATCACATGGGTTTTTAGCTCGACTATTCGAAGAATATGAGAGCTTTACTACTCGCCCCGGCGTCGGCGTCCGGTTAAAGTTAAAGGGCAACTTGGCATTTTTTCATTCATAAGTATTTGTGCTAGTGCTTTCATATTTGGAATATAGTTACATCTTATACCTTTCTTCACATTCAAGAGGCAGAGTTTGACCTTCTCTTTGGGGTAAAAAACATGATTTTGGGAGGTTTTCCGGGCAAGTTGGAATTTTATTTTATTTTTAGGGCTTTCATATTAGGAATATAATTACATAATATATCTATAGGTGCTACCTATTTACGAAAAAACGCAAGATAATTATAAACAAAAATTAAAGAGCATACTTTGGCCATAAAAAAAGGATAAATTAGTAATTTACTAGACAATAATAATGTTAATGTCATGTTTCTTGCATTATCAAAACATATTTGGAATTCGTATTGCTGTCGTCTATTATTACGAACAGAAAATAATAAAGTAAAGACTTTCAGAAAATCAAGGAATACATTTAAAATGAACGAGGTTAAAATATGAGGGCCAGGATGATCCTTAATCGATCAGCTGCATTATGGTAAAGAAGCAAATAGATCAGCCCTTTTCTGATGCCACCTGGCGACTGCATTTTTCAACCAGTCAATATGAATGGAACAAATTATGTAAGGGGTCACATTTCTGCTAAACCCTTTCCCTATTAGAGACGGTTTCTGAGGCCTTTGCAACAGGCGATTTAGGTAAAGATTATCGCCAAAAGAACAATTGCTCCTTATTAGAAAATTATCCTTTTGCCACAATGTTTGATAAATAATTATACTTTGAATGAGTGAGTCAATAGCTCATGTATAGGAATTTGGGGTCTTTCATGTTGATACCACTTTTTTTGCGGGAAACGACGTCGCTCCATTGACGTTACGCCAAGATGAAGTGACGTCACGTCACGTCTTTGGCTACGATACAGTCAAAATTAAGGTTCGGGCGTAAGAAGACTAATGCTGTCGTTTTTTTGACGAACAGGAAAACATATTTCTTACAGAGTTCTATTTATTTTTAACTTTTCGTACAAATGTTAATTCCCACATAACACGGCACTTAAATGATCTCAAATATCGATTTTAAAATAAATTATTAAAAATACGACAATACTTTTCAATCCGTGTTTTTCGTCTCATTTCATACATACCCAAAATATCGATTAAAAAAAATATATTAAAAAGACGACAATAATCACACATTTGTTAAGGACCATCACACAATTAGGTTACATAACTCCATTGAGTTATGGCCCTTGATTGACTTAGGAAGTTTGATTTTTTGAATTGTATATATATTTAAATGTATGTATCTATTCAGTTGCTTTTACATGTAGAGTATATGATTTAATAGTACTTACTTATTAAAAGGCAATATATATACTGAAATAGTGCTTAAGTGAATAAGCGTTGTAAAGTCAAGCACACTGTCCTCCGACAGCTCTTGTTTTCATTCTTTTAATCAATACTGAATTATATTATTACTTTTACTTTTGATTTTGATTACACTCTAATAAGTAATATGGAATATTGTTTTAAAATTATAACTATACATATATTTGTTTTCGACACTGTCACACAACAAGTTTGTACTCGCCAAGTCCCTTCCTTCATACAGACGCCTCTACAGCAGGCGTCTGTTGGAACCACCTAGACAATTGAAATCAATGCGACAAGTGGAAAAATACTCTTTATGAGGACCCTTCCCCTGTCTCAATGCTTTCCATTTTAATCGCTTGTATACTTTGAGTTTCAGAAACTTCTCCCGCCTCTGCCTGGATGTTTTCAGAGCCCGCTGTATAATTAGTGCATGCAGATAGTAGCTAGAATGTCCTGCTACAAATCTTTAACCTATTTGAAATCTTGTTTGTTAAATTTTATATTTTGAATATATAAAGATGTAATAGATTTCCTAGGATTCTGGTGGCTCTTCATTGAACATTTTCAATTGATTTGGCATATCTTTTGCATTAGGGTCCCCAAATTACAGATGCATATTCCAGGTGTGGCCTTTCTAGAGATTTGTAAAGTTGTAGAAACATTTCTTTATTCATGAATGAGAAATTTCCTACTATAAGTCCCAGATTTCTTTTTGCCAAATTAATTTTGGCATTTATGTGTGTTTCTAAATTTAGTTTCTGGTCGAATATGACTCCTAGGTCTTTTTCTTGTTTAACATCTTGAATTTTGTGAAAAACGTTATGCGAGTCTTTCATAAAGTAATCATTAGGCATATTTGGTCCAAGGTGCATAGATTTACATTTTTTCACATTGAAGGTCATTTGCGATTTAGTTCTTTTTGTTCTGTAGTATTGGTCATAGAGTAAAGTTTTGGGTTGTCAGCAAACAGTTTTACTATATAGTTTAAAATGTCTGGAATGTCATTAATAAATATTAAAGACAAAACTGGTCCAAGAATAGTCCCTTGGGGTACACCACTGGTAACTCTTTCCCAAGTTAAGAAATTTTCCATTGATAACCACTCTTTGATGGCATTCATTAAGAAAGTCTGTAACCCAATTAAACACCTTTCCTCTTATACCCAGAGCCAAGCCCTTTTTTAGTAATCTCTTGTGGGGAACCTTGTCGAATGCAGTTTTGAAATCCAAGTAGATGACATCAAGTTCATTGTTTTCATCTATATTTGAGGTCCAATCTTCTATACATTCCAGTAACTGGGTAGTACAGGATTTACCCTTTCTGGAACCATTTTGCAATTTGGATAGCATATTGTTATTTTCTAGATGATAGTCTATATAGCGTTCCTTATTATGTCTCCCCTTCTCCGAAAGGGGGGACATGCTGTATTTGTAGTTATTCTTATTATGTCTCCCCTTCTCCGAAAGGGGGGACATGCTGTATTTGTAGTTATTCTTATTCTTATTACGATTCCCCAACAGAGTTGGGAATCGTATTGTTTTTCTATTGTTTTTTCTTCTTATTACGATTCCCCAACAGAGTTGGGAATCGTATTGTTTTTCTATTGTTTTTTATTCTTATTATTATTATTATTACGATTCCCCAACAGAGTTGGGAATCGTATTGTTTTTCTATTGTTTTTTATTATTATTATTATTATTATTACGATTCCCCAACAGAGTTGGGAATCGTATTGTTTTTCTATTGTTTTTTATTATTATTATTATTCTTTATTCTCCTATCCAAAATTTTTGTCCAGAGCAATACTCATAAACTACTTGATGGAATTGATCGAAACTTGCAACATAGATAGATGGCAATGTGAACTTGTGTAGTTTTCAAGAATGATAACTCTGAGCCACTTTTTAGCAAAGTTATCTCCCCTTTTTCAATATTTTAATCAATTTTTGTCAGAGCGATATCTTGTGAACGAATGGTCAGATATTATTGAAACTAGGAACATAGATAGATGGCACTGTGCAGTTGTACAACATGCAAGAATTATAACTCTGGGCCACTTTTTTGCAAAGTTATCTCCCCTTTTTCATTTTTTTAATAATTGGGTGATTTGAACTTATATAACTCGATAACGAAAAGAGATAGAGACTTGAAACTTAGTACAAATGTTCCCAATCAAGTGACCTACTTTCTCATGTGTATTTGAGCTTGACCGAATACTCGTTTCTGATTGGTCGATTTTTCGGACTTGTATAACTCGAAAATGACTAGTGATAGAGACTTGAAACTTAGTACATGTGATTCTAATCAAGTAGTACTACTTTCTCAAGTGTATTAGCGCATGACCGAATACTCGTTTCTGATTGGTCGATTTTTCTGACTTGTATAACTCAAAAACGACAAGTGATAGAGACTTGAAACTTAGTACATGTGTTTCTTATCAAGTAGTTCTACTTTTGCATGTGTATTAGCGCATGACCGAATACTCGTTTCTGATTGGTCGATTTTTCGGACTTGTATAACTCAAAAACGACAAGTGATAGAGACTTGAAACTTAGTACATGTGTTTCTTATCAAGTAGTACTATTTTTGCATGTGTATTAGCGCATGACCGAATACTCGTTTCTGATTGGTCGATTTTTCGGACTTGTATAACTCAAAAACGACAAGTGATAGAGACTTGAAACTTAGTACATGTGTCCCTAATCAAGTAGTAGTACTTTCGCAAGTGTATTAGCGCATTACCGAATACTCTGGGCCATTGTGTTATCTGCCCTTGTTCAATAAAATGGCAAGGGAATCGTTCGTAACTGTTGCTACAGTTACAATCTCTAGTTATTATTATTATTATTATTCTCCTATCCAAAAATTTTGTCCAGAGCAATACTCATAAACTACTTGATGGAATTGATCGAAACTTGCAACATAGATAGATGGCAATGTGAACTTGTGTAGTTTTCAAGAATGATAACTCTGAGCCACTTTTTTGCAAAGTTATCTCCCCTTTTTCAATATTTTAATCAATTTTTGTCAGAGCGATATCTTGTGAACGAATGGTCAGATATTATTGAAACTTGGAACATAGATAGATGGCACTGTGCAGTTGTACAACATGCAAGAATTATAACTCTGGGCCACTTTTTTGCAAAGTTATCTCCCCTTTTTCATTTTTTTAAAAATTGGGTGATTTGAACTTGTATAACTCGATAACGAAAAGAGATAGAGACTTGAAACTTAGTACAAATGTTCCCAATCAAGTGACCTACTTTCTCATGTGTATTTGAGCTTGACCGAATACTCGTTTCTGATTGGTCGATTTTTCGGACTTGTATAACTCGAAAATGACTAGTGATAGAGACTTGAAACTTAGTACATGTGATTCTAATGAAGTAGTACTACTTTCTCAAGTGTATTAGCGCATGACCGAATACTCGTTTCTGATTGGTCGATTTTTCTGACTTGTATAACTCAAAAACGACAAGTGATAGAGACTTGAAACTTAGTACATGTGTTTCTTATCAAGTAGTTCTACTTTTGCATGTGTATTAGCGCATGACCGAATACTCGTTTCTGATTGGTCGATTTTTCGGACTTGTATAACTCAAAAACGACAAGTGATAGACACTTGAAACTAAGTACATGTGTTTCTTATCAAGTAGTACTACTTTTGCATGTGTATTAGCGCATGACCGAATACTCGTTTCTGATTGGTCGATTTTTCGGACTTGTATAACTCAAAAACGACAAGTGATAGAGACTTGAAACTTAGTACATGTGTCCCTAATCAAGTAGTAGTACTTTCGTAAGTGTATAAGCGCATGACCGAATACTCTGGGCCATTGTGTTATCTGCCCTTGTTCAATAAAACGGCAAGGGAATCGTTCGTAACTGTTGCTACAGTTACAATCTCTAGTTCTTCTTCTTCTTCTTATTATTATTATTATTATTATTTTCTTTCTCCTATCCAAATTTTTGTCCAGAGCAATACTCATGAACTACTTGATGGAATTGATCGAAACTTGCAACATAGATAGATGGCAATGTGAACTTGTGTAGTTTTCAAGAATGATAACTCTGAGCCACTTTTTTGCAAAGTTATCTCCCCTTTTTCAATATTTTAATCAATTTTTGTCAGAGCCATATCTTGTGAACGAATGGTCAGATATTATTGAAACTTGGAACATAGATAGATGGCACTGTGCAGTTGTACAACATGCAAGAATTATAACTCTGGGCCACTTTTTTGCAAAGTTATCTCCCCTTTTTCATTTTTTTAATAATTGGGTGATTTGAACTTGTATAACTCGATAACGAAAAGAGATAGAGACTTGAAACTTAGTACAAATGTTCCCAATCAAGTGACCTACTTTCTCATGTGTATTTCAGCTTGACCGAATACTCGTTTCTGATTGGTCGATTTTTCGGACTTGTATAACTCGAAAATGACTAGTGATAGAGACTTGAAACTTAGTACATGTGATTCTAATCAAGTAGTTCTACTTTCTCAAGTGTATTAGCGCATGACCGAATACTCGTTTCTGATTGGTCGATTTTTCTGACTTGTATAACTCAAAAACGACAAGTGATAGAGACTTGAAACTTAGTACATGTGTTTCTTATCAAGTAGTTCTACTTTTGCATGTGTATTAGCGCATGACCGAATACTCGTTTCTGATTGGTCGATTTTTCGGACTTGTATAACTCAAAAACGACAAGTGATAGAGACTTGAAACTTAGTACATGTGTTTCTTATCAAGTAGTACTATTTTTGCATGTGTATTAGCGCATGACCGAATACTCGTTTCTGATTGGTCGATTTTTCGGACTTGTATAACTCACAAACGACAAGTGATAGAGACTTGAAACTTAGTACATGTGTCCCTAATCAGGTAGTAGTACTTTCGCAAGTGTATTAGCGCATTACCGAATACTCTGGGCCATTGTGTTATCTGCCCTTGTTCAATACAATGGCAAGGGAATCGTTCGTAACTGTTGCTACAGTTACAATCTCTAGTTATTATTATTATTATTATTCTCCTATCCAAAAATTTTGTCCAGAGCAATACTCATAAACTACTTGATGGAATTGATCGAAACTTGCAACATAGATAGATGGCAATGTGAACTTGTGTAGTTTTCAAGAATGATAACTCTGAGCCACTTTTTTGCAAAGTTATCTCCCCTTTTTCAATATTTTAATCAATTTTTGTCAGAGCGATATCTTGTGAACGAATGGTCAGATATTATTGAAACTTGGAACATAGATAGATGGCACTGTGCAGTTGTACAACATGCAAGAATTATAACTCTGGGCCACTTTTTTGCAAAGTTATCTCCCCTTTTTCATTTTTTTAAAAATTGGGTGATTTGAACTTGTATAACTCGATAACGAAAAGAGATAGAGACTTGAAACTTAGTACAAATGTTCCCAATCAAGTGACCTACTTTCTCATGTGTATTTGAGCTTGACCGAATACTCGTTTCTGATTGGTCGATTTTTCGGACTTGTATAACTCGAAAATGACTAGTGATAGAGACTTGAAACTTAGTACATGTGATTCTAATGAAGTAGTACTACTTTCTCAAGTGTATTAGCGCATGACCGAATACTCGTTTCTGATTGGTCGATTTTTCTGACTTGTATAACTCAAAAACGACAAGTGATAGAGACTTGAAACTTAGTACATGTGTTTCTTATCAAGTAGTTCTACTTTTGCATGTGTATTAGCGCATGACCGAATACTCGTTTCTGATTGGTCGATTTTTCGGACTTGTATAACTCAAAAACGACAAGTGATAGACACTTGAAACTAAGTACATGTGTTTCTTATCAAGTAGTACTACTTTTGCATGTGTATTAGCGCATGACCGAATACTCGTTTCTGATTGGTCGATTTTTCGGACTTGTATAACTCAAAAACGACAAGTGATAGAGACTTGAAACTTAGTACATGTGTCCCTAATCAAGTAGTAGTACTTTCGTAAGTGTATAAGCGCATGACCGAATACTCTGGGCCATTGTGTTATCTGCCCTTGTTCAATAAAACGGCAAGGGAATCGTTCGTAACTGTTGCTACAGTTACAATCTCTAGTTATTATTATTATTATTATTATTATTATTATTCTCTTTTTTGTCCAGAGCAATACTCATAAACTACTTGATGGAATTGATCGAAACTTGCAACATAGATATATGGCAATGTGAACTTGTGTAGTTTTTAAGAATGATAACTCTGAGCCACTTGTTTGCAAAGTTATCTCCCCTTTTTCAATATTTTAATCAATTTTTGTCAGAGCGATATCTTGTGAACGAATGGTCAGATATTATTGAAACTTGGAACATAGATAGATGGCACTGTGCAGTTGTACAACATGCAAGAATTATAACTCTGGGCCACTTTTTTGCAAAGTTATCTCCCCTTTTTCATTTTTTTAATAATTGGGTGATTTGAACTTGTATAACTCGATAACGAAAAGAGATAGAGACTTGAAACTTAGTACAAATGTTCCCAATCAAGTGACCTACTTTCTCATGTGTATTTGAGCTTGACCGAATACTCGTTTCTGATTGGTCGATTTTTCGGACTTGTATAACTCGAAAATGACTAGTGATAGAGACTTGAAACTTAGTACATGTCATTCTAATCAAGTAGTACTACTTTCTCAAGTGTATTAGCGCATGACCGAATACTCGTTTCTGATTGGTCGATTTTTCTGACTTGTATAACTCAAAAACGACAAGTGATAGAGACTTGAAACTTAGTACATGTGTTTCTTATCAAGTAGTTCTACTTTTGCATGTGTATTATCGCATGACCGAATACTCGTTTCTGATTGGTCGATTTTTCGGGCTTGTATAACTCAAAAATGACTAGTGATAGAGACTTGAAACTTAGTACATGTGTTTCTTATCAAGTAGTTCTACTTTTGCATGTGTATTAGCGCATGACCGAATACTCGTTTCTGATTGGTCGATTTTTCGGACTTGTATAACTCAAAAACGACAAGTGATAGAGACTTGAAACTTAGTACATGTGTTTCTTATCAAGTAGTACTATTTTTGCATTTGTATTAGCGCATGACCGAATAGTCGTTTCTGATTGGTCGATTTTTCGGACTTGTATAACTCATAAACGACAAGTGATAGAGACTTGAAACTTAGTACATGTGTCCCTAATCAAGTAGTAGTACTTTCGCAAGTGAATACGCTGGGCCATTGTGTTATCTGCCCTTGTTCAATAAAATGGCAAGGGAATCGTTCGTAACTGTTGCTACAGTTACAATCTCTAGTTATTATTATTATTATTATTATTATTATTCTCCTATCCAAAAATTTTGTCCAGAGCAATACTCATAAACTACTTGATGGAATTGATCGAAACTTGCAACATAGATAGATGGCAATGTGAACTTGTGTAGTTTTCAAGAATGATAACTCTGAGCCACTTTTTGGCAAAGTTATCTCCCCTTTTTCAATATTTTAATCAATTTTTGTCAGAGCGATATCTTGTGAACGAATGGTCAGATATTATTGAAACTTGGAACATAGATAGATGGCACTGTGCAGTTGTACAACATGCAAGAATTATAACTCTGGGCCACTTTTTTGCAAAGTTATCTCCCCTTTTTCATTTTTTTAATAATTGGGTGATTTGAACTTGTATAACTCGATAACGAAAAGAGATAGAGACTTGAAACTTAGTACAAATGTTCCCAATCAAGTGACCTACTTTCTCATGTGTATATGAGCTTGACCGAATACTCGTTTCTGATTGGTCGATTTTTCGGACTTGTATAACTCGAAAATGACTAGTGATAGAGACTTGAAACTTAGTACATGTGATTCTAATCAAGTAGTACTACTTTCTCAAGTGTATTAGCGCATGACCGAATACTCGTTTCTGATTGGTCGATTTTTCGGACTTGTATAACTCAAAAACGACAAGTGATAGAGACTTGAAACTTAGTACATGTGTTTCTTATCAAGTAGTTCTACTTTTGCATGTGTATTAGCGCATGACCGAATACTCGTTTCTGATTGGTCGATTTTTCGGACTTGTATAACTCAAAAACGACAAGTGATAGAGACTTGAAACTTAGTACATGTGTTTCTTATCAAGTAGTACTATTTTTGCATGTGTATTAGCGCATGATCGAATACTCGTTTCTGATTGGTCGATTTTTCGGACTTGTATAACTCAAAAACGACAAGTGATAGAGACTTGAAACTTAGTACATGTGTCCCTAATCAGGTAGTAGTACTTTCGCAAGTGTATTAGCGCATTACCGAATACTCTGGGCCATTGTGTTATCTGCCCTTGTTCAATACAATGGCAAGGGAATCGTTCGTAACTGTTGCTACAGTTACAATCTCTAGTTCTTATTATTATTCTTCTTCTTCTTCTTAACTTTTGTTTGTCCAGAGCAGAACTCGGAAACTACTTGAAGTAATTGATTGAAACTTGGAACATAGATAGATGGCAATGTGAAGTTGTGCACCTTGCAAGAATTATAACTCTGGGCCACTTTGTTGCAAAGTTATCTGCCCTTGTTCAATATTTTAATAGTGTAAACTTTGTCCAGAGCAGAACTCAGAAACTACTTGAAGGAATTTATTGAAACTTGGAACATAGATAGATGGCAATGTGAAGTTGTGCACCTTGCCATAATTATGAGTTATCTCCCCCTTGTTCAATATTTTAATAGTGTAAACTTTGTTCAGAGCAGAACTCAGAAACTACTTGAAGGAATTTATTGAAACTTGGAATGTAGTTAGATGGCAATGTGAAGTTGTGCACCTTGCAAGAATTATGAGTTATCTCCCCCTTGTTCAATATTTTAATAGTGTAAACTTTGTCCAGAGCAGAACTCAGAAACTACTTGAAGGAATTTATTGAAACTTGGAACATAGATAGATGGCAATGTGAAGTTGTGCACCTTGCAATAATTATGAGTTATCTCCCCCTTGTTCAATATTTTAATAGTGTAAACTTTGTCCAGAGCAGAACTCAGAAACTACTTGAAGGAATTTATTGAAACTTGGAACATAGATAGATGGCAATGTGAAGTTGTGCACCTTGCAATAATTATGAGTTATCTCCCCTTGTTCAATATTTTAATAGTGTAAACTTTCTCCAGAGCAGAACTAAGAAAGTACTTAAAGGAATTTATTGAAACTTGGAATATAGACAGATGGCAATGTGAAGTTGTGCACCTTGCAAGAATTATAACTCTGGGCTACTTGGTTGCAAAGTTATCTCCCCTTGTTCAATATTTTAATAGTCATTGACAAACTGCAATGGGGAGACATATGTTTTTTCATAAAAACAACCTTTCTAGTTCTTATTACGATTCCCCAACAGAGTTGGGAATCGTATTGTTTTTCTATTGTTTTTTATTATTATTATTATTCTTTATTCTCCTATCCAAATTTTTTGTCCAGAGCAATACTCATAAACTACTTGATGGAATTGATCGAAACTTGCAACATAGATAGATGGCAATGTGAACTTGTGTAGTTTTCAAGAATGATAACTCTGAGCCACTTTTTTGCAAAGTAATCTCCCCTTTTTCAATATTTTATCCAAAAATTTTGTCCAGAGCAATACTCATAAACTACTTGATGGAATTGATCGAAACTTGCAACATAGATAGATGGCAATGTGAACTTGTGTAGTTTTCAAGAATGATAACTCTGAGCCACTTTTTTGCAAAGTTATCTCCCCTTTTTTAATATTTTAATCAATTTTTGTCAGAGCCATATCTTGTGAACGAATGGTCAGATATTATTGAAACTTGGAACATAGATAGATGGCACTGTGCAGTTGTACAACATGCAAGAATTATAACTCTGGGCCACTTTTTTGCAAAGTTATCTCCCCTTTTTCATTTTTTTAATAATTGGGTGATTTGAACTTGTATAACTCGATAACGAAAAGAGATAGAGACTTGAAACTTAGTACAAATGTTCCCAATCAAGTGACCTACTTTCTCATGTGTATTTGAGCTTGACCGAATACTCGCTTCTGATTGGTCGATTTTTCGGACTTTTATAACTCGAAAATGACTAGTGATAGAGACTTGAAACTTAGTACATGTGATTCTAATCAAGTAGTACTACTTTCTCAAGTGTATTAGCGCATGACCGAATACTCGTTTCTGATTGGTCGATTTTTCTGACTTGTATAACTCAAAAACGACAAGTGATAGAGACTTGAAACTTAGTACATGTGTTTCTTATCAAGTAGTTCTACTTTTGCATGTGTATTAGCGCATGACCGAATACTCGTTTCTGATTGGTCGATTTTTCGGACTTGTATAACTCAAAAACGACAAGTGATAGAGACTTGAAACTTAGTACATGTGTTTCTTATCAAGTAGTACTATTTTTGCATATGTATTAGCGCATGACCGAATACTCGTTTCTGATTGGTCGATTTTTCGGACTTGTATAACTCAAAAACGACAAGTGATAGAGACTTGAAACTTAGTACATGTGTCCCTAATCAAGTAGTAGTACTTTCGCAAGTGTATTAGCGCATTACCGAATACTCTGGGCCATTGTGTTATCTGCCCTTGTTCAATAAAATGGCAAGGGAATCGTTCGTAACTGTTGCTACAGTTACAATCTCTAGTTCTTATTATTATTCTTCTTCTTCTTCTTAACTTTTGTTTGTCCAGAGCAGAACTCAGAAACTACTTGAAGTAATTGATTGAAACTTGGAACATAGATAGATGGCAATGTGAAGTTGTGCACCTTGCAAGAATTATAACTCTGGGCCACTTTGTTGCAAAGTTATCTGCCCTTGTTCAATATTTTAATAGTGTAAACTTTGTCCAGAGCAGAACTCAGAAACTACTTGAAGGAATTTATTGAAACTTGGAACATAGATAGATGGCAATGTGAAGTTGTGCACCTTGCCATAATTATGAGTTATCTCCCCCTTGTTCAATATTTTAATAGTGTAAACTTTGTTCAGAGCAGAACTCAGAAACTACTTGAAGGAATTTATTGAAACTTGGAATATAGTTAGATGGCAATGTGAAGTTGTGCACCTTGCAAGAATTATGAGTTATCTCCCCCTTGTTCAATATTTTAATAGTGTAAACTTTGTCCAGAGCAGAACTCAGAAACTACTTGAAGGAATTTATTGAAACTTGGAACATAGATATATGGCAATGTGAAGTTGTGCACCTTGCAATAATTATGAGTTATCTCCCCCTTGTTCAATATCTTAATAGTGTAAACTTTGTCCAGAGCAGAACTCAGAAACTACTTGAAGGAATTTATTGAAACTTGCAACATAGATAGATGGCAATGTGAAGTTGTGCACCTTGCAATAATTATGAGTTATCTCCCCTTGTTCAATATTTTAATAGTGTAAACTTAAAGGAATTTATTGAAACTTGGAATAAAGACAGATGGCAATGTGAAGTTGTGCATCTTGCAAGAATTATAACTCTGGGCTACTTCGTTGCAAAGTTATCTCCCCTTGTTCAATATTTTAATAGTCATTGACAAACTGCAATGGGGAGACATATGTTGTTTCATAAAAACAACCTTTCTAGTTATTTTTTGCATTACTCTTCAGCATATTGAAGTGACACTGATTGGTCTGTAGTTTTTACATTAGATTTCTTTCCTGATTTAAAGATTGGGGTGACGATAGCATATTTCTATTGTTTTGGTAATTTTCCTTCTTCAAAATGGTGTTTTGTAGATTAATGATAACTGTTTGTGAAGTTGGCCTTTGCATTCATACAATAGTCTTGGGTGGATTTCATCCGGGCCTTTTGATTTTGAAGGATTGATTTCGCTTATTATTATAGCCTTGAGAATAGTTTGTTCGTTTATTAAGATGTCCTCTAGGTGATTACTATCATGTATATGGGCTTCTGGAATAGGTTCTTCTTCTATCGTAGAGACTGAGCAGAAATGACGGTTGAATTCTTGCGTGATTTCTTGATCATTTGTTGTTTTTGTTCCATTTATTTCCACTGAGCTTATACCCGACAGTGTTTTCGTGTTTGACCGGACGAGTTTCCAGAACTTTTTTGGATCTTTTTGGATGCAAGAAAACCCCTTTCGCCACTAATTTTTTGTATATCCGCAAATATAAAATGCTAAATTTGTAGTTTCAGCATTTGGCAAATTTGTAATTTGCAGAGCTACTCTTGTATACTCATAGCGGTAGTACTGGTAATGTCTCCAGGACATTGGGATCATGAGTGATAAATTTAACTTGCAAAAAATGTAGGTAAAAATGAATAGGACTCAGAATAAGTTGCTTCTGTTAATATCAGTGTTTTAGTCATATAAGTAACTTGGGATTTTTCTGATGTTCCACAATATGCCATTTTGCTCAACTGAAATTTAATATAGTTATTTCTAAATTGGGGTTACACATAAATAAGGACAATGAACAATTTCTTGAACATTTTATACTTAACTGACATGTTTCTTACAAAATACCTGACTCCTAAGTTTTTGTTATATTAGTCCTTTGGTGACCTGCAATAATCATAAAAAGGACAAGTAAGGTGCCGTAACTGCCGTTTTATGTTAATATGAAAAATGAAAACTGGTTCCTTTTTTACCAATAATTCTATGAATAATCAAGTAAGGAACCAATATTTATGTTGTCAACTTGTCAAGATAGCTCAGTTGGTAACATCAAGGGCTTTCAATCCAGGGGCCATGAGTTTGATTGCCAGCTTTGGCATTTCTCCTTTTTTTTGTTGATTTACTATTTACTAATGTTATTGTTATTGTGACTGTCGTCATTTGTTTTCCTCCAATGGGCTAAAAATAGTCTATGGTTGAGTGCCAGGAATTCAATATTACAGCAGCCTTTATGATGAGCAAGAATGTCAAAATAAGAAAATTGATGCTTGTGGCCAAGTGAATGTTTAGCTTATAAATGGAGACTTTATATGTATGTTTTGATTAAAATCTATGATTTTAAGTTATAAATCAAAGTTCTGGTTTGCATGTACATTTCATGTGTTTCATTTGTTTTTTCCTCAAAACTACGGACTTTCAATACTACGATCTGATTTTCCAGGCAATTCCTGAAAAAAATGCTTATCAACTGATTTAGATTAAGCCATCTATATTTGATTTGGGTTTTGTCAAGTTTTCAATGAAATGTAGCATTAGGCCCTGACATTCCATCTCCTTTCAGTTTGGAAAACAAGTACACTTTGTGTGTAAATGAATTATGAGCTGTGCTCTGCAAAAAAACAACATCTGTGCAGTATTATCTGGCTCTGCACTATTTGCCAATTAGTCATAGAAAGTTTCAATAAACTTTCGATTAGCATTATTCATTTGGATCCTCAGCATGAATCCGAAGGCAGTTGTTGTTTTACAAACATGGAATAATTATATTAAGGTTGGTTTTCCTGGAACACTGCTCACATTTTAACCTTATATGGAGATAAGGTAGTAAAATAGTCAATTCTGTAGGTGGGAAAGGGTTAAAATAGTTACACACAAGAGTTTCTTGTGTACGGGTAACCTTCTACCACAATTATGTAAATATTTCCACCCTTATTCTATGTCATAAGATAGCTGCTAGAGCTACAAACAGAAACACTCCAAAGGACATCTCCCAAACCACTGACCCAATTTCAAAATGATTACACAAAAATGTTCCCTAAGTTGCATTCTCTCAAATTGTTTCAACTGATTTACTCCCATTTCAAGAGCGTAATTAAAAAAAGTCTTTAGATGACATCTTCTAAAACACAAGCTTGACCGCCTCAAAGATGTAGTGTTAGAGCCTCCGACTTGGGTGCAAGAGGTAGCAGGTTTGATCCCGAGCCGGGTCATACCAAATTCTAAAAAAAAATGGTATTAATGGCTGCACTCCTTGGCGCTCAGGGTTGCGGAATTAGCATTACGACCAGGACAAATGGAACAGTAGTACTAGTAACTTACTCAGGAAAGGCTGTGATATAACTGAACAATTGTTGAAAGTGGCGTAAAAAACCAAACAAACAAACATGCAGGATGCCAGAGTTAGATGACTTTTGCATTCAGTTAAATATTTTTGTTTGTCAGGTGAGCTATAATGGACCATAACAGTCCTTGTTAAAAAAAAGCTGTTGTCTAGATGGGCTTTTAAAATTTAAATGCATCATTCGTTGTTTTGGTATTGAAGAATATAAAATGAAACTTGAAAACCAACCACTTGGAAAAGCTGAAATCAATATTAGCCTGTACCTCCATATCTCGATCTCCCCTGTTCATTATTGAGTCATACAATGTTTTTAAAAAATGGCCTGTTGCAGAGGTATCAGAAAGAATCTGTATGTGGGAAAGGTTAAAATGAAAATAGCATTAACTATGTAGAAAATAAAAAAAAAAAATTGTGAATCCGATTTATGACATATTCATGTCCTAACAAGAGCCAGGGAGTCTAGTGTTGATATCATTAACCCTTTTCCTGATATAGACGCTTTCTGACGACTCGGCAGCAGACGGCTTTTTGAAAACATAGTGACAAAAGAAGAACTTGCACAAAACATGCAATTTCTCCTTTTGACACAATGTTTTCCTCTTTTTGTCATAGGTTATCCATTAAATTATGGAGATTTTCAATTTTTTTAAAAAATAGGTTCAAAGTTGTCTGCTGCAGAATTGCCGTATGAGGGAAAGGGTTAACCCTTTTCCTGATATGGACATCCTTTCCTGCCTTTTCCACAGACAACTTATACTGAAAATATACAGAGAAAAGGAGAAATTGCTCATAACCATATCCCATCTACAGAGTGAGACACATATTGATTGCATTTTCAGCAGAAATCATTCAAAAACATGAAAACAAGAGAAATTTTTCTTAACGATCTTTCCAATGATTTCTTTCAACAATTGGCTAATTAATGGCTGTGGTAAGGAAGCCAATTGCCTGGGAAGAATATTGCGTGGAGGACTGATGCAAAAAAGCCAGGAAGCATGTCTTGATATAATTAAAATACTGTCTAAAATTGCATTAAACTCTACTCAATGAAGAATCAATCAATTAATCAACAAAATTGCATATATATATATGTTAACTTTTTTTCTCAGAATTTTAGAAGCAGATGAAAATATATCAGGTAATCAGTCACCTGTTCCCTCATGTCTTATATTGAATCAGTTAACCTGTTCCCTCATGTCTTATATTGAATCAGTCAACTATTCCCTCATGTCTTATATTGAATCAGTCAACCTGTTCCCTCAGGTCTTATATTGAATCAGTCAACTATTCCCTCAGGTCTTATATTGAATCAGTCAACCTATTCCCTCAGGTCTTATATTGAATCAGTCAACTATTCCCTCATGTCTTATATTGAATCAGTCAACCTGTTCCCTCATGTCTTATATTGAATCAGTCAACCTGTTCCCTCGTGTCTTAATATTGAATCAGTCAACCTGTTCCCTCAGGTCTTATATTGAATCAGTCAACTATTCCCTCATGTCTTATATTGAATCAGTCAACCTGTTCCCTCAGGTCTTATATTGAATCAGTCAACTATTCCCTCATGTCTTATATTGAATCAGTCAACCTGTTCCCTCAGGTCTTATATTGAATCAGTCAACCTGTTCCCTCAGGTCTTATATTGAATCAGTCAACTATTCCCTCATGTCTTATATTGAATCAGTCAACTATTCCCTTGAATCAGTCAACCTGTTCCCTCAGGTCTTATATTGAATCAGTCAACTATTCCCTCAGGTCTTATATTGAATCAGTCAACCTGTTCCCTCAGGTCTTATATTGAATCAGTCAACCTATTCCCTCAGTTCTTATATTGAATCAGTCAACCTGTTCCCTCAGGTCTTATATTGAATCAGTCAACTATTCCCTCATGTCTTATATTGAGTCAGTCAATCCATTCCCGCATGTCTTATATTGAATCAGTCAACCTATTCCCTCATGTCTTATATTGAGTCTCGTCAGAGTTAAGAGTGGAAAGCTGAAGGCTCAAGGTGATCTTTTCTGATCACTCTCTGTATGTGTCTGTCATCCGTCTATCCGTCTCCGTTGTTTACTTTTAGTTTAAAATTACATCTCCTTAACCAATGGACCAATTTCAATCAAACTTCACAGGAATATTCCTTTTGTGGTCCTCTTTCAAAATTGTTCAAATACTTTAATTCTATGAAGAACTTCGGTTGCAGCAGCATCAGAAATGACCAAACCTAAAAATTCTTCTCCTCTCAATCTGCTTGTTGGATTCCAATATAGATATATTTCTTGCTTGAAAATTATTCGAATTAAGATTGGTTGAAAAACATGGAAGTCAGTGGCATCAGAAAAGGGGGAAAATGACAGAACTTAAACTCCATTCTGAATTATGAAAGTGCTTTGTTGTCTGATTTCAATATCATTTCGTAGAAATGTTCCTTCAGTTACCGACCCTCTACATTTTTCAAGCCATATTGATTGATTGAATTTGAAAGACATAGTATTGTATTTGGGCAGATTTAGAAAAACTTTACGTGACATCTCCTTCTAATCTGATTGACCAATTTCAACCTAACAGCACAGGAATGTTCCTTTGTTGGTCCTGATTCAAAATTGTTCTAAGATTTCTATGTAAAACTTTGGTTGCTGTGACATCAGAAATAGGAAAAAATATCCAAACTAAGATACTCTTCTCCTCTGAATCAGCTAGTCAGATTCCAAGACAATTTCCTAGAAATGTTCCTTGAGTGACCCTCTACAAAAATTGTCCAAGCCATATTGATACCGGTAGGTTGAAAAGGGTAGCCACTAGAGGGCATCAGAAGATGTGCAAAATGAACTTTTAGCTTCAATTGGTATCTCCTCCTAATCTATTTGACAGAAAATAACCAAACTTCACAGAAATTTTCCTTTGGTTGTTCTCTTTCAAATTGTTTTACTCGTTGCAGTTTCATTCCCATTTTTGATCGAATTTTCCCAGATATAAGAGCAGTGAATTACACATTGGCTACGATACCATCACTACTAGTGTGATGGATTTATTGCCATCTAAGCCCTCTTGTTTCATCTAATCTTCCTGAAATTTAATCAGAAAATCTGTCTCCATAAAATCTCGGTCAAGTTAGAAATTGGGTCATGTTTGGTCGAAATAAAGGTCATGGTTTGTTTACACAGGGATGATGAATAAGTGAACTGTTGCCGTGATATAACTGAAATAATGTTGAAAGCGGCGTAAACCCCAATAAAATAAACCAAATCTTAGTACAACCTTATGTACACTAGATCGAGGCCACAGTTGTGACTTTTCTTCCGACCTTTATTACAATTCTTCAGAAATCTTGTCTCCTTCATATCTCAAATCATCACAATGTTGACATCAATGCAACTATTTAATATGTGGTTATCCAAGAAGGGCAATACACCCTCAGTCTGAAGTCTTGTAGACACACAATTTAGGGATAAATGCATCATTGAATATGAGTAGTGCTCCAGGAAAACCAACCTGCGCATCCATGCTATCTTATCCAAATAGTCACTGCTTTTCAAAAGCTCCATAACACATTCTTTGTCTTCTTCTACAACAGTGCAGACCCAGATTAGACTTGATGGATTCATAGGCTGATTTGGGTCTATACTGGCTGCAAAACCCTAAGGTTGGTTTTCTCTCATAATCTTGTAATCATCATACACATACATGTATATACATGTAGATAAGATTACAGTAGTGGTTTTAACATTAATCAATAAATAAAACATACTGTGGGAAAATCAATTGTCTGGAATTTAGCAGTTGTGAAAACCAAAACAAGCCACAAGACTGTCTTGTAATCATCTTTGTTATTTTGTCATTCAAGCAATATTGAATCACTACGACTTAACCCTTTCCCACAAACATCAAATTTGCAGCAGACTTCTTTGAAATCATCTCGACAAAAATAGGGAATATTTCTATAACTGAGCAATTTCTCCTTTTGCTACAATGTTTTTAAAAGTTGTCTGCTTAAAGTGTTTATGTGTGGGAAAGGGTTGTTTAAAAGCTTTTTGACTATTTCCTTATAATGGCCATACCTGTTTAACAATTCAGTCTGTGTATAGCATTATGATATTCATATATATACTGAGCCAAACAAGTAACGCTACATACTTAGATCATTTGTAAAATCTTAAAGCTTAAACTTGTGTTATATGTAATGTGATTACATGATTGCTTAAACGTATGACTGTTTTCACAGACCAATATCGATTATTGTAGAATATCGTGTTACTGGCAATAGGGATTTTTACGTTTTGCACGCACTGCACGGGAAACCCATGATGATGAACATGTATCGACATAAAAATATACGCATTTCACAGATATTGTACCTGTATTGTGAAAACATAGGCAAATATTCAAATTCAATATTTCTCTGCTGTAATTATGCCGAGACTAGATTGCAAATCATCGCCTTATAGCCATTGGTATGCTACAAGCAATCTTACGTCACGCTGATGTCGCTGCTCACGAGTGTCAAGGTTGACTATAACCCAACTTTTAGGCCGTTATCGTGCCCTTGGTTCTGTTAATGACCGTCCCCGTTCTGGTAGGCCCCGTGAAACGACTCCTGCACAGGACCGTCACATAAGGACGTCACACTTATGTGACCGGTTTCTTCCATCTACTGTTACTGCTGCTGTAACACATGGTCGTACACACAACAGAATTAGTGCTCAAACAGTCCGAAACAGACTCACCGAGCGTGGTATAAGAGCCAGACGTCGTATCATGGGCCTATATTAACCCAACGTCATCGCGTCTTGAGACGTCAGTGGGCCACTGGAGGAGATGGATGTGCTAGAGTATACCATAGGGTCGGTGAACGTTATGCTGACGTTTGTGTGCACCAGGTGGACCGTTACGGTGGTGGAAGTATCATGGTTTGGGGTGGAATATCCTACCAGAATCGCACTCCATTGGTTATTGTGCGTGGGAATCTTAACGGGACAACGTTATCGAGACGAAATTTTAACACCAGTTGTCGTACCATTTCTTAACGCTAATGTGAACGTCACGTTCCAGCAAGACAATGCTAGGTGCCATACAGCACATGTATGCCGCAATTTTCTGACATTAATGTTCTAGATTGGCCTGCTTGTTCACCAAGTTTGTCCCCAATAGAACATCTTTGGGATGCCTTGGACCGTCGGATTAGACGTCGCAATCCCCAAAAATTAGTGCAGTTGGAGTTTTTTTTTATTCAAGAATGTAATGCCATTCCACAGCGAGATATTCAAACACTTTTCAATTCTATGCGTAGACGATGCACTGCTGTAATGAATGCACAGGGAGGTCACACCCGGTATTAACAAATTCCAGAACTTAACATTTTCATCAGTCCATTTTCTTATTGATTTTCAAAAAGTTTAAATGAAATTGAAGCATAATAATCAATTTAAATTATGTATCAAAGACCACATTTTCAAAATGCTTAAAAACATATTCATATTACTGACCCACGATAAAATTGTATCCAATTGATTTCATGTATCGTAACTTGTGTGGCTCAGTATATAAACATCATCTGGTTTAAGAGGTTAAACCCTTTCCAACATGCAGAAAATCTGCAGCAGAAATATGATAAATCTTTACAGAAATCTAGGCAAAAATATGATAAATCTTATAAATGAATATATACAATTATTGAATAACATTTCCACTTTTGTCATAATGTTTTCAAAAGCTATCTATTGCAAATGCATCAAAAAGGGTCTCTAGGTGGGAAAGGGATAAAACTAATATTTAGAAAATTAGAAGATACAAATTTCTTTGATACACAGTTGAAGCAATTTTAAACTCCACTGGCTGAAAGCTTATGCCATGGCGAATTGTCCGGCGTCCATGCATGTGTCAATTTTTTCTTCAAAAGACTTTGTCTTTGTAACCGCTTGTTGAATCGGCATGAAACTTTACCTGTCAATGTCCTCTTTCTAATTCCTTCATATATTTGGATCCATGCAGAATTCTGGTTTCCAGTGCAACCGAAAGGAAAAAACTTGCAGCAGGCTCGTTTGAAAACATCTTGGCTGCAGGCTAAAAATGGAGAATCTCCATTGACAGTAGGGTTATTGAACAGAGTTGATAACAACGTTGCAATAATTGTCTGCTGTATTATTTTTAAACCCTTTCCCAAATACAAAATATCTGTAGCACATCAAGACAGAGATTTGGGAATTTACTTCAAATATAAATGTAATAATTGAAACAAAAGGAGAAATTTCTTGTTTTGAGCAATTTCTGCTTTTGTCACATAGTTTTCAATAGTCCTCTGCTTCAGCGTCTATTATGTGGGAAAAGGTTAAGTAGGAATGGTTGAGAGTCTGTGTTGTGTCTGTCTATACCACTAATTGGTCTTTTGAGGTTAGTTAACCCTTTCCCTCATACGACAATTCTGCAGCAGACGTCTTTGAACGTATTTTGTCAAAACATAGAAAATCTCCATAATTGAATGGATAACCTATGACACAAAATGGAAAACATTGTGGCAAAAGGAGAAATTGCACGTTTTGTGCAATTTCTTCTTTTGTCACTATGTTTTCAAAAAGCTGTCTGCTGCAGAGGCGTCAGAAAGCGTCTATATGAGGGAAAGGGTTAAAGCTTTCCCACATACAACAAATCTGCAGCAGATGACTTTGGAAACATTTGGACACTAATAAAGAAAATCCGAATAAATGAGGGTACGTTTACTGAAAAAAGGTGAAAACATTGTGGCAAAAGGAGAAATTGCTCGTTTTAAGCAATAGTCTTCTTTTGTTACAATGTGTTCATAAGTCAACTGCTGCAGAGGCGTCAGAAAGCGTGTATATGTGGGAAAGGGTTAAACCTATACCACATGTAACAAATAGGAGAAATTGCAGACATGTCTGCATGTGAGGAGTGATTAAAAAGATATTAAACCCTTTCCCACATACAAGAAAGCTGCAATCAAATATGGAAAATCTTCTTATATACAAATTAAGTTTTGGAATGGAGTTGAAAACATTGTGGCAAAAGGAGAAATTGCTCATCATGAGCAATTTTTCACTTTGCCACAATGTTTTCAAGTGTTGAGTGCTGCAGGGGCGTCAAAAAGTGTCTGTATGTGGGAACTGGGAAGGGGTTAAGACTGGAATCTGATATAAGGGTGAATAGATTGAACTCAGTATTGTTATTATTTTTACACCAAACACCAAGATACATTGTCAACAACCTCTGCTTGAGAACCCACAACATAGACTTTAGACAGAAATACAGATTTCTGAATGCTTGATACATGTACTTATGATATAGCAAAGAGTGCATGAATTGGGTTATAGTTAGGCATTCAGGGCCTTTTCTCAGAAACTATATAATTTATGCTGCTGCTATTAAATGGTTTTTGTCTCGCTGCGACGAAGTTGCGAGACTAATGTGTTGCTTATCTGGCGATGCGTCAACTATTTGCGTTTAACTCAACGTTAAAGTTTCGATTTTTTAGCTCACCTGTGCACAAAGTGCTCAAGGTGAGTTATTGTGATCGCCCTATGTCCGGCGTCCGTCGCCCGTCAACATTTTCTCCTCTGTAACCGGTGGGTCAATTGAGATGAAACTTCACAGAAAGCATCCTCTCAATGTCCTCACCAGAATTCCTTAAAATTTTTGGGATCCATGCAGAATTCTGGTTTCCATGGCAACGAAATGAAAAAAACTTCAAAATTATTTAATTACGCGTATTTCTTGTCTTTCTTTTGTAAATTCAATTTCAACTGAATTATTCCACTTTTGGATTTTGAACTTTTACCAATGCTATAACTGTTCTGCAGTAGGCCCTGATAGGCGAGCTATATTGTCCTCCGACAACTCTTGTTAATACAATGTTTTCAAAGGTCTTCTCCGGAAAAAACAGTAACATCATTTATTCAGGAAAAGGGTTAATGGATCAATATGAGGAATAAATCAATAGTCAAGCAGTACATATTTTATATTTTCAGTTTTTGATCCCAGTGTGGAAGACTCGAAGGAATATAAAAAGATTAGTCATGCATATGGAAAGCTTGTAAGTCACACTTGTCATCATAAGATGGTCCTTTGGTAGAGAAAATCAAATGTTGTCGTATGAGGACATATTCATCAACCATTTGAAATAATTTCTAATTCGAAGAAAATTCCAAATTCCAAAGTTACCAAATTTCTGATTGATTATAATGGTTTAGCCAATCAGAAATTGTGTTACCTTGTGATTTTAGAATAAGAATGATATGTAGCACATTTGGTCCAGATGTTAATGGGAGGATTGAGTTGCCCATTGCGGCACTTGAGGGATCCCCAGCAATAATGCATTTGCAAACAGTGGAGGATTAACCCTTTCCCACATACAATAAATTGCCAGCAGACAACTTCTAAAACAACTTGACAAAGACATGGGCAATTTCTATAAATAAAAATAAAATATAAAATAGAGTTGAGTAACTTTGTGGCTGGAGGAGGAATTGCTCATTATGAGAAGTTTCTCCTTTTGCCATGTTTTCAAAAGTCATCTGCTGCAAATACGTCAAAATGTGTCCTTATTATGAGGGAATGTTTTTTTTTGTTTTTAACCCTTTCCCTCATATAGACGCTTTCTGATGCCTCTGCAGCAGATGGCTTTTTGAAAACATAGTGACAAAAGAAGAAATTGCACAAAACGTGCAATTTCTCTTTTTGCCACAATGTTTTCCACTTTTTGTCATAGGTTATCCATTCAATTATGGAGATTTTCTATCTTTTGACAAAAAACGTTCAAAGTCGTCTGCTGCAGAATTGACTTATCAGGAAAAGGGTTAAAGCAGAAAGCTTTTAAAATATCAGATCAGGCAATAATGAAAATATACATGTAAATAGTCTTTAAACATAGACATAAAGACATCTACTATAATTAATCCCTCATCCATTTCATCTTTAACCCTTTCCCTCATATAGACGCTTTCTGATGCCTCTGCAGCTGACGGCTTTTTGAAAACATAGTGACAAAAGAAGAAATTGCACAAAACGTGCAATTTCTCCTTTTGCCACAATGTTTTCCACTTTTTGTTATACATTCAATTATGGAGATTTTCTATATTTTGACAAAATATGTTCAAAGTCGTCTGCTGCAGAATTGTCGTATGAGGGAAAGGGTTAACCCTTTCCCACATAAAACAAACCTGCAGTAGACGACTTTGAAAACATCTTGGCAAACATGTTAAAAATCTCCATTTATAAGAGCTTAATTATCTAAAAGAGATGAAAATATTGTGGCAAAACGTGAAATTACTCATTATGAGCAATTTCATGTTTAACCACAATGTTTTCAAAAGTTGTCTGCTGCAGAGATGTCACAAAGGGGGTATATAAAGGAAAGGGTTAAAAAAAAATGAAATGGAGTATGAGATATTTTATATTTGTCCAGGTACAAAAACTGTTGGATGCTTTCTGTAAAGATACCAACCTTTCACATGATGATGTGATTAAGGCATTGAATGATATGAATGCGAAGAAAGATATTAGAGAAGTTTTCCAGGTTGGTCTTTTATTCTTTTAAATTAAAACTGGTACAAGGATTACCACCTAATTTTGGTAATTTTGATGGCATCACAATGTAGTTTAACCGTTTCGCGAGAAACTCAGAATTTACTTGGGAAATTTGACAAAAAGAAATTATGAATAAAGATTCTATTTAAATTTAAAAAGTATTATAAAAAAAAAAAGGATAATTTTGACTTATCCATATATCAGTAATCAGCTGCCTGTTTACAGGTGCCATGTTAACCATTTATCACATACAATAAATCTACAGCAGATGACTTACAACATCTAGGCTAAAAGATGGAAAATATTTATCAAGTACAATTAATGAAAACAGTGTGGCAAAAGTAGATGTTGCTCATGATCAGCAATGTTTTCAAAAGTCATCTCCTGCAGATAAGTAAAAAAGATAAGTAAAAATATGTTGTTGAGAAAGGGTCAAAATTTAAATGGTTGCATGTAATATCATCTAAAGAATGAGTGTTTTTAGTGTTTCTGTAGGAAAGCATTTTCAGGGGGTTGTTTATGATCCCCTTTATGAAAAATAGGGGGGTCATGGCACATTCTTAAAGGGTCATTTATTTTTAAGTTAAGATTTAAAAATAAAGCAATTCATTCAAATGTTATTATTTATTATCATTAAAACAAAAGGAAAATGAGAAGGGGACATGAGTAAAACCTGTGTAACATGTATTTTTGTCAACTCATCACTGTCAGTGATTGATGGACATGAGCAATCTGTTTAGCAGTCTCATTAAAAGAGTAAAAGTAATGACTTCAGTCAATCAAAAGAGTACATGAAATATTTTATTCCAGTCAACCTATTTGACTGCGCATTTCCGCCACAGCTAGTATATATTTGTCGTAGTAAAGAAAGTCACGAATACTTGAATACATAAATAAACCTGACTGCTACTTATAGATATGCAGCAAGTGTGTCTTCCTTGAGTCAATAAGTAAATCTACACAGTACATTTTATCAGTCATTTTGAAATACAGATTATGGATATACATCTACATTGTACATGTATTTAATTGTGTCACTGGCGGAGCTCTAATGGATTACATTGCACCAGTGCCTATTTTATCATGTCAAAAACGCGCTCTTAAGGAAAAACTGTATTTTATATGATAATAATTATAAATATTTCATCATAGGGTCTGTTTGAACAAGTCCTGGCCATGGACGACTATGAAGTATTTGTCCGACTGATGACACAGAAGAATATCGAGCTACAACAACAAGCTTTGATGCTCATCTTGAAAACAACAGGTGCTCTCCCAGATAGCCTCACTGAGGGCAAAAGTGAGGCCCAATCTGAGCCAAGTGTGCCAAGTGTGCCAAGCTCCCAACAAAGTGATGATGATATTATGAAAAAGATTTTAGAGTAAGATTCATTTCTTATTAAAATCCTAAGCCTGTTCACATGAATATCTATAAACCCTTTCCTCATATGACAAATTACCAATTATGAGCAATTTCTCCTTTTGCTGTAATGTTTTCAACTCTACCCAATAGTTCATTTATAGATATTTTACTTACTTTTTCTTCATAGATGGTTTTAAAGTGGTTGACTGCACAGTTTTTGTATATGGGAAAGGATTCAACACGTTTTTGTCAAATTTCTCCAGTAATGTTTGCATAAATAGATAGCCATTAAAAACAGCCCTAATAAAACTGTGCATATGCACAGGCTGAACTGGTTAACCTGGTTTCCGACATACAAAAAATCTGCAGCAGACTACTTTGAAAACACACTTGAAAGAAAGTACCATAATAGAATTGAGTTATAAACATGTTAACAAAAGGAGAAATTGCTCATTTTGAGCAATTTCTTCTTTTGTCAACTTTTGAAAAAACAAGAGCTATTGTCATGACCCTGGCATCGGTGTCGTCTGGTTAAGGTTTTTTGTTCAGCTCAGCTTCTTTTCTGTTTTCTATCAGTCAAGCGTCTGCCGTACGCGTTGCTCTTGTTTTTAAATGCCGTCTGCTGCAGATGTGTCAAAATGCGTCTATATGAGGGAAACGGTTAAAGGATGGTCACACATTTCTAACGGTCATATTCTCCTGGCATTGTCAGGTTCTTTTGTTGTATCCAACTAGGCTAGTAACAGAAATAAACCTTTAGATCACTCCAATGTTAGATTATGATTACTAACAATTCATCGCAATAATTGGAGTTACTAAAGCCGTTTGATATATATCTCACCTCACCATTAATTAACCCTTTCCCACATACGACAATTCTGCAACAGACGACTTTGAACGTATTTTGTAAAAAAATAGAAAATCTCCTATAATTGAATGGATAACCTATGACTAAAAGTGGAAAACATTGTGTCAAAAGGAGAAATTGCACGTTTTGTGCAATTTCTTCTTTTGTCACTATGTTTTCTAATAGCCGTCTGCTGCAGAGGCTTCAGAAAGCGTCTATATGAGGGAAAGGGTTAATTAACCCTTTCCCTCACACAGATGTTTTTTAACAACTTTTGAATAAAATGTTGCAAAAGGAGAAATTGCTCATAATGAAAATTTTCCCTTTTTGCCACAATGTTTACAACTTTATTTGATAACTGTTCTTTCATTTGTAGAGAGTTTCCATATTTTTGCCTAGATGTTTGCAAAGTTGTCTGCTGCAGATTAAGGAAAGGATTAAGACTTTTTCAATGGAATCATATCATTTGAAACCAATGCACTGTGAATGTTATGGGTATATATGTACATGTTCATAGATTCATGAATGACATCCAAGATCTCAATTTAGCTCAGTAGTTAAGCCAAGGAGATATAATGGTCATTTTGTTTTTAATATCAGACAGTCCAAGCGTGAATATGAGGAAGAACAAAAGAAGAGATCAACGAAGGAGGGCAATACTGATATGGACAAGATATTAGCTGTATCCAAACATGAAGTAAATCAATTAGAGGTTCAGAAAAAAGTAGAACAGGAGAAATTAAACCAGGTATAGTAAACACAAGCTTTACCCATATGTAGTTACATTTTCATGTGTTTGCAGCAGACGACTTTTGAAAAGATTTTGGCAATAAAGGAATTGCTCATTATGAACAATTTCACCTTTTGTCACAATGTTTCATCTCTTCAATATGCATTCTATCATTTATAGAAAGTTTCCTTATTTTTGTCAAGCTGTTTTCAAAGTCGTCTGCTGCAGAATTGTTGTATGTTGGGAAGAGTTCAATCCAAATCTAGTCCAGGGATTTAATTGTTCTAGTAGGCAACTCTTTTCAAACCAGTTATTGGAAATTATATTATCTGTTTCCTGGTTATAGTTTGCATAGAGTTCTCTGCATGGAAAACACTTCAGGAAAATTGTAAGTCTAACTATAATTATGATGCAGAGATGAAAACAGGCTGGGAAAAGAAGACCTGCTCATTTTGAACAATTTCTACTGCCCCAGTCAAACTCCCTGCTGGTAAGTTGTCAAATGTTGTCTGCATCAGGATATTGGTTACTTCTTTAACCCTTTCCCTCATATAGATGCTTTCTGACGGCTCTGCAGCAGACGACTTTTTGATAACATAGTGACAAAAGAAGTTATTACACAAAACGTGCAATTTCTCCTTTTGCCACAATGTTTTCCACTTTTTGTCATAGGTTATCCATTAAATTTTGGAGATTTTCTATGTTTTGACAAAATACGTTCAAAGTTGTCTGCTGCAGAATTGTTGTATGAGGGGAAGTGTTAATGTGACTTATAACCGAAATTGATGACCTGATAGTGCTTTACCCTTTCTCTAGCATAGACACAATCTGACGCCTCTGCAGCAGACAGCTTTTTGAAAAAAATGGGAGACAAAAGTAGAAATTGCTCAAAACGGTATGATTTAAAAGTCGTCTGCTGCAGAGTTGTTGCATATGGGAAAGGGTTAAGATGTGTAATGAGCTTCAGATTGATTGGCCAGCTTATTCCCTCACTAGTTATTTATAGATGATTCCTTATTTTGAATTCTTATTATGAGAAAGGAAATACCTCTATTTGAATTGCTACAACACATGTTAAACTGAAATACTGTTGAAAGTGCTATAAGATTCCACATAAACAATCAAATTGTAATTATGGAGACAAAATCTTGCCTACAAGTAATAGGTGTATAATTTTGGTTTCGGATGCCTTTAGTTTTCGAATTAGGCCGCTGCAGATTATGGGAAAGGGTTAACATACAACAAATAAAAAAACACCTGAAAATCACTACAAATGAAGGCAGAATTAATTTAAAGGTTAAAAACATTGTGGCAAATGGAGAAATTGTTTGTTATGAGGCATCAGAAAGCGTCTTTATGTTGGAAAGGGTATAAGGACAAAGCTAATGTGAGATATGAATTATTAATACTTAAAAGTAAACATGTATTATGTATTTGTGTATTGTCAGGCTTTAAAGTTGTTGATATGTTTAAAAGTATTGCTTTCAGGTAATACAGAAGTAAATCTCTTTTGTGAAGTACCCCAGGCATTTAGATCGAGGACCAGAAATCTCTGATAGTTATTTCTTGACTCATTAATATGATGCAGTTTGTGGTCGAAATGAGACTGCCTATCATTTACTTTCCATGTCAAAATCCGTTTAAGTCAATCAGAAAGGAGATATCAAATTTGTATGAATGGAGTTCTATGATATTTAGACCTGATTTCTTGTTTGTTCTAGGTTGCAAGTTTAAAATGAGTTAATTCTTTCCAACCTCTGCAAAAATATTGAATATCACTATTAATGAAAATACAGTTATTGAATACAGTTTAAAATATTGTGACAAACGGAGAAATTGCTCGCTATAAGCACTTTCTCCTTTTCCTTATATGTTTACAAAAGTTTTATTCAGATGCATCAAAGTGCATGTTCGAAAGAGTTAAATGTAGTTAATTAAATCTTAATTCTTTTTCATTATTTAGTATTTTTAGCTCACTTGAGCCAAAAGCTGACTAAATAAGATGTTTTGATTACCTTGTGTTTCCAAGTAAGCTTTATGAACCCTTTCCCACTTAAGACAAATCTGCAGCAGACAAAAAATTAATTTACTAAAAATATAGAAAAAATCTATAAATGAAGGTAAAACTACTGAAAAAAGTTGAAAACGTTGTGCAAAAGGAGAAATAGCTCTACCTGAATGCCACACTGTTTTCAAATGCCATCTGCTGCAAAGGTGCCAGAAAGCATCTGTATGTGGGAAAGGGTTAACAGGCTATAATATCCTGTTGACTTTGCTAGTTTCATTTTAAGTTTGTAGGAATATACTTTGGTAGCCCATTTTTAAAAATAAACCAGAGTGTTGCAGAAGTTTAAACAGCTTTGTTATATGAGAGGTGTGTCTGGTGACATGGGGGTCATATTGCATCAGTACTCTGAAAACATGGACGAACCTATGCATATTTAGTCTCACCAGAATCTTCACTATCTGTCTATATATTATATGGACATAACTGGCAAAATAACTGGAAAGTTGGCCCAATAGATGTTTGTCAATGAACTTTATATGATGCAAAACCCAGTAAGCCCCTTAAATTGCCAGAAACTCATATGTTGCTATATATATTGTAGACCTTTTCCAATACATCACTTAAGGACATGCCAACAATCGTGCCTGTGACAGGAGAAGTCCGACCTAAAGAATCCACACCATCAAAACATAATCCCCCTGCCATGCAGGTGCCTCTTTGGTTATTTTGCCGGGCTTTTAAAATGTTAATAAATTACTGCTATGCTAGAAAGATGTGGAAAATTAATCAGAGGTTCCTATAAGGGTATCGGTTTCTTGTTCTTAACCCGCCTTTTCAAACATACAGATGCTTTCTGGCGCCACTGCTACAGACAACATTTGAAAGCATTGTGTCACAGGAAGAATTGTTCATACATGTTATAAACAATTTCTTCTTTTGTCACAATATTTTTCATTAAAAGTTTTCAAAGTTGTCTGCTGCAGAATTGTTGAATGTGGGAAAGGGTTAAATCCTAAATTGACCCTCAATCTTAAATGTTGTTAGTACTCAAAAACAATCTTCTCAATGATATGATTATTTGAGTACGGACAACATAAGGTTTGGTTGAGTAAAACAAGAAATATTGTGGGAAGGCCAGTTTACTCCTCCTTATCTAGACCTCTGATTAATCTAGCCATCTATGTAACCTAACATTGATGTGTGTAGTGGGATGTTTACTCAATATTAGTGTCTGTAGGAATGATCTTGTCCAAGCTTTTGTACTGTTTACCCAAGGAATGTGGTTTAATTAAAGCAATGGCTTTACCATAAAACATCTTAACAGTAATTATACCCCCAGATACGTAGTATATGGGGGCTATATAGTAGTCACGCTTGTCGGTCAGTTTGTCGGTTTGTTGGTTTGTCGGTCGGTCCGTTGGTCTGGACATTTCTTGTGAACACTATTTCTCAGCAACCCTTGGTCAGAATTCAATATAACTTCACAAGAATGATTGATACCAAGCCTTGTTGTGCATATTGTCGGCGTGTTGCACTGGAATTATTTTTAAATGAGTTATGGCCCCTTGAATTTTTCATACATAGTTGGTCTGTAGCCATTTCTTGTGAACACTATTTCTCAGTAACCCTTGGTCAGAATTCAATATAACTTCACAAGAATGATTGATACCAAGCCTAGTTGTGCATATTGTCGGCGTGTTGCACTGGAATTATTTTTAAATGAGTTATGGCCCCTTGAATTTCTCATACATATGTATATTGTCAGGCACTAGCTGGGGGTATTCATCACCTTCAGTGATATTTCTAGTTAGATTTTAATTGCATGGGTCAGAACTACATAAAACAAGAGCACCGCGTACGGCACAGACGCTCGACTGATAGGGAGAATTTTTTTTTTAAAAAAATGAGCTAAACAAAAAACCTTAACCGGACGACTACGCTGCCGCCGCCGACGACGCCACCGCCGATGCCACCGCCGATGCCACCGCCGACGCCAGGGTCATGACAATAGCTCTCGTTTTTTAGCTCTACTGGCCAGAAGGGCTTATGTCGTGGCGATTTGTCCGTCTGTAAACAATTTCTTGTTAACACGATACAGTCTTCACTTTTGATTGTATCTCAACCAAACTTATACAGTAGTTAGATATCCATGAGAGCTCGGTTCCTTTCGAAAACCAGCCACAGATCCGCCCATGCATGACTGGATTATGGCCCTTGAAATGGTCAAAATTGCTATAAAAGAGCTTGTTAACACGATAGTCTTCACTTTTGATTGTATCTCAACCAAACTTATACAGTAGTTAGATATCCATGAGAGCTCGGTTCCTTTCGAAAACCAGCCACAGACCGCCCATGCATGACTGGATTATGGCCCTTGAAATTGTCAAAATTGCTATAAAAGATCTTGTTAACATGATAGTCTTCACTTTTGATTGTATCTCAACCAAACTTATACAGTAGTTAGATATCTATAAGAGCTCGGTTCCTTTCGAAAACCAGCCAGATCTGCCCATGCATGACTGGATTATGGCCCTTGAAATGGTCAAAATTGCTATAATAGAGCTTGTTAACACGATACAGTCTTTATTTTTTATTGTATCTCAACCAAACTTATACAGTAGTTAGATATCCATGAGAGCTTGATTCCTTTCGAAAACAAGCCAGATCCGCCCCATGCATGACTGAATTATGGCCCTTGAAATTGTCAAAATTGCTATAATAGGGCTTGTTAACATGATACAGTCCTTATTTTTTATTTTATCTCAATCACACTTATACAGTAGTTAGATATCCATGAGAGTTTGGTTCATTTCTAAAAAAACGGCCAGATCTACCCATGCATGGCTGGATTATGGCCCTTGAAATTGTCAAAATTGCTATAATACAGCTTGTGAACACAACAGAGCTTCCATTTACTATCTGATCTTCACCAAACTTAGATGGTATTTGAATATTGATGACATATTGGTTCCTTTTGAAACAAGCCAGATCAATGCCAGTAGAGCATAGGCCCTCATGGGCCTCTTGTTTCAAAAGTCGAGCTAATAATAATAATTTGATTCTACTTTAGAAGTATTTATATGGCTAGTGTATTTTATAGCACTGAGTATGTGCACACAATCTGGTTAATAGATAAGTGTTCCAGTTAACTAATTACATGTACAATAAACCAAATGATGGAAGACATAGTTTCACTAAACAACTAAACATGAAACGATGAAGCATCATGCTTTTCAAATAAAATCATTTCCCACAACTACATGTATTCTTATAACTTTTTGAATATTTAGTTTGATTTTAGACCAAAAATGTGTGACAGTCCCTGTTACAATAATTGTTTATAACCTACTTACACAAATGAGCCGTCCAGCGAGAAAACCAACATTGTGGACTCTGCATAAAGTATCGACCCGTATCAGTCTATTCATGCCGTGCAGTCTTACCCGGACAGACACTTTTTCGCCTCCTGTGGATTTTCTGTTTCAAGAATCATTACTCTATACCTCTATCCCCCTAAGATGGAATGTGTCGTCATTTTTTAATGTGGGTTAGGGTTAAAGATAAACAATAGACTGTATACACATTTTTTTCTAGAGTAGTAAGTGTTATGAAACCAGTAGTAAGTGGTATGAAACCAGTAGTAAGTGGTACGAAACCAGTAATAAGTGGTATGCAACCAATTTACAATTTCATAAAGGAGATAATTAACATTGGGATGTATAAGACATGATCCTAGTTTGTGACAACTCTTTGCTATGTCAACTGATTGCTGCCAAATTTATACAATTATAAAAAAAAAGGCAATCTTATTAAAACTTGAAAATAACTAGATATACCAGATCTGAATTTTGATATCTCAATGTACATTGTAGAACAGAGTTAAACGTTGTGCAAATAAAAGACATTGTTAGGTTTCAATACAAAAATCCCACAAACTTTTGAAGTAACATGCTTGTCTAAATATATACTTATTGCTTAGTGTAATTTTAACCATTTTGCCCCTCTTATGCTCAGTGCATCCTCAAACTGGTGGGGTAAGTAATGGTAATTATCAATAACATAATCCTATCAATGCTTAATCTTTAAAATGAACTTTTCTATCTTTGAATTTGGACGAATCCATAGCAAATATTTGAAATATCATGATAAAAGTGTTGAGTGTAGAAACCAACAATAGTGAGCCTGTGCAGACGGCTCTGGCTGCCTGGCTCTATACTAGTGGTGTAGGCTTCACAAATTTTGTTCCTGAAGTCAAATGCGTAAAAGATTTCTCATCAGTGATGGTTTCCATGTGCATTATGATAATTGAATGTTCTCTTTAGACTTTTTTTTTAAATTTGTGAAATTCTGTTCTGGAACTTTGATACACCAAATACTGCTTGAAACATTTTCCAATCTGTTGGTGCTGGAAATCAACTATGTACAGCAAAGTTCCACTTTGGAAACCATGTCACCCATTGTTTAACTTGGCCATCTCCAGCTTATATGAATAGTCCATTCTCTCCTTTGTTGGGGCTGAAGCTCTACCATTATCAGTTTTACTGAGGTGTTGAAATAAATGGCAGTTTTTAAGCAAATTGCATTCTGGTATAAGCATTATTTAGTCATGATCATTCTCTTCTGAGACTTTAGTTGGCCTACAAGGTAAATATTGAAGATCCTGATCAGAGTGCATGGAGGTTAAGGCTCATCTAGATTTTGGCTTGTCACAAAGTCCTGAAAGTCAGATTTCACTTTGCATGGGTCTTAATGAATCAAATGTCTTTCACTCTATTTAAACAAAGCTACATTATGTATACATAGGTTGTTGTATTATGTTAGCATACATGTATAAGATTCTATCGGTAGAATTTGACCAGTGAGCTTTAATCTTTCCGAAAAAACTATGTTCATGATGGCAGTCAAATTATTAACACTTTCCCACATACCACAAATCTGCAGCAGCCAACTTTTAGAATATACTGGCAAACATATGAACCATCTCTGTTAATGAAAGTATGATAATTGAAAAGAGTTGAAAACATTGTGACAAAAGGAGAAATTGTTCATTCACTTTTGTCACAGTGTTTTCAAAAGCTGTCACAGAGGCGTCAGAAAGCGTCTGCATATGGGAAAGGATTAACAATTCAACTGTTTGTAGAATTGGCAATGGACTCTTACTTTATATTTTTATATGTTCAGTTTTAAATTATTTATATAAATTTATTTGGAAGTGTTATGGTTCACAGTCCAAATTATATTAACAGCTTATTAATTCTGATCTTTATATGTCTAACTTTGCTTTAACTTTTAACAAATCGATTGTAATATGCTTTTAGATTTGTAATACAACTAGTTTATTATTCAAGATGCTTAAAACCTGTGTTAATCAGTCATAAGCCTGGCCATAAGTGGAAATTTACACCCTTAATTAACCCTTTCCCTCATATAGACGCTTTTTGACGCCTCTGCTGCAGACAGCTTTTTGAAAACATAGTGACAAAAGAAGAAATTGCTCAAGACGAGCAATTTCTCCTTTTGCCACAATGTTTTCCACTTTTTGTCATAGGTTATCCATTAAATTATGGAGATTTTCTATTTTTTGACAAAATATGTTGAAAGTCGTCTGCTGCAGAATTGTCGTATAAGGGAAAGGGTTATCAATGTACTTACATCTCTCTCCAATCTATAATGTTTGTAATGAGATTTTGTTAACTCCTTATTCTTAACCCTTTCCCTCATACGACAATTCGGCAGCAGACGACTTTGAACATATTTTGTCAAAACATAGAAAATCTCCATAATTTAATGGATAACCTATGACAAAAAGTGGAAAACATTGTGGCAAAAGGAGAAATTGCACGTTTTGTGCAATTTCTTCTTTTGTCACTATGTTTTCAAAAAGCCGTCTGCTGCAGAGGCGTCGGAAAGCGTCTATATGAGGGAAAGGGTTAATCTTTGTGAAATAGTATTATTATGTAATACCTTTGTATTCATATTGTGCAGTGTGAAAGCCACAACAGTCTACTTGCCAAACATTATAACTTATTTGCACAAATAAGGATGATATAATATATTTACATTATTTGACATGTCTTGGTACATGTTTATGGAATTATATTCATTACCTTGTAGACTGACCCAGAAATCATAATCATATACATAAGTAGCTTTTCAAAACAAATTTTTCATACAAAGACTACCAAAGAAGATAGAAATCAGTTTTGTTTATTTAAGACTTTTAACCCTTTCCCACATACAGTTGCTTTCTGATGCCTTTGCAGTAGAAGACTTTTGAAAAGATTTGGACAAAAGAAGAAATTTCTCAAAACGAGCAATTTCTCATTTTGCCACAATGTTTAACTTTTTTCAGTAAATATACTTTCATTTATAAAGATCTTCAATGTCATCTGCTGCAGATTTGTTGTAAGTGGGAAAGGTTTAAGAAATAATGTAACTGGTTTTCATGTTATAATTTTGACACTTAAGTATATTTTAAGATATTCAAAAGGATAGATTGCTAAAAGGTCTGTTTTCCTACATATAATGTAATATCTGTTGTTTTATTGCAGGCTGTTGCCAATGTTTCGCTTAAAGATATGCCACCAATTCTACCTGTGACTGGAACAGCCAGACCTGCAGAAACCACCCAATCAAAACCCAAAGCCCCTGCTCCACAGGTACCTGTACCAAAAAAGGCAGAAGTGGTGAGTAGAACTCCTATACAATTCCAGATGTGGTTGCTGTATCTGTAAGAGAACAAATTAACACTTAATACCAATATACAACAAATTTGCAGTACCTAGACAACTTTTAGTACAGTCTCCCCAAAAAAGTGTGGGTACTGTAAAATAGTTCACCAATTCTTATTGGATACTCAAAAAAGGCAAATGTCATGCATGAAAAACTTCGTAATAACGCAGCAATTGTTGAAAACATGCCTCTGGAAACACACATATTTATGGTTTTGATTCAGTAGATAATTTTTCATGTTGGAGGAAATTCGGTTACTTCCATGAGATGACCGGAGACTTCCCAGTCACGTACATGTAATCATGCTCAGTATTGGCTGAAGGATCGGAGGTCAAGCCTTGTTTTCTTTTTAACTCTTAAGAAATATCCAATATGTTGTTTTTTGCAAAGGAATATAAGTTACATTTATTGTTTATGGTGTTTTAAAAACGTGTGGAGAGTATATTGGGCATTACAATATACAAGGGAAACAACTCCTGTTTTACTAAAGTAAACTTTCTAGGGATATACATAAATAGTTGATCTACTGTTAAAGGACAATTTCATGTACTGTTACATTTATGCAGGCTCAAACACATAGGAATGTATGCTTTAAACACCAAACCAATTCAATATACATTTCTAGTAATTAAAGTGTGTACACAAATCAAAATTAACAGAATATTGACCCTTATAATTTTCCGTAACCCTCCATACACTCTTGTCCATGTTTTCTTTGTACATCGTTGAAAAATGGGATCGCCAGGGATGGGGCTGTTTTGCCAAATATGGTTATATCAAGACTTTAAAAATCATCTTCTCCTAAAGTATCTGGCTAATATCCAAATAATTTGGTAGAAATGTTCCTTGGGCAACCCTCTACTATATTAATTCAAGGCATGTTGGTTGGTAAAACAAAAAAAGTTATTGTGGACGGAATTACAATGAAACACATTGCATAATTCAGGTGAGCGATCCAGGGCCGTCATGGCCCTCTTGTTAATAGTTGTGTACTACATACCCATCAAAATGGGTCACAGGTGGGAAAGGGTTTTATTACAATATATTTTTCATTTACAAAGCCTGTAGTAAAGACCCCAGGTGCAGATGCCCCAGTAACGAAAGGCACAGATAAATCTGGACCACCCATTAGTCAGACCAAGCTTGGTCCTGGCCTGTTACCTCTGTCCAGGTTACCAGCAATCAGTGGAAGCGAGGCTGCAGCCAATTGGATGAAATCAGCACAAGATGAGAAAGGACAGACTGATGCTCATGCAAATGCTCTACAAAAAGCAGCTGTAAGTGATTGTGTGATTTTCAAACTTTTGCCCCTGAATAAGATGACAATGTGATAGCACTTGTAAAAAGCACACATCATACTTCCCATGCAACTCGCTACCATCCCACATAAACTTACAGCCCATTGGTTAAACACAAATCAGGCTGGTCACAATGAGCTTTCATTGAAGGCTTTGTAGATCATCAGTAAGAGCTAAAGAATGAGCTCTTAAGTTGAACTTTGGTTGATAGCCCCTGTCATTACTGACCTACCTATCATGACTTGACATAACTGTTTCCAAAGTCTCATTCATTCTCTCAGATCAATGTGAAATACCTGTAACCGATTAATAGTACAGCCTTTTATTGAAGGCTGTGATTATTTTTTTCTTATTGTCTTACATGTTAAAAATGTCACTTCAGCAGTGCTCTAGGGGAAGCCAACCAAAGATCATTTTTTGGGACATTTGTAGACCTAAATCTTACTAGGAATCTGACAGTTTCAGGGAACTTCTGACAAACATTTTTATTAGCAAATCTTTAAACATATTTTTAATCTAAACAAAGGTTGGTTTTCCTGCAGCTCCTATAAATATATATTAAATCTTTCCTACATGTAGATGCTTTTAATGCCGCTACATTGTGGTAAAAGAAGAAATTGCTCATTATTGAGCAATATCTCTTTTTGCCACAGTATTTTCAACTCTTTTCAGTAATAACAGTTTCATATTTTTTCCCACAAGTTTTTGCTCCAGATTTTTTAGCTCACCAGAGCACTTTGTGCTCAAGGTGAGTTTTTGTGATCGCCTTTTGTCCATCGTTTGTCGTCAACATTTGCTTGTTAACACTTTAGAGGCAACATTTTGCATCCAATCTTCATGAAAGTTTATCATAACATATATCTCCATCAAATCTAAGCCAAGTTCGATTCTGCGTCATGTGGGATCACAAACTAGGTCACTAGATCAAATTAAATGAAAATCTTGTCAACACTGGAAGCCACATTTTAAACTTGATCATGTTGAAACTTTGTCAGAATGTATGTCTTAGTGATATCTAGGCCAAGTTCAAATATAGGTCATGTTTGGTCAACAACTAGGTCACTAGGCCAAATTGAAGGAAAATCTTGTTAACACTAGCGATCGCAATTTTTGCTTCAGCAGTTTGAAATTTTGTTTAAATATTTGTCTTAATAATATCTAGGCCAAGTTTGAATATGGGTCATGTCGGGTCATAAACTAGGTTACTAGGCCAAATTGAAGGAAAATCTCGTTAACACTCTAGAAGCCGCATTTCAAACTTGAGCATGTTGAAACTGTGTCAGAAAGTTTGTCTTGATAATATCTAGGCCAAGTTTGAATATAGGTCATGTCCAGTCAAAAACTAGGTCATTAGGTAAAATTTAAGGGAAATCTTGTTAACACTATTGAAGCCACATTTTTTGCTACAGCATGTTGAAACTTTGTCAGAAAGTTAGTCTTGATGATATCTAGGCCAAGTGTGTATGGGTCATGCCCGGTCAAAGTTAAGGAAAATCTGGTTAAAACTCTGGAAGCCACATTATTGGCTTGAGCATGTTGAAACTTTGTCAGAATATTTGTCTTGATGATATCTAGGCCAAGTTCGAATATGGGTCATGTCTGGTCAAAAACTTAAGTTTAAGGAAAATCTGGTTAACACTATGGAAGCCTTATTTTTGGCTTCAGCATGTTGAAACTGTGTCAGAAAGTTTGTTTTGATGATATCTAGGCCAAGTTCGAATATGGGTCATGTCCAGTCAAAAACTACGTCACTAGGCCTTATTTTAATCTTGAGCCGGTTGAAACTTTGTCAGAAAGTCTGTCTTGATGATATCTAGGCCAAGATCGAATATGGGTCATGTCCGGTGAAAAAATAGGTCACAAGGCCAAATTTAAGGAAAATCTGGTTAACACTCTGGAAGCCACATGTTTGGATTAAGGATGTTGAAACTTTGTCAGAATATTTGTCTTGATGATATCAAGGCTTACTTCGAATATGGGTTTGGTCAGGTCAAAAACTAGGTCACTAGGCCGAATTATAGAAACATTTAGATCACATTTTTGACTTGAGCAGCTTGAAATTTTGTCAGAAAGTTTATTTTGATGATATTGTCATTGGCATAATCATAATAAGTCTTAAATAGCTCATTCTCAGGTGAGCAATCCATGGGCCTCATGGCCCTCTTGTTGTATGTGGGAAAGAATTTATGAGGGTTCAATTCAGTGGAAAGTGATTATGTATATCACATGCAATGAAAAACAAAAAGTTATAGGTTAGGTATTCAACTCATATTTATGTGTAATCTTGGTTTGTAGGCAGCTATGGCTGGAATGAATGCAGAAGAGATTAAAAAGAGACAGGAATATCTTCGTCAGCAGAGGGACAAGCTTGTTGCAATGAAGAAAAAGGAACGGGAAAAACAGCTCCTCACTGCAGAACAGAGTAATCCAGGTCGTCCAATGTCAGCTCAAGCTGCTCGGCAGTCGATGAAACAAAACATTGACCAGGAGTCGGGAAAAAAAGAACTGTCGCCTGAAGAGCAGAAGAAGATTGAAATGAGAAAAGCAATTGCTGATAGACTAAAGGCAGAAGTCATTGGAAAATAATGTTAATTTGTCTTTAAGATTCAATATTTAATATGATGTCGTTTTTTTTATGAAATTTATAAAAAAAAAAAAAAAGAGCTTATTAGTCCTTAACTGAATACCTGAGGGACGTTCTTCATCTGACCATCCTTTTGTCCTTCCTCTCTGTAAACATTTTCTGGGCCTTATTCTTGACTGATATGCGTTTAACGCCGTTTTCAACATTTGTTCAGTCATATCATGTTGACCTGTTCACCTACCTATGTGTTTCCTGGTATTCTCACACCAGTCCTATACACAGGAGTCTTTCAAAGCAACTGGCTGCTTTTCCACATAGACTGTTAGCACATTGGTTGAAGAGGAATGAAGCTTGTCGCATTGACTTTAGTCATGCGCCATATTCCTGAACTGTAAGACTTACTTATGTACACCAAAATTGGTATTGATATATATCTTGTGTGAAGGGTTGCCTCTCCTACCGGTATTCTTTCCACCACTTGAATAAAATATTTTCTGAGCACTGTCATCTTCTTATAAAACCTAGAGATACTAAAGTTGATAAACAGATGTATTTAGGGCAGAGGAAGTGTTACCTAAGATTGGCCTGTTCGTCTGCACATTGCATCTTCTCTATGCATCAATCAAATGAATGGTACTCTTATGAAAACCAGCCCATTTGTGACAAGTGTAGACCAAAATCAACCTTCAAATTGGTACAGTTTCGTTTAACCCTACACTGTTCAACAATTAACCACAGAGGGTTTCAAGAAACTTCTGTAAAAACATTGTCTATTTGAGTTGGTTTTCCTGAAGCACTGCTTGAATATTCCAGAAGCTTCAAGAGATTGTTTTTTTTTTCGTTTAGAGGAAGTATTTAATCTGAGAAAGAAAGACAAATTATTTAACCCTTTCCCCCATACAACAATTCTGCAGCAGACGACTTTGAACATATTTTGTCAAAAAATAGAAAATCTCTATAAGTGAATGGATAACCTATGACTAAAAGTGGAAAACATTGTGGCAAAAGGAGAAATTGCTCATTTTGAGCAATTTCTTCTTTTGTCACTTTGTTTTCAAAAAGCGGTCTGCTGCAGAGGCGTCAAAAAGCGTCTATATAAGGGAAAGGATTAAAAACACTTTCCCATATGTAGATGTTTTTGACATGTTTACAGCAGAAGACTTTTGAAAACGTTGAGCAAAAAAGAAACTTTGCTCATAATGATTGTGTTCAATAAGATTATTTTTCTTCAAGGAAATTACCATATTTTTGCCTACATGTTTTCAAAGTTTTCATCTACAGACTTTCATACATGGGAAAGGGTTAATTACTTACCATGTGTAGCTTTCAGTCAATTGTTATGTTAGCTTATATTATTTAATCCTCCAATCAAATTGATTCATTATTTTGCTACCATTATGCAAGCTAACCATTTTGGGTAATGATAACTATTTCACAAATTGATCTGTTGATTGACTGCAAATAGCTCTCGTATAAAATGACATTTCAAGATCGGGTTGCTTAGATTACATTTGAGCAATAAGATACCGGTAATGTTTTCCTTATACATCTATTATTGTAATCAAATGTTTTTAACCCTTTCCCTCATACGACTATTCTGCAGCAGACGACTTTGAACATATTTTGTAAAAAAATAGAAAATCTCAATAATTGAATGGATAACCTATGACTAAAAGTTGAAAACATTGTGTCAAAAGGAGAAATTGCTCGTTTTGAGCAATTTCTTCTTTTGTCACTGTTTCCAAAAAGCTGTCTGCTGCAGAGGCATCAGAAAGCGTCTTTATCAGGGAAAGGGTTAATGCTGAAATAGTGTAATTACATCTTTGCATTGTAGCTTTAAACCCATCATTTGTTGAATCTTATTCCAACATCTAAAAAATCTGCAGCAGATCTCGGTTAAGATATGGTAAATCTTTATAAACGAAATTGTAATTATTGAAAATAGTTGAAAACGTTATGGAAAAAGAGGAAATTGCTCATTATAAGTATTTCTCCATTTTCCACAGTGTTTACAAAAGTCAACTGCTGCAGAGTCTTCAGAACGTGCTATATGGGGGAAAGGGTTTACATGTCTTTCTTATGCAAAAGTCTAATTTTTATCATCTATTATCACCCATTGGATGAATGATTACATACTTATTTTGGACTGATGTCAGATGAGTATTTTGTACCTGCTTGGCTTACACCCTTGTTGTTGCAAAATTGGATGTTTACTTATTATGACAGTGATTTAAGGTAACACATAAACTAACATATCAACAGTTGATGTTATGAGTAATGTATTTATTAAACAATTCCGTCCTTGTACATGTTTTTCAAAATGTACACACATTTTACAGTGTACATAACCTGTATTTTTAACACTACAACTTCTAAAACCAAATAAATTATAGTTTGACCTTTATTTTTGTCCTATATTTCAGTTAAGGTATTATTACAGAAGTTAGTATTAATAACAAGTTTTAAATTAAGAATCTAAATTAATGAAGGTATAATCTTTAGTTTGAGATAGCATAAAAAAATTAAAGTTTATGTCATAAATGTATACTGTTACGGTCATCTAATACCTGTTTCCAGTATGTAAATTTCAGATTCTGTTCAATGGAAAATATTTCAAGTAAGATATGGACAATTGAAAATTTGAAGTGAAGACCACATTTTGTTTTTAATGGGAAATAGAGATTGGTCATTATTAGCCATATCTCCTGAACTCACCTTGTTTTCTATAAAAACTATTCCATTACAGATGCACCTGAAGTTGTCTCGATCAGGGAAAACTCATTGAACTTTGTTTGTTCAAGAAATTGAAATGTAGGTAACTCCCATCATTATATGATAATGTAATCTGCATCATGTTTCCATACAAAGGGAATGAACAGCTAATGTTAAGCAAGAAATGTTACCTCTACATTGTTCTGTTTGTACAAGTCATAAAGTTACTTCCCTTGCAATAAGGGTATGCTGACTGATGATTTCTCAGAGTATTGTATATTTTCTGATGTTAAAACCAAAAACAATTTGTGTCACGGGCCTTAGCAGAGAGAAAATGGTGTTCACTTCTCCATCGACTCTCACTTGTCCCTTTCTCACATACAACAAATCTGCAGCAGACAACTTTGAAACAAAAATCTTGGCAAAACTGGAGACATCCGTTTATGTAAAAATAATTATTTAATAGAGTTAAAATATGGTGGCAAATGGAGAAATTGCTCATTTTGCTATAATGTTTTCAAAAATGGTCTGCTGCATAGATGTTAGCAAGCATCTGTATACAGGAAAGGGTTATTCTGCCATATTGGCAGGTGACATATGAATTCCTTCGAACACTGTGTTTATCTTGCTACACCACTTATATACCCTGTTAAACATTTTGTAAAAGGTTTTACTGTTGCTGCTTTGAACTTGTTGTGATTATATTCATTTTAAATTGTAACCCAACATACAGTGTTTGTTGAGGGTATACTGGAACCACAGAGTCAGTCAAAGAAAATTTACAATTAATCAATTACATCATTTTCTATTTTGAGAGTTGTTACTTTGTAAGAATTATATTATCAAGGAAATACATGTAATAGGAAGCACACTATTGACACAGTTGAACATTTTATGGGAAAAGGAGCAATTGCTCATCTTGAGCTATTTCTCTTTTCTTATTACTATTTAAAAAAGCTGTCTACATCAAAGGTGTTAAAAGTACTGTATCAGGTAAAACAATCAAACAATCTCATCCTATGAAAACTCAAATAGAGCCATGCCATACAATTACCAACCTTGTCTTCTTATGTACATTCTGATCAGAGTCATTTAAACCTGTTCCCACATACAGACGCTTTCTGGAGCCTCTGCAGCAGATTACTATTGAAAAGGTTGATGCAATAGGATAAATTGCCTATAATGAGCAATTTATCCTTTTGCCACAATGTTTTCAACTCGATTCAATGATTTAACCCTTTCCCTCATATAGACGGTTTCTGACGCCTCTGCAACAGACCGCTTTTTGAAAACATAGTGACAAAAGAAGAAATTGCTCAAGACGAGCAATTTCTCCTTTTGACACAATGTTTGCCACTTTTAGTCATAGATTATCCATTCAATCATAGAGATTTTCTATTTTTTGACAAAATATGTTCAAAGTCGTCTGCTGCAGAACTGTCGTATGAGGGAAAGGGTTAACTTTCATTTGAAGATATATTTGTTCATAATTTTGCAATCTTTTTTTTCAAGGTCGTCTGCTGCAAATTTGTTGTATGTGTGAAAAGGTTAAGATCTCAAGAAGTTCTTGAATCTGGGCCAGCTGTAGAATGAGAATATAACATTCAAGATGCACCTACGATCCGTCAAGTTTTTGGTCTGCCCTTGGTCATGTGTCAAATTCTGACGCCTCTGCAGCAGACAACTCTCGAAAACATGGTGACAAAACTCTTTTAATCCTTTTACATCCCTATTCTATAATTATTCTTTCATATATATATAGAGAATTTTCATATTTTTGCCTAGTTGTGTTGAAAGTCTTCTGCTGCAAATAACTTGTATGTAGGAAAGGGTTAACCCTTTCCCTCATATAGATGCTTTCTGATGCCTCTGTAGCAGACAGCTTTTTGAAAACATAGTGATTAAAGAAGAAATTGCTCAAAACAAGCAATTTCTCCTTTTGTCACAATGTTTTCCACTTTTAGTCATCAGAATGTGTCTGCAAGTGGGTAAGGGTGTTGCCCCATCCATAGACTAATATGTCTGTACAAAACAGTGTTATCCCTCTAGCACATTTGTTTGTTTGTTAAATTCCCTCATACTAAATTTATACAAAGGTTTGAAGTGGATTAGGACTATTTCAAACTAAGGTACCATGTTGACTCGTTTTGAGAAATTTCTTCTTTTGCCATGTTTTCAAAAAGCCGTCTGCTGCAGAGGCGTCAGAAAGATGTCTTTTAAAAATAAACACACCTTAAATGTTAATGTTAACACTTATTGTGATCACATTTTGTCCGGCGTCCGTCCGTCGTCCGTCGTCCATCGTCAACATTTGAGCTTGTTAACACTCTACGGGCTACATTTTGCATCCAATCTTCATGAAAGTTTATCAGAACGTTCATCTCCATAAAATCTTGGACAAGTTCGAAACTGGGCGATATGAGGTCAAAAACTAGGTCACTAGGTCGAATTGAAGGAAAATCTTGTTAACACTCTGGAGGCCACATTTTCAACTTGAGCATATTGAAACTTTATCAGAATGTTTGTCTTGATGATATGTAGGTCAAGTTCGAACATGGGTCACGTTGGGTCAAAAAGTAGGTCACTAGGTCAAATTGAAGGAAAATCTTGTTAACACTCCAGAGGCCGCAATTTTTGCTTCAGCAGTTTGAAATTTTGTTAAAATGTTTGTCTTAAAAATATCTAGGTCAAGTTCGAATATGGGTTATGCCGGGTCAAAAACTAGGTCACTAGGTCAAATTGAAAGAAAATCTTGTTAACACTTTTGATGCCGCATTTTTTGCTTCAGCAGCTTGACATTTGGTCAGAATGTTTGTCTTAAATATATCTAGGTCAAGTTCAAATATGGGTCATATTGGGTCAGAAACTAGGTCACCAGGCCAAATTGAGGGAAAATCTTGTTAACTCTGTAGAAGCCGCATGTTTTGCTTCAGCAATTTGAAATTTGGTCAGAATGTTTGTATAAATGATATCTAGGCCAAGTTCGGATATGGGTCATGCCGGGTTAAAAACTAGGTCACTAGACCAAATTGAAGGGTAATCATGTTAACACTCTGGATACTGCATTTTTAATTTCAGCATGCTAAAACTTTATCAGAATGTTTTCTTGATGATATGTAGGCCAAGTTTGAATATGGGTCATGCTGGATCAAAAACTAGGTCACTAGATCAAATTGAAGGAAAATCTTGTGAACACTTTGGATGCCGCATTGTTTGCTTCAGCAGCTTGAAATTTGGTCATCATGGCCCTCTTGTTGACAAAATATGTTTAAAATCGTCTGCTGCAGAATTGTATGAGGGAAAGGGTAAAGCCCCTCTAGAATGTTCTTGTTTACATTCCACATTTTTGTGTCACCGGCCTAAGCAGTCAATAGTTATGCGGGCTGTCAATCCAGGGGTTGTGAGTTTGAATCCCACCTCGGCCAATATTCTTTTTGACGTTTGACAAAAGTCATTTTGACATGTGTCATTCACCTTTTACCAATGGGCTAACAGTCTATGTGGAAAAGCGGCCAGTTGCTTAGAAAGTATTTGTGTGTGGAGTACTGGTGTGAGAAAGCCATGAAACACATGGGTAGGTGAACTGGCCGCCTTGATATGACTGAACATATGTTGAAAACTGCGTCAAACCCCAATCAATGAATCGATCAAAACCTTGGCAGGGAGACATATAGAGATCTCATATCTATTGTCTGTCCATTTGCCCGTCACATTTATTGGCAACTAAGTGTTCCTTCAAACACTCTTGTATGACAAAACTATAGCCCTTTGATATTTATCAACCAATTTGGGGAGCATCCATTGGTTTTAACGATGTTCTTGTTTTCCTTATTTAAAATCACTACCTCATAACTTGTGTTTGCTGCAAATTTATGTGTTTCAAACTAGCTGATTGAAATTGAAATTATTCTTTCTATCAATTTCTTTTCCAAAGTTGTCTGCTACTGATGCATCAAATGTTGTCTTTATGGAGGATAGGATTAATCATGAAACCTTTGCGGGTTATTTCTCTTAACCCTCTCCCACAAACAACAATCTGCAGCCTACGACTTTAAAAATGTCTACTCAAAAATATGAAAAATCTTTATTATTATAAGTATAATTACTAAAAAAGTTGAAAACTTAATGGTAAAAGGAGAAATTGCTCGTTTTGTACAATTTCTCCTTTTGTCACAATGTTTTCAAAATTCGTCGGCAGCAGATGCATCTACATGGGCTTATGCATGTCTTTGTGCTATTGTATAGAGACATTCTGATATCTTTTGTTGTGAACATTCTATTCGTCTTTGTATATTATTTTGTTCAACCAGATTAATTTTGTTTGTAGATTGTATGCTTTGTTATTGTATAAGTTAGGTTTATATTTAGCTATTTGTGTGCAATACCAGTCTCTATATTGATATTGATATTTTACCCTTTCCCACATCGACCAAATCTGCAAAAGACAACGTTGAAAATATCATATAAAGAAAATCTCTTAGAATGAAAGAATAAATTTTGAATAAAACAGAAATCATCTTGGGATAAGGAGAAATTGCTCATCCTGAGCAATTTCTCTTTTTATTCACAGTGACTTTCAAAATCACCTACGTTTAGATGCAACAAAATGTGTCTGCATGTGAGATAGGGTAAATGAAAAACGATAATTAAGCTCAATACTCTGGTCAATATTAATTTTGTGGAAGAATTGTTATTAGACTTTGTGGCTCATGATAATAGGTACAGTGCCTGCAATATTAATTTGAATAAAATCACACTGACTTCTTGTCAAGAATGACTTACATCTTTCATAGATACTTTGAGGCGGACTTTCCTGGATCACAGCTCTCTGTATCTGAGCTGTTCCCACTTTTGTCGCAATGTTTTCATTTTTATGCAATGATTAGAGATTTTCCATATATTTGTTGAGATGTCTAGATGTTTAAAAAGTCATCTTCTGCAGGTTTATTGTATGTGGGAAAGGGTTAACACATTTAATTAAGAATTGTAAGCATCCGGAGAATTGGAAGCATACTTTAAGAACATGTGTGAACAGCTTTTAGGAAATATGTATTTTTAGCAATTTCTCGGTTTCCCATTGTGTTAATGTTCCCCACTGTGTTTTCAGAAGTAGTCTGTTGAAAGGTCATAAACCCTTTCCAAAATACAACAATTCTGAGCAGACGACTTCGAAAACATCTAACCTCTATAAATGAAAGTTTTGTCATTAAACATAGTTGAAGACATTGTGATTAAAGGAGAAATTTCTCATTATGACCAATTTCTTCTTTTGCCAAAATGTTTTCTAAAGTTGTCTGCTGCAGATATCTCAGAAAGCTTCTGTATGTGGGTAAGGGTTAAACGTAATGGGACAATGCTCACAAATACTAAAGTGTCTGAATGTTTGTTTATGTTATTTGTGTTTTATAATGGACCAATTCTTTGTGTTGATTCTAAGTTAAAAGTCTTTCTTGCAATATAATATACATGTTTCACATATCTGTAAGACTGTTTTGAAAATTAAAATTTGCCTTAATGGAATTCTTGTAAATTTTTTCTTAAGTAATTTAAAATTAAGATCAATTGAATCTGTTCCCCAACACAGAAGCCTTTTGATACCCTTTTAGCAGACGAAAACATTTAGTCAAATATGATGGAAACTATAAATCAAAGAACAATACAAGTAAGTTGAAACGTTGTTACAAAAGGATATTTTTTTCATTATGAGCAATTAAACCTTTTTGCACAATGTTTTCAAAAGTCGTCTTATGCTAAGGCGTCAGAAAGCGTTTGTTAAATCAGGGACAAAGATAAGATCTTATCTACGTCCCTGGTTAAACTGACCTATTTACGTACCGGTTTTGTCGCAGAAGCTTTCTGACACCGCTGCAGCAGTGGACTTATGAAAACATTGTGGCAAACATGAGAAATTGATCATAATCGGCCCGAATCAATATTTATTCTTTCATATAAAGAGTATTTCAATATTTTACCTAGATGTGTTCAAAGTCGTCTGCTGCAGAATTGCTGTATAATGTAAAGGGTTAATGACTGATGAAAACAGCTTCACCTTTCCACCTTCGACCCTTTGGTGACTGTGTTGATTACCTTTAACGCGGGGACGCCTGATCTCATTTAATAAGTTACCCTTTCCCACATACAAGAAATCTGCAGGAGACGACTTTGAAAATATTTTGTCAAAAACATGAAATTCTGTATAATTGAATGGATAACCAATGACTAAAAGTGGAAAACATTGTGGCAAAAGGAGAAATTTATCATCATGAGCAATCTTCTATTGCCACTATGTTTTCAATAGTCGTCTGCGTCAGAAAGCGTCTGTATGAGGGAAAGGGTTAATAGATCTACGTTAGATGATGTACAGGTCGTTTAGGCTACTACATAAAGTAGATATTCCGGTTTAAGGATAGCGACATATACCTAGGATTATATAAATTTAGTAGCCATCCCCTCTTTGTAGGAGAATGACATTACCTTGCAAACCGTTGTTCAATCAAAGCGCTGAAAGCTCTAATGGTATAGGGGCATATGTAAGTTGAAAATATATGGCATAGATACTATCGACAAACATTGTTGAAACAATAAAAAAATACCTTTAAAACAAACCAAACCAAAAATGAGTGAAGCAACCCATACTGCCTGCCAATAACATATACCTTATTTATCAAAGTTTGACCCTTTTCTTGTATAAACAAAATAAATCTGGAAGGACAAAAGATTGACAAAATACCGAACAGCGACCCTTAATTAAAATATTTCCAGTTCAGAAATCACTAAAGATCCACAGTGTATATTGTAATCATGCTGATAAATAAAAGACAATCGAAAGCATGCTAGAGTTATGTTTCTTTTTGAACTTAACATCTGTAGCTCTGCGTTCCCAATACACCAACTCTTAAATTGATACATTGGACATCTATTGAGACAATAACCGAAGAAATGAAAACATGAGTTTACACCTAAAAAACCAGATCAGATTTGTGTTCAAAATATTGTATCGATCTCCTAATCCCAATGTATACGTGTGACGACTATGAAATGGATCCGCAAAACAGAAACAAAGTTTTGACCAATTAATGCAAACCGTAACGGACAGACGGACGGATGGATGAACACAAAGACGGACGGAAAGTCAGTCGCTCCGGACAAAGTACACAGCTTGGGGAAGCATTCATTAACGAACAAGGGTTTTGATTGATTGGGGTTTAACACCGTTTTAACAATTTCTCAGTTATATCACGGCGGCCAGTTCACCTACTCATGGTGCACTGCAAATCTGTAGGTCATACGTTACCTACAAACCAAGTTTGAAATGGATACAATGGAAATTAATTGAGACAATCGCTGAACTAAATAAGGAAATATGGAGATAACTAAAATAAACAGACCAGAGTTATGTACCTAGTACTTTGCCGTTCTCCTGGTCACACGGTATAAGTGTGACCACTTTGAAATAAATCTGCCATACAGTAACAACGTGTTGACCAATACATGCAATCCATGACGGACGGACGAATGCACATTCAGGCAGACAGTCGGCCGGACGCCGGATTATATCTCCAAGCTTTACAGACAGAGACAACTCATTGATTACAGAAGACTGGTTCGATGCGTCTCCGAAATGGGACTGTACAAAGTTAATTTACAAACAAAAACATTTAGACTACATTTCTAGTTTATATGTCAACAGATAAATCTAGGACTAGATTACACGTTGACGGACGTTGAGTCTTCAATTAACGCAACTGCATATACATGATAAATTGTGTCCCAAAATCACTAGAAGCGCCTCAATTATAAAATAAATAATGACCTTGCAGTTATAACTGTGTGTATGTTGACATTTTCGGCCAAATTTCTTTCCGACGTTTGACAAAAGTCAATGCGACATGCGTCATTCGTCTTTCACCAATGGGCTAAGCCTATGTGGACGAGCAGCCAGTTGCTTGGGAAGATTGTTGTGTGGAGTACTGGTGTGAGAAAACCAGGAAATACATTTGTAGGTGAACTGGCCGCCGTGGTATTACTGAGGAAATGTTGAAAAACGGTGTTAACCCCTATCAATCAATGTTGAAATTAAAATATCTCTAATTTGTAGATTTAATTTCTATTTCCTATTTTGAATAGTGATGTAAAAACATTGTGGAAAAAGACAAACTTGCTGATTATCATTCATCTGTTAAGGTGAGTCAAATATGTCTAAAAGGGGCAAAGGTTAAAATAATAACTGTAGACAAATGTGTTCGTTATCTAGGTTATAGAGAAAAAAAAAGATTAATGTTCCAAAGCATTGTTTGGAAAGGAGGAATTGCTCATTGTCAGCAATTGCTCCGTTTGCAAATACACTTTCAACATTCGTATGTAACTAAGTAGCTATAATGGAAACGGTTCAACTCTTTCCCGCTTACAATCGCTTGTTGACGCATGTGCAGCAGACGGCTGCAGAATTGTTTATTGTGATCCATTTCCTCTATTTCCACAAAGGTTTCAACTATATATTTTTCCCCTTGATTAAGGCAAAATTGCTCGTTATCATTCATCTCTAACATGTTATTCAAAATTTGTCGAGTAAAAGAATGTCCACAGTAAAACGTTCATATATGAAAAGAATTAATTTAAAACGTGTATGAAAGCATTGTGTGAAAAGGAGGAATTGCTCATTGTCAGCAATAGCTCCATTTTCAACGATATTTTCAATATTCGAACTGTTATAGTATCACAGAAAGGGTTCAGCTTCCATGGGGAGGATGTAACCATTTTCCGCTTACAGACGCCTACAGACGAATGTGCAGCAGACGACAATAGAAAACATTGTGACAAAAGGAGAAATTGCTTATCGTAGGCAATTTCTACTTTTGCCACGATGGTTTCAACTCCTTTCAATAATTGTATTTACAGTGATTTGCACTTTCTCTATCTATATAAGTCGACTGTTGTAAACTAATGGGGTCACAGCACGGTCGACGTTACCTAACACCACTGACATTGAGGTCAATCATATTTCAGAGTGTGTTTCACGCGTTGGAACTATTTTGTCTCATTAATTAATGCAAGCGGAGGATTTTTCGTGATTCGGTCGAACCAATGAAATCGTTGAAAAGGCAGATTATAACCAATCAAAAAAATTTGGCGTATGTATACACATGTGGACTGTGGTTGCAGCCTTAATCCGACTGTTTGAAAGCAGCCTTAGTATGGTATAGTGGCGAAACGCCCCTATCCCAAAAACCATTATGTATCATTGTTTAGGCATGCTTCTGCTGTAGAGAGGTTAGAAAGCGTCTGTACGTGGGAAAGGTTTTTTTCAGCTCACCTAAGCACGAAAGCAAGGTGAGCTTTTGTGATCACTCACCGTCCGGCGTCCGGCGTCGTCGTCGTCGTCTGCGTCGTCGTCGTCGTCTGCGTCGTCGTCGTCGGTGTCTGTTAACAATTTCCTACAAATGACTTCTCCTACTAAACCAATTGACAGATTTCAAAATAACTTCACAGGAATGGACCTTAGGTGGTCCTCTTTCAAAGTTGTTCAAAGAATTTAATTCCACGTAGAACTTTGGTTGCTGCGGCATCAGAAAAGGGCTGGCATCAGAAAAGGGGAAAATTGCCAAATCTTAAAAAATCTGAAAAAAAATAAAAAATCTGAAAAAAATTGAAAATTACTTTGTATAAATGTTCCTTGGGGTACCCTCTACCAAGATTGTTCAAATATTTCCGATCCGTTGAAAAACATGGCCGCCAGGGGGCGGAGCTTATTTTCCTTATATGTGCATTGTTAAAACTTTAAAAATCTTCTTGTCCAAAAGTACTGGCCCAATTTGAAAATTATTTAGCACAAATGTTCCTTGGGCTACCCTTTACCAAGATTGTTCAAATATTTCCGATCCGTTGAAAAACATGGCCGCCAGGGGGCGGAGCTTGTTTTCCTTATATGTGCATTGTTAAAACTTTAAAAATCTTCTTGTCCAAAACTACTGGCCCGATTTAAAAATTATTTTGCACAAATGTTCCTTGGGGCACCCTTTACCAAGATTGTTCAAATATTTCCAATCCGTTGAAAAACATGGCCGCCAGGGGGCGGAGCCTGTTTTCCTTATATGTGATTGTTAACATTTAAAAATCTTCTTGTCCAAAAGTTCTGGCCCGATTTGAAAATTATTTTGCACAAATGTTCCTTGGGGCACCCTTTACAAAGACTGTTCAAATATTTCCAATCCGTTGAAAAACATGGCCGCCAGGGGGCGGAGCTTGTCCTTATATGTGCATTGTAAAATCTTTAAAAATCTTCTTGTCCAAAAGTATTGGCCCGATTTAAAGATAATTTTGCACAAATGTTCCTTGGGGGACCTTCTACCAAGATTGTTCAAATTAATCCGATCCATTGAAAAACTTGGCCGCCAGGGGCGGGGCTTGCTTTCCTAATATATGCATTGTAATATCTTTAAAAATCTTCTTGTCCAAAAGCACCTGCCTGATTTAAAAATTATTTGGCACAAATACTCCTTGTGTGACTTTCTACCAAGGATGTTCAAATAAACCCGATCCGTTGAAAAACATGGCCACCAGGGAGGGTTGCTTGTTTTCCTTATATGTATAGAGTATAACACTTTGAAAACTATTGAAGTTCTTAATCAGGTGAGCGATATAGGGCCATCATGGCCCTCTTGTTTTAGAATACCATGACGAGATGCAACAAGATCCGAAAGTGGTGCTAATTGTGTCGCATTGTGTACGTCCGCCTGTTTTGTTTTCTTTTCAACACGATAGACCATACTTTTCATCCGATTATTTTCATATTTGCATTGCAAGTTTATATGATTAAAAATCCACATAATGGTAGTCTATGGAAATGAGTAAATTCCAGCAATTAAACAATAAATAGATTCTCCATTAAAAGATAAACAGTGCTTGTAAACTCATTTGAACCCGTCCATTAGTCATTTTTTTTTTTAGATGAGTGTAGTAGATTCAGATAAGCCCATGCATCTGCACAGTCTGACCAATGTCTACACCGTTTACATATTACTTACATAAATGTATAAGAAGATTCTGTCATCTTGTGTAGATTGGGCAAAGACTGATCAGAAAAAGAAAAGAAAACGTTAAGTGTAGAAAGCCTACCAAAAACCCGCAAAGAAAGCCTTCAACCAATTCTTTAATTAAAATAAATGTTCGGCAAAATTGAATAGTAGCTCATTACCGACCACAGAAGCCACTATTGTTCAGTTTATCTTTCATAAACCTTCCCCAAGTCTATGTGTTTTTATTATTAAAAAAAAGAAGAGATATCACATCCATTTGCTAATTGGAAATACAAATGTATTTGTTCTACTTCAAAGAGAAATAACTTCAATTTTTTTTTTTGTAAGAATTATGACCCTTTTCCGATTATAAAGTACTTTGCTTATACATAATCTGATAAAGAACTTGGTTATGTTTTCTGTACCACCCAAAACAGTTTTGTTTTATTGGCAAGCACGAAAAGGTCGAGCGCGCTGTCCTCCGACAGCTCTTGTTTAATCATTGACGCCGCGTGGAAGCGCGGCGTCAGTATGGGATAGGTTTTAATTTTGTACCATGGGGTGACGTAATCGAAAAGGGAGCAACCAACAACTATTATTGTAAAGAAAAACTCTGTAATATGTTTGAAAAAACAGCCTTTATGATTGAATAAATTGTATTAACTGATTTAAGAAACACCAAGATGCAAAATATTTACCTCTTTTATCGTTGTTACAAAACTTTAGACACATTTAAATTGTCTTTAATAACTGTTCCCCATCTAACTAGGCTAAGCTTTTTTATGAGTTGGTTTACAGAGTCCACTAGGCTACTTTTAAATGTTTGGTTTACTGCTCTGACGAGCTCAGAAAAAAGATTCGGGTGATGTTTTTTCCTATTTATTTCTGTTGTATTACTAAACTTAAAACGTTCCTCCCCATACAGTTGTTCATTCAGACCATTGTATTCTTGCTATATGTTGACTATACATGAGAACTTTTTCTTTTAATTTCATACCTCCGCTCAACTGGAAGGCGAATAGACTTCCCTCTCTCCTTCCAAAGCTTGAGTCACACTTAACTTATAACTAGAGGCATTAACACTTTAGTTAATATCTGTCAGTATCTATGTTTTTTTTGTTTATCTAATTCATCTAGTTAGAGCAGATTTAAAATTATGAAACTTCAGCTTGTATTGTTGCAGTCAATGTTAAGCAAACGGTAAACCAAATGGTTTGAAGACTTAACTTGTCATTTCACGACTAAACTTTACATGCTGAATATCACATAGATCGTAGCATATAAAGTGTATAATCCCTACGTCAAAATGGACTCTTTTTACTCTTGATAACATTGTATTATAGACTATGGTAACCAGGTGAGCAATAAAGGAACATCGTGGCCTTGTTGTTTAAGATAAAGGTACACTTCTTGTTCAAATTTACATCCTTTCCGTTTGCACAGGTTATTTAAATGTATTGAACTGCATCTGCTTCCCTTTAAGTCAGGCTTTAAAATCATGCGCGGCGTCTTTGATACTTAGCATCAAAATTCGTCTCGTTACAGCTTGAATACATAGTAACATAGTACACACTGTAAGAAATGAATATTTATGTCACCCGTCTGGAAGTAAATTGTTGGCGCAATGGATTCCACACGTTTCATCTGATATTTTGTTTGTTGAAATTTCACACTTTGCATTTATCTTTAACAGCTTGAAATCGGTTGAGATAGAACACACTATTCTCAAACACAGACGGTTCAAAGCCTCAATGAACACAAATTGATTTACGTTCCTACAACGCTGTGATAAATTGCATTTCAAAAATCCTGTAATTTAAAACTGATGACGTAAAGTTCATAATTTCTTCAAATAGTTACCATAGTAACACGTTTTACGAGAATATTATTAAAGTTCCAAACTAAGCCCTTTCCACATACAAACAATCTGTAGCAGACGACTTTGAAAACATCTACGAAAAAGATATGGAAACTCTACCAATGACAGTAACACTTATTGAATAAATTGAAAACATTCAGTATCAGCCATTTCTCCCTTTGCCAAAATATTTTCAGAACTTTTCTGCTGCATATGTGTAAAAATACTGCATGAGTAAGGGTTGAAAACGCGTCGGTCTCGAACGGTCATTTCGTCTTGTACGCTAATCCTGAAACGTGTAATGTGCATTAGTAAGTGTTTAAAACGCATCGATCTCGAACTGTGATTTCGTCTAATATAGAATGTAGAAAGCGCTATTCATGAAACCTGTAACGTGCATGACTGAGTAAGGGTTGAAAACGCGTCGGTCTCGAAAGTTAATTTCGTCTAATATAGAATGTTGATACAGATATTTTCGAAACCTGTAACATGCATGAGAAGGGTTCTAAACGCGACGGTCTTGAACGGTTATTTCGTTTAATAGAGAATGTTGAAAGCTCTATTCCTGAAACCTGTAACGTGCATGACTGAGTAAGGGTTGAAAACGCGTCGGTCTCGAAAGTTCATTTCGTCTAATATAGAATGTTGATACAGATATTTTCGAAACCTGTAACGTGCATGAGAAGGGTTCTAAACGCGACGGTCTTGAACGGTTATTTCGTCTAATAGAGAATGTTGAAAGCTCTATTCCTGAAACCTGTAACTTGCATGAAAAGGGTTCTAAACGCGTCGGTCTTGAACGGTTATTTCGTCTAATAGAGAATGTTGAAAGCTCTATTCCTGAAACCTGTAACTTGCATGAGAAGGGTTCTAAACGCGTCGGTCTTGAACGGTCATTTCGTCTAATATAGAATGTTGAGAGCTCTATTCCTGAAACCTGTAACTTGCATGAGAAGGGTTCTAAACGCGTCGGTCTTGAACGGTCATTTCGTCTAATATAGAATGTTGAGAGCTCTATTCCTGAAACCTGTAACTTGCATGAGAAGGGTTCTAAACGCGTCGGTCTTGAACGGTCATTTCGTCTAATATAGAATGTTGAAAGTTCTGTTCCTGAATAATGTAACCTTAATAATGAACCTCTACGTGGTGAAACGGGCTAGCGGACATTTGCGACTACTGTCGATGCAGATCAGCCTGTGCAAACACACGGGCTGTCCAGAAGCTTCACCTTTCGCCACCGTGCAGATGGCTCATCAACACAATTATTAAAATTAGTAAATACACTGATCTGGCCGGGAGTGGTGATGCCATCTGCTCTAGATTAACACTTTCCAACATAATACACACCTGCAGCACAAGACTTGGAAAGGATATAATTAAATATATCAAAAATATCTATAAATATAAGTAAAGTTATTGAAAAGAGTTTAAAACATTGTGGAAAAGGAAGAAAGTTCTCATTATGAGCAATGTCATCTTATCAGTGTGTGGATACCACGTGACTTTGACGTCACAAATGCTACGGCGGACAGCAATAGTTTACTTCGGTTTAGAAGTAAAAACAAAGGTAACTTTTGTTTTCTTCATCATTTTTAATGAAACATGGCGCCGTCTACGCCTCTTACAGAACCCTATCTTCGGTTTTTCAACGGAGTTTGATTTGTGGTTTAGTTTCTGAAGACTTCAAACACTCAGACGAACCTTTTCTCAAAGTTTATTAAGATCGCCGACAGCTGGAGCATTATCAAAACTGGATTTTGAGAACAGGTTCGTCGAAGTGTTTGGGAAAAAATAGACCGCCAATCAAACTCCTGTAAAAATCAAAGCGCTGATAGCACTAATGAGCGAAGTACCTTCATTGATGTTGACGCTGTAACTGTGAAAACCAGCATGACAATAAGTATAAGACCTGTCTTAGGTTCAACACATAAGAAACAAATGAATATTGTGTTACAAAAAAAATAATCCTTTAACACTTTCCCTCATACGGCAATACTGTAGCAGACGACGTTGAACATATTTTTTTTACAAAAGATGAAAAATCTCTATATTTGAATGGAAAACATAAGACTAAAAGTTGAAAACAGAGTATCAAAAGGAGAAATTGCACGTGTTGTGCAATTTCTCCTTTTGTCACTATGTTTTCAAAAAGCCGTCTGCTGTAGAAGCGTCAGAAAGCGTCTATATGAGGGAAAGGGTTAAACTTTCTATGACTAATTTGTGTGTGCAATGCAGATCCTGATCGGAATACGCAGATGCGCTAATTGACCTTAAAGAATAATTTGAGTATCTGTCCATTCGCAGTAAATAATGCAATAACACTACCTTGGTATTATCATGGATAAGTGTATTGTTGTTGAAACAATTTGACTGTATACATGAATGTAACACATTTTACATCTTATTTGCATCAACATATATGGACTTACCCTTATTGTTGAAAGTGCTACTTTTGATACAAAAAAAGGTTATGCAAAATATTATATTATCCTTGTGTATGTTTATCCGAAAGACATTAATTAACCTTAATTCAAAACACAGAGGAAAAGAATAAAGGAAGAGACCATTTATTCATGCCCTGTATGACCGCTCTCGGAACTTATTGAGCGAGAATCAGTTATATAATCGAGCTAGTAACAGGAGACCTCATAACCGTTTACGATATCTGATAGTTTTACAACTTTCTCTAAACCGAACTTAGAGGCCGGCGAATTGGAACATATCCAAACAAAAATATGGGATTAATAAGTTTAACTGAATAAAGCGGGAAGCGTTGCGCAATGATTTTCAAAAGTGTTCTGCTTAATTTCCCCTGAACATGAACGCAGATAAGTGGCGGAATATGGTATAAAAATAGCTGTAGAAAAGTGTGTGATATCTAGAATATTTAATTAATGTTCATGCTACAGGTTTGAGACATTGTGTAAAAGGGAGGAATAAGTCATTTTGAGTAGTTGTTACATTTTCTAGAAAAGTTTTCAAAATTCACCCGCTTCATTTGTGTCGTATTCTATCATGTAAAGGGTGAACACTGACAGTTCATTAATGAAAACGTTCGAAGCCTGCCATTTCAAAGTGTTCCTCTGAGTTTATCAGTTTTCTGTGTATATACATTATGATATTATAATGTTGTTTAAAGTGACTGTGTGACTAGTCTACAGTGTGATAATATTGAATGAAATCAAAAGTATTTGACATTGTACATATTGATAACAATCTAGTCCACAGTGGAATTACTTTTTGAACTCATTCATGAGGAAGGCGGACTCGGGCAAAAAGGTGTGTCGAAAGTAGTGCGATGTGAATGAAAGCCAATCAAATTAAGTAATCTCAAATCCTTCCGCGGTTGAGTGTGGTTGCAGCTTTAAGTTGGATTTTCGAAAGCAGGCATGCTATGAGCTTTCGGATCGCTTCGCGACCCTTCGCTCAAAAACCGGAGATAGGAAATTGTAAGCGACGCAATGACTGCGCAATGTTTCATTAACAGTGTGATCAATTCAATTCAGATTTTATTGCATAATCGGGCCACCGGCCCATACACAAGTTGTATACATTTATACATTTTACAAATTGTGATTTTGTGTAAGGGATATCATAAAATCAAATTAATAATGATACAAATAAACAATAATGTGCCCTATCTACAAGAACAACATTGCTATACAAATTCGTTTAACATTAATATTGCAATAATCAAACATGTCTCAATTGTTAAATCAGTATAGTATCTATAACTATAGTATATAGTTAAACATATATTATATCACTAACATACGGTAATCATGCGATACAAATACAATCTCATAATAAAAGAACGAGCTTAATCCACTTTAGAAATTCATAAATCCTGTCCATTGAGATATTCTGATCTCCTTTTAAAGGCACAGAAAAGAAACATTGCCAAATTACGCATAACCAGCTCATTTTTTGCAGACATTATATTATAGAAAGAAGTTTCATTTGGCTTTTTAACATATCTCTCAGCTATATACTTTGTCCGAATATCGGCATATAATGGACAGCACAATAGGAAATGTAGCTCGTCCTCGATACTGGATTCACAATAGACACAGAAACGATTTTCCCTTGATATGCCATAATGTCTGCCTTTCTCGATCATAAGACAGTGACATGAATTTCTAAATTTTGCCAGGCAAGTTCTGAATTTACTCACATCAATTACAGATAGATACGATTCTTGAGAAAATAATTGTTTATACCCGCAGTAATAATTGAGTTTCCTATTTTGTATGCAGTCAGCTCTCCATTGTTGCATATATTGGTCTTTAAGACGCTGTGTATAGTTATAGATAAAAAGGTTTTCATTTTCTACGCATTGAGCTTCCCAAATATGACCATACCCGTTACTATATAAGTTAAGACGAACAGAAGTTACCCAATTTGTATATCCTATATTGTCGTAATCATTAACATATTGTAGCATAATTTTACGTACCTATTATGTGGCAATTTAGTTATTCGAATCCAGTATTTAATTACTTTTTTAGATGACATAATGTGAACTGGGTATCTACCCGTATCACCTAAAACTGAAAGATTGCAAGCTTCCATACCTATTTTTAATAAGCGTTTACATGCACAAATCTGCACTTGTTCAATAGAGTTCATAGGTGTAAGGCCCCATATCTCCGAGCCATAGAGCATAATTGGAAGTATTTTGGTATCAAATACTTTGAGGAAAGTCTTAACTGTTATGTTTGACAATTTATTAACTGCGTAAAATAAATACATTACAACTTTCTTTGCCTTGAGAGAAGCGGATTCTGCCATTTTAAACAATGACATTCTATTTGTGAAGTTCATACCCACATATGAGAAATTTTGAACAACTTCTAATGATTTCCCATTATATGACCAGTGTTCCTTTTTAGATAATTGTCCCCCGTTTTTAAATACTACGATTTTTGTTCTATTTATGTTGACCTTTACCTTATAATTATTACAATAGTCCTGCAGATGGTTCAAATCTCTTTGCAGACAAATGACAGTGTCAGAAATAAGCCCTATGTCGTCTGCAAACATAAGCATAAACATTTCCGTTATATCCGGGAAAAGCTGTATGCCTCTGACATCACTGTTTTTCATTACATCATGAAGTTCGTTAATAAATAACGAAAATAAAATAGGGCTTAAAGGACATCCCTGTTTAAGACCGACTGGGCACGAGAAAACGTCACTTACGTCCTTCTCTTTTTTAACACAGGCCTTCACACTATTATAAATAGACTTTATAGCTCTGAATAAATTACCTTTTATACCATTTTTAAGTAAAACATTGTACAATAATGGTCGGTTAACAGAGTCAAAGGCCTTTTCGAAATCTATAAAAGCAACATAAATTGTTTTTCGTTTCCTACTAAGATACTTTGTGATTATTGCGTATAAAGCAAAAGCATTGTCTACCGTATTTTAGTCAGTTCGGAAACCGGCCTGTGACTCAGTTAACCTTGAATGTGATTCGACATAAAATGTTAACCTTTTTGTTATTATCGTTGTGTATACCTTACTAAGTATATCCATTAGCGCAATTCCCCTGTAATTACCTGGATCTTGGACATTACCCTTTTTGTAAATGGGTATAAGCAAACATTTTGACCAACTTGAAGGAAATTCTCCAGTAAAATATATCCTGTTAAACAATATACGTATATATGGCAACAACACGGGAATCCCGAATTTGACATGATGGGGCGTTATACAACCAGATGATGCTTTATTAACATTCAGCTTGTTGATGCTAGATAATATCTCATCATCATCAATAGAAGAATCGAATAGAACACTCTCTAGCTTGTCCAAATTATCCTGATTTAAAGCATGTATTTCGCTCGCATTGTTTGTGTCGTGACAACTGTCGCTATTAAACAATGAACGAAAATGATTGTACCAGTCTTCTAGTGATATATTATTTGTAACTTTTGGTTTGTTAGTTAAATTACGTATTTCTCTCCAAAAGAATTTGCTATTTTTAATAGACTTTTCTATTTTATTTATTTGTTGTTTATTATGTATATGCCTTTTCCATTTACATATATATTTATACGATGCCTTATGGTCTATGTATGTTTTCAAATCGTCTACATTTCGGCTGGACCGAAAGCGTTTAAGGCTAACTCTTGCTTTTTTCTTATACAACATACATTCTGTGTCAAACCAGCCTGTTTTCTTACAACAGGGATTTGACTTAACACTCTTTTTATAGCTATCTGAGATTGTTAGCAAAATATTTTCAAACTCTTTAATAACGATGTCTATGTCTGTATCATAGTTTTTCACGATGTTTTCAAATGTTTGTACGCAATTGTCGTCAAATTCGTTAGCAAGCGACTGTAAATAAGCATCTTGATTGTCAGTATTTATATCATAACGTGTAACAGCCAGGTGTTTATTTCCTAGAGTGTTACGTGGTTCTGATACAAAAGGACATTTTAGCATTAACAAAACAGGCATATGAGAACTTTCTGGATAACTTATTATTTGAAAGTTAGATATTATATTAATTATCGGTTTGGAAACAATAAAATAGTCAATCACACTGCATCCATTGGTTCTAAAAAACGTGTAATCCCCTTTGCCAGTGTCTTTACCAAACCGTCCATTAACGATACATAACTCATACGATTGGCAAACCGTTATTAATTGTTTGCCGTACTTATTCAGTTTAGTATCAGAATTCGATCGTATAGTACCTAAGTCTGAGTTAATAATATCCTCAAACTCGCTGAGTTCTGGAACACTTCCGATATTCGTTACAATTGCATCTTCATAAGTTCCGGTGCGTGCGTTTAAGTCGCCATTCAATACAATATGGAAATCTGTTAAGTTATGGTTATTAATTATATTTTCTATTGTATTTAAGCCACAGTATGTGCTATTATGATAGAATGGTGAACCATCAGGTGGTATATATACTGAAATGTATACACAGTCACGTTCAACATCAAGTAGTGTTTTATCTAATATGAGAATAATACCAAATTCAAAATATTCACAGATTCTTTTCACTAATTTACCTAGTCTTTCATTACCTAAGACTAGTACACCGCCCATAGGTCGGCCCCCGACCAATGACTTCTTTGCTTTACATACATATGATATGTGATTAGGGAAATAGAAACTATAGTCAATATCATCTATCATCCAAGTCTCTTGAAGGCCAATTATGTCATACTCAATAAGGAAATTTATATTATCAGGCGACAATTTAGATCTAATACCCTCTACGTTCCATGTTATAAGTGATACACCAAGCGTTTGTGTAGAGCGTCGGTCGTTTTCCTATGTTTCAAGCATAGTATTTTCATGGGATACATGTATCTTTGTTTACGTATGAGATTTTTCTTTAGAATTACTGGTTCTTAGGAACTCACGATTTCGATCATCTAATGTACGTATTCCACGTTGATATGTTCCTTGATTTGTACGTCGTCCATTAGGATCTGTAATCAACTTTCCATTTTTGAAATAGGCTATTTGTCCCTGATCGTTTGCTTTCTTTATTATCTGGCGCTGTATATAGCTTAGGTCATTTGAGATTCGAATATTCTTGTGTCTCAATGGATCACGGTATTTGAAGAGACATGGCGCAGTCTACGCTGCTTACAGAGCCCTATCTCCGGTTTTTTAACGGAGTTTGTTTAGTGGTTTAGTTTATTCAAACCTTTCGATAAACCTTTTCTCAAAATGTATTGATATCGCCGACAGCCGGAGCTTTATCAAAACTGGATTTTGAGAACAGGTTCGTCGAAGTGTTTGAAAAAACTAGACCACCAATCAAACTCCTGTAAAAAACCGGAGATAGGACATTGTAAGCGGTGTAGACGGGGCCATGTTTCATTAAAAAGGGTGAAGAAATAAACAAAAGTTATCATTGTTTTTACATTCTTATCAAGAGCAATTATGGCTGTCTGACCATGCAAATATGACAACAAAAGTCACGTGGTATACGCACACTGATTAAAAAGGGTGAACAAAATAAAAAAGTGCAGTCTGATGATGCAAATATGACGTCAAAAGTCACGTTGTATTTATATAAACACACTGTATATATCAGGAGGTCCATTCTCAATCATGACAACCGATCTTCGGGGGCTCGCAGCCTCGCAACCAGCGAAAACTCAGACCAGGCTGACCACGCAGTCTGACCAGACCCTCCCATGTTCGTTATCAAAAAAAAGAAGCATTGTTCTTTGAACATCTACAAAATACTACAATAATGAATTGTTTACGTTATTTAGAAAAAAAAAAAGGCCGAAGGTCTATTATCGTGTGACGTGGTCAAAGTAATATCGTCATAGTACGAACTTTGTCCGGAATTCTACGAGTCACACGAGAAGGGGTACCTAGCCTTAACGAACGTTGTAGTGCCGGCCAGTCACACGAGAAGGGGTACCTAGCCTTAACGAACGTTGTAGTGCAGGCCAGTCACACGAGAAGGGGTACCTAGCCTTAACGAACGTTGTAGTGCCGGCCAGTCACACGAGAAGGGGTACCTAGCCTTAACGAACGTTGTAGTGCCGGCCAGTGACACGAGAAGTGTTACCTAGCCTTAACGAACGAACGGCGAGTATGAGCGATCTATACTCATTTGTTAACCCTTTCCCTGAAACAGACGACTTGTGACGCATCTGCAACAGACACAATTTGAAAACACTGTTTAGCAAATTATTGGAATATGAGCAAATTTAACCATCTATGTAATGAACATATATTTATTTTCTTCTGTTTTTCTCTCTCAAAACTTATGTATTTTGACTGAGACGTATTTCAAGCAAATGACTCTTTAAAATATCACATCTAGTAAATGGGAACAACAACCCATATTAATCAAACAATCAGAACTGCAATAGTTGTCCCATCTATATATTATTGCTTATTTAAAGTAAAAGTATCCTTTCCGCGTGGTGTGTATGTAAAACTTAATAAGACTAATGTATATACGAGTCGCGCAATAGGAAAACCAGCCCTTGTATTTTTGTGAAATGTATAGGATAAGACCGGCATACGCATTCTTACTATTGGATCCAAACATACAGCTTGGATGACAACTTATGTAACTAATTGGCGATCAGTGCAGAGCTAGATCAGACTTCGCGTAAGACACATATTGATTTAATCAGCACTGTTCGTAAATGACGTAGATATGTTTTTTGTAAACCACGGCTCGTTTATATTAATTTCCTGCTCGCGTGTGTCTCTTGGGGGAAGAGATGGAAATAATTGTAATTGGTAATTTTTGATTTCACGAGTTGTCTTTCAACTTTGACTTGCGTTTTACATCTGGAATTAGAAACAAATATCGGGATATAAACGAAGCTATTGTAAGTTTCTTAAATATTTAATATTTATAAAAAAATAAAACTAATGATTTCATTATCATTTATAACAGTAGTAGTAGTAGAAGTAGTGGTTGTAGTAGTAGTAGTAGTAGTAGTAGTAGTAGTAGTAGTAGTAGTAGTAGTAGTAGAAGTAGTAGTAGTAGTAGTAGAAGTAGTGGTTGTAGTAGTAGTAGTAGTAGTAGTAGTAGTAGTAGTAGTAAGAGTAGTAGTAGTAGTAGTATTAGTAGCAAGAGTAGTAGTAGTAGTAGTAGTAGTAGTAGTAGTAGTAGTAGTAGTAGTAGAAGTATCAGTAGTAGTAGTAGTAGTAGTAGTAGTAGTAGTAGTAGTGGTAGTAGTAGTAGTAGTAGTAGTAGTAGTAGTAGTAGTAGTAGTAGTAGTAGTAGTAGTAGTAGTAAGAGTAGTAGTAGAAGTAGTAGTAGTAGTAGTAATAGTAGTAGTAGTAGTAATAGTAATAGTAGTAATGGTAATATCAGTAGTAGTAGTAGTAGTGGTAGTAGTAGTAGTAGTAGTAGTAGTAGTAGTAGTAGTAGTAGTGGTGGTGGTGGTAGAAGTAGTTGCTGTTGTAGTAGTACTGATCATAAATTATATCCGATTGTATGTTTTTACTGATTTGGTGCGATATTTACCATTGCACTAAAACTTTATCTTGTTAATTGCTTGATGACTAGGAACACTTAGAAATTACCCTACATTACAACACATGTTTAAAGACAACCCAGGGAAAGAGAACAATATGGTTGTTCCTTCACAGGTGGTCTTTAATTGCAGCGTCAATTATGCATAAATTGAGTAATTTGGAAATTAACAGTGTGGTTGCTAAGGATAGGGAATTTTAAACAAAGTTAGTCTTTTGTACAGGCTTAAATGTACTACCAAGTATTGATCTATGATATTGATATCACATACATGTTAACAAAACAATACAATACAACATATCGTATTTGTAATCATGTACACACAGAACAAAATACAAAAGTACAAAACATATATGATTACTTTACCTATTGTTACCGTTAGGACAGAGCCGGTCGTTGTTTGTAACTACCCGGGCACTGTATATTGCTTCAATTTTAGGGGGTTTTCAGCTGATGTGATACGCGGCGTGTGCATAGCTGCTCAAGCTAGTCGTTACTCTTTGAACATGCACTAGACACCGGAACAAACCACGGCAAGTCTTTAAGTCCTTATAATTAGCATATACTAGCTACATTTCTAGTCGTTGTCTAATAAAACGAAGTAGTGAACCTTACAGTATAAATGTGCGTGACAAGCTCCTATGCATTATGACTCCTTTTCGATCTACACGGCTTATAATCACTTATTAGTATGGCCATAAATGAGTCAGTACATGGGAAAAGGTACAACATGGCATTTCTAAACAAGGTCGATTCATATCAGTCTGTACATCTGCTCTTATCACAGCCTACACAATGTCAAATTTATGTAAGTAATATGTGAACAGTGTAGATCAGACTGTGCGGATGCCCAGGATGACATGGATTTACATTTTTCACACAAGTCAACGTGTACCTTTACTCATGTACAGGCTCACATATTAGTAGCTATGGTAACGGAATATAAGGTCGGATTTACTGGCGTATTGCGTATCACGGTCTTAATTGGGTACTCAGGCTATTTACGAACATAGACATTTGAAATAATAACGTACTATTTTAGCGTGGAAGCGCGGCGTCAGTATGGGATATGTTTTAATTTTGTACCATGGGGTGACGTAATCGAAAAGGGAGCAACCAACAAATATTATTTTAAAGAAACACTCTGCAATATGTTTGAAAAAACAGACTTTATGATTGAATAAATTGTATTAACTGATTTAAGAAACAACAAGATACAAAATATGTACATCTTTTACCGTTGTTACAAAACATTAGACACATTTAAATTGTTTTTAATAACTGTTCCCCAACTAACTAGGCTAAGCCTTTTTTTCTGTTGTATTACTTAACTCAAAACGTTCCTCCCCATACAGTTGTTCATTCAGACTATTATATTCTTGCTATATGTTGACTATACATGAGAACTTTTTCTTTTAATTTCATAAATGCTTAATTTTTATATTAAATATCTTTAAACTTGTTAGAATTATTTGTATTTTTTGTTTATATACTCTTCCCTCTCTCCTTCCAAAGCTTGTGTCACACTTAACTTATAACTAGAGGCATTAACACTTAAGTTAATATATGTTAATATTTCAGTATCTATGTTTTTTGTTTGTTTATCTAATTGATCTAGTTAGAGCAGATTTAAAATTAAGAAACTTCAGCTTGTATGACACTTTATTGTTGCAGTCAATGTTAAGCAAACGGTAAACTAAATGGTTTGAAGACTTAACTCGTCATTTCACGACTAAACTTTACATGCTGAATATCACATAGATCGTAGCATATAAAGTGTATAATCTCTACGTCAAAATGGACCCTTTTTGCTCTTATAGACTATGGTATCCAGGTGAGCAATAAAGGAACATCTGGACTTCTTGTTTAAGATAAAGGTACATTTGGCCTTCTTGTTCAAAATATGTACATCCTGTACGTTTGCACAGGTTATTTAAATGTATTGAACTGCATCTGCTTCCCTTAAAGTCATGCTTAAAATCATGCGCGGCGTCTTTGATGCTTAGCATCAAAATTCGTCTTGTTTCAAATAGGTGGAATTCATGCGGACAGTTTTGGATATCATCCAACGTCAATTGTGACTATTTGAGTTGTCGTTTAACGGGACTCAAATAATGATATTATTTTTGTTACTTAATTCCAAACTGTCGTAGCCACGTGCTAAAGATATATACACACCTACGTGTGTCTAAAAGTAAGAATGTAACTAGGGGTGCTGCTAATATAAAATGTAAAGGAATTGTAGAACTAACAACTCGTCCAAATAGTATGCTCTCTTCAGTCTTTAAGTTTTCAACATCACTGCGGTACTATCACGACGACAGATAGGCTGGTACCCGGTGAAGTATGGTACATTTAAACGGTTGGTGTAGGTTACTGCAGACTAGACAATCGATCACAATCACCAGGTAAAACATCCCGTTCTAGGCAAGAAAATGTACCTTGCCAAAGGGTATTTCGTCAACACCGCCGCAAGCGGGGAACGAACCCGGGACAGCCGGTCCAAAATCGCTCACTCCAAACACTCGTCCGCGATCGATTCCTTCGTTAGATATATATTATAACATACACTGAATAACCTAACAGACTTGGCTTTTATTCAAATGAAACTGAATACAAGATTCAAGATTCAAACTTTTTATTTCGTAACGTTAACATACACGTTTCTTGTTACGTGATAAGTGTATATACATTTATGTTATCAACGTGACATAATAAAGCGGTATGTTACATTTAATAATAATAGTAGTGTAAAAAAAATATTAAACTAATAATGATTGTAATTCAATTCAAGTTTTAGTGATAATAATAAATGTATATGATAGTTCAGCCCTAATGCGAATCCCCGCTCCACATCACAGCTAAACCAATCAATAAACTGAAACTACATATACTGATGAGGTAAATGCAGGGTGGATGAGTCAAACATCGTACATATACTAATATATGTCTGGAACTTTAATTCAGTTCCTAAATAATTTTATATTCATATAACAGTGTTGACATTTGATTGTCTTGTTAAAATGGCACGATACATAGATTTTCCAATATTCAACAAATCAGCCTGACTGAAATAAGATTGAAAAAGAAGGTAACATCAAACAATATTCTATGCCCCAAGCATATCGATTATGAAGAACCTCATAAAAACACACGTTTTAATGTATTATTGAAACCGTTCGCTTGCTTCCTTTGTGTTTTAATCAGTACGACAGGTCGGTAGAAATTACGCTTACATCACAATTTGTCTTTATGTCAAACAACCAATAACGCTCTGCTACCGTTGATGGCATTCTACGAGTTCCAATTACTGTCTTGCCATATTGCAAAAGCTGTAGATCGTTGAAAATAGATAATACGTAAAACAATAGTGTTACTTATAGTGTGGCGCTCTGCGAAAACCAAACATATGGCATTGCGACACTGCACTTTACAACAATACGTAATATAATGTTTCAATAAACTTCTATAAAGCAGCATTCATTAGACCTTCAGCATGAATGCACGGCAGGTGTTTTCCTCACACGTGCACTAATAACACCAAGGTTTGTTTTCCTAGAGCACTTCTCTTTCGTTTAAAGTAATAACCAACTACTGCTAGCGACTACAGTGTTAGATATATATGAACGCATTCATGTATGACATTCAGATAACAGTTATGTTCTCAACAGATGACTTTTGAAGTACCATTTTTTTCAACAGTAATTCATATATATAATGACGGTATCTTTCTCTTCCCATGTTTCCCTACGGGAACCCACTTTCTACCTGGTCCTGTCGAATACTCAGCTCGGCCAACATTCTTTCCGACGTTTGACAAAAGTCACTGTGACATGCGTCATTAGTCTTTCACCAATGAGCTGTTTAACAGTCTATGTGGAAAAGCAGCCAGTTGCTTGGAAAGTATGTTGTGTGGTGTACTGGTGTGGGAAAACCAGGAAACGCATGAGTAGGTGAACTGGTCGCCGTGATATGAATGAACCTTAGACGGAATGTGCCGGATTGATCTGGTCGATACAGTACGCAGAGTCCACAATGTTGGTTTTCTCACGTAACGGCTCATCTTTTCAAGTTATAACGTCCGGTGAAAATGGGGTCCTTACACGTATAGTGAAGACTCCTGCCAGCCTGTACATACATTTTATACATAATCAGTTAATTACGATGAGCAATTTCTCCTTTTGCAACATCTTTTAACTCAATTCAATAATAGTACTTTCAGTTAGAGAGAGTTTTCATTATTTGACCAGATAATTTCACCAAAGTCGTCCGCTGCAAATGTGTTGTATGTTGTAAAGGGTTAGACAGCTATGTATATCCCTATTCGTATTTGTTTCATGTCTATAGGACTTTGTGTGAAACAGAAAGGGATATTCAAAACTACCCGATGTCACCTGATATGGTTCGATCTCGCACCTGCAATGGTTACAATCGCATGATGAACGTCTGTCTGTCCACAGTTTATGCCAATCCTTCTTCATTGTTAAATCAATTAGATTTGCCTGTTAGATTCAAACGATGTGTCACGTACATGGATAGTAACAACATTGTTGGAAGGCAGCTTCCTGTAGGGATGCTTTTAATTTTCGGTCAAGGAGAATATTTAGACCTGCCAGCGTGACCACATATCTTGATTTCTGTTTGTCCTTTCTAAGTACATTAATTTAAGGTAATGACTTTTAAAACATCCCTTTTACACTCTATATACATGTGTGAGTTTTACAAATTAAAAACAAAAGACAAAGGCCAGTATATTAATTGAATATATGTACATTTTTATTTAAGCGAAATTCATACTGTATCTTGTCTAAACAGTAAAACTGAATTGGTTACCTGCCTCATACGCTTTTTTTAGTTCGATAGTATGTTAAACCGGGAACCACGAACAAAAGAAGGTACGCAGTAAATGTAATCTGTTTCTTGTTGTTGTTGTTTGGCGTTGTTTACCCTCGCGCTCGGCATTAATGCCATTCCGTTCCTTACATGCTATAATATATTACGCAGTAATTCTAGATGAAGAAGTGCAGACATGAACAAAATATCTGTTTCACAATAAATGTTGCCGTCTAGTTGAAATGTTAATGTTTATCAAACTTATTCATACGAATCACAAGAAAAAAATCCTAGTAGTACCTAAAGGGAGGTAATTTGAAGTATATACGCACAATTTAATTAAGTTCCCATTTGGTCTGACACCTTTGTCTAATAATACACATGTATGACGATTTAAATAAACAATTTAAAGGGAATACAAATATTTAACATAGTTAAACATTTATTTAAGCGAAATTCATACTGTATCTTGAACAGTGAACAAGAGAAGGCACGCAGTAAATGTAATCTGTTTTTGTGGCGATTGGTTGACAATCGCCACAGTGCTACCAAAACAACAACAACGAAAAAAAAATTATATAGTCGTATTTGAACAATCGGTTGGATATTTCTGCAAAGGCAATTTACTCACTTCCGTTAAACCCCATATATATATATAGTTCCATCAGTGATGCAGGCACACGATTAATAATGATAATGTTAGTGCTACTTTGATACCGGATTGGTACTAATATTTGAGATTTATCGAGAAAATATCTAAATAGAGTTAAACTATTTACATATTATCTTTCTTCATGTTTGGGCAGATAATAAATATCATCGGGCGTCTTGGGTACGCTATGCAGAGTATCATGATACTCCTGTGCCTCGTTTTATTTTTACTGTAGTCAACCGTAACCTTTTGACCTTTAACCTGATTCGGCAGGAGTTGGTTGTACTCTGATTATCTTCGTCATGATTTGGCAGATAATAAATATCATTGCGCGTTCTGCCTTGCAAATAACGACAACTCTGGTGATACTCAAATCTGGAAATTCCAAAAGGTTCTATAAATAGCTCGCGAGACCAAAAACCAGAAAAGCTTGTAAATCTCAATATTATAAACGCTTTATTTTGTACTTGTTTAAATATATGAAAGCGTCTAGATAATAAGACTGGTTTACAAAGGTTTAAAGGACACACGATGGCAGTGTGTACACACGTTATGTATACACGTCTGCACGTTCTAGAGTCAATTAGCAATCAATGCTGACAGTGTAGCCTAATTGAGTTTGAAGATCTAGCATTATAATATATGCCTATATTTTCATAAATTAAACAGTTTGGCAAATAGTGAAATTGTGCTTTTGGAGCATGTTTTGTGTTTGTTTTTGCACTCACATTATTCGAAGCAGTTTAACAACCTCAGAGACATATAAATACACTGTGACAACCCTCAATCATGCAATGTGAAGGGACTAAATTGAACAGACCTGTTTAATATCGGACATAATTGAAACAAACACCAAACTAATGGATACTGTTTTCTCTCCTTTCTTTAGTCATTTCTAAAGTGTAAAATATATTTTATCTTAATATGGCCTAACGACCTGGTGATAAACATGTGATTACCCAAACAATTTAGATTAAAAATAGTCATTCTAATGAGCTAAAACGGTAGTCTATCGAATACCAACTAGATTTTTCATAACTTTGGAATGGCCTAATTTTGAACACATCATGACCAATTTCAGAACGTAACTAAATAATCACCAAGACAACATTCTGGCAAACTAACATTATTCTACTGTCAAAAGATGCAGGGTTGATACATTCTCAAATATACCCGCACCAGAGTCATCGCAAGCCCTACACCGATATACTGCTTGTTACTTTGCAGGATTTTCCATACGATCGCCACTACAGTGCCATTGGCGCTTTGATTTCTTGTTGTTGTTTGGCGTTGTTTACCCTCGCGCTTGGTATTAATGCCATTCCGTTCCTTACATGCTATTATATATTACGCAGTAATTCTAGATGAAGAAGTGCAGACATGAACATATATAAACCACAGAAATATCTGTTTCACAATAAATGTTGCCGTCTAGTTGAAATGTAAATGTTTATCAAACTTATTCATACGAATCACAAGAAAAAAATCGTGGTAGTACTTAAAGGGAGGTAATTTCTAGTATATACGCACAATTTAGCTAAGTTCCCATTTGGTCTGACACCTTTGTCTAATAATACACATGTATGACGATTTAAATAAACAATTTAAAGGGAATACAAATATTTAACACAGCTAAACATTTAAATACATGTTCAGCAGCTAACCGTTTCCCACATACAACAACCAATTTGGTAGAGGAAAGTTTACGTCGTGCCGGGTTAGATAATATATAATATAAAATCGCAAATATTGGAAATATACTTATACACAAACGGACGTTTCTAGTTTCAGTACATACAGAAACGGTTCATTCTTTAATTTACTTTAACATGTTGGTATATTGAAATGGGTGTTTCTGTGAGATTCACAGACTTAGTACGTTGAAATGGAAATTTGTTTATAACATTATAAATTTTATAATCATACCTATACATTAGGGTATCTACAAACAATTAATGAAATGTGTACACATTTATCTTGGCTTAAATTTGATTTTGATGTTGTTACTAATTTAAATAATAGTTTTCATTCATATAATTTCAATGTTTATTAATCTTAATCATACGAATCACAAGGTAAATATCCTTGTATTGCTTAAAGGGAGGTAATTTGAAGTATCCAACAGTCTTCAAAGGGATAAATATGTCAGCGTATTACCGTCTACAGTTGTTTGTGGATTTAAATGTTCTTTTTTCTTATTTCTACATGAACAACGAAAAATTGCGGCTTCTCTTTGACGCTTTGCGTCAAACATTCGTCTTGTTTAAGTATTGGAGTTGTATATCTTCTGCCGGCGCGAACGACCTTTCTGCGGACTTGTTGACTTTCCCATTTGATATTTGACCTTGGCGTGACTGGGCCATGGAGAGACATAACCTTTTGTTCGAAGGAAAATATGTGTCGCATGCCAATGTTTCGGTAAAAGAAAGTGAGGCGGACGGATAGACGGAAACGCCTACGTTTGACGACTTAGGGGGTACAAACAAAAGAATAACAATTTAAGAAAGAAAAGATAGTAAGTTGTTAGTGGATGAATGAAATGATCATTTTGTCTTAGGCCACACCTTAAACCACTTTAAACCCCACTCGTTTACACGGGTGGTCAGGTATTCTGGAGTTCCTTTCCCTTATTATTATGTAACTATCATAGGAAGTCGGGAACCAGACTAGTGGTCAGGCGGCAGAAGATTTGTTATCCCGAAGTGTTTATCTGTTAAGACAGGCAGACGACACGCAGTAATAACACAGCCATAGATTTTATGATACAGCACTAGTGTATCTGTTATGTAGCAGTCCACCTTAAACTCATGCAGGCGGACACTTATCCAAAGTCTAGAAAGGGGATCAATCCGACCCAAATAATTACAGAGGAATAACTCTAACGAGCTGTTTTGCAAAACTATTTATATCTTTAATCAATGAGCGTTTAAAAATGTGGTCGGTAAAATATGAGGTGATCAGTGATGTACAATTTGGCTTTAAAGCTAATTTCAGTACAGTAGACGCTATATTCTTACTTAATTATTTTATTCAGAGACAAATCAGTGATAAGAAACAATTGTTTTGTTGTGTTATTGATTAACGAAAATGGTTCGATTCTATTTATAGAAATGGCTTGTTGATTAAATTGATTAAGCAATGTGTTACTGGTAAAGTATTTAGTCTAATTCGTACATTATACGAAGGTATAATCAAAGCACTGAAAGTGCTGTGGGACGGTACCCATTGTATGAGGGGGGAAAAGATGGTCAACTGTTCCATTTTTTGGAAAGTTACAAAACAAGTCACATAATTTCAAAAAATGTAAACAAAAAAGAAGAAATGCATACAGTTCAAATATTGATTTAAGACAGGGTTAACCTTATTTCCAGAGTTCTATAATTAAACTCTTGAATTGTAGACAGTAGATACAGTTAGATAAACAAACACATTTGTGATAGGTAATCTATCACATGGATAAACTCTACAGCAGATGATTTGAAAATGTTTAACTAAAGATATTGGTAAATCTGTATTGATGAAACTAAAAGTATCGACGTGTGAGGAAAACATTGAGAAAACTGTCGAAATTTCTCATACCATCCATCTGTTGAAGATTATACAACATGTGTCTGTAGTGTAGAAAGGGTAAAATAGTACCAGTAGCAAAGCTATTTATTATCTATAGTAGCTAAAGAATCAACTTAATTTTAACAATCTTAGAAAAGAGTCCCCCAAGGATCATTTGAGAGAAATGTGGTGACCAGAGTGTTTACAAGATATTTCTCAATATTGGCCTAGTGACCTAGTTTTTAACCAGACCATATTCGAACTTAGCCTAGATATCATCAAGATAAACATTCTGGTAAAGTTTCATCATGCTAGAGTTAAAAACATGGCTTCCAGAGCATTAACAAATATTTTCTTAAATTTGATCAAGGGACCTAATTTTTGACTCAACATGACCAATGTCTAAATTGGCCTGTATATCGTCAAGAAAAACTGTCTGACAAAATTTCAAGCCGCTAAAGTCAAAATTGTGGTCTCTTAAGTGTTAAATCAAGATTGTCCTACAACTTGGCATAGTGACCTAATTTTTTAACAAACATTAACCATATTCAAACTTAATTTAATAAAATTAATCATTCTGACAAAGTTTCAGCATGCTCAAGCTAAAAGTGCAGCTTCCAGAGTCTTAACAAGATTTTCCTCCTACTTGGCTTAGTGCCCTAATGTTTTATCCAAAATAACCAATATTTGAAATTGGCCTATCATCAAGACAAACTTTCTGACAAGGTTTCAAACTGCTCAATACAAAAATGCAGTGTCTATAGTGTTAACAAGATTTTTCTACAGTGTTTGGCTAAGTGACATAGTTCTTTACTGGATCTGACACATATTCGAACTTAGGCTAGATATCATACAAGCAAATATTCTGAGGAAGTTTCAACATGCTCAAGTAAAACATGCGGCTTCCAGAGTGTTAACCCTTTCCCTCATATATACGCCTTCTGACGCCTCTACAGCAGACGGCTTTTTGAAAACATAGTGACAAAAGAATAAATTGCTCAAAACGAGCAATTTCTCCTTTTGCCACAATGTTTTCCACTTTTAGTCATAGGTTATCCATTCAATTATAGAGATTTTCTATATGTTGACAAAATATGTTCAAAGTCATCTGCTGCAGAATTGTCGTATGAGGGAAAGGGTTAACTAGATTCTCTTTAATTTGAGCAGTCCTGTGAGCAAACCAACATTGTGAACTCTGCGTAAAGTATTGATCCGGATCAGCCTAAGAATGCCACACAGGCTTACAAGGGTAGACACATTTTACCTGTGGATTTTCTGTCAAATTGACCTGTAACTTAACCAACAATGTCCAATTCTCTTATACAACCCAAATACATCAAAATTTATACTTTTTACCCCCAAAAATAGGCTACACTCAGCATATTTAGTATACAATGAAAAGAAGGGTATTAGATGAGGAAGTTTTCCAAAGTATTAGGTAATAAAATAGTTTGATTGATTAATTGGGGTTTAACACCATTTTCATTAATCTTTCAGTCATATCACGGCAGCCAGTTCAACTACTCATATGTTTCTTGGCTTTTTCATACCAGTATTTCACACAACATTCTTTCCAAGCAACTGGCTGCTTTTCCACATAGTCTGAAAGCCCATTGGTGGTAGTCACGTCAAATGTCAGAAGGAATGAAGGCCAAGCTGAGGTTCGAACTCACAACCCCTGGATTAACAGCCTGTGTCTTTACTGACTGAGCTACGGTAAACTGAGTAATACAATAGGAAACATGCTGTACCAAAGTGAGCTTGCAAAGATATTTTCAAAGTTGTCTGCTGTAGATTGGTTTAAATTTGGGTAAAGTTTTTTGTGATCAATAAAAAAATTGACTAATCAACATCGCTTGAAGGAATCTGATAGAGGGTCTCCCAAGGAACATTTCTACAAAATTATTTGAAAATTTGCCAAACACTTTTTGAGGTAAAGATATTTTAAGTTTTCATTATAGCCACATACGGCAAAATAGCCCCGCCCCCCTGGCGACTATGTTTTTCGTCCAATCAACTTGGCTTGAAGGAATCCGATAGAGGGTCACCCAAGGAACATTTCTACAAAATTATTAGAAAATCGACCCGACACTTTCCTCGGAGAAGATTTTTTTAAGTTTTCACTATTTTTTTCTTTCGGTTGCCATGGAAACCAGAATTTTGCGTGGATCCAAAAAATATGAAGAAATATAGGAGAGGACATTGAGAGGACGCTTCCTAGGAAGTTTCATTTCAATTGGCCAAGTGGTTAGGGAGAAGAAGTTGTTTGAAGCAAAAAGTTAACGCATGCACGACGGACAATACGCCATGACATAAGCTCGACTGGCTTTCAGCCAGTGGAGCTAATTATACTATTTCAATCACCCTTTCCCTCAAATAGACACTTTCTGACGCCTCTGCAGCAGACGGCTTTTTGAAAACATGGAAGCAGAGGAAGAAATTGCTCCATACAAGCAATTTCTCCTTTTGTCACAATGCTTTTTATTCATGTCTCTTACTGTTGACAAAATTTAATGCTAGTTAACTTACAGTTTAACTTTTAAATTTTACATCTTTGGTCATTTAACAAAACAAATGATCCCCCTGTGTGACACAATATGTAGTTCAAAATGATCTACTTAATGTTAGTTATCATGTAGAAGTGTCATCTCTGTATTATAGCTCAAAATGATTTACTTGAATGTCTTGTTCATAGTAATTAGTTAATTACACAGTTATCTTCCTGTATTATAGTAAACAAAAACAGATCACATTGTGCAACCTTGATTCGTATTTGTGTCGTTTACATATAGCCTAGATATTTGTTCTTCCATTCCGTTATTGTTTTCCGAGTTACCTTTACAGAATAAACACTTTCATCCAGAATACTTGTCACAACGACTCGCTGCTTTTACCAGCTTTGAAGAATGTCATTAACGTCGTTTTGTTTTTGTTTTCTACCCGTCTTGTTGCGTCCACGACTTGCCATTTGTCTTTTATTTCTCTGATTCAACTAAAAACCAAACCGGAAATAACAGTTAATATACCCCAACTTTTCCAATACATAAAGGTTGGTTGTAAAAATATCCCATACACTGACATTATGAATCTTCTTCACAAGTAATGTTGCGTATTGCGCATTATATAACCTGTCAATATTTCCATGATCTGAAACGAAACAAAAATACATACAGTTACTGATTGCACAATATAAATAAAATCAAGATGTGTATAGTTGTATACATGTCTGCGCAAAACCATTTTTATCAATATATACGTATGCTATGATTTGAATAATAAAATAGTCTGTTTATAATAGATACTTTACAATTATTGATCTGCATTAAGTTATTTGGGGTTATAATGCATCTGTATCCAGTGAAGACTCAGAGGAGCCTATGTATCATATTATGCAGTCTCACCAGTCTTAACTGACCATATACATGTAATTTAGACCTAGAAACAGTGTAGCCTCACTACTTTTATGTCAATATAACATTATAAATGACGCCAAGGCAGAGTGTCAGTTAGACATGGATTCACTAGACAAATTATAACATAGTGTACACAAACTTGATACAAATATACATGTGTTTTTGCGCGTTAATTGAATAACATTTTTGGCAAAGCATCATGCATATGCTCCATCTAAGTATAGACAAAATCTGGAAATATATATTGTATTTCTTCATTCTTTTCAATAATAAAACCTGTATACATAATATCATCATTCAATACAAATAATTGTACACACTTAAGTTTGAAAGCAGTTTTCACATCACTTAACCACTTTTGTCTCCTAAGTCCTTAAATGAGCCTAAATAGTGTATACATACAAGAACGATTATACACTTGTACAATATATCAGAGACCTAAATAGAAATATATAATGTATATATATGTCTCTGAATATATGTACGAAGTCTCCGAAGTCCTTCATTTTTTATTTTTTATTTTCCTTCATATGCCACCCTTTTTAAATAATTAACATATGTCAGATGATAAAACGGAGAAGCGAATGTCTACAGGAATTGGGCTATTTTCAGACATACGTGTACATTAAATACATGTGAGCTTATTTTCATATCCGGTTACGATACAGCACAGGGCGAAAATAAAAATAAAAACGTTTTCCACTCCAAATTACAGTTTAATTGACAGACCTACCTCGAACGTTTTACGTATTGATGACTAAATGAACATTTTAGGCGTGCATACATTTCTTTCCTGTCAGTCTTCCTCAATATAAAACTTCATGTTTCTTTCCTCCACAAAAACAATAACAATCTATCGTCAGCGCAGCTTGTCAGATTTCTACTTTCATTTTGAACGGAAGTTGCAAGTTCTCCTTCGCAGAGTTATCGTTCCTTACCATCTTCTTTCAGTAAAATGAATCGATTGGCTAGATAAATTAGTTGGGAGATAGTTTTTCATCGAAGCGTTTAGAGTTAGGGGAGTTAGGCATTATTGTTAATACTACCAAACATCCACGAAACCACTTCCTGATCAACAAGAAATATCAAAATGTCACTTGAAATTGGTATATATTCATACATTAATTATGAATATATTTATTCAAACTTCAACTCAATATTGTAAACGTTCTACTTCAACTTTCAACCACTAATGCTTCCTTTTTACAGTCTTTTTTTCAATATTCAGATATCTTGATTCACCAAGGTTTTCGAAAATGCAGTTTTATTGCCTGATAATTGACACTACTTTTTTGTTGACGGTTAAAAAAATCCCTCTTTTTCGGCTCCCAGCTTTACACTATCGTTCTGTTTATAGTCGGGGAGCCAACTGTTGTACGATTTCTCAAAATGCACATGACTATAGACGGTACCTTAGGGGTACCGTCCAAAAATGTGTGTTAAACATCTAAATAACGTATCAAAATTTATGTCTAATTTCCATAGAGTGCAATAGTCTTTGAAAGAGTCTAGAAGGGAATTCATATCATTCGCAAAAATTACAGTATCGTCAGCATAGAGAATAACTAGAAGTTTGAGATACATGTCAATAGATTCGTCAGATAGTTCAACACCTAAATTAGTTCTACTAGAAAGAAAATGCTCTACGTCGTTTAAGAATAAGGAAAATAGAAAAGGTGAGAGGTTTTCACCTTGGCGTACTCCCCTTGCACAGGGGAAAAGTTGCGACATGTTGTCATTAATTGATATACAGGATTTTATACCAATATACATGTTTTTAACAATATCAAACATTTTGCCTTTGATGATATAGCTTAGTAGTTTATTCCACAACCCGGCACGCCATACCGAATCAAAAGCCTTCTGGAAATCACCAAAGCAACAGAAAAGTTGTTTATTTTGGCGTTTACAAATTTCTGCAAGCGTATGTAGAACAAAGATGTGATCAGTAGTTGAATGTTTTTTCCTAAATCCTGCTTGATTTTCATTCAGCAAATTTTTACTTTCTAGGAAATCTGATAATCTGTTATTCAGAATAGCAGTGAAAAGTTTGCCTATACAGCTCAATATAGTGATAGGCCTGTAGTTCTGGGGATCAGTTGTGACCTTTATTTTTAAAGATTGGTACTATACAGCCTACAAACCAGGATTCTGGGATAAGTCCAGTATCTAAAACTGTATTGAATAATTTGTGGTAAAATGGCATTAAAATGTTACTGGTAGCTTTGATATATCGAACCTGCAGGGGTAACCAAACAAATGAATTACGCGTTTTACTCTTTGCCTCATATAGACGCTTTCTGACGCCTCTGCAGCAGACGGCTTTTTGAAAACATAGTGAAAAAAGAAGAAATTGCTCAAAACGAGCAATTTCTCCCTTTTCCACAATGTTTGCCACTTTTAGTCATCCAGGTTATCCATTCAATTAGTAGAGATTTTCGTTTTTTGACAAAACATGTTCAAAGTCATCTGCTGCAGAATTATCGTATGAGGGAAAGGGTTAAAAATGGCAGTAATGGCTGCTTTCCTTGACGCTCAGGTTTACGGAGATTACATTACGACTTACTGGCAGTTGTCCGGATAAATGGACCAATTGTACTGGTAACATAATTGATATTATAATACAAACTAGAGTACTATAGTATCACATTTTAACGTTGAAAGCGGCGTAAAACCCCAATAATATATAAATAAATAAATAAGAATCACATTTGGGTCCTTTTGCATGATTTTACGCATTAACATGTAATCTCTTTTTTCTCACGGTGATAAATCTTGTATTTCTCACGACGTAGCGTGAATTTCACGAGACTTCCGGTTGGTCTCGTGTTTTTCATGATCTCGACAAATTCACGCTACACCCGGCACTGTCTTTAGAAGTGATGAAACTCCATTATTATGTCTGTTTGTTATTACATTATGTACAACGATCTTTACATGTTGTGCAAACATATTTATATCATGTCAGTATATGGTTATGTGCTGTGGTTTTTATGCCCCCACGGAATCTCCGATTCGGGGGGCATATAGTTTTTGGCCTGTCTGTCTGTCTGTTGGTCTGCACGTCTGTCTGCACAAAAAAAACTTTAACCTTGGCCATTTCTTTTGAACCATAACAGGTACGGCTACCATATTGCACATGTGTATTCCTGGTGACATGACCTTTCTGTCAGTACCAACATTTTTGACCTTGCGACCTTGACCTTTGACCTAGATGTTGCCATTCTCGAAAAAAACTTTAACCTTGGCCATTACTTTTGAACCATAACAGATACGGCTACCATATTTCACATGTGTATTCCTTGTGACATAACCTTTCTGTCAGTACCAACATTTTTGACCTTGCGACCTTGACCTTTGACCTAGATGTTGCCATTCTCGAAAAAAACTTTAACCTTGGCCATTTCTTTTGAACCATAACAGGTACGGCTACCATATTTCACATGTGTATTCCTTGTGACATGACCTTTCTGTCAGTACCAACATTTTTCACCTTGCGACCTTGACCTTGACCTTGACCTAGATGTTGCCATTCTCGAAAAAAACTTTAACCTTGGCCATTACTTTTGAACCATAACAGGTATGGCTACCATATTTCACATGTCAGTACCAACATTTTTCACCTTGCGACCTTGACCTTTGACCTAGATGTTGCCATTCTCGAAAAAAACTTTAACCTTGGCCATTTCTTTTGAACCATAACAGGTACGGCTACCATATTTCACATGTGTATTCCTTGTGACATGACCTTTCTGTCAGTACCAAAATTTTTCACCTTGCGACCTTGACCACCTTTGACCTAGATGTTGCCATTCTCGAAAAAAACTTTAACCTTGGCCATTACTTTTGAACCATAACAGGTACGGCTACCATATTTCACATGTGTATTCCTTGTGACATGACCTTTCTGTCAGTACCAACATTTTTGACATTGCGACCTTGACCTTTGACCTAGATGTTGCCATTCTCGAAAAAAACTTTAACCTTGGCCATTACTTTTGAACCATAACAGATACGGCTACCATATTTCACATGTGTATTCCTTGTGACATGACCTTTCTGTCAGTACCAACATTTTTGACCTTGCGACCTTGACCTTTGACCTACATGTTGCCATTCTCAATTTTTTTTTAACCTTCCCTACTACTTTTGAACCATAACAGGTAAGGCTACCATATTTCACATGTGTATACATTGTGACATGACCTTTCTGTCAGTACCAACATTTTTCACCTTGCGACCTTGACCTTTGACCTAGATGTTGCCATTCTCGAAAAAAACTTTAACCTTGACCACTACTTTTGAACCATAACAGGTACGGCTACCATATTTCACATGTGTATTCCTTGTGACATGGCCTTTTCTTACCAACATTTTTGACCTGGCGACCTTGACCTTTGACCTAGATGTTGCCATTGGGGGCATCAGTGTTTCACAAACACATCTTGTATACTTATATTCTGACAATTTTTATTATATTATGTAGATACATCTTTACATTATGTAGATACATCTTTATATTATGTAGGTACATCTTTACATTATGTAGATACATCTTTATATTATGTAGGTACATCTTTATATTATGTCCATACTTTATTACATTATGTCCATACGTTATTGCATTATGTGCATACTTTAGTATAGTGTGTGCACAAATTATTATATAATGTCCATACCTAATTATATTGTGTAGTTGATTTTTTTTTATTTTAGCCTGTCGTGACGTTATTGTATCTAGTGCAAACTTTGTCATGTTATGGTAACTTAATTTAATCTTGTGCAATTGTGTTATACAGTGGATACTTTGAGCGGGATAATATTCTGCTTCCACACCGAACAATGAAAGCGTGCAGGTGATGTTGATTCATAGGTTATGGGTAAACTGTTTACGAATGTTATCTATGAATGAAAATACCAATATAATTATGGTGTAGGATTTCTTTCATATAAATTCGAAACTTATTTATTTGTTGAATTGAGATCCACTGCCAAATAAAAAGAATTGATAAAAACAACTGGTTACCTTTCAATAAATACCAGACTTAATAATACATACGATTTGGAACTTGTGGACTATGTGCGACCTATTTTTCGATCCAACATAACAAATGTTTGAACAAGAACTGAATTCGATGGAAATTAATGTTCTTATGAATTTCAATGAATATTTTAACATACATTGAACCTCTGAAGTGTTCAAAGGCTTTTGAAACTTGACCATGTGATCTAGTTTTTTGACTCCACATACATGTAATCGCGTTTATAGATTGACCTAGATTTGATGAAGATAAATTTTCATAAAGATACGGATTTGATATAAAATATGTTCTCTACATTTCCATAAGAAATTTGAGACGAACACAGTTTATTTAAGGGAGATAACTAGTAATTTAAATGATGTCCAGTACATAAACAATATAAGTCTAAGGGGACATAACTCTTTTTGTTTTAAAGAAATCTTTGAGTTACTTGCCGTCTAGCCTTTCAATATGTAGGTTAACATTTCCATACGGTTTTAATCAAATCCATCCACCAATGCCTTAAATATGGCACCGGACGGCAGACGAACGGACGGACGGACGGACGGTAAACGACAAACATATCCCATTCATATTTGCCCATGATTAACAAAATAGTAGATAATGTCCATACAATATTACATGTATATTGTTTAGTTAGTTGTTTTTCTTTTATTCTGTCGTGACGTTATTACATCGTGTGCAATCTGTGGTAACTTTATATGATGTGCAAACGTTGTTATATGTTGTGGATAGTTTAAGCAGATTGATATTCCGCGAATGTACGGAATGTGACGGTAATGTGACCCGTAAAGGGTAACGCCCGTAAAGCAAAAAATTAAAATGGCGTCGCCGTGGCAACATGCCTCCTTGGCCAATCTTCTTCAATCTATTAAACTAGGAGAGTTATTGAAAAGGGTAACGCCCGTAAAGCAAAAAATTATTTTTTGAAGAATCAGCTCCATTTCGCCCAGCTCAATAATTTTTACACTTGGAAATCATTCTCATAAAGACACCTGCATTTTACCGGTGCGTGTTGAAGAGCATCTACCTTGCAAAATAATCCCGGGCATAGCTCATGATGTAACATTACAAGCACAAGATGTAAAGATATATCTACATACTATAACTATAAGCCTTATTCGCATAAGAGTACAGAATACAAATAAGTATGGACATGATATAATATTGTGTGCACATAATATAATAAAGTATGGACATACTATAATAAAGAATATAATAAAGTATGGACATAATATAATAAAGTATGGACATAATATAATAAAGCAAGCACATGATATAAAGATGTATCTTCATTATATAAAGATGTATCTACATAATATAAAGATGTATCTACATACTATAAAGATGTATCTACATAATGTAAAGATGTACCGACATAATATAATAAAGACTGTCAGAATATAAGTACAAAACCACAGCACATAACCATATACTGACATGATATAAATATGTTTGCACAACATGTAAAGATCGTTGTACATAATGTAATAACAAACAGACATAATAATGGAGTTTCATCACTTCTAAAGACAGTGCCGGCGTTCCAGAAGTTAGCCTGCGCAGCATGCTTACACTGAGTCCACAATGTTTGTTTTCTATAGGGACGGCTCAGATTGTTAATATATTGTTTTTAGGTGAAGTATTGTTTTCAGTGAAGTATTGTTTTCAGTGAAGCATTGTTAAAAGCAGTGAATTATATCCTGATAAACTCATCATTTCAAACAGTGATCTTTATCAAGTGATAAATATCTTTGTTAACTCTGTCCTTAGCCCGTCTATACATGTACTCAGTAAGTCAAAGCATTCAATAGGCAGTATAATTGTTTGTCTAGATATAATATATAGATAAATAATTGAGCGGTGCTAATTAAAAAACGATCTTCGCTAGCAAAGGCTACCTCGTACGTTGCCAATCCCATAACAAATCAAGGGAATGTAATTGACACATTCCTTAGCTTGCGAAGATCTATGTCTTAAAATCAACCTTAAGGAATATTTACAATTGTGGTAAATCAAATGCGAATCCATACTATGGATCACAGAAATTCTTTAAAACTCTTTATGAAAAATTGACGAACAGTGCAGAACCAGATAAAACTACATGGATTTGAAGACTGATCTCGATTTAAACTGGTTGCAAATGCCTTGCGGCTGTTTTTTTGCTGAGCGCCGCTCAATTCTTTTCGTCAACACGGAAATGATTTGAGGTGTTTCAGACTGGCACGTGCCGTAACGGAGAAACTAATTATAGGTCATGTTCAGTAAAGCCGTCATTATCCATACTGTTATTGAAAAAGTGTACTATGACAAAAGTACGGAATACCCTTAGGGTCATCGCCTGTGAATGTGTTGATCTGAAACGCGATACTCGACAGTTCGATGATGAAAACGCGACAGTACTGTCGCGTTTTCACCATCGTAATATCGTACTGTCGCGTTATCATCGTACTGTCCGGCGCGTTATCATCATCGTACTGTCGCGTTTTAATCATCGTACTGTCGCGTTAATTCCGTTAATAACATAGATCTAATACAAATTTATACTGATTTATGAATCATACAGCAAAGATGAAAGAAGACATTTTGTCACATGGAGGGGGAATTCTTCTATGCGCACCGGAAGGCGATAGTATGATGATGATAACTGCTTTTTTTTGTATTTTTCTTCGCCTCGTTGACTATGTATATTTATTTCATGCTCATGTATTCTGTTTGCAGAGCTGAGAGAAATAAAGGTATTCGTATTTGTATTTGTTGTTGTATAAGTCCAATAAAATATATCTATCTATCTAGCATAGATGGAAAGCCAACAACAGTATTCATTCATTACAAATAAACCCAACCCTGGTACCAATCAGGTTCACGTATCTCGATACCACACGCAGACTTGATAAACAGTACGAGAGAATAATCCATAGCACTATTTCCGGGTTTAAGCCTTTCCCTCATACAACAATTCTGCAGCAGACGACTTTGAACATATTTTGTCAAAAAATAGAGAATCTCTATAATTGAATGGATTACCTATGACTTAAAGTGGAAAACATTGTGGCAAAAGGAGAAATTGCTCGTTTTGAGCAATTTCTTTTTTTGTCACTTTGTTTTCAAAAAGCCGTTTGCTGCAAAGGCGTCAGAAAGCGTCTATATGAGGGAAAGGGTTAACAATGGTATTTTTTAAAGCAGTTCGTCCTGGACATAGCCGTAGGCAGTCATATACACAATTGTTAGAATGAGTTTATCCTTTTGCGCATTCAGAAACAAGTTCATCTAAGTGAAACGATTATTTTGAATACCCACAACATAGGGTTCGCTTTAATAATAAGTGAGAACTCGTGGGGAAAAGAGCTGAATATCCAAGTTAGTGTAATGCATCATGATGAACGATTTCGACTTTTGCCGAAAATAAGTATCGTACAACTTACTGTGTAAACTCATAACAGCCCAATTGTTTTTCAAAATATCTTCGGGGCAACAGTTAATTCTTCCAACATTTGATGAAAAGCAAATGATAAAAACAGAACAAAATAGTATATGTTATATATTGGAATGGAGATGGAAAACATGATGGGAGCAATTTCTCATTTTCCTATAACGTTTTCATAGTGGAAAAAGGTGAACATTGGCAAGAGAATCTATATATTTGGAATAGAGAAAAAGAACATTGTGGGGAAAGGAGAAATTATTCGTTTTAGGGAAATTCTTCGTTTCCTGCTATGTGTTCCATAGTGCTCTCCTTCATATGTGACAACATGTGTTCCTACCAAGGCGAATATTAACCTGTATAGAGCTACAACTCTCTAGAACAACTTTCAGGAACTGCTGCATTTCGTTGCCTCCGACATATGTTGCTCTATAGACATTTAACCCTTTCCCTCATACGACAATTATGCAGCGGACGACTTTGAACGTATTTTGTCAAAACATAGAACATTTCCATAATTGAATGGATAACCTATGACAAAAAGTGGAAAACATTGTGGCAAAAGGAGAAATTGCACGTTTTTTGCAATTTCTTCTTTTATCACTATGTTTTCAAATAGCCGTCTGCTGCAGAGGCATCAGAAAGCGTCTATATGAGGGAAAGGGTTAACGATAGACCAATATATATCCGGACGTATGTGCAAATGACATTTGGTCAATACCGTTCGCAAATGCTGCTTAAAAGTCGTACACTCACGGCAAAGGATTGATTGATTGATTAGTTGGTGTTTAACGCCGCTTTCAACATTTGTTAAGTTATATTACGGCGTTTCCTGGGTAGGTTACCAGTATCACTACCATTTTTAAAGTATTGCACGGTAAAGGAAATGTTGTTTAAAAGCCGCATATTGCTCTAGCAGAGGCTAAAACAATTGCATTATGTATGCATGGTAACGGGTAATAAAAGAAACGTGCTTGGATTGTGCAAGAATAAAAAAATGAATGAGGTCCTTTAAACCGACAATGGATGTAAACATTGTTATTTGTATGGACAAGACGGTTCTGATTAGCCTGTTACTGAACATGACTTATAATTATTTTTTCCGTTACGGCGCGTGTCGGTCTGAAACCTCAAATCATTTACTAAAAATATGATAAAAGCTCTCTGAATTAAATCTTAGTAATGTGTAGAAAACATTGTGGCAAAAGAAGAAATAATTCGTCATGGTCGCAAATGCCTTACGGTTCTTTTTTAAGAGCCCTGGTCAATTATATTTTCGTTGAGTGAGCCCCAGATGTAATAGTTGCCCAAGTGTATGCCATCAGTTTACTTAGCTACGTTGGTGTTGACGAAAAGAATTGAGCGGCGCTCAGCAAAAACCGCAGCCGCAAGGCATTTGCAACCAGTTTAAATCGAGATCAGTCGTCGAATCTATGTAGTTTCATCTGGCTCTGCACTGTTCGTCAATTTTTCATAAAAAGTTTTAAAGAAATTCTGTGATCCATAGTATGGATTAGCAGGCATTTGATTCTTCCACAATTGTAAATATTCCGTAAGCTTGATTTTAATACATAGATCTTCGCAAGCCAAGGGATTTGTACATTACATTCCCTTTATTTTTTATGGGATTGGCAACGTTCGAAGTAGCCTTTGCTAGCGAAGATCGTTTTTCAGATAGCACCGCTCAATTATTTATCTATATATTATATCTAAACAAACAATTATACTGTCTATCGAATGTTTTGACTTACTGATTACATGTATAGACGGGCTAAGGACAGAGTTAACACAGATATTAATCACTTGATAAAGATCACTGTTTGAAATGGTGAGTTTATCAGGATATAATTCACTGCTTTTAACAATATTTCAATGGAAAATGATACATAACAATCTGAGCCGTCATACGAGAAAACCAACATTGTGGACTCCGCGTAAGCCTAAGAATGCCGCGCAGGCTAATCCGGCGGACATCTTTCGCCTCCTATAGATGTTCTGTTTCAGGAGTCATTACTCTATACCTCTATCCCCCTGAGAAAGAATGTGTCGTCCCAGATTAGCCTGTGCGGACTGCGCAGGCTGATCTGGGTCGAAACATTATCCAGAGTCCATAATGTTGGTTTTCTCGTGGGACGCTCATCTGTTTAAAAGTGTTTTTTGAATTGTTTGACAAAACAAATGATAAACATCAAAACAAGTAATCATGACATCAACGTTTAGTTGTTTTTCACTCTTCTTCACAAACTATTGCTTAGTCGCGAACACTCCCAGCGTTCTGTGTAACAGTTTGTATCAAACTGTTTCGTTTATAGTCGTCTGGTTTATAACTATTTGATGCAGAGTAATTTCGGGGTACAGGAGAAATAGTTCTATTGTAGCAATTACTCCTTTTCCTAAAAGGTTTCAACGTTTCTGCTGTAAAGGCCTCGATTATATTCTGTATCAGAGAAAGGGTTAATGTCATGTTGTTTTACATGACGTCAAAGACTAGTTGCTTTCACAGCTAAATTTAAGTGTTGAATTCAACACTTCATCACATGAAAACATTCTGCAGTAAACGGAATTGGAAATATTAAGGCAAAATGTGAAACATATCTATTGAATTGAATTAACAAAGTGACGAAACTGCTCGTTTTGAATAAATTCACCATTTGTAACAATGTTTTCACAAGAAGTATGCTGCAAATGCATTTAAATGGGTCTACACGTGGGCAAGTTTGGTACATGTACCAAAATAAAACTTGTAGAATAGAAAGCATTATTGGAAAAGGAGAAATTATGAGCAATTCCTTTCATACAACTATAATTTCAGCCGTATTAATCACATACATGTATGATTTTATTATTTCATGACAGGGCACTTTCCATCCCTGTCCACTATGTAGAAGTGCACTTTGGCACATTTCCTGTCAAAGTACTGGTTAGTTGGCAAGGCATTATGGGTAAGTGCGCTGTTGCTGTAAAATAACCAAAGTTCATTTGAAAATGTCGTAAAGCCCAAATAACCAGAAATATAATTGTCTTTTATTAAGAAATAATCATGTTCTATTATTTGACGACTTGAGGTCAATACAATACATCAATATTCAAGAATTGTGTATATATATAACTTTATATATCCACCTTTTTGAACAAATACTGGTTTATTATTAAGCTCATAATGAAAAGGAACAATAACACTCGACGTCTATTTACTTCATTAACTATACTTTTTCTTTTGAGGTTAGCTTGTGTATAGTATATTCCAATGGCATTTTAAACTTTTAGATTTGACGAGTTTAACATAGAAATGAATATGTACGTGTTAGGAATTCTGTAATACATCTTCTTTATATATCTCTCTCTCTTAGTTCTTGATTGAAAGGGCAAACTAGCATAACATGAAACTCGTCTTCAATGTTATTTAAGTTGTAAAGAATATATTTCCTATCTTCTCTATTGAAATTTCTATGTTTGCCAGTTTAAAAAAGTAATTGATGTGATGATAAGCGTAATCTCGCAACGGCTTTTCTGTAAGTTGGAATATTATTTTTTTCAAGGTAACAATACATATCAAAAGTGGTTTTTAAATTGTTGTACAAATTCAGTGAAGGTTTATTATTTACATTAATATTCTATTCAGCTATGTCGATCACTCTGTGACGTAACACTGGAATGAAATTCTTTATATTAACAGATGCTTGAAATAACCATACATCATACAATCCAATACTCTGTAGTAAATATTTAACGTTTCTGGCCAAATCAGAAGAGGAATCGCTACTATTTCAGCATTTTACTGTTGGTTTCCACTTTTAACAATATAATTCAAAAGTATTCAATAAATTGTGTTTTCCTTCCTCGTTAAGTGGTATTAACTAAGCTTATCCTTTGTGCGAAAGCTTCACGTAAATATTTGGCCAAGTTCAAAAACGTAACAGTTTTATCTGTTTTTAATAAATCAATAAATTTGTTTACAGATGGCTTAACTCAGTAATAAGGTTTAATGAATTTGGTCCTCATTTTTGAGCATACAGGACAAATTAAAACAAAATGGTATTCGTCCTCAATATCTTTTTCATGACAGAAATTACAGAATCTTTATTCGTAGTCAATCCTTTGAGCAGTATATCGACCGGATTCTACCCTCAAATTGTAAGACGATAAGCCTAGTCTGGTAAGATGCATGAATTATTGGGTAAAACATTCAAATATTGTTCACAGTCAAACGTATTTTTAAGTAATTTATATGTTGTCAGTGAACGACTACTATTTGAATTAGATGACCATCCTTGTGTGAAAATATTAATTAATTTTTGTTTAACAATTCCAGGATATTCTAAGATATTCTATAAAAACATTTATTGTCCAATTATTACAACCTTTTAAACAATTTGTTAGCATTGTTTGATATAATTGACTGATAATCACGTTATCTGTTGCAATAACTTTGCATCATTATTTTATTATTCTATATTTAAATATACATGTATTTTACCATCCAGGCCTTGTTTGAACAATTTATACCACAACGCGTTTCTATCAACCGAATCAAAGGCTTTTTTGAAGTCAACGAAGGCACAATAAAGCCGTCATTGTCATTAAGGAACGTCCAATTAAATTTGAAAGGATAAATACAGCATCAGTAGTGCTACAATTTGTTTTAAACCCAAACTGAGAATCGGAAATTTTATCATTTTCTCGACACCATAAACTTACTCTTCCGTTCAATACGCTTATTAACAATTGGCCTAGGTTACTCAATATCAAATAAAACATTTGGAATTTGAAATTTGGACGGATTTGAGATACGCTAGCACTCCCCAATTTGTAGAGACGTCAGAAGCAGATGACTCCTGAAAACATTCTGACAAAAGAAGAAATTGCTCATGATGATCAATTTCCACTTTCACAAAGTGTTCAAATTTATGAAAGTATTCTACTTTGAATTAAAGAGATTTTTCAATGTTTATCTAATTTTTTTTTTTTAAAGTCGACTGCTGCAGATGTGTTGTGTGAAAGGGTGAAAGAGGTGTAAACACTGTGTTAGGTAAATCTGAATACGTATACACTCCTGTTAGCCACCCTCTCCCACTTGCAGACGCATTTTGCTGACTACGTGTCAAACACATTCTGTATCAGGACAAGGGTTAAACGTCCAGGAACAATATCAACAACAACAGGTTCATTACTTAGTCGTAAAATGGATTTGAATGGAAGCGTGAAACCAGTGTATCATTGACGTCATAGTTCATTAGCAACAAGATTAATAGCAACATTTAAATTTCCCGTGCAGAAACTCGGCTGCATGACAGGGGATTGGTGTTTCATTATCCGATTTCCTTCATATACACACGAGCCGCGCCATGCGGTGATCAGCCTTGTCAACTCTTACTAAGGACTTACGATATTTAGTCAGTCTCTTGGTACTCAATCTTACACCAGGGTCTTCACTGTTCATATTTGTATTAAGAAAAGCCAGGTATTGGTCAAACGAACTCAAATAACCGTGTGTGTGATACCAACACGGAGATGCAACATGCTTCACTTTCGGCTGGCATTAAAACAAGATTACTTCATAGCGATTGGATTTCAAACGGACGTAATGTAACCATATCTTTACTTTACTATGAAAACATATTCGCTATTTTTCAATGGATATTATAATTGATAAGGTTCTTAGGAATAACCGATTTAACCCTTTCCAACATATAGACGCTTTCTGACGCCCCTGCAGCAGACGGCTTTTTGAAAACATAGTGACAAAAGAAGAAATTGCACAAAACGTGCAATTTCTCCTTTTGCCACAATATTTTCCATTTTTTGTCATAGGTTATCCATTCAATTATAGAGATTTTCTATTTTTTGATAAAATATGTTTAAAGTCGTCTGTTGCAGAATTGTCGTATGAGGGAAAGAGTTAATATTCCGTGAACCATCTCTACAAAATGACTATAAAGGATGGTTTTTTGTTTGTTTGTACTTTTACGTTTCCCACTTGTAGACGCACTTTGACACATCTGAAGCAGAAGACTTGTAAACATTTGTCAAAAGAAGAAACTACTCAAAATGAACAATTTCTTCTTTTGCCACAATTTTTCTTCCCGCCTCAAAACCTATTTTCGTTTGTAGACATTTTATATGTCTATACGTTTTTCAAAGTAGTTGGCTGTAGTTTTGTTGTATGTGGGAATGGTAAATGACGCGGAAATGTATTGACTTAATTACTTTTGACAACTTAAATAAAGCAAACGGCAGAAACTACGTATATCATTTTATCAAAAGGTCACTGAATTGTGTGCGTCTCATATCAAGTACTTGTGCTCACTGTTGCGAGGATAGCGTTACGACTGATGTACGTGCTGGTGTCGGTATACATCGTACGCGCAATATTGGTAATTTACCCAAGAAATGCCGTGATACAACTGATATACTGTTTTAAGTGGCATAACACTCTATTCAAGCAAACTGACCATTGTGCAAAGATATGAAACATTAAAACACCCTGAAATTACCATAAACAAACATGAGCCGAATTACGAGAAAACCAACATGGTGGATTCTGCGTGAAGTATCCACCCGGATCAGCCTGAGCATGTGGATTTTCTGTTTCAGGAATCATTACTCTCTTTTCACCTGTGACGGAATGTGTCTGACCGGATTAAACTGCGCAGGCTGATCTGCGTTGATACATTACGCAGAGTCCATTATGCTGGTTTTCTTGCTGACGGCTAAATTATATTTTAATATCAAACTTACGCTAGTAGCCGGTATGAGAAATGTTCACAACTTTCATCAACTAAGGTGTTTCGTATTTAATAAATAACATTTTTGTTTTTGTATTTGCAATTGAATTGTTGATACGGAATTATGTCCCTAGTCAAACTATACCCGCCAACAACAAGCACAATATACAACATAGTGAATTATTTAGTTTTGCAAGCGGGAGCTCGCGGGTTCGATCCCAAAAGACTTTAAAAATGTTAGTAATGGCTATCCTCCATGGCGCTCAGTGTTGCGGGGTCAGTATTACAACTGACTGGCTGGTGTCATTAAAAATTGGACCAGTAGTACTGGTAACTTACCTAGGACACGAAGTGATATAACTGAACAATTGTTGAAAGCGGCGTAAAGCACCAACAAATCAAACTAAACATATACGCCATCAAAACTGCCGTTACGAAGTAACTGCAACGTAGTGCAGCAGATAAGCAGACAAATCGTTCACTTTGTGATAAAAGCATGAAATTTGGTACAAGTATAGCCAAACGTATTATAAGAATATTTTGATATTGGGCCATTCTGAAATTTCTGTATTTCGCAAATGGCAGCCATTTTTCAAGATGGCCGCCATTTTCAGTTTTTTTGATTCTTCGAAATTGGATTTTCTTAATTTACTTTGGAATGCGAGCAGATATTTCGATGAATTTTGGTGAAGAGTCGTATTATGGCTAGATTCGTATTATATTTGAATTTGGTTGCTGTCAGATTGTTCTAAGCAGAGAAGTTGCCCATGGATGTTTAAAAACATGTCGGATTAATAGTATATTGACTGAAATTTGTTGGCATTGCATTTACCTATTTAATTGAACTTTAATGAGTAGTGTAGGTCTTGATCATATTTGAAGACTGATCAGGACTTACATTGGTTTCAAATGTCCGAAGGTCCCCCATCACATGTCAAAGCTCATTGAAGAATGTATATAGTTCAATTTTTTTTTTAATTGGTCCTTTCGTTGACATAGCTCTTTTTTCCTGTGTAATAATGTGTGGCCCTGGTATTGATATCGGTGTAAAAACTACAGCGAATGGTTCTATTTTTAAACCTGACCTCAAACTGTGTCCGTTAACACTGGTGTGACTGCTATAAGAGGCATGACGTATTGACATACGTCACAATTAATATTGTATCGTAAATATTCATCTACATAATGCTTTAGTTGCTTTTATAAGTAATTTGAATCTCTACTGTATTCATATTAAATGTCACTGTAACGAGTGTCAAAATGTCAAATAAGATTTTCAAAATTGTGAATCCTGATGATCCTAGACCTTCAACTTCTCGCCAAATCACTACAGATTGGACACTGCATTATATGCCAAGAATCAGCACCAGACCCATTAACATGTCCACTGCATACCAAACGCACTGATAAAGGGAGTGGATACAGTTCACTTGCAGAACACTTAATCCAATTTAACGAGCTTGGCCAGCTCCCTCCATCACTGCGGCTCGAGAGGTTAGATATGGGAAAAGGTATTGAAGCAGCAATGGTTGCAAATACAGCTCAATACCATCAGTCATGCAGACTTAAATACAATGCAACAAAGCTGAAGAGAGCTAAGAAGCGATCAATTGGACCTTATGATGAGAGTATAGACCCGCACACAGAGAGCAAGCGCACAAGGTCAAAGTCATTGTGTTCTGAAACTTCTGCAAAAAATGATGAAATATGTTTCTTCTGTAGCCAGCCTGCTGGCCAAGATTGTCTCCACGAAGCTTCTACCTTTCAGCTAGACAAAAGAGTGCGCACTAGTGCAACAATTCTGCAAGACACAGACTTACTTCGTAAACTAAGTGCTGGAGATATGGTGGCAATCGAAGCCAGGTATCATGCCAAATGCCTTACGGGTTTGTACAATCGCGCAAGAAAAGCTAATCTTGAAGGTCTTGATGACAATGGCCAAGGTAAAGCAGAATCATCCTCTAGCATTGCATTTGCTGAACTTGTACTTTATATTGAAGAGACAAGGCAATATGCGGAGACAGTGCCAGTTTTCAAGCTAGCTGAGCTCGCACATCTGTTTATGTCACGCATGGAGCAGTTAGGAGTAAACGTTGACAACAGGATTAATTCAACGCGATTGAAAGATAGGCTTCTTGCTGAGTTCCCCGATTTGCGAGCATATCATAAGGGAAGAGATGTCCTTATGGCATTTCAAGAAGATGTTGGGATTGCTCTAGAAAAAGCCTGTGAAAAAGACAGCTCTAAGGATGCCGTTCTTATTGCACGAGCTGCACAAATTGTCCGCCTTGATCTATTTAGTGAGGCTAAGCCTTTTAATGGTTTTCATGAGCGATGCCAAGAAGAATTTGTTCCGAAGTTGTTGTTAACCTTAGTTAAAATGATCCTAGAAGGACCAAGTATAACAGATCAAATGGCAGTTGGAACATCTCCGGCAGCACTTACCATTGCTCAAATATTAAAATTCAACAGCACTAAGCATAAACGAGCACCAAAGACATCATCTTCTGGGAGGCACAGTATTTCGCAGGAAACACCAGTACCATTGTATATTGGATTGTTGTTGCATGCCAAAACACGTAAAAGAGAGTTGGTAGAGAGAATGACAAACCTTGGTTTGAGCGTATCATACGATCGTGTTCTTGATCTCTCAACTGAAATGGGGAACAAAGTCTGCGACCTATATCAAAGTCAGCAACTTGTATGTCCTCCACAATTGCGTAGTCATGTTTTTACAACTGCTGCTGTTGATAATATCGATCATAACCCCAGTTCAACAACAGCCAGAGATTCTTTCCATGGCACAGCTATATCGCTGCATCAGCATCCATCATTTGTAGATGAAGGGAATGGCCAAAACCTTAGTGATCGTTTAGGGACTGAGAAAGGTAGTTCCAGAACCATCAACCGTTTGCCGGATTGCTACACAAATGTCCCCCCTGTATCTGGCAATATCAAATCGTTACAGGTCCCAGTAAGTAGAGTTGAACGTCTAGAAAGAGATGGTGTCAGCGTTCATACGAAGGAAGAGTATGAGTGGTTAAATAATTCGAGGGATGCCATTGAAAGAGACACAGACACATCAGATAATGTGTTGAATACATCTTGGGCTGCCTTCCATGCAAGTCATAGGCCACATGACCCTCTACCCCTGTGCTCCACGGCTCTGCTTCCGCTTTTTCAGGAAAGTGCTCATACTGTTGCGATGATAAAACATTCCCTTGATGTCATCGGGAAAGCAGTTGAACACCTGAATCCTAACCAGAGTCCTGTCGTCACATTTGACCAACCACTGTATACATTGGCAAAACAAATTCAGTTTAAATGGCCGGACAAATATGGTGAAAACAAGTTCGTTATTATGTTCGGTGGCCTGCATATTGAGATGACCGCGTTGAAAATGTTGGGGAATTGGTTAAAAGGTAGTGGCTGGGTTGAAGCACTAGTTCAAGCTGACATCTCCTCACAAGGGACAGCTGACTCATTTCTAAAGGCAACCCATGTAACTCGAACCAGAAAAGCTCACCAGATTACTGCAGCGACTCTATATGTTTTGCGACGCCGTGCTTATGACAACTATTGTCAAACCATCACTAATGAAATTCCTGTAGAATTTGATGCTTGGTGCAACCAACAAGCAGATTCTATCCCTCATTTTCGGTACTGGTCTATTGTACTCGAGCTAGAGCTTCTCATACTGGTATTTGTAAGATCATTGAGAGAGGCGTCGTTTTCCATGTACCTGGATGCTCTAACAGAGTTAACGAAATGGTTTCATGCGATGGACCATACAAACTACGCACGATGGATTCCTGTTCATCTTAGAGATATGACTGATCTACCAAGGACCCACCCTGCAATAGCCGAAGAATTCAATGCTGGTAAATTTACTGTTCAGAAAACAAGAAATGTATTTTCATCTATAGCTATTGATCAAGCCCATGAGCAACTGAATGCCATGATTAAAGGAGAAGGCGGGGCTGTAGGCCTGACTGAAAACCCTTCTGCTCTTCTTCGGTGGATGATCGCGGGACCAGAAATTGCCCAATCTATACATGACTTTGAGTCCAGTTCCAATCAGTCACTTTCATCAAGTGACTCGCATCACCATGACCAAACAACTAGTGTCCAAATCTCTTTCATTAGAGATGTCCGTTCATTAGTTAATACGATGGAACAACTTGGTAATCCATTTGAAGAGGAAAGCAAAGATTTGATCGTCTTACATTCAAAAGAAATCGCGGGACCTACAAGTATTGATACCGTGAATAAGGTGAAGAAAATAGGGGAGAATCAATTTGCAGCTTTCACAAGAGAACGCCTAATTGAACGAACTAAACCAATAGATGACACCCTACAAAGGAACAAGCTTGTAGTATTCGGTGCTTCTGCGGTCCGGAAAATTTCGAAGAACAAACAGCAGATGATTTCTCTTAAACAGGACATGCAGCTGTTTGCGAGGTTGTACATTGCATGCCAGACCAGAGATGGAAACCTTGGCGAGTTCTTTAAACACGAGAATCAGTCTTGTCCACCAGCGTTGTCTAATGGGAGAGGTCTCTACTTCGGGATCAAAAGTGATTTACTAGCATGCCTAGAAAGTGTTCATGGTACAATATCAGATGAACCCAAGGTCACATGCATTATACTAGATGGGGCTGTTATTGTTCAAATGCTTAAACCAACATGTGTAAAGACCTTTAATGAATATGCTTATGAGATATTTATTCCATATATATCAAAGAAACTTCAAAGTGTGTCTAGACTTGACGTGGTGTGGGACCGTTACATAGCAGATTCCTTGAAAACCGCTACAAGAGTAAAGCGTGGAAAAGGAGTGCAGCGAAGGGTTGTAGGCACAGTACCTATTCCGAAGAACTGGCAGGATTTTTTGAGGAATGACAGTAATAAATCAGAGTTGTTTTGCTTCCTATCAGATGTCCTTCTTAGATGGTTTGTGCAGGAAGATAAACAACTTGTTATCACAGACAATGCAGAAGTCCATAGTAAACCACTTCTTCCAAATTTGAATACCATTGCTCCGTGCTCACACGAGGAAGCTGATAGTCGCATGCTTTTACACGTGTTACATGCTGCAAGAAATGGTCATCAGAAAGTAATGATTAAAACTGTTGATACTGATGTTGTAGTATTGGCTGTAGCCGTGACTCGGAATTTACCTCTGGAAGCTGAACTTTGGTTAGCCTTTGGAGCTGGAAAAAGTTTCAGATATATATCAGTCCATGCTATTGCAGCCGGACTAGGACCTGAAAAAGTGCACGCCCTTCCTATGTTTCATGCACTGACAGGCTGTGATACAGTGTCAAGCTTTGTTGGTCGTGGGAAGAAAACTGCATGGGCTGTATGGGATGTCTTTCCAGAGCTTACAAATGCCCTAATTAAAGTATCTTCTGCCCCACATGATGTACCACAAGATGTTATGACCATCATTGAAAGATTCATTATCTTGCTCTACGACAGAACAAGCACATGTCATGAAATAGACAAGGCTAGAAAGAAATTGTTTGTGAAAAGAAACAATGTACAGTCCATTCCCCCAACAAAGGCTGCCCTTCAGGAGCATGTCAAAAGGGCTGTGTATCAAGGTGGCCATGTGTGGGGTCAAACACTTGTGTCTGCACCCACACTACCTTCACCTTGTAGCTGGGGTTGGTTCAAGTCTGCAGAGGGCTTTTATGAGCCATTTTGGACTAGTCTACCAGATGCAGGCAAATCAAGCTATGAGCTTGTTTCCTGCAAATGTAAGAAAGGGTGTGTCAAGCATTGCAAGTGCAAGAAAGCTGCGTTGGATTGTACTGCACTGTGTCATTGTGAAGGAGAGTGTTAAATCATAACCGTTAAGATACACGGCTTGACACCTTCATTTGGACTTTAAAAAGTGCAATTGCACTCATTCACTATAATTTTGGCGGAAACGATACATAGGGCACTACTGGCAGTGTAAATTGCGCAATCCTTAAAACTATGAAAAATTCAAAATCCAAGGGCAATTACTCCTGTAAGAATAATCTGGTAGAAACCAGAAAGACAAACAGATGAGGCTTGATCTTTTTCTATTTATGACTTCCCACAAAAGAGCAACAACAAATCATCTGCATTTACTGTCGAGTAATTTAGCAGTATACAAAATATGTACAGATATGAAAATCAAAGGGCAATAACTCGGCTTACAATTATCTAATGGCAGTCCAATTCAAACTTGGCTTTTGTTTTAACATTATACAACTATCCACTTAATATCATTCAAAAAAGTTAATACATTCCGGAGAAAATGAAAGATAACGAATTATAATAGAATGTAAAAAAGCTGCAGCTGGCGGCCATTTTGGAAAATGGCTGCCATCGGCGAAATTTTGAAATTTCAAGTTGGCCCAATATCTATATATTCTTAAAATAACATCAGCTATACTTGTTCCAAATTTCATGCTTTTATCACAAAGTGAACAATTTTTGTAATATTTCTAGCTAAGCTGCTGGACTAACGGTGAATGTAACAGTTTTTATCTAATTATATTTGAAACTCGCTAATTCGATGTCGAAGGGGAACGACTTCGAGTTCTCGATGAATTTGAGTAATATCTATGATAAGCTTCTTGATTAATTTATTTTTAAGCGTTCATTATGAACAGCAAGCCAGTGAACAAATACTATCAAGAAAACAGCGCGTTAGTTTTTCTGATTTCTCGTGCGGACAACGAGAACTGTTGCTATTCTGTTTTCCAAAAGCAGATCCGTTTTAGGAAATGGTAGAAGTCGGCATTTCTGAACAGTGTGAATTCAGATCACTCTAAATATCTACAAAATACGACAGAAGTATCTAATAAGCTTGTGAGAGTAATATTTTAGCAATATATATCTTGATCAGACTGTGATGGTGCAAATGATGATCTGTTTCAACACTGACCACAGTGGCCAACTTGCACATTTTTCCATTGACGGGCTCATATATTTGAAAGCAGACTCCTTGTCAGTTGATTTAATCAAAATTAGAAAGTACATTATTGCATTCAAGTCTGGCTTGCCAATTTTCAAGGTACATGTAAACGCCTTTGAAAAAGATGTGAATGAGTCGGATATCTATTTATTTTATTATCCGATCATTATCCTTATGTCATAGAACGAGATAGCATGCCTGAACGAGCCTTTGTTTGGTGTGTTTGTCGATGAGAAACAGACAGTTTGTATGTTTAAATAAAACATGCAACTAGTTAATTGTTGCATCGAGTTTCAACGATGTCAATGAAATCGAGCTACACATACTCATTTCATAACATGTAACAAATACAATGACTGGTCACCTTATGAATAACATATTGAATGAAATAAAAACATCCAATCAGACACATTTCTCCATGTTGGATTTACTTTGATCCGAACCCTGGCTCGAACATTAATCTTTCCGATGATTGAAAAATGAGCCGTCTCGCGAGAAAACCAACATTGTGAAGTCTGCGTAAAGTATCGATCCGGATCAGCCTAAGCATGCCACTCAGGCTTACCCGGATGGACACTTTTCGCATCCTGTGGATTTTCTGTTTCAAGAAGTATTACTCTATACCTCTATCCACCTGAGACAGAATGTGTCAGTCCGGATTAGCCTGCGTGGACTGATCTGGATCGATTCATTACGCAGATACCATAATGTTGGTGTTCTCGTGGAACGGCTCAAATGACATTATGACTAGCGTAATTCGTCTTCCACAAATGGGCTTAATTTTCCGTATGGGTAGGTGGCCCGTTTTCAAGAAAGAATGTTGTGTGGAGAACTGATTGGGTAAACCTGGAAACACACGTTATGTCAAATTTCTGTCGTGATATAATTGAAATACCATTGAAAACGGCGTTAAACTCCAACCAACCAAGCTCTGCACTTTAAACATTCCCTGCCCAAACTGTAGATGTAGACATTCGCTTTGTCACACACGTTTGTGGCAGATATTTCCGTTTCAGGAAATAATTGCCAGAATGACCTGAATATATTTTTGAGCCACGTCTGTCGATTTCGGATCTGGTTTGCCTCATCGGTTCAGCATCAGTCATTGTACTGACATAACACTAGGGAAGTAACCCTTCTACGTTTTAATCAGAAGTTGATATTTGGTCAGTCTAATATATAGGTGGGCTATGAAGGTCCTGGTAAGACTGTTCCTATGTATAGATTCATTGTTGAACGCCAATACACCAAGACCGCAAATCGCTTGACGCGACTCATTTCTTCATTAAAAGATCAGAAGTTCAATAAACGAGGTTTTACTTGCAAAGGTTTATTAATGTATGGATAAAGTTCACAGCTCTTTGATTAGCTCCAATTCCAAAATATCACGTGGTCATCGCCATGGTGATAATATCAATACCGTCGGAGAATGGTTTAAAATGGATGGTTTGGTCGGTACTCCTTGTAATCGATTAGTTATATTCATATAAAGCTGTCATTCATTTGAAAGAAGAAAATGAGGTTTGAAACTTGACAAAGTTTCTTTTTGTATGCAATTTGGCTTATGTACATGTGACATCGTATTGAAGAAACTTAGGAGTTGACATGCAACAGAAAATAGTGGACTTATGTACTTTCATTACACTTTGCTTTTCTAAAGGTAAGACTGTTTTTCTCCAGTCTTTCACTGTCTGCATGCTATGAGATATGTATAGATCGTGACGCTCTCATAGAAGTTAACATAACACTTCTTTTATACAGTAAACATTAGAATAAAATAGCATGGATGCGCAAATTTATCTTCTCGACAAGGTTTGATTTCTTGGATGAAGGCTAATAAATAACCACAGTTAATTGGAAGTTGTATGTTTTGAGACTCTATCAACTAATTTCTCATTATCTTTTTCCCGGCGAATGGTACGATAGTCCTTTAAATACAATTTTCAAGATTAAATATGATCTTTGTTAACATTTGTTTGTCAGAACACTGGATAACACTTTCATTACTTACTTAAATTACACAATGCAAATACGATAATCAGTGATTTATTCATATGGTGACAAATTTCTATCACGAGATAGGTAGATAGTTATCGCGATATTTTGGCAGACTATCGTGAACATTCTTTGTTTTTTGAAAATATTATCTGAAAGTTGTTCAATTATATGAATATCGTTACACATATTCAAAGATTTAAATTGGTAAGGTCGGGCTTTTTTGTATGTTGTTTTTTACACTGTGTTCAACAGTAGTATCTATATTGCAGCGTTTTCTTTGTAAATTACCAGTACTGCTTGTAAGATTCTATTCGAACATCAGCGAACCAGTCGTAACTGTGGAAGCCATGGATGGAAATATTAGTATCATTCAGCGGATCGAACCCTGATCCCCGGTCTCGAACCACTACACCACCGAGGTGGTAGGGACATTCTATTCAGTTACCCAAATTTAGCCTTTCTCATAACCCCTTCGTTATTAATGTAAACAACCCAAACAACTCAAAGACGTTTTACTTAATTGTGATGGAAGTATCTCCTCTAAGTTGGGAAATTTATAAAATATCTATAAACAATAGCCTATGAATTAGCAAAGATCTCAAAAGACGAGGTCTCCGATGTTATCCCATCAGTACTTATTACGTCTTTGATTTGATATACCAGCAAAAGCTTTATCTGAGAATAGTCGAGCAATGCATAGCCGACCTGATGCCACTTTGAGAAACATAGGAAATGATACAAAAACAATAGCAAAGGAAAACAGAAATACAATAGCAAAAACGATCAAACAAGATAAAGTTCTACATGTAAACAACAGTCCTTTATCGGAAAACAGATAATTATAAGAATTTTGCTTAGTTTTTATAACATCAAAACAGGTATAGTGGCTTAATAGGATTGAAGAAGTCACTCATTAACACTATCAGACATGTTTTGATGCGTCTGAAGAAGAAACATATTTCTATGACAACAATTAAAATAGCGACAGTCGCCCAGAAAATATATACATGTACAAAACCATTTCTTTTTTAAAACAGTTACCTTTCGAAAACACAGAAAGAGACTTAAACAATTTGTTTTACTTTGGTTTTCTCATAGGGTTGTTAAGAAATCAATTTGCGTTACGACTTACAAAACAGAAACTTGATAGGTTATACTTACACTTGCATTAAAGCAGGAAGTTAAGGCCTTAACGACCTATTCGACAACATATAATATATATATATATATGACGACAGTTTACTTAGTCTTGATCACTGTGTTTCAAACCAGTACCAGGCCAAGATAATGTGCCTTTCAAAATAATAACAAGGCCGTAGCTGATCACCGGAGAGAAGGATATTTAGGGCTCATCTATTTCAATATTTAAATGTCAGACCATAAACACGATACACTTTTTGTCCCTTAATCTTCACCCCGAATCAGCCCTCTGTTTCTATGTATCTGACTGGATCTAGGGATGTTTACAGGTTAGACATTATTTTGAGGGGTCTATTTTCTGAATTACCAAAACTACATTGGTCGAACGTGACATCAGATACGTTACGCAGTTATAACATTAAATGGTGCAGGTAAGAATAACTAGTGTTGTCTGCATATGCACGGTTTCATCAGTCTTCTACTTGTGGATGTTATAGTCTATTATCTACTTAGCTTGTTACAAGCGACATGGCATTTGGTGGATGTCGTACAACATTCGAATGAGCGTTGCTTTGCGAAAACAAAACTTAACGCAACTATTGCATGTTGGGAAAAAGACTTGCATACGCATCCATACATAATGATGATTTACATGGATACTGCTTTACACAACTTTGTTTAGTCTTTCCCATTGGCGAACAGTGAATCTACACTAATTTTAAATGTTTAACGGCTGGTTTTCGCAGGGCGCTGATGAAATATCCGTTTGTAGATACTATTTACGGCTTAAGGTGGAATCATACCTTTGAAATAACGTCGTTTTGACGTCAAAACGTACGTTTTTTACGACAATGACAGTGTTGTTAATGAAATCATAGTGGCTGTCTCGTTTGAAGTGGTATTTGGAAATAGTTAACATCAGACCGAAGAAAATAAAATTACCTACGTAGTGATGTAATTTCCATACAACTGCCAAGACAATTAACGTAACATAAGGGGAGTAAAAATGAAACTTTCGCCAAAATATTTTAACAGTAATTCGGTTATTTCAGATTTATTAAAAATTCGCCCGAGAGATTTTTTTAAAAAACTTATATAATTTAGAACAACCTTTTGTCTACCATTTACTAAAGTTTCAAGAAAATCTATCGTGCAGATCTTTAGTAAATCGCATTGACGTTAAAGCTCTGTCACGCGACAAACCGTACACTGCGGAATTTAAATTGAAACGTACCCAGGGTTATTAAAATGAACTCCCGATTTTTCATAAAAATAATCAATTTTATTCTTTTACGAAAGTGGTAAATTGTATCTTTTATACTCCTTTAAATATTAAATATGTTTTTATATAAATTGACCTGTCTACTTCGCTGTTTATCTGTTAAATCATTTTTTCACATTCCATGTATTAGTATTAGTCTTAAATCGTCGCTTGCAGTTCTTATAGATAGATTTTATTTCACTTATTCGAATACATGTAATTCGTCATTTACATACATACATTTACATAAACAAATTGATACGGGAACATCAAATAGTAATTCGATATAACATGAAGTTTCATGATTTTACATAACCCAACATTTCTGATACGAGATTCTTCAAACAAGAGCATCGTCAGAATTATCATGGAAGAAATTGTTAATATATTATATTATATTACTTTCATATTTGTCACTCGAGGTATTTTGTGATGTATTTTGAGATAACAGTAAATACAGAATGCGTTTCTCTTAATCAGGCAAAAAGCAAGTTTCAGAACTTCAAAGATTATAACTGAACAGCATGCAAAGCTTTCTATCTATTCTATCCGTGATTATGCTTTTGTTATTTAAGGAAACACTTTATATGATAAAACATCGAGAATAACTATTTGACTTTCTTCCCTTTGGAAAAGCTTATGTACAAGATGTTATGAAAGTTTTGACATGATTGTATTAACACAGCTCCGCAGTTCAATTCAACCTAGAGCTGTTTGAAAACAGGTGTTCATTGACAATATTTTCCTGTATAGTTTGGGTAAATAACCCACTATTATTGTCTACATACATATCCCGTGGAGTGCTATCACATCGTTGTCTGCACTATGTAGTGAGCCTTCGATGTCATTGCACAGGTGTCTGTAAATTGTAGACAGCGTATAGTCGGGTAATGATACATTTTGTTTTATTATTGGAAGTGTGTCGACAACACTAGTAATTAGGTACGAACATGTGACCAAAGGTGTGATCTTCTAAGGTGTTATGGCATTGTGATTTACTTAAAATCAACCCAATAGCTTGTCTTGAAATTTGGGTTTAGGGTAAAAAACAATTCTCAAGACAAAACGAAGTACCGGTAGTTTTAAAATAACGGGGACATATAGAGTAAAAAAAGAAAGATAGAAGAAAGGATGGGTGGCTGTGTTTCATTTTCAGTTCCACAGTGCGCGTACCGGCGCACGTCAGCAGTATTACGGCATAGCGTTTTACTAAAAGTCCGCCAGATATATTTCCAACAAATTTGAGTAAATAGGAGAAATAATGGTGTTCTGAACTATAATGATTTCTTATAAAAGCAATATCTACGGCATTTTTTGGTTAGTAAATTAGACGTAAGGTAATAACTGTATTAGTCAGCGAGTTCGTTAAATAAACCAAGTTTTGCTTTAAAATTATTTAAGAAAAAAAGGTGAACTATATATCATGACGGAGTTAATATTATTCGCTTTAAATCGATGTTAATATAAGATGAGATAGTAATGGTCATTCCTTTAATCACACATAACTGCGCAGCTGTGTAAACACACATTACAATTTAATCAAAAACTTGCCGCAAACGACAACAACCGATGATTATCAAGGATAGATTACCAAGAAAGCTTTGCATGACAGGTATAGACTTCGATTTCTCAAAATTGCATATTGAGAACAACATTTGTATACTGTTATCTCAAATACGATACAAAAAAACAAGGGTGACATATAATATTTGTGATAATTATATTTCATATATAGAACATCAGTTGAACAGGAAAGTTAACGAGTCAGTTTATACATATGACAAATCCAAATATTATTTTGTTGGTTTTTTTGATAAATTATTTACGACCGTAATTACTTTAATTCTTTAAATAGAAACACATATATACTACCTACCATTATTCTTTAGGGGATAGCTTAAATTTAGAATGAAATTGATAATTATAAGGAAAATATAAGTATTCATTTTAATTACACTGGATGCGTCTCAATGTTTAATTCCGCAGTGAACGTTACGACGCTCACAAGAGGTTTAACGACATTGTGATTTATTAAAAATCGATACGATAGATTTGCTTGAAAGATTGGCAAATGGTAGATGAATAGGTGTTCTATGTTATATTTTATTTTAAAAAAAATATTTCGGGCGAATTTTAAATAAATTAGAATTAATCAAATTACTGTTAAAATATTCTAGCGAAATTTCTACTTTAAGTCGCTTTATGTTACGTTAATTGTCATGACAGATGTATAGAATTGATATTATCATACAGGTTATTGTATTCTCTTCAGTTTAAAGTAAATTTTATCCGAATCCAAATTGAAATGAGGAAGTAATGGATATTTCTTTAACAACACTGTCATTGTCGCAAAAACGTACGTTTTGACGTCAAAAACGACGTTATTACAAAGGTATGATTCCACCTTAACCAGACTGCCAATGTTCCACGGTGAATGGGGGAAGTAAGGCTATCGTCAATTTTATTTAATTTACGACATTAATATCTTATTTGTTAAAACTTTGTCATTTACCGGTATCTTACAAGTCGATACTTTTATCTAAAAGCTTTTGAAAGAGTGTCATGGTTGTAAAAGATCTAATCCACGCATGGTTTAGGTCATATTTAAATATTGACTTTTCAGCTAAAATGTTTTAATCATTCTTCTGTGCATGATATGCCATTAAAGATATTATTTTTGGTGGAATCAAGACTGCACCTATTTAATGTCCGATATTATTCATCCAATCTTCCATAGAAGAGTTTATTTAAACATTTACAAAACTATGCACGATCGTTTTTTTTCCATTCAAGGTGAAGAACATTCATTTAAATTTTATAGTATGTCAATTAACATGGGTGGTTCAATGTTGTTCAGCTAAATGAGCGTTTTCATTAAATTACGACCACTTCTAGTCGTTCATTTGGGAATTGTTGAAATCTCTATGTTGTGTAGTGGTAGGGCGTCCGCCTCGCGTGCGGGAGCTCATGTGTCATATCAACACCTGGGTCACACCAAATAGTTTTGAAAATGGTAGTAATGACTTTCCCTCCTTTGCGCTCAGGATTGTGGGGTAAGTATTACGACTGGTGTCAAGATAAATGGACCAAAAATACTGGTAACTTACTCAGGAAACGCCGTGACATAACTGAAACATTGTTGATATCTGCATAAAACACGATACAAAGAAAGAAATGGCATTGTTAAAACTATACCTTTTACCGACAGTGAAGTGTGTTTAATAATTGGAGTTGAAACATCACATTTAACCATTGTTTTTCTCTCTTTGTATATGGTATTAATATATTTCATATACTGTGTTGATAGTTTCATTTAGCGAAAAGGAACCAACATAATTCCATTTTTTTCGAGTCCCGATAGCAAGTCGGTAACGACGGGGGCTGTCAATCAATGGGTCCTGTGTTGTAATTTAACTGGCCGCCTTTATATAACTGAAATATTGTTGATAACGCATTTAAATTCACAAAAAAAAGATCAGGTTTTGGTCCATGACATTTCCTTTGGTAACAACTCGTATGTTAACTTGTTAATAAACGCTTTTGTTGTACACCAACGTTTTATTGACGACTCGTTAATGAATAATATGTCGGCTATTATATGAATCTGTAATACAATAATACATTTTGGTTACATTCATTCTTCTATGTGATAAACCGACAGCTAATGAAAGCCTTAAACTTCTTAGAGCCATATACCAAGGTTTCAATCAACTGACACAACAGGAATAAATGCCTGTTCATGACAAGTTATTGTTCCATTTTGAGCTGAACATACCTAACAAACGATAATACCCCATGCTCTCATAACATGTTCTTCATAAAATGTTTGTATTTTCGGATATCACTGTGGAAACCTCATTAATCACTTAGTTAAAACAAGTACAAACAGTGCTTCTTAATGCAGCAAAGAATTTTCAGATACGAATAGGACAGTATTCGGGAAACTATATTATTTTCAAAAATGATTATTGTATGGAAAAGTATATATCTCAAACCTGATCTCACCTTGCACAGCTTAGATTTGGCATTTTACCAATAAGAATAGAAACCGGAAGATTTACAAGGCTTAACATTTTATTTTGACGTGTCCTGCCTATGACGATCTGAGAGGATCGCTCATCAGCAGGGCACAACAAAAGAACCCATCTTTCAACACACTTTCTAACCTAGACAAGTTTAAAATTTGTGTTTTAGAATTATATAATCAAGTTGCCAAATTTCTTGTCGGATCAATGAAAAAAAGACGTAGTTTTCTTTATAAATGAATAATTCTTATGCATGTAAATTATAATCTTTGATATTCCTTTAATGTTTTTTCTTTCTTCTTTCTTTTTCTTTCTTCTCTCTTTATCTCTTTTGTACTTTATCTGTGAATGTTGTTTATCAAAAGTGACTTATAGGCCCTACGCGGCCGGGTGTTTATATTGTTTGATGTTTGTAAAATATGTACACATGTCACTATAATAAAATATTACTTACTTACTTATTAGGGACCAGTATTTATATTCATATAACAAACAGGAGAGTTGATAAAATAAAAAATAAAAACATTGAAAATATGTATTTCAGTTTAAAATGTTTCATAATTAATTTCTTTTTAAACAATTGCAACTAGAAATTGTCCATTTAGTTTATCATAATAATAACTTCCCCTAGTATTGCTCCAATGTCACATTACAGTCAATAATACAAGTGACATCATATATCCCGGGGCGTGATCGCCCAATAAGCATTGCCAGGTAAACAACCTGATGCATCGTATGAGCAATGGTAACATTATGTGTATGCAGGATCCTCTAGAAAGACCTTCGATGTTCGCACAATATGTATTGTGGGCATATGGGCAAATTAAATGTAGCCGAACTGTTTTTGCAGCAATATCCTTGTTGCAACTCATGCTTGTAAAAAAAAGGATGGAAAATTTGCAGTAATTAAATAGTTTTGTGGTAAGTCTTCCTGCAGGCGACACTTGTAATCAATGGCACACTGCGCTTCTAACGTCATAACCGTAGAGTCACGAATCACATGGATGTATTGGAGACTAATCACAAACAGATATTTAGAAAACGACTTTGTCTCAAATATTAAATACGTAACTGATGTGTACGTCAGGTTCAATGGTTATTCGGAAAGTTCTTGTTAGCTGAGTTTCAGGATAACCAACCGGGTGTTATCTTATTAAAGTCCCGATAAATTTATTTTACATGTATCTGGTTAAAACACCTTAGTTGATGTACCTAAACCTTGAAAAACTTTAACCTTTAAATGTTTGTATAAAATTGCACAATGGACAATAATATCAAAATCGTTTACTTTATTTTCAGACGAAAATCATAACGTAATGAACGAAAAACGCTTAAAGCCAGGCCAACAAAGACGGCTACCCAAAATACCGACAAAGCGAAATGGCAGTGAATTATGCATGAGCTACCAAGAATCGGAAAGGTGGTTTCAAAGACACCAAGAGATATTAAACAAGTCCGTCTCCCTTCTTGAAGTCCATCCTAGGCTAATTCAACATCAATGTTGCGATCGACTATTAGATTTTATATCAAAAATGTCCGTTTGCAATTATGACGAAACCACCGGAAGAGTGAATGGTATTTCCAAGAAATTGATTGAACAAGAAACGAGCTCGGCAGCGATGAAATTACCAAACATTTCTATATCCGACAGCGATCTACACGAACACAAAGATAAACAATTGACAAAGAAGGTCTTTATTGTTGGTAAAAGGGACGACTCTAAGTGGTACCGTATGCTTGTTGGACTTTGTGAGCAGTTTCTTGTCAAATTCTGTAGTGACGAAACGCCTGACAAAGAGAACAATTTTATCGACTACCATCACCTAAATGGATTTGACATTTTACTGTTTATAATTGACGAATCCTCTATTCATGACATGGATCGCCTAAAACTGTTGAAAGCAGCGAAAGGCCGCGGTCTACCTGTTTTGAGAGTACGAAATGAAGATTGCAGCCTGTCTATTATAGAAGAACAATCTGCATTGGACGTTACAGAACATACACATACTAACACTAATAACAATAATGTTTATAAACAAAAAAGGCCAATATCTGGTTTGTCGTTGACGGACCCTGAAAGCTTAAGACCGGATTCAGGTATATCATCATTACTTGGACGATCGTCAAGTTGCTCTACAGATTTCAGACTAATGTCAAATACCACAAATAACGTTGACTATGATTTAACACCAGTAATTGACCACATAGACAATGACCGCCAGTTCACGTCTGTACACGTGAAAGCCAAACTAAATATCAAGAAGGACGAGATGATAAAAATAATCTGCGATGAATATGACAATACAATTACGTATAATGAGACTTATCATGCAGCATGCATGAAAAGCATTGCCTGGCGTATTGAGCAGTTGACAGGGAACACAGAGAGCATAGTACAAGAACATCATGGATTAAATGTCAGACACAATCAAACAGATACAAATGCAAAGACAGAAAGGGTTAAGGCACTTGAACTGCATGAAGCCGATTGTGACCATATCAACACTAGACGTACGAGAAGAATGTCAAGTGGCACAGTGTTTATGGTATTCCCATTAAAGATGACCGGCGGCGGAGAGCCAAAATGTGTCCATTATCACGAGGAAGGAACATCGAGCATGCCACTTTCGCCTTCGATGGACTCGTTGGGGTTTCAGGACATTGATCTCAGTAAACTAATAAACGGATCAGATTTGTTTTCACCAGAAGATGATGAGTTAACTCCATGAAAAACTGTTGTTTTTTAATTGAATGAAAGTTCGAAACTTGATTGTATATGAACCGGTAAGGAGTTTGAACTAGGAAGTTGTCTCATCTTCATGCGCATAGCCAATTATCGACAGGTTTATACACATGCTGTTCAATCAATGTAAATAAGTTATGTATATCACTGAATTTGAATGGGTTACATCGGGATGCCTTCCCTCGTGTCAGTCCGTCGTCAAAACTGTCTTTATGAGTGTAGAACACCAAATGGGCTCGTGACATTTCTGTTTCCAAGTAGGTATTTTATATTGATTACCAAGTGAAGGCTAGGCTATATCCGTCCGATTTCTGAATCTGCCATGACAGTCGGATGTATTTTGGGAGTCCTATCTTCATTGCTTGCTTAGAAGGCATTTAAGCAACAAGACATTCTGTAAAATTGTCTCTCAACTTGGTTAACTTGACCAACTTATATAATAACATAAATACAATTGTAAATAAATATCACTGAACTGCTTTGAATGGAATTTTATAAAATATAACAAAACAAATATTCAAAATATCATTTCTAGTGATTCCTTTTGCCAACTATATAATTTGTATATTTCTTAAGATATGCAGTGCCACTTGAAAACTAATCCCTTTCAGGCATACATCTAGTGTACATTTAAAACTAATTCGTACAAAGGAAAACTTCGCGCAGTCTGATAATAGTCCAAACGATTAAATAGAAATCTCTTGACTGCACGAATGTTCATTGTTATTGCATGTATGTGCAAGGTTGTTTTCTACTAAATTTGTCATAAATACGGCAAGGTTGGTTTACACGGCCCAATGTAGATTATGTGATCCACCTTTGTTGGCAATAATAACGACAAATTATGACTTAGTGCTAACCGAACCTAATAAATATATTTACATCGCCAACTTCACTTTACTGGCTACATTAACCAATGTACGTTTACTAATCATGAGAAGGAAGTGGCTTAATGAACGACTTGACTAACTGCTGTAATGCTGGACTTTCGAGACGTAACGAAGACAGCTGTTTAGTGTAATAGACGAACACGTTTGATATGATAATAACTGTTTTTTGAGACCAAGTTTAGTGATAATTGGTTGTACGTCAGGCAAATTTAGACAGCGGACACTGTTAATACAGTTATGTAATTGAAGTTATACAAGTGCTATAACTCTGAATAGTCGGGTTATATTGTGAAACTAGTGATATGTTTTAAACCTGACATGACCCATTTTTACAAAATTAACCGAGATATTATGCCAATACACATTTTGACCAAATTTGGTGGTGATTGGACACAGGCTTCTAAAGTTTTTTAGCGGACAAGACCGATTTTAGGCAATGTCTGTCATTAAAAGGTGATAACTCTAGAGTGTCTCGAGCAATATGGCTGTTTATAGATCTTATCCGAGATATTATGCCAGTATACATTCTAAGCCTTCAAAAGTTATTGATCGGACAAGACCGATTTGAGGTTATTTCTATAATAAAAAGGCATTAACTACAATAAAGTGACTACAGCGATATGGCTGGTTATCGAAGTTGTCCGAGATATTATGCCAATACACATTTTGACTAAATTTGGTGGTGATTGGACAAAGGCTTCTTAAGTTATTGAGCAGACAAGACCAATTTTATGTAGTTTCTATAATTAAAGGGCGATAACTCTCGAGTGACTAAAGCGATATGGCTAGTAATTGACCTTGTCCAATATATTATACCAATACACATTCTGACCAAATAGTGATGATTGGACAAAGGCTTTTAAAATTATGTGGGCGGACAACAAACTGGACGGCGCCCGCCGCAGGTAAAATATATATAATACGTCCCGTTTTAAAACAAGAGGGCCATGATGGCACTGGATCGCTCACATGATTTCTTTTTCACTTTAGCCATATAAGCTCCGCCCCCTGGCGGCCATAGTTTCCGACCAATCAACTTGGCTTAAAGGGATCTAATAGAGGGTCACCCTTGGAACATTTCAACAAAATTATTTGAAAACCGGCCTGACACTTTCGGAGAAGAAGATTTTTTAAGTTTTCACTATAGCCATATAAGAAAATAGCCCCGCTCCCTGGTGGACATGTTTTTTCCCCAATCAACATGGCTTGAAGGAATCTCATAGAGGGTCATCAAAGGAACATTTCTACACAATTATTTGAAAGTGAGCCTGACACTTTTGGAGGAGAAGATTTTTTAAGTTTTCACTATAGCCATATAAGGCAAAATAGCCCTGCCCACTGGCGGCCATGTTTTTCGACCAGTCAACATGGCTTGAAGGAATCAAATAGTGGATCACTTAAGGAACATTTCTACAAAATTATTTGAAAATCGGCCTGACTCTTTCGGAGGAGAAGATGTTTTAAGTTTTCACAATAGCCATATACGGCAAAATAGCCCCGCCCCCTGGTGGCCATGTTTTTTCACCAATCAACCTGGCTTAAAGGAATCTCATAGAGGGTCACCCAAGAAACATTTCCAAACAATTTATTTGAAAATCGGCCTGACACTTTTAGAGGAGAATTTTTTTAAAGTTTTAACTATAGCCATAAAACGCAAAATAGCCCCGTCCTCATGTTTTTCGACCAATCAAAATGGCTTGAAGGAATCTGATAGAGGGTCATCAAAGGAACATTTCTCCAAAATATTTGAAAATCGTACTGACATTTTCGGATAAGAAGAAATTTTTAAGTTTTCACTATAGCCATTGCTTGAAGGAATCTGATAGAGGGTCATCAAAGGAACATTTCTACAACATTATTTGAAAATCTGCTAACCAGTTTGGAAGAAAAATTTGAAGGAATTCTGGTGAGGTGATTGAGATGATGCTTTCTGTGAAGTTTCATCCCAATTGACCCACTGGTTACAGAGGAGAAGAAGTTGACGCACGACTGACGACGGACACAAGGAGATCACAATAACTCGCCTTCGGCAAAGCTCAGGTGAGCTAAAAACGTGCCTATAAAAGGTGTGTGAAGTTAGCAGTCAGTTGGTTATTGGTAGTTGGTTATTCAATCTAATGCCACAGTACGAATAAACAGCCAGCTAGTAATTGAGTGTCCGCAATTTTATCGAATATATAGCCATGGGCGAGTACCCACACAGCTAGCAATTGGTTATTCAACAACGAGTCAAAACGCGAATCAACCTTTATATACGAATAACCACACAGTTAAGTTATTCAACAAAGAGTTTGACTCTCTGTTGAACAAGTAACTGGATTGCAAGCAATACCATAGTCCCCTACCGGTTTGCACTAAGTCCAAAAAGGGGCATAACTCATTAAAAAATTGACGAAATCCCAGGAAACGCGAACTTGATCTGTGACACATGATTACAAAGGCATATACAAAATTTCAGCTCAATGCCTCAAAGCATGTAGAAAAAAAGTGCGGAAAACTGATTTGCCGGACTGACTGACTGACGGACTGACTGACGGACGGAGTGCAAACCTAAGAGTTCCCTTCGGCACGCCGGTAGGGGACTAATAACCAATTGCTAGCTGTGTGGTTATTCGTATATAGCGGTAGATTCGCGCTTTGACTCTTTATTAAATACCCAATTGATAGCTGTGTGGTTATTCGTATATAGCAGTAGATTCGCGCTTTGACTCTTTGTTGAATAACCAATTGCTAGCTGTGTGGGTATTCTCATATATCAGTAGATTCGCGCTTTGACTCTTTGTTGAATACCCAAGTGATGGCTGTGTGGTTTTTCGTATATAGCAGAAGATTCGCGCTTTTACACTTGATTGAATACCCAATTGATAGCTGTGTGGTTATTCGTTATTCGTATATAGCAGTAGATTCGCGCTTTGACTCTTTGTTGAATAACCAATTGCTAGCTGTGTGGGTATTCGCATATATCAGTAGACACGCGCTTTGACTCTTTGTTGAATAACCAATTGCTAGCCGTGTGGGTATTCGCATACAGCAGTAGATTCGCGCAATGACTCTTTGTTGAATACCCAATTGATAGCTGTGTGGTTATTCGTATATATCAGTAGATTCGCGCTTTGACTCTTTGTTGAATACCCAATTGATAGCTGTGTGGTTATTTGTATATAGTAGTAGATTCTAGCTTTGACTCTTTGTTGAATAACCAATTGGTAGCTGTGTGGTTATTCGTATATAGTAGTAGATTCGCGCTTTGACTCTTTGTTGAATACCCAATTGATAGCTGTGTGGTTATTCGTATATAGTAGTAGATTCTAGCTTTGACTCTTTGTTGAATAACCAATTGGTAGCTGTGTGGTTATTCGTATATAGCAGTAGATTCGCGCTTTGACTCTTTGTTGAATAACCAATTTCTAGCTGTGTGGTTATTCGTTTATAGCAGTAGATTCGCACTTTGACTCTTTGTTGAAAAAACAATCGTTAGCTGTGAGGGTATTCGCATAATATTATAGCAGTAGATTCGCGCACTGACTCTTTGTTGAATAACCAATTGCTAGCTGTGTGGTTATTCGTATATAGCAGTCGATTTGCACTTTGACTCTTTGTTGAATAACAAATTGCTAGCTGTGTGAGTATTCGCATATAGCAGTAGATTCGCGTTTAGACTCTTTGTTCAATACCCAATTGATAGCTGGCTGGGTATTCGCACTTTGACTCTTGGTTGAATAACCAATTGCTATCTGTGTGGTTATTTGTATATAGCAGTTTATTCGCCTTTTGACTCTTTGTTGAATAACCAATTGCTAGCTGTGGGGTTATTCGTACCGAAAAGTAGATTCGCGCTATGACTCTTTGTTGAATAACCAATTGCTAGCTGTGGGGTTATTCGTACCGAAAAGTAGATTCGCGCTATGACTCTTTGTTGAATAACCAATTGCTAGCTGTGTGAGTATTCGCATATAGCAGTAGATTCGCGCTTGGACTCTTTGTTGAATAACCAATTGCTAGCTGTGTAGGTATTCGCATATGACAGTAGATTCACGCTTTGAAACCTCTACAGTTAAGTCTTATCTTGATATGTGCGCCTCTAAATTACATTTACGAACAACGTTGACCTAGATTTGATTTGAAAGACCTGCAGTCTCATCGTAGCATCCATTATTACGCTACTCATGTATCAACATTTATCAATACCTACTACATTAACTTGTGAAACAATATTAACAAGAGGCCCATGAGGGCCTATGCTCTACTGGCATTGATCTGGCTTGTTTCAAAAGGAACCAATATGTCAGCAATATTCAAATACCATCTAAGTTTGGTGAAGATCAGATAGTAAATGGAAGCTCTATTGTGTTCACAAGCTGTATTATAGCAATTCAGTCATACATGGGGCGGATCTGGCTTGTTTTCGACAGGAACCCAGCTCTCATGGATATCTAACTACTGTATAAGTTTGGGATTTTTTGTGTGAAAAAACTGTAGCATACGCCTTTAAAAAAATCCGGCAAATTATTTGCTATGTGACGTCATTTAATCGCATTTTCTCAACGTCATCAATAATGTCATTAAGCCCGGTTTTCCTGGAGCGGTGCTCATTATTATTATTATATATACATATATATATCTTTTATTCTAATTCTTAATATACATGGCAATGGCTTTTATATAACTGGTAAACTCGACTGTACATCTGCAAGTTTCTTGGTTGCCTGCGTAGCAACGGCTTCCTTGATATTATACAGGACATGTACTGAAATTAAGGACAAAAGTCCTTTGAATAATTTTTTTTTTATATTCTTTAAGATGTTAATGGTAATGATACGACAGTCTATGTATGACTCGGCATACATAAATATCAGACTTAGTAAACACGTTTACTTGCCATCCATAGTCTGTGAACTTCATATTGATGAATTGTTGGGTCAATATTTTTCAAAGAACATGTTGAGAGCATGAACTATAAACAGTCTGGTCTCTTTTTCCAAGAGAAACGAATTCCTCTCTGGACATGTGGTAAATCAGTTCACGTATTAAAGACACAGTGCAACCACCCCCTTTAACTAGGTTGTGTCGTATGTAAATGTGTCTGAGGCAGAATAATTGTCTCAAAATGGTTTTGTTGAGCCTTCACTGGATGTAATGGAAGGCATATTGATGATATCATCATCCCCTCTGAAACAATTGACAAGAGTTTGATTATCTTAGAGCATATTTTTCAACGCCTACAGAGTGCAAACCTCAAATTAAAACGATCAAAGTGTTTTATTTTCCAAACCTTTGTCAAATTTTAAGGGCACGTCGTTTCCGAATCAGATCCAACAAAAACAGAAGCCGTTCAAAACTGGTCTATTCCAAAACATGCTAAGGAAACAAGAAGTTTTCTTTGTTTGTGCTCTTACTAGACGTGTTATTTACTTAAACTGCAAAACCTCTTCACATGAGTACAGAGGAATCAAATACATGCATGTGGTCTGCTGAATGTGAGAAGGCCTTCTTTCAGAAATGACCAGTGTAAAGACTATACGCTCTGATGACATATACTCACCTCTAAGGCCCAACTTGACCTCGAAAGATGCACTGATCTTAAGTCTATGTCTGCGCTGAATAAGAGGGCTACAACTCTGTCAGCACAAGAAACATTATGGCCGGACAGCTGGAACCTCTTTACCGACGCTTATATGAGGGACGAAGTTGCCCAGCTGCTTTGGGTAGACTAAATGTATCCACAATATCTAACAAAGGAAGGAAACTTCTTTTAAAATTATTAGGACCGTAAGTCTATGTCTGCGCTGAATAAGAGGGCTACAACTCTGTCAGTACAAGAAACATTATGCCCGGACATCTGGCACTTCTTTACCGACGCATGTATGAGAGATGAAGTTACCCAGCTGCTTTGGGTAGACGGTAAATTTATCCACAATATCTTACAAAGGAAGGAAACTTCTTGTAAAATCATAAGGACCGATCTTGAGTCGGATTATAATGATGAAGTTAGTTCCATCTCCGCAATTATGATACCTTTTCTATAGCCCCTCATGGTGAAAACAACGGCTTCTTGATGCAGATGTCATCGGGTTAAATTCATACATTTTCATTCATTTTGTAAATTTCCCGTTGAGGCATTTTATCTTCTTATAATATTTGTTCCATCAATCAATCTTATCTAGTTTAATTAACATTCCTTCTTGCTATTCACGATACATGTCAACTCTTAACATTTCACATCTCCTAAACGTCATCACATGCACGAGTCTATTCCTGCTCGTGTTATTAAAGAGTGTTCACTTGCACCTTAACAGGTATATTCTTTAAATTGTACTCGTTTATGTTAATTTTCACATCATTATCTTGTATTGTCGTTATTTGTAAATCCTGCTCGTGTCATTACAGATTTAGTCGTAAGAGTGTTCACTTGTCATTTTACATGTTTAGTCCCAACACGAGACAGCGTAAGATAACCCTTCGACAGACATCCGATCTCACAGTATCTGCTTCTTCTTCATCTTGCTAGTCAACTCATAACTCATTTAGGTCACCACCTGTAATTTCTTTGGAGGAGGCACGACAAAAAGAGTACAACCCCGGTAAGCAAGCGATCATCCCATTGCATTATGTAACATAAAATAAACCATCATCTTCTTATCAGTCATCGGCCACGTCACTTGAAGAAGCTGGTACTGTTACATCAGCTTATTCAATGCCCATTAATTCAGAGCCAGCTGTATTATGCGTTACTTTAACACTTGTCATACCAACGACAAACAGTTCAGCCTGGGATATTTTATCAGCTGGATGTTTGCCACTTCTACCACCTGCCCTAGTGAATTGGTCCAAGGTCTCTGGCGATTATGTTACTGTTGTACCTGGACGGCTCAATTGACCTCCCAATCTGAAAGGGTGGTAACTGAATTAATTGCTGCTATGATCTTGTACGATCGAGGAATAAACCATAATATGGATAGTTGTTTGTTGTTGGGTTTTAACAACCATCTCATTCTCCAGCGCACCCTGGTCAAACAAGATCTTCTTAAAGTAAACCAATTAATTGTCTCAGTTCATCGATAATAATGTCAATTTCTGAGTTGTAAGTGAAAGTAGAAACCAAGAGACTTATGAACAGTGTATGATTGATAGGGTGATTCCGTTTAAATAGTGCATGTTATTTACTATATAGAATACTGCTTAAGTTCTCAATGCAGTTTGGGAATTTGCCGATCATGTAAATATCTAGTTTGTTTACTTTTAAAATTATTACTTTTTGCAAATTAACTTCCATTGAAATAAGAACAAATTAGCTTTTTCTGTTGTCAACAACTACAATATGCTGGCCTAGAGTACCAGTATTGTCGTCTGTTGCTAGCTTGATATCCTGTTTATCAAATGTATTTACGAGTGCAAATTCTTTCTTATTACACAACATGTAAAACTGTATTTCCCCATACATAAGCTGTCCATTGTACTGAAACTCAACACAGTATCTGTCCCTCTTTGAGACTTTTTGGTATGTTTTGCTGTGTAGCATTTGCCCTTTGATTAAAGATTTCTTGTAAATTAATACTGGGCCACTGAAGAGCACATCATGTTCGAGGTGAATTAGTGCATTTCAGCTGTGGGTTGTTGTTGTGCACCCTTGCCAACAAGGCACACATCTGGTTGAAGCTCTGTTAGACATTTACTGAAAAAGTACATATTTTAATTGCAGGCATGGCAATATACATGTGTATACTGAAAACATGCACAGATTCTTAGTGATATTACTTTGCAAGGCTATTTAAGTGACTGAAATATTGTCTGTGCATGCTTTAAATGTTCTTAATGAATATCAACACAATTTCCATAATTAAGTAACTTTTGTTTTATTGTATTGACAGTAACAGATGAACATAGATGCAATGAGATTAAAGTAATGTTATAGTTTCTCTGCATACATGGTTTATACAACAACTTCACTGACCTTTATACCTGTCTGCCGTCATGACTCTCTGCAGATGTTTTGCCTCTGAGCCTTGTATCATCTCCAAGGCCATTACTGGCAAACACTGATTTTCCATTAAATGAAAATAATAGGGTTAATATGATTTGACTGACCATCAATCTAGTAACCAACCAATCAACTTATGTACACAGTAGGGTTGACTTTGACCATAACATAGAAGAGGTCATTTATTGATCTCCACTACCACATGAGCTTGCAGATAAAGACAAGCAGATTCTAAAGTATTTTCTATATGTAAATCAGCAGAACCCTGGTGTTGCCCACCGGCGATTTGACAGCAGCATACACCATGTAATGCGTAAAAGAAATATGTTGTTTCAGGTTTACCGACCTACCCTAATTTGTGACGACCCTAACCTTTTTATTGCCTTGAGATTATTATTTTTCATTTGTTTGATTTTTTTCTTTTAAAAGTTAATAATGATGTCATTTTGCCTTTTAACAATACTAGCGATGTTAATATTGATAGCATAGATGTTCTAAAGCATATACTATATAGTTTTGGTAACAGAAATATTTGAAGAAAATAAATGGCTAATAAAAGAATATTTAAATTTATCCAGCCTACCTAACCTATTTTGTTCAAGCATGAAACCTGAAAAAACTTATTTTTTACGCCTAACAAAAACATTAATAATTTATCAATTTATTCTAAATGAATGTGAAAACTGAACCTGTGAGTCCGGATGCTGAGAGCTGTGGAAGAACTGTCTGAGCTCGCCATTGTAGTCTTCAAAGAAGAAGCAGCTCTGGCACCACAGTGGCCCACTCATTTTAACAGTGTGATGCAAATGCAGCAGTAGGTGCACCGAGAATGTCATTGAGCTGCTACCTGTAGAAATATTTTTGTGTTCAACAGTTAATTACGCTTCTTTGAAGTTTTTGTAAAACATGTATTATAGATTTGTTCATTATGCTTCATTTTTCATAAAAGAGGGTAACCAGTTGACATAAGTGAAAACGAAATCTCTCATATTCAGAATATTTCAATTGGGATCATATGTAATTTAGGATTAAATAGGGTAGTAAGGTATTCAAATGTCGAAAGTGGTAACTGATACAGAGCACTTTAATTTCCTTTCTTTTAGAATAAGCGTTGTTTTCTGTTTCATAATATTTATGTAAGATTAAAATTAACCATGAACTGTACCATAAAGTATTGCCATCTGATAATTGAAATATTGTAGATGTCTTGTTGCAGATTGACGGAAATTTGCTGTGATTCTGTTCTGTAGTAGCAATCATATGGCAGTTGATAACAGCATGAATTGGTCATAATGAAGTGGTCTTAATTTACCATACAAACATGCAGGCCCATAAAACAGCAAGAATGACATATATTCTGAAGCTGAAATAAAACAATAACGACTTGCTTTAAAGGGACTCGTTCATAAATTTGAGCAACAATTCTTGAACATACATCAACATTTGTTGAAGGGTTCCAGCTGTCAGAATCTTAGTTTTAACAATTCTAACGATTTGCCACATTTTATTTTGGAATTTAAAACAAAAAATCTGACAAAGTGCAATTTACAATTCGTAAACGAGTCCCTTTAATACATCTACAAGGACATAATCAAACATACTAAATAGTTCAAAGGCAGGAAAACTCATTCATTTGACGAAATTCGAGGAAATGTGAACTTGATCTGTGACACTTCATTACAAAGCCATATACATAATTTCAGCTCAATACATCAAAGCATGTAGAAAAAAAGTGCGGAAAACCCGAACGGACATGACCATACAATAATACGTACCGTTTTTAAGAAACGGTCGTATAAAAAAGGTTAAAGCTTCTTTTAATATCAGTGTTGACATTTGGCTTGTTGTTAATTGTTTCTGGAAGATATTAATCCAGTAACACAAATTAGAATACATGTTGAAATCTGTTAGCAGCTTTTGTTAAGGTCAAGTCATACTCTTTTGTCAAAATTGATAATATTTGCATGAATTCTTGCTTGTATGGTATGCGTACCTTTCCAATGTTTGAGGTCATCTAATGGCCTTGGTAAACGACTGATGTTGTTTGGTGGGGTCAAGTTAATTAAACGATAGTGTACCTCTTCAAATTGTTTATTGTATAATCAGGCCACCGGCCCATACACAAGTAATTAACATATACACAAATAAACATTACGTAATTGCATAAGGAGGTATAAATGTCATCATTCTACCATGTAGTCACTCATATGGTTCAACTTTGCAACAACACGACCTGTTCTGATTGCTCGATACGGGCAACCAGGACAGATACTTCACCATTATCAAACTTATGCATTTCCAGAAGTGTGAGAAGAATCCATGAGACAAAGTGAAACGATTAACACATATTCAAAAATGATGGCAAATACAAATAGTTTATAACACAAACAAACAACAAAGTTTACGTACAAAATGCATTGTATACACAGTAGCACAACAACTAAAACTTTTACAAGTGACTGATGAATGTACATAACTGATAGAAAGGTAGTACATCACACCTCTTGTCCGTTCATGTATTCGTCTCTTTTTTGGAATGCATAATACAAGAACATTGCCAAATTACGTACTACTGTTTCATTTGTACATGACATTATATTTAAAAATGACCTTTCATTAGGAATATTCAAAAATCTTTTGTTTATGTAAGATTCGCGTAGATCTGTATATAATGGACAGAACAATAAGAAATGCAACTCATCTTCTATAAAACCCTCACAAAAAACACAAAATCGATATTCCCGCGGTAAACCATAGTGTCTACCTTTTTCGACCATTAATGAATGAGAAGCATTCCTGAAACTTGCTAGACAAGTTCTAAATTTATTAACATCAATAATAGATAAATATGATTCTTGACAAAACAATTGTTTAAAGCCACAGTAATACGTAAGTTTCTTGTTTTCCAAACATCCAGACATCCACTCCTGCATGTACTGATCTCTTAGACGCTGGTTATACTTGTAAATAAAAAGTTTTTCATTTTCTATATGTTGTTGTTCCCAGACATGTCCAAAGCCGTTACTATACAAGTTAGTTCTAACAAGTGTCACCCAATTACTATATCCAAGTTTATCATAATGCAATAGCATGTTATAACAGAGTTTTACGAATCTACTTTTAGGTAATTTAAGAATACGTATCCAGTATTTTATTACTCTTTTTGATGCCATAATTTGAACCGGATATCTACCAGTGTCACCCAAAACTGAAAGATTACATGCGTCCATACCTATATTCAACAGTCTTTTGCATGCATATATTTGTACATGCTCGATGCAATTCATATATTGAAGACCCCATAACTCAGACCCATATAGCATGACTGGGCATATCCTTGTGTCAAAGACTTTAAAAAATGTATTAACAGGAATATATAACATTTTGTTGAATGTACCTCTTCATAGTCGTCCTTGCTCAGAATGTCTCCGAGAAGTACTATGAAAAAATTAAAATTTAAAATAGTGACATTTGAAAAATGAAAAACAATACATAAACCTGCCACCACAGTCCAATTGGTGAAGTAGCTGACTAAACACTGCTTCAAGGCCATGCAAACAGCCTGGATGTTTATCTGAGGAAGCTGGCAGTTTGTTACAGAGGCCTGGGTCTAGTGCGTTTTCTTCCTGGATAAACTGCTTGTCTTCATTTACTAAAATACTATTAAAACAAACACTGAACTTTTGCAAAAAAATGTTTTTTATGTACCTGCATGCATAATCCAAGCACATTCCATTGATGATATCAAAATATGGCATAGAAAATGCCCATGATACACCCTTGACTCCCTTCTCTGCAAACTGAAATATAGAATTATTATCTACATGTGACTGTTTTTATGCAAATATGTGACTTCATTTTAAAGGTTGTAGGTTTGAATTTATTTAATAAAAATGATTATATATTACATCACATTGAAGTTAAAGTAAACATATTTCACTCAGAGAGACAAAATAATTAAGTACAATTTCAGAATGGATAAAGGGATGAAAAGGAGAGCATTTGGGAGCATATGAAAGAGATGAAGACGGAATTCGGCACGAAATCAAAACCGAAAGTAAGAAAGGCTCGTTTCTAAAAATAGACAGAGGAATCCTTTTCTTACTTTTTGAAGTAAACATTTTACTATAACTTTTCAGCATGTGATAGATCGTGTCCACCCAGGTCGGTTTTAATAGTCAAAATTTGGTAATAAATTCCAACCTACAACCTCTAAACGGGTGTACACTTTAAAGTACAGCTCTAAGTTCTATTTTTCATATATTAAACTTGCCTATTAAAATAAATAGGAAACAGTAAAACTTCCAGATTTGTTCTTGCTTGTTGAACCAGAGCTACTGTTCCTTCATGGGTACGCATCTCTCCAAAACCATTTTCAGCCTCATTACTGGACAGATATAATTTAAATTCAATACAGATTTCAAACATTAAATGGTCATTATTCTATATAATGTCATAGTTCTTTATCATATAAAAACAATTTAAGCTAACATAAAAGTCATCAAAAGATTAAACATCTTGATATATATTTTAAAACACTAATATCAGATGTACTGTACAGTATTCATGAAAACTGTTTAATAGCCCCTTGAAAAAGTCATATCTTGCAGAAAATGATATACTATATACACAGGCCCACTGGGCAAGTCAACTTTATAAAATAACAAAAACAAAAGGGCCATGATGGCCCTAGTTGGCTCACCTGAATTATGCAATGTAATGCAAAACACATCAAGACAATTATTCTGACAAAGATTAAAAATACAACCTCCCGAGTGTTAACAAGATTTCCCTTCAATTTGACCTAGATACCTAGTTTTTGACCTCATATGGCCCAGTTTCGAACTTGTCCAAGATTTGATGGACTTGAATGTTCTGATAAACTTTCATGAAGATTGGATGCAAAATATAGCCTGTAGATTGTTAACAATGGCAAATATTGACGACGGACGAACACCGGACACAATGTGATCACACTAGTTCACCTTGCACTTCGTGCACAGGTGAGCTAAAATTCAAGCATAGTTTAAATCATTGAACAATCCAAGAAATGTTTTAACAAGTATTTTATCAGATACTTTCAATTTTGTCTTAGACGGATACTCGCCACTATAAAATTTGATGGTTTGAACTTGGAAATTACAAAACTTAATGTACATCAACTGGACACTGACCCCCAACTTCACTGTTCTCATTGGGAGCAACAAATTCCATAATTTCAAAATGGAATCTTACTTGTATGGATACACATGACTGTGTCCTGTCTGGTCATACTCTCCAGGATTGAGGCAGTAAGGACAGCCATAATATGCATTGTACTGCATGCAATCTTGGAACATGCATTTGGCCGCGGAATCACAGGACATGTGAAGAAGCAGACCTCTGCAAAGTACACCCTCTGCTTTCTCTGGAACTCTAACACTAAACCCTAAAATGAGTGGTGGACCGCTCACCTGATTTTATATTTTTTCCTCTTTAGCCATATAAGCCCCGCCCCCTGGTGGCCATAGTTTTCGACCAATCAATTTTGGTTTAATATAGATGACAGGTAGACTCAGTGGGGCATTACTAGGAAGAAGGCAAAGAAGGGCAGGGGGCATCAACCTGCTGAAATGGTCTAGAACAACGATATTACAGTTACAATTTGCAATCTTTGCAACAAAGAATCATTGACAAATAAATGTATACATGCACCGCTTATAGGCATATCTTTAGTACACAATGTCCACAACAGTTCTGTAAACGGTTTGAAAAATGTTGATAAATTAGGCTTTGACTGACCAAACCACAAACCGCACAGTAATTTGTTTTCTCGTCTGAATCTAAATAGAAGATGATAATGACTGTTGATGATGACTGTTAAACACGTAAAGGTAGCTATAGGGGAATCAAACTAAAATGGTAATTTTAACAGGGTTTATTACTTAAATGGATGTAAAAAACATTACTAGTCTAGGTAGGTAAGTAATTCCATGAAAATACATACATATAAGGAAATACACTTATACCTCTATATATTGAAATAATTATAATTCACTTACCTATGCTTTGGAGAAAGTTCATTTATCACAGCATACACTGGCCATACCGAAACAGAGGAGGACCTGAAAATGCAGTAGTGTATTTATTATTGGACATGTTTTTATTTGCAAAGGGTTTAAACTTAAATTAACAGAATTTCAGTTCTTTATATGTGAGCAGTTCACCTACATATTCCTGGCAAAGACCAGTTAAATGCCCTCCTTTATAAGAAGCTGCAAACTTTCTAAAAACAAGAGGGCCAAGATGGCCCTAAATCGATCACCTGAATGATTGTTAATTAGAAGCAAATATTTAACTTCAAATATCTGTGAAAATTTGATCAGGAGTTCAAATGAAACTGCAAGGAGTGGACACTCAGTTAAAGAAATAGTTTATCAGTAAAAGCCATTTTTATCTTGAAATCTAACAAGAGCTCAATTTCTGATGCTGCAGCAACAAAGGTTCTACACAGAATGCAAGTCTTTAAACAATTTTGAAAGAGGACCTTCAAAGGAACATTCCTGTGAAGTAACGTTGAAATCGGTCAAGTGGAATGGTAGGAGTTGTCATTTGTAGCTAAAAGTTCAATTTACCCCTTTTGTGATGACGCGAGGTTGCTATGATTTTGTAACCAATCAAAACAGCTTGAACAAGTTAAGTAGAGGATCACTGAAGTAGGATTTCTATTCAATTTCCTTAATATCAGACAAGAACTTAAAACAAGAGGGCCATGATGGCCCTGGATCGCTCACCTTAATTATACAATGTACTGCAATGCAAAACACAGCAAGACAATTATTCTGAATGCAACCTCCACAGTGTTAACAAGATTTTCCTTCATTTGGCCTAGTGATCTATTTTTTTTTACCTGATATGACCCATATTCCAACATGGACTAGATATCATCAAGACAACCTTGTGACAAATTTTCAACTTGCTCAAAGTAAAAATGCGGCCTCCGGAGTTTGAACAATATTTTCCTTTATTGACCTAGTTTCTGATCCAATATGACCCATATTCGAACTTGACCTAGATATAATTCAGACAAACATTCTGACCAAATTTCAAGCTGCTGAAGCAAAAAATGCGGCATCCAGTGTTAACAAGATTTTCCTTCAATTTGACCTAGTGACCTAGTTTTTGACCCTACATGATCCATATTCGAATCTGGCTTAGATATCATTTAGATAAACATTCTCATTAAATGTCAAGCTGCTGTAGCAAAAATGTTGTTTCTGACCAAATATAACCCATATTCGAACTTGACCTAGATATAATTCAGACAAACATTCTGACAAAATTTCAAGCTGCTGAAGCAAAAAATGCGGCATCCAGTGTTAACAAGATTTTCCTTCAATTTGACCTAGTGACCTATTTTTTGACCCAACATGACCCTTGATCGAACTTGACTTACATATCATCAAGAAAAACATTCTGATAAAGTTTCATCATGCTCAAGTTAAAAATGCAGTATGAAGTGTTAACAAGATTACCCTTCAATTTGGCCTAGTGACCTAGTTTGTAACCCGGTATGACCCATATTCGAACATTTAGACAAACATTCTGATCAAATTTCAAGCTGCTGAAGCAAAACATGCGGCTTCTACAGAGTTAACAAGATTTTGCCTAAATTTAGCCTAGTGACCTAGTTTCTGACCCAATATGACCTTAAACTTGACCTAGATATCTTTAAGACAAACATTCTGACAAAATTTCAAACTGCTGAAGCAAAAACCTAGTGACCTACTTTTTGACCCGACATGACCCATGTTCGAAAACATGCTCACGTTAAAAATGTGGCCTCTAGTGTTAACAAGATTACCCTTCAAAATGGCAGTGACCTAGTTTTTGACCCGGCATAACCAATATTCGAACTTGACCTAGATATTTTTAAGACAAACATTCTGACAAAATTTCAAACTGCTTAAGCAAAAATTGCGGCCTCTGGAGTGTTAACAAGATTTTCCTTCAATTTGACCTAGTGACCTACTTTTTGACCCTACATATCATCAAGACAAACATTCTGATAAAGTTTCAACATGCTCAAGTTGAAAATGTGGCCTCCAAAGTGTTAACAAGATTTCGCTTCAATTTGACCTAGTGACCTCGTTTTTGACCTCATATGGCCCAGTTTCGAACTTGTCCAAAAAATTTATGGAGATGAATGTTCTGATACACTTTCATGAAGATTGGATGCAAAATGTAGCCTGTATAGTGTTAACAAGCTGAAATGTTGACGACGCACGACGGACGGACGCCGGACAAAATGTGATCACAATAGCTCACCTTGCACTTCGTGCATAGGTGAGCTTAAAATGGAATTTCCAAATTTTGCCACTTTTCTGATGCCTCCTGACTGCCATGTTTTTCAACCAAACAGTATGCCTTGAACAATCTTTGTAGAGGCTCACCTAAGGAACATTTCTACCAAACTATATTGGAATCTGACATGCAGATTCAAAGGAGAAGATTTTTAAAGTTTGGACATTTTGCCCCCTGGCTGCCATGTTTTTCAACAGATCGGACATATTTGAACAATCTTGGTAGAGGGTGCCCCAAGGAACATTTGTGAAAAATCTTGGTAGAGGGTCACGAACATTTGTGAAAAATAATTTTCAAATCGGGCTAATTCTTTTGGACGAGAAGATTTTTAAAGTCTTAACAATGCACATATAAGGAAAACAGGCTCCACCCCCTGGCGGCCATGTTTTTCAACCGATCGGAAATATTTGAACAATCTTGGTAAAGGGTGGCCCAAGGAACATTTGTGCGAAATAATTTTAAAATCGGGCCAGTACTTTTGGACAAGAAGATTTTTAAAATTGTAACAAGGCACATATAAGGAAAACAGGCTCCGCCCCCTGGCGGCCATGTTTTTCAACGGATCGGAAATATTTGAACAATCTTGGTAAAAGGTGCACCAATGAATATTTGTGGAAAATAATTTTCAAATCGGGCCAGTACTTTTGGAAAAGAAGATTTTTAACAATGCACATAAAAGGAAAACAAGCTCCGCCCCCTGGCGGCCATGTTTTTCAACGCATCGGAAATATTTGAACAATCTCGGTAAAGGGTGCCCCTAGGAACATTTGTGCAAAATAATTTTCATATCGGGCCAGTACTTTTGGACAAGAAGATTTTTAAAATGTTAACAATGCACATATAAGGAAAACAGGCTCCGCCCCCCGGCGTCCATGTTTTTCAACCGATCGAAAATATTTGAAGAATCTTGGTAAATGGTGCCCCAATGAACATTTGTGGAAAATAATTTTCAAATCGGGCCAGTACTTTTGGACAAGAATATTTTTAAAGTTTTAACAATGCACATATAAGGAAAACAAGCTCCGCCCCCTAGCGGCCATGTTTTTCAACGGATCGGAAATATTTGAACAATCTTGGTAAAGGGTGCTCCAAGGAACATTTGTGCAAAATAATTTTCAAATCGGGCCAGTACTTTTGGACAAGAAGATTTTTAAAGTTTTAACAATGCACATATAAGGAATATAAGCTCCGACCCCTGGCGGCCATGTTTTTCAACGGATCGGAAATATTTGAACAATCTTGGTAAAGGGTGCCCCAATGAACATTTGTGGAAAATAATTTTCAAATCGGGCCAGTACTTTTGGACAAGAATATTTTTAAAGTTTTAACAATGCACATATAAGGAAAACAAGCTCCGCCCCCTGGCGGCCATGTTTTTCAACGGATCGGAAATATTTGAACAATCTTGGTAAAGGGTGCTCCAAGGAACATTTGTGCAAAATAATTTTCAAATCGGGCCAGTACTTTTGGACAAGAAGATTTTTAAAGTTTTAACAATGCACATATAAGGAATATAAGCTCCGACCCCTGGCGGCCATGTTTTTCAACGGATCGGAAATATTTGAACAATCTTGGTAAAGGGTGCCCCAATGAACATTTGTGGAAAATAATTTTCAAATCGGGCCAGTACTTTTGGACAAGAATATTTTTAAAGTTTTAACAATGCACATATAAGGAAAACAAGCTCCGCCCCCTGGCGGCCATGTTTTTCAACGGATCGGAAATATTTGAACAATCTTGGTAAAAGGTGCCCGAAGGAACATTTGTGCAAAATAATTTTAAAATCGGGCCAGTACTTTTGGACAAGAAGATTTTAAAAATTTAACAGGGCACATATAAGGAAAACAGCCTCCGCCCCCTGGCGGCCAAGTTTTTCAACCGATCGGAAATATTTGAACAATCTTGGTAAAAAGTTAATGCGACATTTGTCTTTCACCAATGGGCTAAGTCTATGTGGAAAAGCAGCCAGTTGCTTGGGAAGATTGTTGTGTGGAGTACTGGTGTGAGAAAACCAGGAAACACATGAGTAGGTGAACTCGCCGCCGTGATGTGACTGAGAAAATGTAAACAAGAGGGCCATGGATCGCTCACCTGATTTTTATTTCACTTTAGCCATATAAGCCCCGCCTCCTGGCGGCTATAGTTTCCGACCAATGAACCTGGCTTGAAGGAATCTAATAGAGGGTCACCCTAGGAACATTTCTACAACATTATTTGAAAATCAGCCTGACACTTTCGGAGGAGAAGATTTTTTAAGTTTTCACTATAGCCATATAAGGCAAAATAGCCCCGCCTCCTGGCGGCCATATTTTTCGACCAATCAACATGGCTTGAAGGAATTTGATAGAGGGTCATCCAAGGAACATTTCTAAAAAATTATTTCAAAATCGGCCATACACTTTCGGAGAAGAAGATTTTTTTAAGTTTTCACTATAGCCATATAAGGCAAAATAGCCCCGCCCCCCTGGCGGCCATGTTTTTCGACCAATCAACATGGCTTGAAGGAATCTGATAGAGGGTCATCTAAGGAACATTTCTACAAAATGATTTGAAAATCAGCCTGACACTTTCGGAGAAGAGATTTTTTAAGTTTTCACTATAGCCATATAAGGCAAAATAGCCCCCCCCCCCCCCCCCTGGCGGCCATGTTTTTCGACCAATCAACATGGCTTGACGGAATCTGATAGAGGGTCATCCAAGAAACATTTCTACAACAATATTTGAAAATCTGCCAACCAGTTTGGGAGAAGAGTATTTTGAAGTTCTTTTTCATTTCGTTGCCATGGAAACCAGAATTCTGCATGGATTTCAAAAATTTGAAGGAAATCTGGTGAGGTCATTGTGAGGATACTTTCTGTGAAGTTTCATCCAATTGACCCACTGGTTACTGAGGAGAAGAAGTTGACGCACAACGGACGCCGGACAAAAGGCGATCACAATAACTCACCTTGAGCAAAGCTCAGGTGAGCTAAAAACGGCGTTAAACCCCAATCAACAATTCAACAGTCTTTTAAATGAACAGATGTCTTGTTATCCACCTACTTGAAAATTGCAACGCCATCTGTATTTCCAAGGAGACTAATGTTGTTTCTGTCTTCAAGAAAACCACCAGGACTTAAATTCAAAGATATTTAATATTATGCAGAAGAAATGAAAATTCTTCTTTATATTTGAACTTCATATTTTGTCTTATTCTACCCTTTCTGAAAATTAATACTTAAGTTTTATTCATGTTAACTTGAAGTTTCCATCTATCACAATATTTTTCCAGTATATCCAAACCTTTTTGTAATCCAGTTACTTTGCATATAGTTTTATACTTTTCATAAATTGATTTAATGATATCCAAAATTTTACCACGTAACCCCTAACTTCATAAGCTTATACCATAAAATGTCCCTTACTATGAAATCAAAAGCTTTAGTCAAGTCTACAATCACTGTAAACAACTTTTTTTTCTTGTTTAACAAATGATTAATTATGCCGTGAAGTATAAATATATGATCAACTGTACTCATATTTTCTCTGAATCCGGCTTGTGCCTCAATATACGCATTATAATATATAACTATAGTGGTGATAACTTTACTTGAAAGAAATTGACAAAAAAAATAGTTTAACCAGCCTCGCCTCATGTTGTCATTATAGGATATTTAAGTATGTTTATTGTTGTAATAATTTCGTCAGTCCAATCCAATGAAAAATAGGTGATACAAAACTATAACTATAATGTGTTGCCGATATAATTCTCCATCATACACATCTTGAATAGTACCATCTGACCCACTTCTTTTGTCAAATCTGTGGTCTAAATGTTTCCAGTTCCCTGTAAATCAGAAAGCACTAATCACTTAATCCCTCGTTTCCCCTTGAATCCAAATACACTGGCATATCTTTTTTTTGTGAAAGTGCTGCCAAGGGCATATAAATTCATTTATTTTATGATTGCAATATGATGTTAATTATATGGTACTATAAATTATAATGATATACAGTAATCTATCAAAGAAGTAGTACACCAGTTTTGCATTCTTATCTTCATTAACATTTTAGGACGAGAGCCCTCATTTATTTTAAAATTGCCCATAAACAAACGTGTACAGTAATATATATATTTTTTTTTTTTTTCAGTATTACCAACATTGTAATAATCCAATATTATCATATTACTACTTACGTTCAAGTACTTTTGGTAGCTCAGTTTCCAGTAGCAGCTCCACAAAATATTTGTTAGACCAAATATCTTTCTCACAAGTCGGACAGGATGTTAAAGTAATGTCAGATCCAATATAATATGCGCCATATTGACAATAGAAGTGCTTTTTAGGTGTGTCCTTTCTGCAGAAATGGCTATAACGTTGATTGACATTTCGTAGATACTGTCTTTTGTTTTCTGGCAAAGTCAGGGATATAATTTTCATTATAAAGTTCAGTGCAATAGCTGACAAGTTAAATGTAACTTTTAGAGTCACAAGCAAAACTGAAAGGTCACGAAAAGTTAAATTTAATAAATCACTTATTGGATCTGTATGGCGGAAAGACTGCCCCATTTCTTCCAATTCCAAGTCTATATCAAGGTCCCATTTATCGTCAAACTTTTCTAAATTAATGCAACTGTCATCTTCACAAATATCTTCAAGAGCGTGTACTACATCACAGACACTAGACATGTCCCTAGAGATATTCTCACATTTTTCGAGATGAAACGCCTTTGTACTGTGTATTAGACGGGATAAACTCAAATTTACTGCCATGTGATTCTGTAACCAGTTCGTTCGGTCTAAATTAATGCAACTGTCATCTTCACAAATATCTTCAAGAGCGTGTACTACATCACAGACACTAGACATGTCCCTAGAGATATTCTCACATTTTCGAGATGATACGCCTTTGTACTGTGTATTAGACGGGATAAACTCAAATTTACTGCCATGTGATTCTGTAACCAGTTCGTTCGGTGCGTTCCCCCCCCCCCCCCCCCCCCCCCCCCCGAATCTCGTTCTGGCCCCACGCTGTCGTTCTCACCGACCAAGAGTTCCTTCTTTCTTCGACGACTAGCTGTCGCTCTTGGGATTTTACATGATGGTGTACTTAAGTAAATTTTATTTATGGCGAACTTGGAAGACTACCTCTTAAATTACAGCGTTTACCATGTATCATAAAGTATTGGATTAAAATAACAAGAACAGATGATCGTAAGTATATAAAATTAGTGTATAAACAAATGTTAAACGATATAAACACAAATGATGAAACTACAAATTGGACATCTAAAATTAAAAATCTCTTGAACACTATGGGCTTTGGTTATGTATGGTTAAACCAGGGTGTAGAAAATGAACATATGTTCATGAATATTTTCAGACAAAGGATTCAAGACATATTTATTCAAAATTGGGAAAATGACCTAAGTAATATGTCAAGAGCAACTACATACAATCTCTTTAAATCTTTTGAATTTCAGGAATATCTTAACAAAATATCAATAAAAAAATATAGAATTTCACTAACCAAACTTAGAGTTTCTAGCCATAAACTTGAAATTGAATCAGGAAGATGGACAAAACCAGTAAAAACTCCAAGAACAGAGAGAGTATGTAAGCTTTGTCATACTTTAGAAGATGAATTTCATTTCGTAATTGAATGTCCTTTATATCAAGAATTTCGAATATCATATATAAGTAAGTATTACTGGTCAATGCCTAATATCCCCAAATTTATAGAATTATTAAAAACAACGAACCCTAAAACAATTAATAAATTAGGCATATTCATCCAAAAGAGCTTCCACAAAAGAATAAATACTCTTTACACATGATATTATTAAAGTTAATCTTAAATTCTATATCTTAAATACAATATATTGCTGATAGTTATGTTCTGTTTTCTCAGTGCAATAGCTGACAAGTTAAATGTAACTTTTAGAGTCACAAGCAAAACTGAAAGGTCACGAAAAGTTAAATTTAATAAATCACTTATTGGATCTGTATGGCGGAAAGACTGCCCCATTTCTTCCAATTCCAAGTCTATATCAAGGTCCCATTTATCGTCAAACTTTTCTAAATTAATGCAACTGTCATCTTCACAAATATCTTCAAGAGCGTGTACTACATCACAGACACTAGACATGACCCTAGAGATATTCTCACATTTTTCGAGATGAAACGCCTTTGTACTGTGTATTAGACGGGATAAACTCAAATTTACTGCCATGTGATTCTGTAACCAGTTCGTTCGGTCTAAATTAATGCAACTGTCATCTTCACAAATATCTTCAAGAGCGTGTACTACATCACAGACACTAGACATGTCCCTAGAGATATTCTCACATTTTTCGAGATGAAACGCCTTTGTACTGTGTATTAGACGGGATAAACTCAAATTTACTGCCATGTGATTCTGTAACCAGTTCGTTCCCCCCCCCCCCCCCCCCCCCCCCCCCCCCCCGAATCTCGTTCTGGCCCCACGCTGTCGTTCTCACCGACCAAGAGTTCCTTCTTTCTTCGACGACTAGCTGTCGCTCTTGGGATTTTACATGATGGTGTACTTAAGTAAATTTTATTTATGGCGAACTTGGAAGACTACCTCTTAAATTACAGCGTTTACCATGTATCATAAAGTATTGGATTAAAATAACAAGAACAGATGATCGTAAGTATATAAAATTAGTGTATAAACAAATGTTAAACGATATAAACACAAATGATGAAACTACAAATTGGACATCTAAAATTAAAAATCTCTTGAACACTATGGGCTTTGGTTATGTATGGTTAAACCAGGGCGTAGAAAATGAACACATGTTCATGAATATTTTCAGACAAAGGATTCAAGACATATTTATTCAAAATTGGGAAAATGACCTAAGTAATATGTCAAGAGCAACTACATACAATCTCTTTAAATCTTTTGAATTTCAGGAATATCTTAACAAAATATCAATAAAAAAATATAGAATTTCACTAACCAAACTTAGAGTTTCTAGCCATAAACTTGAAATTGAATCAGGAAGATGGACAAAACCAGTAAAAACTCCAAGAACAGAGAGAGTATGTAAGCTTTGTCATACTTTAGAAGATGAATTTCATTTCGTAATTGAATGTCCTTTATATCAAGAATTTCGAATATCATATATAAGTAAGTATTACTGGTCAATGCCTAATATCCCCAAATTTATAGAATTATTAAAAACAACGAACCCTAAAACAATTAATAAATTAGGCATATTCATCCAAAAGAGCTTCCACAAAAGAATAAATACTCTTTACACATGATATTATTAAAGTTAATCTTAAATTCTATATCTTAAATACAATATATTGCTGATAGTTATGTTCTGTTTTCTCCTCTCTTTAAATGTGAATTACATGTACGTTGATATTTATGTGAATTGTATATATTTGTGCATGTACAGTGATGAATATTTTGCACTTTTATAATGTTAATTGTTGAGTATTTCATTTACACAAACAGACGCATGCACGTACACTCACCAACGCAAATGCGCGAAAGTTCAAACACATGCACGCACACGCACGCACAAAAATAAAATGATAATTGTAGATATGTATATACAACAATATAAATATAGTAATGAATGCATAGATATACACCTTTAAAATGAATTAGAAAACGGAATAGTGCATTTCAAACATAATGATATATATTCAGAACTCTCATCTCTATGCATAATGGAGACACTAAATGCACGAAAATGAAATCATTCTTAATCGTTTTTCTCCATATCTAATACATAGCAGTCTGACTAAGGAACCGGACAGATTTATATTTTTAACATACTGATGTATATATGTTACTTGTTTAGTTTGTATTTGCATGATGGACAGTTCTGTCTTTTGCTTGCTAATAAACTTTTGAAACTTAAATACTCTTTGTATATTTTCGCTTTGAACAGGCCATGTTGAAAACAGTGCTAATCACGTTTTTCCCTCGAAAGACGGATTACGACATCCGGAACAGTTTGGTTTACGATAGTGGTAAGGCGTAAATGATCATTTACAAGCATAATTATACCGTTACAGAATTCGTTATTCAGACAGCGGACATGTCGACAATGAAAGTTTTGGTGTACTGGTTGGAAGAAAAGCAATGGTCAACTGTTAATGAAACCGCTGTGAGAGGGGTTGCCACAACGGGTAAACGCACGGAAGCAAAGCTTGGAGGGAAATGGTTCCCGACAATTATTGTTGCAAGTAAGTATAGAGTACAAAAGTGTCAGCGACTCCCAACGCAATTTTCCTATCAAAATATGCTAAACTATTTGAGTAGGGGGCTGTGTATATATTTCAACTTCGACAGTCAAAAAAAGTCATTATCATGTTTAACTCATTTAATTATCCAAGCTGATACAATGTACTGGTTTTCAGACATAGCTCACTCTTAAGGAGAACCTACTCTTGTTCATAATTCTAAAACAATATTAGCCTTTATAAATGTTTTTTTTTTTTTAAATTAATAGCCCACAAATTCCCCCGTTTTTAATCGGTACCTAAATCAATCACTTGTTTAGATCACCTGTGAGCCAAAGGTTCAGGGTGAGCTATTCTGATCACTCTCTGTCACATATTGTAAATTGCACTTTTTGTATTTACCAAGCTGATACAATGACTCTACTGGTTTTCAGACATAGCTCATCCTTAAGGAGAACCTACTCTTGTTCGTAATTCTAAAAATAAATTTAAGTTATCTTAATTGTTTGCTTCAAATGGGCATGTTCAAGCATGTTTCGTCTTTCAGAGGGTAGTGCAAATACTTTGCGAGTGGTTGAGGCTGGCTTTAAAGAATTTATAAACCAGTGTTTGGTTGAGGAAGCAGAAGATGTTGAAAAGTGTGGTGTGGATTATGGTGAGCAGATTTTTTTTATAAATTATTGAGTTTGTCAACAAAATAAGAATTCATGTTATGGTCGAATTTGTCGTATTTTTTTTAAAGTTTTTAAGTTACTATCTTAATTAAAGTATCATCTTAACAAGGCTTGAAGCATATTTATTTCCTTGTACCATCTAAACTTTTGTGCAGATGGTGTTGTTCATCATACACAATTTAAGTTTGAATGATTGTTCATTCAAAAGATATGACAAATATGACCCTGAAGATCCACTGACATGTGTTTATAGACATAGAATTAGTGCTTTGATCATCAACATGATTTTTAGCTCGACTTTTCGAAGAAAAGGCTAGCTATACTACTCACCTTGGCGTTGCTGTCAACCATTTGTTATTTTCTTTTTTACCAACTTACTTTTTTTCAAAACCGTTACAGATATTCCTTTGAAACTTACAACACTTATTAACCAGCATTACCTCCATCAACAGACAAGAGTAATAATTATGGCCCTTTTTCGATTTAGTTGTAAGAATTTTGGTTTGTTTTTTGTTCCAGTTGACTTTTTTCAAAACTGTTACAAATAGTGCTTTGAAACTTACAACACTTATTCACCATCATTACCTTCATCAACAGACAAGAGTACATAACTCTGTCAAGGTTTTTTTTGAAGAATTATGGCCCTTTTCACTTGTCTTCAAAACCATTACAATATTTTTTTTTAAACTTACAACATTTATTAACAATCATTACCTCCATCAAGATACAAGAATGCAAAACTCTGTCAAGGTTTTTGTAAGAATGATGGCCCTTTTTTTCCTCAGAATTTTGAACAGAGAACTATTGTTATTTACTTCAAACTTGTCTTTTCTTCTTCTAAACTAAATTAATGTTTAGTTTAATTGATAGCATTCAGCACTGGTGTGGTTTTTTATCATTTGATTTTGAATTTGTCATTTTCATCTCTAGTTTGTCTGTTCTATTTTTAGCTTACATAAAAACTGAGCAAATTAGGTCACAGTCAACAACTGAAACTAGATAAACATTATTTCTTCTCTCTCTTTAATTACCTTTAATTAATCAATCCAAGTAAAAACGAGTGTCACAGTCACTTGTTTAATCCCACTAGTATACATCCAATTTATTTCTGTTTATATATTATGCAAACTGGTGCATGCTTCAAAAATAACTAGTTTGAAAGTAACTTTTTAAAATTCCACTGTGAAAAATTGTACACCTGATGCAATCCATATATTTCTTTAAAACATTCTTCAAGTCTGTGTTAAGTGTCAATACCCTGGGATTTGAGCTATACATAGTCACATGTTATGTAGGAGCTATGACATCATTATTGAGTGGCCTAAGAGATTTACACAGAATCTATTTAAAGCTAACAAAGTAAAATTTACTTCTAACGTTAACACTTACAGCGTTTAAAATGAATTTCAAATATTTAAGTTATTTATAGATAATTTTACTTATAATATGTGAATTGTCTGATCTTGATCTACACAATTATATAGTAAGGGTAAATACAAAATAGATATTACCAGAGATCATACCGTCATGCTAGAATTTCACCCCATTTGTATACTATATTCAGAGCCATATAAAATAGAGATATAAAATCTAACTAGAGATCATTTTGAATAATTTTAACAGAATAAGAGATGAAGTTGATCAAAGTATTAGAAATAATTGTTCAAATATCTTTAAAAGAACCTCCAAACGTGTCCGAGAACTACGATCCTACTGGTACAGTTTAAAATGTTGCTTTTCTGCAGTTAAAAGGGAACAAGTGCCTTCCAAGGCTGGAAAAAATGTCGGCAACAAGACAGCGACTGGTAAAGATTCCCGTGTTGTTAACATGCTGCAAGTGGCAAAGTCTATGCCATTTGCCATGGTAAGTAAAATAAGAAACTCTTGTCAGATTGGTAGTGCTATAGAGGATAATTTTTTGTTTCAGAGCAAGATTGCAATATATTTCCAGAGTGAGCACCAAAGGATATATTTCACGAGTTGAATATTTACTTTTGGTGTTTGAAACAGTGAAATATCTTTTTTCATTCACTGATAAATCTCTATAAATCACCGCAAAGCATATAATAAACAACTGGAACGTTAAATCAGTTAAATTTGGGATGACACTAGAGTACCAAAATTGTATATCAGTCCCACTGTCCTGTAAGATTTAAGTTGTATACATAATTGGTTACAGAACTTTAACAAAGACAGGAAGCAAGTGATACAGAAAGAGATCGTGATAGATTAAGAACAGCCGCTGCCAGGGAATTAGTTAGATCTGGATGATCACAGGGTTGCAAGCATAACAAAAAGGTAAAGCGGTATGTCGGTTTGTACAATATTTTTTGTCCGGGACACGCATTGTCGGATTTAGAAATTACTTAGGAAAAATGTTTACGGTCACAAAAAGATGTTCAAGGCTTCAGATGCAAACGTTTTCTAAAAAGTTAAATATGATAATTAAACAATGCTAGGTTTTTTTCCAGCTGTTTTTATAGCCGTATATATTACCAATGCCAAAAAGTATATTTCCCCCCCCATTTTGAAGGTAAAAATGCCCATGAATCTTTAAACAAAAAAGTTTAGATAATTAAATATTTACAAAAGTTTGAGAGTTATCCCGTCCAAGGCACTCAAAGAATACTATTATTTGGTTAATCAAAGACTATTTCATGCTTTAAAGTTTTTTGTTTACAGTAACATTTTTTACTTTCCCCATTTTTAGCTCACCTATGCACACATTGCAAGGAGAGCTTTTGTGATCGCTCACCGTCCGTTCACATTTTCCTACAAACGACTTTTTCTCCTAAACCAATTAACCAAATTCAAAATAATTTTACAGGAATGATCCTTGGGTGCATCTCTTTCAAACTTGTTCAAATAATTCTATTCCATGCCGAACTTTGGCTGCCACGGCAACAAAAAAGGGGAAATTAACCAAAACTGAAAAAAATCAAATGATATTTGGTATGTAGGTAGCATCATCTAGTGGACCTCTACCAAGATTGTTCAAATTATAGCCCTGGGGTCAAAATTTACCCCTCCCCCAGGGGTCACTTGTTTTACATAGACTCGTATAGGGAAATAACTTAAAAAGTCTTGTTTAAAATATAGTTGGTATGTAGCATCATCTAGTGGACCTCTACCAAGCTTGTTCAAAAATGACCCCTCTCCTGGGGTCCCTTGTTTTACATAGACTCATATACACAACTAAATAGTAATGGTAAAATTAAAATAGATATTACCAAAGATTATATAACTTTATAGATCTGTGATATAACAAAGAAGCGTAGAGTTATTTATAGATAATTTTATAGTTATAATGTGAATTATCTGATCTTGATCTACACAATTAAATAGTTAGGGTAAATACAAAATAGATATTACCAGGGATCATACCGTCTTGCTAGAATTTCACCCCATTTGTATACTATATTCAGAGCCATATAAAATAGATATATAACATCTAACTAGAGATCATTTTGTACAGAATAAGAGATGAAGTTTATCAAAGTATTAGAAATAATTTTTCAAATATCTTTAAAAGTACCTCCAAACGTGTCCGAGAACTACGATCCTACTGGTACAGCTTAAAATGTTGCTTTTCTGCAGTTAAAAGGGAACAAGTGCCTTCCAAGTCGATACCGAAGGCAAAGGCTGGACAAAATGTCGGCAACAAGACAGCGACTGGTAAAGATTCCCGTGTTGTTAACATGCTGCTTTGAGGTATTGACTTCAAACTTCATATACAGATATATCTCATTGAGGAGAATTGCAGTGCACAAGAATCATAACTCTGCCTGCAGTATTTTTGGAGTTATTGCCAGTCGATTTTCATACTTAGATAACAGAGAAGAAATGTAGTGCACATGAACCATAATCCTATCAATAGTCATTGCTCAATTCTCTCCCTTATATCATATCTTTAACTAAGTGAAGGACAATAATTCTTGTAAGACTGAGTAAAGTTCAAACTATATCACTAAAAGCACTTTCATTATTTTCTTTCCTTTTGAATACCTTTATTCATTGATGCATGTATTCTATCTAAAGGGCCCTGCGCATCATGTGTAACTAATGTGGGTCCTGAGGGTCTGCTATTTTGGTTAACAAAATAATAGGATTTCGCAACTCTGAAATGAATCGGCGATAATATTTTATAGACAACTATCATGCTGTCAGACAGACATACTGGGCGTCACAAAGCAGTTCAGTGTAGCATGATATAATAATCTGTATTAATAAAGGTTAATAATATGTTTAGGTATGAATACTGAAGCCAATTATAGGAACGTTGTCACTGATTCGCCCAGTTCCAGTCCAGTGTTTCAGAAACGAAGATGAGTTCTAAGGAGGGAACTATCTGAGACTGAGGTAAAGAAACAATATTGATAGCGTTTCACCCATTTATATATAAATATAAGTTTACTTACAGGGCTCGACACTTACTACATACTTATATAATCTGCTAATAGCTTTATATTATAGCCGTATCATTTGGTGTTAGTTGAATCTTTTCTTTAAATCAAAATATTAACAGTTTCCTTCATGCATCAAATCTGCAGCAGACGACTTTTAGGGGAAAATATGGACAATCTCTATAAATGAATGTATAGTTATTGAATAGAGTTGAAAACTTTGTGGCAAATGACAAAATAACTCATTTTGAGCAATTTCTTCTTTTGTCACAATGTTTTAAACAGTCTTCTGAAGCAAAGGCACCAGAAAGCGTTTATATGAGGGAAAGGGTTTAAGTATTATTTCACAGAATTGGAGTGAAACAGTGCTGGAATGTGTCTACCCGCAGTGTATATTCACTGTAAACTATTGTCCCCACTATTAACCTTTCTGTTCCTATACTGTAGTCTTGTTAGTTGTTTAAAACGTTAACATTTCTCTTCCTGAAGTCATGATTGTTGCTTAAACTATTAACCTCAAGGCAGTCTGCAAAGTAAGCGCGTGTCCTAACAAAATATCTGCTTGGGCAACCAAAACTTTATAAACAAATCACAGAAAAGGCCGCTAAAAGTAGTTTTGGAAATGCAAGTTTCCAAATTAATTTAGCAGACTGCCCTTTTGATCCTGTAGTCATGTCAGTTGCAAACTTCTTCTTTCCAGGCTGTTGTAGGTGAATATAGATACCCCTGACAACTCAATATTCTCTAACGAACATAGTCGTCATACTCATAGTGCTAACGAGGGTGTGGTTACTGACTCTCAGAAGGACATGTTTGCCTCATCAGAGCCAAGTTCTGTGCCTGATGATCCCATATGGGATGCATATGCTTATATGCATGAAAAGAAAGGAGACTATAATCAATCTAGATTAAGTGGTATAACTTTACAATTAAGTAATGAAACTGAAAGCCAACATATGTCTTACAACGCGTTATTGGAGAAAAACAAAAAATTGAAATTAGAACTTGAGGAAACAAAACTTGAAAACTCTCAGTTGAAAAAAGGAAATTCAGTATATAATGCAACTAAATACTTTAAGTCCATATTCGATAATGTCTGAATTTACAAATAGAACTGTTTGATTTTTATAAGAGTAATGGAAAGGTAAAGTGTATGCATTTTATTAAAGAACAAGAGGACCATGATGATCCTATATCTATCACCTGATTTTATTAAATCTAATAAGTTTTTACAATGCACATATAAGGAAAACAAGCCCTCCGCCCGCTAGAAGTCATGTTTTTATTTTTATCGGATACGAATAATTTGAACAATCAAGGAAGAAGGTTCCTCAAGGAACATTTGTGCCATGTTAATTTTAAATCGTACCTGAACTTTCGGACAAGAAGATTTTTAAATTTTGACAATGCACATAGATGGAAAACAAGCCCCGCCCCCCTAGAGGCAATGTTTTTTTTTTTATTAGATCGGAATAAATTGAACAATCTTGGTAAAGGGTCCCCCTTTTTTTTAAAAGTGTTTACAATGCACATATAAGGAAATCAAGCTCTACACCCTAGGTTTTTTTTTTTTTTAAATGATCCGAATAATTTGAACAATCTTGGTAGAGGGTTCCTCAAGGAACATTTGTGCCACATTATTTTCAAATCGGGCCAGTACTTTCGGACAAGAAGATTTTTAAAGTTTTGGCAATTTTCCCTTTTCTGATGCCACAGCAATCAAAGTTCTACTTGGAATTAAATTCTTTTAACAACTTTAAAAGAGGACCACCGATTAGATTATTATGAAATCAATGCATCGGTTAAGGAGAAGAAGTTTTTTGTAGCTTTAAATAGCTATCACAATAGCTCACCCCGCACTCAGGTGAGCTAAAAATGAACACTTGATAAAGAACATTTCTCTTTCGAGGTCCAAACTTCTGACAAAGCTTTTCAGTATTCTTTGAAAATAGTTGCTGATAAAGTTGAGAAATTTAATAAAAGTATAAGTCATCAACATGTTGTTGAAGAATTTAACTGTTGTTTGGACAATGACTTTAAATTTCCGAAAGCAGTTCTTAGCAAGAGAGACACGCAGGTTTCTTCGAATGAGTCGTAAGACCTTAAAGGCTGTCTGGTAACAGAAAAGTTAAGAAGTGACAAAACTGATTGATAAATTTGTTGAATCTGAACTTAGTTTAAACTTATTTATTTTAAATCGATTGCGAAACAAGCTTTAAGCTTATATTAATCACGCTCGATGTCTGCTTCCTGGATACTAAACCAGTACTCGCGCCAATTAAAGCAGTAGCTTGTAAATAAAGAATCCGATAGTGTACCCTCAACATCAACAGTTCTTAGAATGATCTTGCAAAGACTTTGTATTGCACATAAGCAATAAGCAGAAGTTTTCTCCAAAGAAGAAAATACTTGCTCGTTAACTGACGAGACTTTGAAGTTCTGCACTAAATTCATGGGTTATGTAGCCTCGGATTACAGTGGAAATTGTTGGGTGCTTGGGTTACGTGACATTGAATCGAAAACAGAAGAAGCTATATTTAATGTATTCCGGGAAGTATTAACGGACCTTGACAATCATGTTCAAAAAGAAATACAGCCTTCAATAATTCGAGTTGTTAGAATGAACTTGCAAAGACAAATGTTTTTATCCGATCAATGTATACAAATATTAGGGTGTAGCGAGACATTTCTTAATGCTGAAATCCAGATCCCGGTTACAATCTCGAACGTAAAGACAGAGAATTTAAAACTGGGTGTGGCACTGTCATATATCTTAAGAATATAATTACATATAAACGCAGATATGACCTAGAATCTATTTGGGTAGAAATTATGCTTCAACACTCTAAATCGTTTCTTTTAAATTGTACCACCAGATTCATTACAATCATTGCTCGACATTTACTAAACACAATTAATTAAGGCTTTATCGGTAATAATGATATTTATGTATTAGATGACTATAACATACACTTTACTTTACACAATACATGCACAAACAGGAAATGGATCGACTTTCTGGCTAAAATTGGACTTTCGCAATTAGTAACTCAATAAACCAGAATAACAGAAAACGCATCATCAAAAATTTACCATAAATACGCGACTTTACCAGAATATGTTGTGAACGTCAGCGTTTTAGATATTGGAATTAGCGATCACAAACCCGTCTGCATGCTAAGGCGTACTAATAAAATACAAGCAAATTCAGAGAATCATGGTCCCCCGCCAGGGTCAAGGTCACAAAAATTGGTATTGATGGAAAGGGGTTGTCACAAGGAATACACATGTGAAATATGAAAGCAGTACCTATTACGGTTCAGAAGTAAGGGCCATAACTCCGTGAAAAATCATCCAACCGGAACGCAAACACGATATGCGCATCTACACTTGGTGGTGATCCTTCCTATGAAGTTTCATCAAATTCCAAAAAGCGGTTGCAGAGAAATAGCCCGGAAAAATGAATTTAGTCATACATAGCCGGATGGTGGGGTAAAGGGCCATAACTCCGTGAAAAATCATCCAACCGGAACGCAAACACGATATGCGCATCTACACTTGGTGGTGATCCTTCCTATGAAGTTTCATAAAATTCCAAAAAGCGGTTGCAGAGAAATAGCCCGGAAATGAATTTAGTCATACATAGCCTGATGGTGGAGTAAAGGGCCATAACTCCGTGAAAAATAATCCAACCGGAACGCAAACACGATATGCGCATCTACACTTGGTGGTGATCCTTCCTATGAAGTTTCATAAAATTCCAAAAAGCGGTTGCAGAGAAATAGCCCGGAAATGAATTTAGTCATACATAGCCTGATGGTGGGGTAAAGGGCCATAACTCCGTGCAAAATAATCCAACCGGAACGCAAACACGATATGCGCATCTACACTTGGTGGTGATCCTTCCTATGAAGTTTCATCAAATTCCAAAAAGCGGTTGCAGAGAAATAGCCCGGAAATGAATTTAGTCATACATAGGGGTAAAGGGCCATAACTCCGTGAAAAATAATCCAACCGGAACGCAAACACGATATGCGCATCTACACTTGGTGGTGATCCTTCCTATGAAATTTCATCAAATTCGAAAAAGCGGTTGCAGAGAAATAGCCCGGAAACGAAAGTGTGACAGCGTGACTGACGGACTGACGGACTGACGGACTGACGGACTGACGGACTGACTGACGAATGAGAAATAATAGTCCCCCGCTTTCGCTAAAGCGGGGGACAAAAAGTGAATAAACAAGGCAGTCATAATGTTATTACATACAAATGTTTTAAACCTTTCGATGAGAACAAATTTAAATAGGATTTATTATCAAATGGTATTGAATGTGTTGAAATAGTAGATGATCCTGAAGTTGCATTTTTATTGTTCTTCCGTATTTTGAATATACTTATGAATAAACAAACCAATTAAAACAAAGCGCGTTAAACATGTACCTCAGCCTGAATGGATAACAGATCAAATCAAAGAGTCCATAAAACAAAGAGATTATCATCTAAAAAATAAAAACTTCAATGAATACAAATATTGGAGAAATAAAACAAGTATACTTATTAAAAACACCAAGAAAGACTTCTTCAAAAAGGCTGTGCAAGAAAATAAAGAACCTTCATACTTATGGAAGCATATTAAAATGTTGACAGCTGACAAACCTAATTCTAACGTGCTGCCGGATGAAATGATATTTAACGGAGTTACTGTCAATGAAAAATCCTCGATCTTAAACAATTTAAATAGTCATTTTATTAACATATCACTCCAAAATCAAAATTATTCAGGACCCAGCGAAGAATATATTGATGGTTTAAAGTCATATTATATTAATTTTTTATAAAGAATGATCAATTCAATGCAAATTACATAACCCCACTAGAAGTTAAAAATATATTAGACTCGCTTAACACAAAGAAGTCTAACGGTATAGATGGCATTGGCCCAAGAATATTAAAGGCATGTAGTGATGTGTTAGCCATACCAATAGCATCAATTATACATAACAGTATACAAACAGATATTTTCCCAGATGAGCTCAAACTAGCTCGTGTTATTCCGTTGCATAAAAATCATGCCAAGGAAGATGCGAATAATTATAGAACCAATCTCGATATTGCCAACTATTTCGAAAGTCTTCGAAAAACATATGGCAAATGCGGATTCTTTTCAATATACAAATATTATACACAATCTGGTTTCAGAAAAAAACATTCTTGCCAAACTGCTCTTGTAAGGTTAATAAACCATTGGTCAACGGAAATCGGTAGCGGCAAAATGGTGGGCGTATTGTATCTCGACTTGAGAAAAGCTTTCGATACAGTAAATCATGAACTGCTACTTCAAAAACTCAAACTGTACCACTTTTTGGTTTCCGCAGTAAAGTGGTTTAGATCTTATTTCTCCAACAGAAAAAAACCCAAGAGGGCCATGATGGACCTGGATCGCTCACCTTAATTATACAATGTACTGCAATGCAGAACACATCAAGACAATTATTCTGAATGCAACCTCCACAGTGTTAACAATATTTTCCTTCATTTGGCCTAGTGATCTATATTTTTTTTACCTGATATGACCCACATTTCAACATGGACTAGATATCATCGAGACAACATTCTGACACAGTTTCACAGTTGCTCACAGTAAAAATGCGGTCTCTGGAGTTTGAACAATATTTTCCTTTATTGACCTAGTTTCTGATCCAATATGACCCATATTCGAACTTGACCTAGATATAATTCAGACAAACATTCTGACCAAATTTCAAGCTGCTGAAGCAAAAAATGCGGCATCCAAAGTGTTCACAAGATTTTCCTTCAATTTGATCTAATGACCTAGTTTTTGACCCAGCATGACCCATATTCAAACTTTGCCTACATATCATCAAGAAAAACATTCTGATAAAATTTCATCATGCTGAAATTAAAAATGCAGTATCAACAAGATTACCATTCAATTTGGCCTAGTAACCTAGTTTTTAACCCGGCATGACCCATATCCGAACTTGGCCTAGATATCATTTAGACAAAAATTCTGACCATATTTCAAGCTGCTGAAGCAAAAAATGCGGCATCCAAAGTGTTAACAAGATCTTCCTTCAATTTGACCTGGCATGACCCATATTCGAACTTGGCCTAGATATCATTCAGCTCAACATTCTGAAATTTCAAGCGGCTGAAGATAAACAAGCGGCTTCTACAGAGTTAACAAGATTTTCCCTCAATTTGGCCTAGTGACCCATATTTGAACTTGACCTAGATATCTTTAAGACAAACATTCTGATTAAATTTCAACCTGCTGAAGCAAAAAATGCGGCATCCAAAGTGTTAACAAGATTTTCCTTCAATTTGGCATAGTGACCAATATTCGAACTTGACCTAGATATTTTTAAGACCAACATTCTGACAAAATTTCAAACTGCTTAAGCAAAAATTGCGGCCTCTGGAGTGTTAACAAGATTTTTGCTTCAAATTGACCTAGTGACCTACTTTATGACCCGACGTGACCCATGTTCAAACTTGACCTACATATCATCAAGACAAACGTTCTGATAGTTTCAACATGCTCAAGTTAAAAATGTGGCCTCCAGAGTGTTAACAAGATTTCCCTTCAATTCGACCTAGTGACCTAGTTTTTGACCTCATATGGCCTAGTTTCGAACTTGTCCAAGATTTTATGGAGATGAACGTTCTGATAAACTTTCATGAATATTGGATGCAAAATGTAGCCCGTAGAGTGTTAACAAGCTCAAATGTTGACGACGCACGACGGACAAAATGTGATCAAAATAGCTCACCTCGCACTTCGTGCATAGGTGAGCTAAAAACAAGTCGTAATGGAGGGCGATACGTCTTCGGATGTCCAAACCACAAGGCTCGATACTCGGACTGCTATTATTTCTAATAAACATTAACGACTTGCCTCTTAAATTGGAATATTCAGGAATTGATATGTATGCAGACGATACAACTGTATATGATAGCCATTATTCCCCTCAATATCTTGAACAAAGGTTACAAACTGATCTAAATAATGTAAGACATTCTAAAGGTGTAGACATTCTCAAATGTCCCTTAATCCACAGATTTAAAATTCTGTGTATTTTACTAGGATCAGCTCACAATACGAAAAAGCATCCGACATTAAATATATATATTAACGGCAAGGCAACACTATTGCTTGTGTTACAAATCATAAAGTCTTGGGCGTGTATGTTGATAAAACACTCACTTGGGAACATCAAATAAATAAGGTATACTCTAACTTAAATTGTAAATTAGCACTATTTAGAAGGATAAAACCATTTCTCAATAAATGAATGAATGAATGTATATTGTTTTATGTTGCATCGACAGCTAAGGTCATTTAGCGTGCAATTAAATTTAATTATTCATGATGGTAAACAAACCAGTACTAGGCTAAAAAATGAGCCTTGCCCAAGGGCACTCCACCATGACCGTAGTGCCGCGACTGGGGATCGAACCCGGGACACCCGGTTTCGAAATCCCCGACGCTAACCACTTCTCAATAAAGAAATGAGAGTATTGTTCCACGATAACTATATTTTACCCATATTTGATTATGGATATACCGTATGGTCTAAATCCAATATGAGCGTCTTAAACAAAATAAGTAACACTCAGAAAAGATCAGCTATAATGATTCTAGACAAGAGGTTCGATCACCCCTCAACTCCTCTATTTCAAGCACTTAATTGGTTGCCGTTCTTTCAACGTTGTAATTACCATATGGGTGTTTTAATTTACAAAGCTTTTCACAATCTAGCTCCTGTGTATTTATCAAACCTACTTATTAACAAGACGAATTTTGATGCTAAGCATCAAAGACGCCGCGCATGATTTTAAAGCATGACTTAAAGGACAAGATGTAACTATTTTGAACAAGAAGGCCAAATGTACCTTTATCGTAAACAAGAAGGCCAAAATGTTCCTTTATTGCTCACCTGGATACCATAGTCTATAATAAAATGTTATCAAGAGCAAAAAGGGTCCATTTTGACGTAGGGATTATAAACTTCATATGCTACGATCTATGTGATATTCAGCATGTAAAGTTTAGTCGTGAAATGACAAGTTAAGTCTTCAAACCATTTGGTTTACCGTTTGCTTAACATTGACTGCAACAATAAAGTGTCATACAAGCTGAAGTTTCTTAATTTTAAATCTGCTCTAACTAGGATCAATTAGATAACCAAAAAACATAGATACTGAAATATTAACAGATATTAACTTAAGTATTAATGCCTCTAGTTATAAGTTAAGTGTGACACAAGCTTTGGAAGGAGAGAGGGAAGTCTATTCTCATTCGAGTTGAGCAGAAGTATGATAACAAAAAACGAGAGTATATAAATAAAAAATACAAATAATTCTAACAAGTTTAAAGATATTTAATATCAAAGTTAAGCATTTATGAAATTAAAAGAAAAAGTTCTCATGTATAATCAACATATAGCAAGAATACAATGGTCTGAATGAACAACTGTATGGGGAGGAACGTTTTAAGTTTAGTTATACAACAAAAATAAATAGGAAAAAGCATCACCCGAATCTTTTTTCTGAGCTCGTCAGAGCAGTAAACCAAACAATTTAAAAAGCGTAGCCTAGTGAACTCCGTAAACCAAGTCATAAAAAAAGCTTAGCCTAGTTAGTTGGGGAACAGTTATTAAAAACAATTTAAATTTGTCTAAAGTTTTACAACGGTAAAAGATGTACATATTTTGTATCTTGTTGTTTCTTAAATCAGTTAATACAATTTATTCAATCATAAAGGCTGTTTTTTCAAACATATTACAGAGTTTTTCTTTACAATAATATGTGTTGGTTGCTCCCTTTTCGATTACGTCACCCCATGGTACAAAATTAAAACCTATCCCATACTGACGCCGCGCTTCCACGCGGCGTCAATGAAACAGATGCATCCGCAAATTATAATCTTCGTTCCAAAACCAGAAACAATATTCCTCATCCATTAATCAAATCGCGCTATACAAAAAACACTTTCCAATATTCTTCCAAGGTTGTATGGAATGAAATCCCGGTGCAAAGTCGTACCTTTGATAAATTAAGACACGTTTCGAAAACACTACAAAAGCAAATATGACTATAAAAGCTATGGATATATTACTTTTTATGATTTTTTCAGGCAAACCCGCTCACAGTGTTCATATATATATATATACATTTGTTTAAATATTTTTAGAATGCTTATGTGCAAATGTATTCTTCGATCAATGTTTATTGTTGACGGCAGCAAGGGTAATAATTGTTTGTGTTAAGTATATTGAATTGAATGGAGTAGGAATATAGCGACATGACGTAATCTCTGACTGACCTAGTTGTCAAAATTGTTTCCAAAATTATGACGTCACCACTGTTTTAAAGAGCTATTTAATGTATACCTGTGATCTTAATTTTAAAACATCTGTTTTTCATTTGCTTACCTGCAAGTTTTTAGTAGATAGTCATTTTAACTACATCATCTGATCATTAAAACTAGTTATTCTACCTGTCATTTGCAATTTAGTCATTTTAACTACATCATCTGGCCACGATTCCACCAACAATACTTAACGCTAAGTATTACTTAAACACTTAATACTTAAAAAATGGCTGCTCGTATCAGACGCCGTAATCGTCGAAGGCCGGGAAGACTAGTTATTCCTCGTCCAGTACTGGACGAGGAATATAACGATGTTGATTTATCCGCGCGGTACCATTTCCGCCAGCAGACAGTGCGTTTGTTGGTTGAACTGTCTGTGGGACAGCTCGACTTCGAGACTGAGAGGAATCGACCACTGTCGCCGTTCTTGCAAATTTGTATAACATTGCGATACCTATCCAACAGATATGCGCGGACTGCCTCGGATTTGCCCACCTTATTTCATTCAGAGCCTCTAGTTGGTGAACTTTGTTAGATGTGTCTTCAAAGTGTACACAGATACTTAGAAAGAGGACTGCATGCAACATGTATTTATATTGTCCGTGGTATAGGTTTTTGAAACAAGATGGCCCTAAATCGATCACCTAATTGATAGTAAATTAGTAGCAAATATCTGGGAAAATTTTATCAGGGAGTGCAAATGAAACTGCAAGGAGTGGACACTTCTCAAGAAACAGCTTATCAGTAAAGGCCATTTATATCTTGAAATCTAACAAGAACTTTAATAAGAATGGAATTATAAAGTTTTTGTCAGTTTGCACCTTTCCTGATGCCGCCTTGCTGCCCTGTTTTTCAACGAAATCAATATGGCTTCAACAGTTTATTTAGAGGGTCACTTAAGGAACATTTCTACCAAATTATCTTGCAATCGCACAAGTAGATTATGGAGGAAAAGGATTTTAAAATTTGGGTATTTTCTCACTTTCTGATGCCGCAGCAACCAAAGTTCTCAATGGAATTTAAATCTTTGAACAATTTTAAAAGAGGACCACCAAAGGAACATTCTTGTGATGTTTTGTGGAAATTGGTCTTGGAACGGTAGGAGTTGGTTGTCATTTGTAGCTAAAAGTTTAATTTACCCTTTTTTCCGATGACGCCTAGTTGATATGATTGTGTAACCAATCAAAACGGCTTAAACAAATTAGAGGATCAGTAACGTAAGATTCGTATTATATTTTCTTAAAATCAGACGGAACACTTTCATAAAAATGGAATTTTCAAATTTTGACCCTTTTCTGATGCCGCCTGACTGCCATGTTTTTCGACCAATCAGTATGGCTTGAACAATTTTTATAGAGGGTCACCCAAGGAACATTTCTACCAAATTATAGTTTGGACATTTTGTCCCCTTTCTGATGCCGCAGCAACCAAAGTTCTCAATGGAATTTAAATCTTTGAACAATTTTGAAAGAGGACCACCAAAGGAACATTCCTGTGTTGTTTGTTGAAAATTGTTTTTGCGGTTCAGGAGGAGATGATGTTTAAAGCTAAAAGTTAACGACGGACACAGAGTGATCAGAATAGCTGATCTAAAAAAAGGTTACTTAGCTCTTCAATATTTGTAAACATTACCATAAAGGTATCTAAAGTAATTTGCCCTCCTTATTTCATTCAGAGCCTCTAGCTGGTGAACTTTGTTAGATGTGTCTTCAAAGTGTACACAGATTCTTAGAAAGAGGACTGCATGCAACATGTATTTATATTATCCGTGGTATAGGTCTTTGGAAAAAAAGGTTACTTAGCTCTTCAATATATGTAAACATTACCATAAAGGTATCTAAAGTAATTTGCCCACCTTATTTCATTCAGAGCCTCTAGTTGGTGAACTTTATTAGATGTGTCTTCAAAGTGTACACAGATTCTTAGAAAGAGGACTGCATGCATTTATAAAGGGGTCGAGATGGGTAACTTTGTGTAAACAACTAAAGTAATGTAAAACCTACAAGAGTTGTTTCCCACTATGAAACTAATCTGACTGAAAAAACAAAACAAATTGAAATGACCGTTTATATCATTATTTGTAGGCTTGCAAAGGCAAATAATAGACAAGAGGCCCAATATCGCTCCACGGCCATAAGGCAAAAATCAAATCTCCAAACAGCCCTGCCCCCTAGTGGCCATATTTTTTACCAACCACCATGGCTTAAAGGAATCTTGTAGAGTGTCACCCAAGGAATGTTTCTGCAAAATTATTTGAAAATCGGAGAAGAAGATTTTTTAAGTTTTCACAATAGCCATATAAGGCAAAATAGCCCCACCCCATGGCGGCCATATTTTTGAACCAATCAACATGGCTTGAAGGAATCTGATAGAGGGTCACCCAAAGAACATTTCTACAAAATTATTTGAAAATCTGCTCAACACTTTCGGAGAAGAAGATTTTTTAAATTTTCACTATGGTCATATAGAGCAAAATAGCCCCGCCCTCTGGCGGCCATATTTTTCGACCAATCAACATGGCTTGAAGGAATCTGATAGAGGGTCACCCAATGAACATTTCTACAAAATTATTTGAAAATCGGCTGAACACTTTCGGAGAAGAAGATTTTTTAAGTTTTCACTATGGTAATATAAGGCAAAATAGCCCCGCCCTCTGGCGACCATGTTTTTCGACCAATCAACATTTCTTGAAGGAATCTAATAAAGGGTCACCCAAGGAACATTTCTACAGAATTATTTGAAAATCGGCCTGACACTTTCAGAGAAGAAGATTTTTTAAGTTTTCACTATTTTTTTCTTTTGGTTGCCATGGAATCCAGAATTATGGATGGATCAAAAAAAATTGAAGGAATTTAAGAGAGGACATTGAGAGGATTGCTTCCTATGAAGTTTCAACCAAATTGGCGAAGTGGTTAGTGAGAAGAAGTTGTTTAAAGGAAAAAGTTTACGCACGCACGCACGACGGACAATTCGCCATGACATAAGCTCGACTGGCTTTCAGCCAGTGGAGCTAAAAACCAAAAACGGTTTGATATAAATAAATTATATTAAAGCCAAATCCATTATCTCTACTGAAAAATGTTTCTTTTCCTCATTCATACTAAATTTACCATGACTTATACCAAATCTGCAGCAGGTAACTTTGAAAACATCGTGGCAAATGGTTAACTTTCTCATTTTGTTCACAATGATTTCAAAAAACCGTCTGCTACAGAGGGCAGGCGTCAGAATGTATCTGTATGTGGTTATGGGTTAAGCATTTTTGTCAACTTGAAGTTTTACTGTACTGCATACATTTATTGTGCATTTTGTTTATTCTCAGAATTCACAAATGTTGTTGGTGTCGTAGATGGGACGCAGATTCCTATCCTTAAACCTCCACTGGATACCCATGAATATATAAACAGGAAATGGTTTGCCTCCATAAATGTACAGGTATATATATATATATATATATATACTGAATAGCTCACATTCAGGACAGTGTATCTAAAAATGCTAATGAATCGCCACATCACAAATAAAAGAAAAAAAGTTTGATTCAGTAATATTTAATTGTAATTATTACAATATATCAGGGACGTAGACTACGTCCCTGAATATATATTAAGTCAAAATATGTACAATTTTCAAATATGATTTCTTTAATTGATGCTTTAAACAATTTCCCAATTAAAACAAATATGCAGAAGATGACTTATAAAATGTGTATGCAAAAAAGTATCTATATAATGTAGGTAAAGTCATTGAATAGATTTGATAGCATTGTGACAAAAGGATAAATTGTTCATTAGGAGCAATATAATCTTATAGCATTGTGACAAAAGGATAAATTGTTCATTAGGAGCAATATAATCTTTTGTAACAAAGTAATGATCAGTTGTCTACAGATCATGCCTCGAAACGCATCTGCAACTGGGAAAGTGTTAACCCTTTCAGCGCCGAATTGTTTAAAGTAGACTCTTCCATGTTCAAACTCGGACGACTCTATTTTCATGTTATAGGATTTTTGGAATATTTTTATAACTCACAGCCAAACAATGTTTGCAAAAAGCTCAATATTGCCTTTAGTTAAATGACTAGTAAATGAGAACAAATACATAAATAAAAGTTTAATACACGATTGTTTTAATCTCTTAAGGATTTTTTCTTTGTTGTAGATAACTAATCTACAAATAACAGCAATGAACTAAAATGGAAAAGTAAAATATACAAGCAAACTCTGAATAAACGAACTAAATTTATTTAATAGAAAAATGGAATCAAATTAAGAACAATGAGCAGTGAAAGCCCTAAATGATACTGGAACTATCTGAAAACAGTGCTGAACAAGAGTACCGCAAACGGTACATAATACGCCCGTCAGGAACTTCTTTGTAAGTTTCCTCTTTGTTTTGATATATTGTTTGTTTGTAAAAAGTTAATAAAGTCGTTCAGGAATAAGTTGTTAAAGAATAATAGGAAACTATGAAAAATGCATAACTCATGCAGAAATTGACACATATTCTAAGTCCAAAAAGGGGCATAACTCATTCAAAAATTGACGAAATGCAAGGAAATGTGAACTTGATCTGTGACACATGATTACAAAGCCATATACAAAATTTCAGATCAATAGCTCAAAGTATGTAGGAAAAAAGTGCGGAAAACCAATATTCTAAGTCCAAAAAGGGGCATAACTCATTCAAAAATTGACGAAATTCAAGGAAATATGAACTTGATCTGTGACACTTGATTACAAAGCCATATACATAATTTCAGCTGAATACATCAAAGCATGTAGAAAAAAAGTGCGGAAAACAAATATTCTAAGTCCAAAAAGGGGCATAACTCATTCAAAAATTGACGAAATCCCAGGAAATGTCAAATTGATCTGTGACACATGATTACAAAGCCATATACAAAATGTCAGGTCAATAGCTCAAAGTATGTAGGGAAAAAGTGCGGAAAACCAATATTCTAAGTCCAAAAAGGGGCATAACTCATTCAAAAATTGACGAAATTCGAGGAAATGTAAACTTGATCTGTGAGACTTGATTACAAAGCCATATACATGATTTCAGCTCAATACAACAAAGCATGTAGAAAAAAGGTGCGGAAAACAAATATTCTAAGTCCAAAAAGGGGCATAACTCATTCAAAAATTGACGAAATCCCAGGAAATATGAACTTGATCTGTGACACATGATTACAAAGTCATATACAAAAACGGTCGTATAAAAAAACTAATTATGGTGCTAAACCTGATTTAGAAAGTCTTCTTAATTATTTTAAGACAATTTCTAATGTTGAGATATGGGGATATGAAGACCACAAACTACTTGACACAATGCATACCAAATTCTTTTTAAGAAAAGTCTTACAATTAAAACAAAGTACACCTTTATGTATGTTGTAGGTGAGCGTGGAGGACTACCACTTGGCATTTTAATCAAAAGTCGTATGATAAGCTATTGGAACCGGATGAAAACTGTTGATAAAAACAAATTAACACATACAATTTATAAATTCATGCTAAATATTCCAAATTTTGAATCCAAATGGATCTCAAAAATCAAAAGTATATTAAATGAAGTAGGTAAAACAGATATCTGGCTTAATCAGGAATATATTTTAAATTTAAATAAAAATTAAAAAGAAACTAGTAAAAATCGCTCTCACAGATCAACATTAACAGAAATGGTACAGTGACCTCCAAATGTCCAACGCCCTTCTTTGGCTACGATCCAGTCAAAATTTAGTTTCGGGCGTAGAAGGCTAATGCTGTCGTTTTTTTGACGAACGCGAAGTCATATTTCTTACAGATTTCCATTTTTTTTTAACTTTTCGTACAAATGTTAATTCCCACATAACACAGCGCTTTAATGATCTTAAATATCCATTTTAAAAAAAATGATTAAAAAGACGACAATGATTTTCAATCCGTGTTTTTCTGCTCATTTTATACATACCCAAAAAAAGCCGACAATAATTTTCAATCTGTGTTTTACGTCTGCTTTTTATACATATCCAAAATGGCGGCCCCCATGGATTTTTCCAGTTTCATTTAAGAAAGCTTCATGGGTTATTGAAAAAAAAAAAAAAATTTTTTACCCGTTACCTTTAAGCGAAAAAACCCATTTATGTTTTTTTTTCCGTATAAATGCAAGTATAATTATTGAATAGACTTGAAAACATTGTGGCAATAGTTGAAAATGCCAATCATGAACAAATTCTCCTTTTGTCTCAATGTTTTCAACAGTTGTCATAATGTGTTTATCTGTGGGAAAGGGAGGGGGTTAAAGAAACATTTTATTATACACGTAACAAAGGCACCTCCTGGCGCTGCTGGACGCTAGTAAATGGATGTATGCCACGCACCTCATGAAATGTTTACCATAGGGAAAGTCACATATTCTCCCCGTTTTCAGGTATAATAGACGGTATACTTTTAGGTGATAGTGCCTGTCCCACAAAACAATACCTTATGACACCATATGAAAATCCCATTCAGGCACACGAAAAGAAATACAATGCTGCTCAGACAAGGACTCGTGTAGTCATAGGACAGACTTTTCAACAAAAATTGGTTTGCCTCGCCCGTTTCGGTTTGTTTTGCTTTTCCATTTTAGCGTAATGGGCCACGGTTTGACAGTTCAACATTTTTGATTGTTGTCGTCTGTGACAAGGTGAAGGTCTTTCAAGCGAACGGTTCTCAAATAATTGCGTAAAAATTAACTGACTTACGGTTACAATTTAGACGCGCTACCAGTAACAATAATTCTTTTCATTTCTTACCTCTTAAGATATTTATGGATATTTACACGACCTACTTAGTGAAATACTTAAGTTATGTAAAATAATTAAGTTGACGTTGGTGGAATACAAATAACTTAAAAACTTAGTTAAGTCAAAATACTTAATTTAAGTTTTTAAGTTAAGTAAACGTTGGTGGAATCGGGGCCAGATCATTAAAACTAGTTATTCTACCAGGCATGTGCAATTTTGCCTCGATTTACATGTACATAACAAAAGGCCAGAAGTTATTTTGTACCAGTTACCGTAGCATATATAAAAATCTCCTCTACAATTATGTCTTCATATAAATTAGGATTTTACAGCTAAATGACTTAAGGTAAATATTCCTTAAGATTAATGGGACATCATTAATTAAATGATTGCAACAAAGAAAATGTCTTAAACTATTTCAATAATAAAATGGTGAGCAAATCAATAATTTCAACAAAGTTTGACTAATTTCAGTATGGATTTTCGGCGACATCAACTTTCTCTTGTTTATTTATTAAACAACTTAAAATGATTACAAACATGATATATTAATGGGAAAAAAAAGAAGCAAAAAAAAATAGTTTTTTAAACAACGGAAACCTTAATCTCTTACTTTCGCGATTCTTTTGTTCATAACGTTCCACTTTTCATTTCTTTCTTCTGTCCATTTTCTAACATTCTATGTCTATGCTAGACACAGACTATGCATATGTTTGACGCAAATTTGTTTGTTGGCACTTGGTATAGCTTAATTAGCATGGGAACTTGGTGAGTATTCCACAGTATTTGATTGGAAAGCAAAGTGCTTCGATGTAAAATGATAGAGGAGGGCATCATACTATTTAATCCCTTTACACAGTATCAGTTTGTCAATAAATATTTACTTTTATCATAACTAAAAACACACTATATGAACTGAATGAATTCAACAAAGTAAAAAGAAAATGTATAATACCAGAACCGAATGATTATATTTCAAATCACATATAATTTCACTAATCAAATCCGAATAGTGACATTTCGGAAATATTTCATTGTCATGCTATGGTTTTGTAAAACTACAGAACGATTTCATGTTATGCAATTTTATTGTGATATTTTTCAGGGATGAGATATATTTACACCATATAACCAACATGAACTCATTGACAATGCATACCCTCATTACATATTTATGTAAGTATTTATGAATCCTTCTTTATTTTCAAAAGGGTTTATTTACAGAATTGAATAATTATAATCAATTGAATCCACATTTCTTTTCATCTGCTTTTTTTAAAAGGGGGTATCATTTGCTGTTTCAATTTGTTACAAATACAATGTAAAGGAGGATGGTATATTAAGTTCAGCATAAATCAATTGGATTTACTTGGTTGCATAATTATATCTATAGTGTCCTTTTCTAGTTGAGATTTTTTTTTTAATACAGGTAACCTTAAAGGTAACAAAGATGATCAAATATCAAAGCCATTTCAAGAAGTGATCGGTCAAAGGGTTTCAGACATAATTAAGTAAAAAGGTAGAACTTAGTGCTGAAGTATATTTCTGTATGTCTCTCTCTCAAAAATTTTTTTATTGCCTTTTGAGGACAGGCAAAATAAAACCCTTTGGTTTTCTATGGACACGAAACAAATAGTAATATATATCAGTACAATCTATCTATAGTCAATCATATTTTATAACAAGAGGCTCAAGAGGGCCAGTATCGCTCCACGGCCATAAGGCAAAAATCAAATCTCCAAACAGCCCCGCCCCCTAGTGGCCATATTTTTTACCAACCACCATGGCTTAAAGGAATCTTGTAGAGTGTCACCCAAGGAATGTTTCTGCAAAATTATTTGAAAATCGGCCTGACACTTTCGGAGGAGAAGATTTTTTAAGTTTTCACAATAGCCATATAAGGCAAAATAGCCCCACCCCATGGCGGCCATATTTTTCAACCAATCAACATGGCTTGAAGGAATCTGATAGAGGGTCACCCAAAGAACATTTCTACAAAATTATTTGAAAATCGGCTGAACACTTTCTGAGAAGAAGATTTTTTAAGTTTTCACTTTGGTGATATAAGGCAAAATAGCCCCGCCCTCTGGCGACCATGTTTTTCGATCAATCAACATTTCTTGAAGGAATCCAATAAAGGGTCACCCAAGGAACATTTCTACACAATTATTTGAAAATCGGCCTGACACTTTCAGAGAAGAAGATTTTTTAAGTTTTCACTATTTTTTTCTTTTGGTTGCCTTGGAAACCAGAATTATGGATGGATAAAAAAAAAATGAAGGAATTTAAGAGGGGACATTGAGAGGATGCTTCCTATGAAGTTTCAACCAAATTGGCCAAGTGGTTTGTGATCAGAAGTCGTTTAAAGGAAAAAGTTTACGCACGCACGGCGGACAATTCGCCATGACATAAGCTCGACTGGCTTTCAGCCAGTGGAGCTAAAAATGAATACATTATCGTTTGTTTTAGGTCAAGGCAATGTGAACAAGTTAGGAGACTACAGCAATCAAAGACATTATTAACATTAAAGGAAATAGACGTCAATGATGATTCCTGCAATTCGAGATCAAGCCACTTCTTTGATTTTAAACACAAATGCCTTTTTAGCTCACCTGTGGACGAAGTTCTCAATGTGAGCTATTGTGATCACACTTTGTCCGGCGTCAACAATTGCCTTGTTAACACTACAGGCTACAATTTGCATACGATCTTCATGAAGGTTAATCAGAACATTCATCCTCATCAAATCTTGGACAAGTTTGTAACTGGGCTATATGATGTCAAAAACTAGGTCAAATTGAATGAACATCTTGTTAACACTCTATAATACACCACATTTGTTTGCTTCAGCAACTTAACATTTGGTCAGAATATTTATTTTACGATATCTAGGCCAAGTTTGAATAAGGGTCATGCCGGGTTAAAAAACGATGGTCACTAAGCCAAATTGAAGGAACATCTTGTAAACACTCAGGAGGCTTCATTTTTAGCATCAGCAGCTTGAATTTTGGGATTTTTTGTATGAATGATATCTAGGTCAAAATTTTGAATATGGGTCATATTAGTTCACAAAACAGGTCACTAGGCAAAATTAAAGGGACATTTTGTTAACACTATAGGTTTCAGCATCTTCAAATTTGGTCAGAATGTTTGTCTTAATGATATCTAGGCAAAAATCAAATGTGGGTCATATTGTGTTAAAATTGAAGGAACATATTGTTAAAACTCCGGAGGCCACATTTTTACTTTGAGCAAGTTGAAACTTTGTCAGAATGTTTGTCTTGATGATATCTAGTCCATGTTTGAATATGGGTCATATCAGGTAAACAAAAAAGGTCACTAAGTCAAATGAAGAAAAATCTTGTAAACACTCCGGAGCACTATCATTTAGGCATTCAGACAAAAGGGCTTTATAACACATGTACAGCTTGGGACTTGGAATTCAAATGCACCATAATTAGGGATCGAGATTTTCAATCGACACTTTGTACAACCATGGATTGTGTCTCAAAAATATGAAGTAAACGTTGCTGCAGACAATAATCTATCTATTACCGAGTATTTTCCAGGTAGCTTTCTACAATTTGTTGCCGATAATGTCGATCACAACTGCAGACAACACTCTCCATGGAATGGGAATAACAGCGTGTACCACACCTTCAACAAAGTGTCACTGCCTTAGGCCATGCATCTCTGGCGATCCCCGGCAAGTCTTAGTGAGACATGGTCTTGGCTTGGTTTGTTTCTCCTCTACGTGTCTTGAAGGGAGGAGATGTACTTCTTGAAGGGACCAAAGACAGCGATCCAATGTCTGTAATGTGTGGCTGCAATGAGGCGGGAAGATCAACATTACGATACCAATCTCCTTAGCAAATTTGATAGTTTCAAGTCCTATTTTGGAGTGATGATTATCTAGCAGCAAAAATACTTTTTGTTCCTGGCTCGGTTTTGCCATCTTTGCGAAATGTTGTATGAAGATTTAACAGTTTTCAGAAGTCATTCACCCTGATGGATGCGACGCGCCAAAACAGCCTTCAGGAGGGTGTCTAGAAAACTAATACCTTAGACCCAAGACCCACTAGAAAACCTAAGACCCATTTTTTTTAAAAACTATTTTGCAAAGATTTTCAAAAATATGAGGTGCTGTAACTTTGGCAATTTTTCTGTAATCGCCGGCGTGGCGGGAGATCAATCGGGGTTTATCACAATATTTCATCAAAATAAGAAGGACTAGAATTCGTTCATCAGCCAAAATAACAATCATGGTAATGAAGAAAGATAGAAATAGTAGTAGTAAACAGATGCTGTGAATGAAAATAATGGATATTTTGGGTGGTTTCATATGTTTTGGAACGTTCCAATCTTTATATACTACCCATGCATGAGGATAGGATCTTTCTAACAAGCAGCAGTTTGCATTAGCACATCAGCGTACCAAATATTGCGGGTAAAGGGGGTCCCGTGCGGGGCACATTAAGCCCCCAATTTCAACATGAACCTCGCGAATAGCCCTGGGGAATCTATAAAAAACGCACCCTCTTTGTTATTTCAGACCCCGGAACAACTTATCGGGCCCGCATTCCCGCGCTAAGCGTCGGTTCTAGCCAGAAGATGACACAAGAACCATAAGGGGTGGGGATTCAAAATGGCCGTCTCCAGCTATAAAGGGATTTTAGAAAAAGTGGAGTACACTGATGTGCTACACATGTCATGGGGAGTGACCCCCCAGGGTTAGGACCAACAGCATACGAACAATAAAATCGCCATCAGACTTATACATTGTTATTGTCACTCGCTAGCAAAGCAGTTTGTTGAATGTTTAATTGTCGTTGCAAATATGCCCACTGTAGAAATCTTAGCTTGCCATTCAATCCTTGGTCACGAATTATATTATTGAGACGGGCCATGCCTGGGATCTGGGATGATGACATATGCTGGCGATCAGACAAAATTGCAGTTGTTTTTGATCTTTGAAAAGATAAAGATTCAGTCATAAATCAATTTTAACTGAACGCATTTACAACATTTATTCAAGTAAAAGTACCAAAAATATATATCATGTCAGCAGCTGGGGTAAAATTATCTAGATTAAAGGAAATATTCCAACATTTCCAATCTGTGCTGTTCAACAAGTTGTGGAATGCGATTCAGACACTTCAGAGGTTCTTAAAACTGTCCCTTGGCCCTTCCTTGGTCGGTTCCCATTCATTATCAAGTATGATCTGTTGATAAGACTGAGATAAAACTGATTTAGCCTCTTAAACGGTGTTTTCAGTACCACTTTGGATTATTTTTAATGAAATAACTATGTTAGCTTTTATGACATTTTTCCGTAAAGCAAGTAACATCCATATCGCCCTATGAAAACAGTAATACAGAATTTGCAATGATTCAATGTAGGTGGGATATGTCAGAAAGGTAATCCACAAAAGTTGGCAAGGTTCCATTATGGTAAAGGCTTGGGTCGTTTCCATTGTAACACACAATTTCACCCGGTGTACCCAAACTGCTCTTTCAATGCCTCTATATGGGACGAGTGAAGTCTTTGCTTTACAGTCTGGAACTTTAAGGAATTCGGCAGCTGTGAAGTAGTGAAATCTGCCAAGGATGCAACTTGCATTAACGCAGTAATACTTTGTGGTGAATTTGGCTGAGCGTTTATTGGCATTTTCGTCTTGTTACCAGTAGATCCATCTCTCTTTATGGGACAATACTATATCAAAAGAACTCAAAACAATTTTGTGAGGAAATCCATTTACACATTGCCTGCATTCTATCGCATTCGGCTCATCCTTAGTAAAACAAACAACCATCTTATGATTGTTATGGTGAACTTCGGATTGGTACTTGGCACACACCGCTTTCAGCAGGCAGGTTGAATCGTGGTCTCCACTTTTAAATAAAAGGGACGCATTCGATTCTGCATACATGTAACTATACGGTTAACAAGATTGACAGCGTAATTTGTAAAACTATATCGGAATTTGGTTTTATTAACGGGACAAATAACTATTGGATACAGATAATTGTCTCATTTTAACGTTCATCTTTCGACGAGTTTTCTCGTAAATAACGTTGACCGCAATTGGGCACAAAATGTCAAAACACGCCACATATATTCATACATTGTTTATGAATATATTAATCCAAACTTCAACGCAAACGTATTACTTCAACCACTAATGCTGCCTTTTTACAGTCCTTTTTTCAAATATCTTGATTCACCAATGTTTTCGAAAATGCAGTTATATTGTCTGATAATTGGCACTACTTTTTTGTTGAGTCTCGATTTTTGCTTCCCAACTTTACTCTGGCATTCTGTTTATAATCAGGGAGCATATTGTTGCACGATTTTCAAAATGCACATGGCTATAGACAGTACCCTTAGGGGTACCGTCCACAAATGGGTAATAGTTTTCCAGTACAGTGGGTCTTAGTTTTCTAAACAACCCCTAGGGTGTCTAGAAAACTAAGACCTAAGACCTTAGACTTTAAGAATAACTTCGCTTTGAAGAATTCCAAAGAGGGATGATTTCTTTATTCGTCAGGGAGTTTGTCTCAATATCTATTGGTTGAAGGGACAAAGAATGGTTAGCATTTGTAAGGTTTGCCGACGCTTGTCCAATTGTGTCGGCAAATCCGCATTAGGTTGTCTGTTATCACGGATGACCAGTTCAGGGGCATTCTTGATGTTCCATATTTATCTTCTAAGCTGCCATGAATTCATCAACAGCATCTCTGTAGATATTACCATAACGAACAGATCCACAAGAATAATAGTGATTTTGAAAATCTTTGCAAAATAGTGTAATAATATAAATAAACAAGAGGGCCATGATGGCCCTGGATCGCTCACCTTAATTATACAATGTACTGCAATGCAAAACACATCAAGACAATTATTCTGAATGCAACCTCCACAGTGTTAACAATATTTTCCTTCATTTGGCCTAGTGATCTATATTTTTTTACCTGATATGACCCATATTCCAACATGGACTAGATATCATCAAGACAACATTCTGACAAAGTTTCAACTTGCTCGAAGTAAAAATGCGGCCTCCGGAGTTTGAACAATATTTTCCTTTATTGACCTAGTTTCTGATCCAATATGACCCATATTCGAACTTGACCTAGATATAATTCAGACAAACATTCTGACCAAATTTCAAGCTGCTGAAACACAAAATGCGGCATCCAAAGTGTTCACAAGATTTTCCTTCAATTTGATCTAGTGACCTAGTTTTTGACCCAGCATGACCCATATTCAAACTTTGCCTACATATCATCAAGAAAAACATTCTGATAAAGTTTTATCATGCTGAAATTAAAAATGCAGTATCCAGAGTGTTAACAAGATTACCCTTCAATTGGGCCTAGTGACCTAGTTTTTAACCCTGCATGACCCATATCCGAACTTGGCCTAGATATCATTTAGACAAACATTCTGACCAAATTTCAAGCTGCTGAAGCAAAAATTGCGGCATCCAAAGTGTTACAAGATTTTCCTTCAATTTGACCTAGTGACCTAGTTTTTGACCCGGCATGACCCATATTCGAACTTGGTTTAGATATCATTCAGCTCAACATTTCAAGCCGCTGAAGCAAAACATGCGGCTTCTACAGAGTTAACAAGATTTCCCCTCAATTTGGCCTAGTGACCTAGTTTCTGATCCAATATGACCCATATTTGAACTTGAACTAGATATCTTTAAGACAAACATTTTGACAAAATTTCAAACTGCTGAAGCAAAAATTGCAGCCTCTGGAGTGTTAACAAGATTTTCCTTCAATTTGACCTAGTGACCTACTTTTTGACCCGATGTGACCCATGTTCGAACTTGACCTACATATCATCAAGACAAACATTCTGATAAAGTTTCAACATGGTCAAGTTGAAAATGTGGCCTCCAGAGTGTTAACAAGATTTCCCTTCAATTCGACCTAGTGACCTCATATGGCCCAGTTTCGAACTTGTCCAAGATTTTATGGAGATGAACGTTCTGATAAACTTTCATGAAGATTGGATGCAAAATGTAGCCCGTAGAGTGTTAACAAGCTCAAATGTTGACGACGCACGACGGACGGACGCCGGACAAAATGTGATCACAATAGCTCACCTTGCACTTCGTGCATAGGTGAGCTAAAAATGGGTCTTAGTTTTCTAGTACAGTTGGTCTTAGGTCTTAGTTTTCTAGACACTCACTTTTCAGGACTATCACGGATGAAGTAGTGATTGCAAAAGTTCACCCGCGAAAAGACGAACATTGATGGAACAGTGTTTACTGCTGCGCATTTTGTTAAGAGCGTGCCTCTCTATCTCCAGACGTTAGCGCCCCGATTTGCTTAACACCCTTTAGACCGGTTTCTGTACTGTTGTGATGCCCGTTTCGTCGACATTCTAAATGTCACAATGTGATTCCTTTCTAACACTGTTTCAAGTTGTCCGAATAATCTATTAACACTATCTCTATTAAAGCTGGGTCGCTCTGGATGGACTAGTGGCGTCTGGTGTCCGAATGGAAAGAGACGGACTATGTTTCGGAAAACCTGAAAACTAGTCCGGTCCGGCCGACTTATCGCGTCTCCATTGATCAGGCATTTTCACTCCGTACTCAAAAACGCATTCATATACTAGGACTAACATCCTTGGGCGATAACCCGAAATACATGTTTGCTGACCTTATGATATAGTCTTGTAAAACGTTCTCCTGGTCCGTTGAAAATACTCGTTGAGGTGATCTATATCCTATTTGTAAATCACGTGAACCCATTACTTGTGCTTGCTTTACGTATTGGTAGAGATGCATAGGGTTCATACCAATTTCCAAGGCCACGGATCGGATATAGCTCCCTAAAAATATGATCTCTTTCACTCAATGTTGGACCAAGTCGCGCGCAGTTTCCCCTCTATTTGTTTTCCGTATGTAGTTTTCTCTACATTCTGGAATAAAGAGGAACATTGTGTAGAGTTAATAACATTGAAATAATGTAGATACACAGTGAAACTACTCGTGATATTATAAGAGCATTGTTCCTAGTAAATCAAGCGAACGGGGCAAGTTGTTACACTGTAACATCGTGAGCGCTGCTCAGTGTATCAACTGGACCCGACAATACTACAACTTTTTCATCTAGAAACAATGGTTTGCCAGGATCCGTTTAAGAGAGTTATACGTGATGTCATAAACGACGTCATCAACAAATAATTTGCAGTGTAACAATTATCCCCGGTCTCTCCTATTTAAGTTTTATCTGGAGCACCACTTTCTACCTTTAGCAGGATCATCATCTACCAGTAAACAAGCCCATACTGCTCATTTACGATGGTCACGCGTCACACACAAATCCAGAAACCATCAAATGGGTTAGAGAATAAGGCATTATTTCATTTGTACTGCCTGCTCACAGTTCGCATCTGTTACAGCCCCTTGATGAGACCATATTTGGACCATTCAAGAGGTTTTATTATAGTGAATGCGCTCAGTACATGTATACAAACATGGGACAGCATATCACTAGACATGAACTATGTGCTCTAGCATGATGAGTAAATTTAAAAGCATTAACCCAAACGAACATACACGCTTGTTTCCGGAAGAAAGGCATTTTCCCATTAGATATTAATTTGCTTACCCGTGAGCAGATCTTGCCACGTGCAAATTTTCGAGAGAAAGAACCAATAGAAAAGTTAAAGCTATTAAAGAAGGTCCAGAAGCAGTTGGAACGGTTTCAGAATAAAAAAGAACATATTCAGAAAAAGGCCGAGGAGGAAAAAGAAAGTCGGTGTACGTGCAAAAGTAAAAAGAGGTGTTTCTCACGATAAAGCAAATGCAAGCGGCAAAGTTATCACGGATGATGAATACTTTGAAAACATTGTCAATGATCTTGACCAGCGAATAAAAGCACTCAAGCCCATTCAGAAGAAATAACACGTAAACAAAATGGAAAAGAAACATCCTATAATCCAACGAGTCCAAAAAACATCCACCAGTGGTCTACCAAAAATATAATAGCGGACCCGGAGTTAGTTCCCTCTTAAGTGAAAAAGAGAACGACGAAAATGCTGTGTTTGTAGATAATTCTCGCCATCAAGATAATATGATAGGGCAAGTGTGATGCATGCACCTTGCGTTGTTTACAGAGGAGCGTGTCATAAGGCCTAATCCCCTATTATGTCACATAAATAATCCAATGTAAAAATGTTTTACCCAACTTTGTTCAAAATAAATAGTTAAGATTTCCCCAATTAAACTCCACTTGTTTAAATTTAAACAGTTTTCCAGAGATTTTTTTTCAAAAAAAAAAGGGATTAAGATGAGAAGTAAAACTGAACATTATGAAATCTTTAAAGAGTGGATATGTCATGAACTGTAGAATTTGCATCACTTTCATTGCGCGGTGTGATTTTGGCAATATGAAATTAGGTCACGAACTGAGGAGAAAGCATCTGGACGTGCATGACCCTTATATACTCCCGATATTGATTTTCTAAATATTTTCTAAATATTTCCTATTTTTGTTTGTCGACCAGTTTCAGTTGATGTTTATCTGTTTTTATGGAACGCCGAATGTACATAAACTGAAATATTTGAGGAGCTCTTCAAATATTTAGAGAGCTCTCCAATTCAATTGGAGACTGGAGATATGTCCAAATCAATGTTCGTATTTCGGGTTAGATATAATGATTTCTCCCTAACTTAACCGTTTTCCAATAAAGCAACCGTAGCGTGTTTAACAACTTGAAATTTGGCTGCCAAAAAATGGCTGTTTCTATAATACGCGATGTCGTTGTAGCTTCGTGACAAATCATTTCAGAAAATCGCCGGGTAAGTCTGAGATACATGAAGGTGTTTTATTTCAACTGGACTGGCAAGTGACTACTGTACCGTTTATTTTCAATCATTTATAATAACGAATGAATAATCAAAGCGCCAATGGCACTCTAGTGGCGATCGTATGGAAAATCCTGCAAAGTAACAAGCAGTATATCGGTGTAGGGCTTGCGATGACTCTGGTGCCGGTAAATTTGAGAATGTATCAACCCTGCATCTTTTGACAGTAGAATAATGTTAGTTTGCCAGAATGTTGTCTTGGTGATTTTTTAGTTACGTTCTGAAATTGGTCATGATGTGTTCAAAATTAGGCCATTTTAAAGTTATGAAAAATCTAGTTGGTATTCGATAGACTAAAGCTCATTAAAATGGCTATTTGTAAACTAAATTGTTCGGGTAATCACATGTTCATCACCTTGTCGCTAGGCCATATTAAGATAAAATATTTTTTACACTTTAGAAATGACTAAATTATCAAGAAAAGAGAGAAAACAGTATCCATTAGTTTGCTGTTTGTTTCAATGATGTCCGATATTAAACAGGTCTGTTCAATTTAGTCCCTTCACATTTCATGTACATGATTGAGGGTTGTCAGAGACATATACACACAGTGTATGTATATGTCTCTGAGGTTGTTAAACTGCTTCGAATAATGTGAGTGCAAAAACAAACACAAAACATGCTCAAAAAGCACAATTTCACTATTTGCCAAACTGTTCAATTTATAAAAATATAGGCATATATTATAATGCTCGATCTCCAAACTAAATTAGGCTACACTTTCAGCATTGATTGCTAATTGACTCTAGAACGTGCAGACGTGTATACATAACGTGTGTACACACTGACATTGTGTGTCCTTTAAACCTTTGTAAACCAGTCTTATCATTTAGACGCTTTCATATATTTAAACAACTACACAATAAAGCGTTTATAATTATTGAGATAACCATGCAGTCTTGCGAGCTATTTATAGAACCTTTTGGAATTTCCAGATTTGAGTATCATCAGAGTTACCGGTATTTACAAGGCAGATAGAACGCGCAATGATATTTATTATCTGCCCAATCATGATGAAGATAATATTTACATATTTTAACTCTATGTAGATAATGTTTTGATAAAACTCAAATATTAGTAACAATCCGGTACCAAAGTAGCACTGACATAATTATTATTAATCACGTCTCTGCATCAATGATGGGACTATAACGGATGTGAGTAAATTAGTTTGCAGTAAGGAAAAAAAATATCAACCGATTGTTCAAAACCGACTATATAAATATTTTTCGTTGTTGTTGTTTCTGTTAGCATTGTGGGGTTTGTCAAACCAATCGCCACAAAAAGGGTATTTTAGAGTGAAATTCTTTCCAGGTCAATTTGTCCGCAAGCCAAATCGTATACACTTTGACCTAATCAGCTCATGAACTCTCATTTGTTTTAATAAGGACATGTTTACATGGTACAAAATGTATGTATCAATCAATCGGAAATGACACCAAAAAGTATGTAATTTTAGTGTACCAATTTTATGCTTTTCAACCGAATATAAAATAAACTTCTGGGTATTTAGATTGGCGAAATTGTGTGTGTGGGTGGATGGCGGATATCAATTGTTTTGTTCGTTTCATGACATGAATGATGGCATTGCCTTTGTCCTCCTAGTCTTACAAAGAAAGACATCGCGTATGCTCATTGTTATGCCCCCGGAATCTCCGATTCGGTGGGCATATAGTTTTTGGCCTGTCTGTTGGTTGGTCTGTCTGCACAAAAAAAACTTTAACCTTGACCACTACTTTTGAACCATAACAGGTACGGCTACCATATTTCACATGTGTATTCCTTGTGACATGACCTTTCTGTCAGTACCAAAATTTTAGACCTTGCGACCTTGACCTTTGACCTAGATGTTGCCATTCTCGAAAAAAACTTTAACCTTGGCCATTACTTTTGAACCATAACAGATACGGCTACCATATTTCACATGTGTATTCCTTGTGACATGACCTTTCTGTCAGTACCAACATTTTTGACCTTGCGACCTTGACCTTTGACCTAGATGTTGCCATTCTCAAAAAAAACTTTAACCTTGGCCATTTCTTTTGAACCATAACAGGTACGGCTACCATATTTCACATGTGTATTCCTTGTGACATGACCTTTCTGTCAGTACCAACATTTTTCACCTTGCGACCTTGACCTAGATGTTGCCATTCTCGAAAAAAACTTTAACCTTGGCCATTACTTTTGAACCATAACAGGTATGGCTACCATATTTCACATGTGTATTCCTTGTGACATGACCTTTCTGTCAGTACATTGCGACCTTGACCTTGACCTAGATGTTGCCATTCTCGAAAAAAACTTTAACCTTGGCCATTACTTTTGAACCATAACAGGTATGGCTACCATATTTCACATGTCAGTACCAACATTTTTCACCTTGCAACCTTGACCTTTGACCTAGATGTTGCCATTCTCGAAAAAAACTTTAACCTTGGCCATTTCTTTTCAACCATAACAGGTACGGCTACCATATTTCACATGTGTATTCCTTCTGACATGACCTTTCTGTCAGTACCAACATTTTTCACCTTGCGACCTTGACCTAGATGTTGCCATTCTCGAAAAAAAAATTAACCTTGGCGATTACTTTTGAACCATAACAGGTATGGCTACCATATTTCACATGTGTATTCCTTGTGACATGACCTTTCTGTCAGTACCTTGCGACCTTGACCTTGACCTAGATGTTGCCATTCGGGGGCATCAGTGTTTCACAAACACATCTTGTTCATTTTGTTATTATCCTGCATGACCAATAAATGACATGATAAAACGAAAAACCGCAAGTCTATAAACTATCTGGACTAATGTCTTCCAAGTCGATGCTAACAGTTAAAAGGTCATAAGACACCGTTCCATTTCTATGCCATAGCTGTCATTTAAGATCGGATTAATATGTAACTTTTCATAAATAACATATTGCAAGACACCTGTAGAACTTTAAAATGTGTCATTGCTTCGTTTCTCGTTTGCATAATCAATTAATGTATATTTCTTTTAATGTGAGATTGTGTCATGAAAGTAATATACACAGGTAGATGTTGGCTTCTCATGCAGCTTTAAAGAAACATTAAAAGTTTTATGCAGATTTCTTATCTCTTTTATTATGTTGAAGGAAATTAAAATACATATTATCTTCAGGATTAACTGATTAAAACCTTTTTTATGAAAGTATTTTGAGTTTGTGTTGTGTTGTTGCATGGATTAACCTGATAATATATTTCACATAATCCGGGATATAGTTTGTAGTTATAGACATAATGATGATGAAGCTAACAAGCCCTGTAACTTTAGGTAATTTTGTGATGATGTTTTTTATTTCAAGGAAAAAGAAAGAGAGGCCGCAGATATCAGGCGACAACCAGGATAAGATTTAGTCTTGGACAATCAGGAATAAACAAACGTTCGTGGTTGTGCCAAAATAAAGGTCCTTCAATGTGAAGGGCTAGGTAATCTTTGACCGTTTATTCGTTATGCATCTATACCTGTACATAAAGTGAATAGTCAGATCTGGGTTTTTTTTACAAAAGAAATACTTAAAAAAAAATGCTATTTACTGATTAACCCTTTACTTTTATCCTAACTAATTGTATGTAACAAGGTATTGTAATACTATGCCTATACGGACATAGAACTAATCTAGTTTGACCTGATTGGAAGATTTAATGGCAGGGATTAATTTTAGTTTATGGTTTTAGTGATTTTTAGCTCCACTGGCTGAAAGCCAGTCGAGCTTATTCATGGCGTATTGTCCGTCCGTGCGTGCGTTAACTTTTTTCTTTAAACGACTTCTTCTCCCTAACCACTTGGCCAATTTGGTTGAAACTTCATAGGAAGCATCTTCTCAATGACCTCTCTTAAATTCCTTCAATGTTATTGTATCCATCCATAATTCTATTCCATGGCAACCCAAAGAAAAAAATAGTGAAATTTAAAAAAATCTTCTCCGAAAGTGTCCGGCCGATTTTCAAATAATTTTGTAGAAATATTCCTTGGGTGACCCTTTATTAGATTCCTTCAAGAAATGTTGATTGGTTGAAAAACATGGCCGCCAGAGGGCGGGGCTGTTTTGCCTTATATGGCTAAAGAGAAAACTTAAAAAATCTTCTCCTCCGAAAGTGTCAGGCCGATTTTCAAATTATTTTGTAGAAATGTTCCATGGGTGACCAATTATTAGATTCCTTCAAAAAATGTTGATTGGTTGAAAAATATGGCCGCCAGGGGGCGGGGCTATTTTGCCTTGTATAGCTATAGTGAAAACTTAAACAAGAGGGCCATGATGGCCCTGGATCGCTCACCTTAATTATACAATGTACTACTATGCAAAACACATCAAGACAATTATTCTGAATGCAACCTCCAGTGTTAACAAGATTTTCCTTCATTTGGCCTAGTGATCTATTTTTTTTTTTACCTGATATGACCCATATTCCAACATGGACTAGATATCATCAAGACAACATTCTGACAAATTTTCAACTTGCTCAAAGTAAAAATGCGGCCTCCGGAGTTTGAACAATATTTTCCTTTTTTGACCTTGTTTCTGACCCAATGTGACCCATATTTGAACTTAACCTAGATATCTTTAAGACAAACATTCTGGCAAAATTTCAAAAAATGAGGCCTCTCGAGTGTTAACAAGATTTTCCTTCAATTTGACCTAGTGACCTATTTTTTGACCCAACATGACCCTTGATCGAACTTGACTTACATATCATCAAAAAAAACCATTCTGATAAAGTTTCATCATGCTCAAGTTAAAAATGCAGTATCAAGAGTGTTAACAAGATTACCCTTCAATTTTGCCTAGTGACCTAGTTTTTAATCCGTCATGACCCATATTCGAACTTTGCCTAACTATCATTCAGACAAACATTCTGACCAAATTTCAAGCTGCTTAAGCACAAAATGTTCCTTCAATTTGGCCTAGTGACCTAGTTTCTGACCCATATTTAAACTTGACCTAGATATCTTTAAGACAAACATTGTGACAAAATTTCAACATGCCCAAGTTGAAAATAAGGCCTCTACAGTGTTAACAAGATTACCCTTCAATTTGGCCTAGTGACCTAGTTTCTGACCTAATATGACCCATATTCGAACTTAACCTAGATATTTTTAAGACAAACATTCTGACAAAATTTCGGCCTATGGAGTGTTAACAAGGTTTTCCTTCAATTTGACCTAGTGACTTACTTTTTGACCCATGTTCGAACTTGACCTACATATCATCAAGACAAACATTCTGGTAAAGTTTCAACATGCTCAAGTTGAAAATGTTGCCTCCAGAATGTTAACAAGATTTCGCTTCAATTTGACCTCATATGGCCCAGTTTCGAACTTGTCCAAGATTTGATGGAGATGAATGTTCTGATACACTTTCATGAAGATTGGGTGCAGCCTGTAGAGTGTTAACAAGCTGAAATGTTGACGACGCACGACGGACGGACAAAATGTGATCACAATAGCTCACCTTGCACTTCGTGCATAGGTGAGCTAAAAGTCTTCTTCTCCGAAAGTGTTCAGCCGATTTTCAAATAAGTATGTAGAAATATGTTCATTGGGTGACCCTCTTATCAGATTCCTTCAAGCCATGTTGATTGGTCAAAAAACATGGCCGCCAGAGGGCGGGGCTATTTTGCCTTATATGGCTAAAGAGAAAACTTTTTAAAAAAAATCCTCCGAAAGTGTCCGGCAGATTTTCAAATAATTTTGTAGAACTGTTCCTTGGGTGACCCTCTATCAGATATTCCTTCAAGCCATGTTGATTGGTTGAAAAAATATGGCCGCCAGGGGGTGGGGCTATTTTGCCTTATATGGCTAAAGTTAAAACTTAAAGTATCTATCCTCTCCTCGGAAAGTGTCCGGCCGATTTTCAAATAATTTTGCGGAAACATTCCTTGGGTGACACTCTTACAAGATCCCTTTAAGCCATGGTGGTTGGTAAAAAACATGGCCACCAGGGGGCAGGGCTGTTTGGAGATTTGATTTTTGCCTTATGGCCGTGGAGCGATACTGGCCCTCTTGTTTAGTGTATCAACATTTATTTAGCACATTGTTTATTCAATATCTTTTTGCAAATCTGACTTACTTTGTTTTCTGTACAAAATCAAATTAGGTTGAAACATTCTTGTATCTATTTAAGGTGAGAAAGAATTGAAACTAGAAAGGACCATGACCAGTTTAACCATGGAGGACCGACTAGTATCATGTATTCCAATTTTACATCACGGATTTAAGTTAATGAAGTATGATCAAAACAAAAATACAGATCGTTAATTTAATTACGAGAATGTGGGTGAATTGAAACGACTGTTGCGAAAGGGAAAGGTTTATATACTTCCAATTAGTGAGAGCAACAAAAGAATTGTTGCTAGCAATAATTATATAATGATAGCAACAAATAATTAGAGAGCTCTCCAAATCAATTGATGAGCTCTAAAATTGAATTGAAGAGCTCTAAAATTGAATTGAAGAGCTCTCTTATTATTTGAAGAGATATTTAAGATTCTGCGTTCCATAGCCATAACCCCAATTTTTCGTGAAATAGTTACAAGCTGGATTGAAGCATTACATTTTCTACACGTGTTAAGAACACCACTTATAATTTAAAATTGGTGTTTCCGGATTGACTCCTTGTTCATGAAATATATATATACATATATTTATCTGACTAACGCGAGTTAATATGGAGCGAAACTAAACCATATAAATGCAGACTTTTAAAATATGCATTTATCATGTGTGACGTCATATTTAAATTTCGGACGTAGTAATTTCGTCATTCTTTTGTTAAGAAATATGTAATTTTATGTAATAGATGTCTATTTATAAATCAATTCGCTTTCATTTAACTGGTCTTTTGCAGGAAAATAAATGGTAGTCATATGTTAGTTATCAGCCTTAGGTAGATTTGCACGTTATATGTAATAGATGTCTATTTATAAATCAATTCGCTTTCATTTAACTGGTCTTTTGCAGGAAAATAAATGGTAGTCATATGTTAGTTATCAGCCTTAGGTAGATTTGCACGTTATATCTGCCGTTTACTAATTTAACACAGCTTTGAAATATAACACAGAATTTTAGAAAAGTTCGAAACTGGCCATATGATGTCTAAAACTAGTTCACTAGGTCAAATTGAAGGAAAATCTTGTTAATTCTCTGGAGGCGAGCATGTTGAAACTTTATCAGAATGTTTTTCTTGAGGATCTCCTTCCTCCCTCAGTGCAGCCGCACAGGAATCTCTTGCCACATTCCCGTCGTCTCATCATTGCTATGTGGTGAAGGCCTTTTATTTCCATTGTCGCCATTAGCCCATTCATCTGCGTGCATGACACCTGTAAAACAAAACATTGATTCTTACAATTCAGCTGTTATGAATGATCAAATGATTTAATGACATTGAAATTCTGCATATCTCCAAAGTAGATGAATCTAAAATATTATAATGTAAATATAATAACAAATATCATAGATCTATGAAAAAAAAAAAAAAAAAATCTGATCTATTATTAATCCTCAAAAACTATGTTTTCAAACCTGTCAAATCAGTATTTCATCATTCACCATCACATACACCGATTATATTTTGCTGTCCTTGCAAACAATAAAAACACTAAGCTTAATCCTTTCCCTCGTACAGAAGCATTTCGACGCCAGACAACTTTCGAAAAACATTGTGGCCAAAGGAGAAATTACTCATAATGAGCAATTTCTCATTTTGCAAGAATATTTTCCACTCATAGAGACTAACCGAATATATTTTGTTTTTCTTGCACACAATAAAGACACTTATATAAATCCTTTCCCACATACAGACACATTTTAACATCTCTGCAACAGACAACTTTTGTAAACATTTGCGGCTAAAGGAGATGAGCAATTTCTCCTTTTGCAAGAATATTTTTCACTCATACAGACAAACCGAATATATTTTGTTGTCCTTGCACACAATAAAGACACTAATGTAAATCCTTTCCCACATACATACACATTTTGACATCTCTGCAGCAGACAACTTTTGAAAAACATAGTGAGCAATTACTCCTTTTGCAAGAATTCCACTCTTTTTAATAACAATTACTTCATTTGTTGAGATTTCCTGTATTTGTAAAATTGTCTAGATGTTTTCAGTCGTCTGCTGCAGATTTGTTGTATGTGGGAAAGGGATAATGTTCTTCTTACAAACCTATCATATATGTTAAAATCACATGGAAATATGTTTCTGGACAGTTAAAAATATGTAAACCCACTGAAAAATTGATAGCATAAATTTACTTTATATGTGAATACTAACCAGGTAATGTTAATGTCATAAACTGGCATTCCTTTCTTATTTGCGTCAGGTGGGACATGGCTCTTTCCAGTTGTCACCGAGTTGACTAATCCTCAGTCACAGGCAGTATATAAAATGCTGGCATATCCTACACGTTGTTCTCTTTAAATTTTGAGTAAGAGAAAAGGCTTTGAACCGTTATTGCAGGCTCTAAGATGGTCAGCTAGATGTCTCAAATCAATAATTCTGCGCCCATTACCCCACCCACTTTGCATGCCTTCAACTGTGTGTTTGTCTGTCTCGATTTCGCATTCTTCATATTATTGGGATCTTTCTCTGCCTTTAAGCGAAAGCTCTAGAAGTCTTGCATGTCTACCTGTTTTCACAAACTTTCCTTTTCATCTACGTTTCATGTTTTTAGCTCTACTGGCCAAAGGCCAGAAGGGCTTATGTCGTGGCGATTTGTCCGTCGTCCGTGCGTGCGTCCGTCCGTAAACAATTTCTTGTTAACACGATACAGTCTTCACTTTTGATTGTATCTCAAACAAACTTATACAGTAGTTAGATATCCATGAGAGCTCGGTTCCTTTCGAAAACTAGCAAGATCCGCCCATGCATGACTGGATTATGGCCCTTGAAATTGTCAAAATTGCTATAATACAGCTTGTGAACACAATAGAGCTGGTCAAAATTGCTATAAAAGAGCTTGTTTACACGATAGTCTTTACTTTTGATTGTATCTCAACCAAACTTATACAGTAGTTAGATCTTCATGAGAGCTCGGTTCCTTTTGAAAACCAGCCAGATCCGCCCATGCAAATTGCTATAAAAGAGCTTGTTAACACGATACAGTCTTCACTTTTGATTGTATCTCAACGAAACTTATAACAATTCAAAATTGCTATAATAAGAGCTTGTTAACACGATACAGTCTCTTTTTTTAGATCACCTAGAGCCAAAGGCTCAAGGTGAGCTATTCTGATCACTCTTGTGTCCGTCGTCCGTCGTTAACTTTTAGCTTTAAACATCATCTCCTCCTGAACCGCAAGAACAATTTCCACCAAACATCACAGGAATGTTCCTTTGGTGGTCCTCTTTCAAAATTGTTCAAAGATTTAAATTCCATTGAGAACTTTGGTTGCTGCGGCATCAGAAAGGGGACAAAATGTCCAAACTTTAAAAATCTTCTCCTCCGAATCTGCCTGTCAGATTCAAATATAATTTGGTAGAAATGTTCCTTGGGTGACCCTCTATAAAAATTGTTCAAGCCATACTGATTGGTCGAAAAACATGGCAGTCAGGCGGCATCAAAAAAGGGGCAAAATGACAATACTTTAATAAAGCATCCTTATAAAAGTGCTTGTCTGATTTAAAGATAGTTTTGTAGAAATGTTCTTTCATTGATCATCTACATACTTTGTCAAGCCATATTGATTTGTTGAAAGGCATAGCAACCAAGCAGCATCAGAAAAGGAGTAATTAAACTTTTTGCTTCAAATGACATATGGTTATTAGATTTATGGTCTAAGGGAGGTAACACTTGGCAGATTATTATGCAAGGGTTGTCTTCAACAGGAAGTGGAAGGTTAAAATCGCAGCCTTTCTGGTCTCAACAGCAGATGGAAATAAAAGTTTGTTATTGAAAGTGAACAAGCAATTATGACATGATTTGTCATGGACATGAATGTTCTTTTGTTGATCCTCTTTCAAAATTGTGCAAAGACTTGCATTCTATGTAAAACTTTGGTTGCTGCAGCATCAGAACATGAGTAAAACGACCAAACTTTAAAATCCTTTTCCTCCATAATCTGCTTGTCAGACTCCAAGATAATTCAGTAGAAAGAATCCTTAAGTGACCCTCTAAAAAAACTGTTCAAGCCATATTGGTTTATATTAAAAACAGATCAAGAAAGGTGCAAAATGACAAAAACTTAATAATTCAATTCTAATTGAAGTTCTTGTTAGATTTCAAAATATAAATGACCTTTACTTATAAGCTGTTTCTTGAGAAGTGTTCACTCCTTGAAGTTCTAATTGCACTCCTTGATCTTTTTCCCAGATATTTCTACTAATTTACTATCAATCAGGTGATCGATTTAGGGTCATCTTGGCCCTCTTGTTTATTGTATCTCAACCAAACTTATACAGTAGTTCGATATTTAAGAGAGCTCTGTTCCTTTCGAAAACCATCTCAATCAAACTTATACAGTAGTGAGATATCCATGAGAGTTTGGTTCATTTCTAAAAAAAGGCAAGATCTACCCATGCATGGCTGGATTATGGCCCTTGAAATTGTCAAAATTGCTATAATACAGCTTGTGAACACAATAGAGCTTCCATTTACTATCTGATCTTCACCAAACTTAGATGGTATTTGAATATTGATGACATATTGGTTCCTTTTGAAACAAGCCAGATCAATGCCAGTAGAGCATAGGCCCTCATGGGCCTCTTGTTACTGATTGTTGACATGTTAATCGGAAGATTGTTCACGACCGGAAATTCGGAGGGGAAGTAACCCATGCTAGAATTTTTAGAAAAGTTGTACCTCCGCAATTATGGTTCTTGGTGCCAATAAGATTCTTATCTGGCAGATGGCGCATGATATGAGTATCCCTTTAAACTCTAGAGGCCGCAATTTTTGCTTCAGCAGTTTGAAATTCTGTCAGTTTATTTGTCTTAATGATATCTATGTCAAGATCGAATATGGGTCATAAAATTGTGCACATGCAATTTGCAAAGCCAACTTGCATTGTTTAAGAAATGATATTACTTACATGTAGTATATTTAGAAAATAACTGGACCGCTAGAAAAAAGAAAATAAACTATTTGTTTACATATATTTTTGTAGTTATTAGAACAATCACCAATAACAGTAGACTTAGTCACAGTTATATGTTATCATTTCAGTTCCTTGATCCATATGGCAATGTGTTGGGTCTCTTTCGCCGCTCATTTGACAACCACCACCTTCTCACCGCTGGTTTTGATCAAAATTCCTGAAATTAACATTTGCAATTTTGACCCTCATTAAACTGTCCATGATGTCACTATCCAGTGTTCACTACCAGTCCGCCTTTATGCGCTATATGGTTGAGACGGCCCTCTCACGTGTGGCATTTGAAAGCGGTAAAACACTTGTGAGATGGAATATTTGTCCTGTTCTGCTCGACTGATGCTTTCCCATACTAGTAGTGATGGAGCCCTGCTACATGGGAGTTTAGGTCAGTCTATTGGCTTAGAGCATTAAGTCACAACCAGCATTTGTAAGCACAGTAGAGAAATGCATGAATACAACACGAACATCTTCTATGCCATACTGCGTTAACGCTCTATAATTTAATCTCTATGATCATTAGGTAAAGGCCAGTTGTTGTGGTCAAATGCATGGCAAGCAATGTATACAGGCTCGATCACAGTATTGTCAAACCTAGATGCCACACCTTCAAGTACAGATTGTACTATTCTCTTACTGTCAGCTGTGAATTGATTTGCTGGAAATAAATCCAAGTATGACCCTGGTACTGCCCATCATTTATGTCACCAGTTACCAGTACCACAGAAGGGCCATCATTGTCAAAAATCTCAAATAGATGCTTCAGCACTTTGTAATTTTCTTATAGCACTCGATACTGTTATATCCTCCCTTTGGAACAACAAACGGACTTGGGCAACTTGAATCAAAACATCTCGGACAAAAGCTATGTACCATATCTTGTATTGCTTTAAACGTTTAAGATAACGTTTGACCTTTGCCCTATCGTGTTGCTTGGTGGAATTATCTTCAGAATTTGTTTTCCATTTAGGTTACAATGACTGGCCAATTATGCATAAGCTTGGTCACATCTCTGAGTTTATGATCAACCCATCTAGTGCTATTGGCATTTTCAGGTTAAGAAAATGTTCACCAAATAACACAGCGATGTCATTAGCCTTTTTGTATCGTTTTGTTGAGCCCTTGTAGAAGTAATAAACACGTACAAGCATTTCTATCACAGTGTCCATGTAGGTGCCCTTAAATGCATCCTTTACAGCTAGCTCGAGTGTATGAGCGTGACACCACACCGGAAGTATCCAGTCTGCATCCTTTAGCAACTTAATCACACCGTTGCGTGCCCCCATCATTACATTGGCACCCTCAGAACAGAACCCAACTGTTTTTATTTTATATAAAAATCTGAAAAGGCTGTATCAATGGCTGCTAATATATATCGTCAGCTTTAGTGTTTTCTGGCTCCTCAAGTTTGAAGTATTTCATCTTTTGATAATAATCCTCTTAAGACTTTTACAAAAGTAACTTCCCTTTCATTTTCAGACCTGTCTGTTGACCCATCACAGAAAATGCTTGAATAGTCAGCTTCATCAAATTTCGGACCTGATCCTGATATATTCCCCCAATATGGGAAATAAAGTTATATGCACTTTTATCATTGCTATATGTATCCCCTATAGTAATCACACCATTGCTTTCTTGGAAGATCTATCAAATCAGTGAATGGTTTTTCATTTATTGGAATATAAAATGCTTTTCTAAATAGATTGCACATTTTGTCAGAGTGGACATTTTGTCCACCTTTTAGAAACTATTTTTAATGTCAGGGTTCATTTCGTGACAGCTTCGCTTTGGCAGCTTTAGTCTGGAGTGCCCTCGAGTTGCATGACAGACTTCACATGATACATTACTGAATCCCGCTTGACTGTGATGGTACTTCCAGTAGGCAGCTGAAAAACACAAACAAAAGGATTTATCTTTTTGTAAAAATTAAATTGTATTTAGTTTAGACCTATAAAATGAATTCAAGAGCAATAGTAGATAAGCAGGGTATTTGAGAATTTATCAAATTAATGTTGGCAAAAAAGCAATAGTTTTCAGAGTGGTGGGGTAACTAATCGAAACGTAAAATACATTTTGGAAAACTCAATTGATATGTTGACGGTTGTATACAGAATAAACAGTTTATCCAATTTACATTTGTCAAAAAAGCCCAATTAAATGCACAAATATCTAATTCATATAATAGGCATGTTGTGTTATTATATGTTTATATATTATTATAGTTTATTTGCATAGGGTCATGACCTGTACACAATGACTAGAAAGTCAGAGCAGAGTTACCTTCCTTAATAGGTTGGTCACATTGTTTAGTTTATTTGTTGGATAGCCATTGCCAGAGACGTATAAACCAGTGTATACGTCTATGCCATTGCAAATGACGTTGTCAATAAAGGGCTTGATTTTATTCTTGTGGTTTTATCCGTGGAGGTATACGTCTATGCCATTGCAAATGACGTTGTCAATAAAGGGCTTGATTTTATTCTTGTGGTTTTATCCGTGGATCCGAACATAACAGGGCATAAGGTAAATACTAGTTAACCCAGACCCAGCTCTGAAAAATGATATGCAAAATAAAGCTCTTCCGAAATAGACAGAAACACTGACATTATAATTTAATAATTAAACGTGTGTAATAGATAATCACACTTGATGACATGCCGGTAGGAGCATGATCCCTGTAGGTTATTTTGTCAACGAGACGTGAAGAATCGACGCTGTACTCTAAATCAATGTTCAAATCTTTAATCCATTTTTTAATAGTTTTCAAGGATAGGCTTTCCAGTTTTCTGTTGGTGTAATGTATTTTTGTGTCACCTGCGTAGCATGGTAGGCACTTATGGATTAATTTTTAGCTCACCTAAGCACGAAGTGCCAGTTGAGCCTTTGTGATCACTCACCGTCCGTCGCCGTCGGTCCGTCCGTTTGTTTACAATTTACTACAAATGACTTCTCCTACTAAACCAATAGACAGATTTCAAAATAACTTCACAGGAATGGTTCTTAGGTGGTCCTCTTTCAAAGTTGTTCAAAGAATTTAATTCAAAGTAGAACTTTGGTTGCTGCGGCATCAGAAAAGGGGAAAATTGTCAAATCTTAAAAAATCTTCTTGTCCAAAAGTACAGGCCCGATTTGAAAATTATTTTGCACAAATGTTCCTTGGGGTACCCATTACCAAGATTGTTCAAATATTTCCGATCCGCTGAAAAGCATGGCCGCCAGGGGGCGGAGCTTATTTTCCCTATATGTGCATTGTTAAAACTTTAAAAATCTTCTTGTCCAAAAGTACTGGCCCGATTTGAAAATTATTTTGCACAAATGTTCCTTGGGGCACCTTTTACCAAGTTTGTATAAATATTTCCAATCCGTTAAAAAACATGGCCGCCAGGGTGCGGAGCTTATTTTCCTTATATGCGCATTGTTAAAACTTTAAAAATCTTCTTATCCAAAAGTACTGGCCCGATTTGATTTTTTTTTTGCACAAATGTTCCTTGGGCCACCCTTTACCAAGATTGTTCAAATATTTCCGATCCGTTGAAAAACATGGACGCCAGGGGGCGGAGCTTGTTTTCCTTATATGTGCATTGTTAAAACTTTAAAAATCTTCTCGTCCAAAAGTACTGGCCCGATTTGAAAATTATTTTGCACAAATGTTCCTTTGGGCACCCTTTACCAAGTTTGTATAAATATTTCTAATCCGTTGAAAATCATGGCCGCCAGGGTGCGGAGTTTATTTTCCTTATATGCGCATTGTTAAAACTTTAAAAATCTTCTTATCCAAAAGTACTGGCCCGATTTGATTTTTTTTTGCACAAATGTTCCTTGGGGCACCCTTTACCAAGATTGTTCAAATATTTCCGATCCGTTGAAAAACATGGCCGCCAGGGGGCGGAGCTTGTTTTCCTTATATGTGCATTGTTAAAACTTTAAAAATCTTCTTGTCCAAAAGTACTGGCCCGATTTGAAAATTATTTTGCACAAATGTTCCTTGGGGCACCCTTTATCAAGATTGCTCAAATATTTCCGATCCGTTGAAAAACATGGCCGCCAGGGGGCGGAGCTTGTTTTCCTTATATGTGCATTGTTAAAACTTTAAAATTCTTCTTGCCCAAAAGTACTGGCCCGATATGAAAATTATTTTGCACAAATGTTCCTTGGGTGACCTTCCAAGGTTATTCAAATAAATCCGATCCATTGAAAAACATGGCCACCAGGGGGGTTGCTTGTTGTCCCCCGCTTTTAGCGAAAGCTGGGGACTATTATTTCTCATTCGTCCGTCAGTCCGTCCGTCAGTCACGCTGTCACAAAAACTTTAACCTTGGTCATAACTTCTGAACCGTAATAGGTACTGCTTTCATATTTCACATGTGTATTCCTTGTGACAACCCCTTTCCATCAATACCAATTTTTTTGACCTTGTGACCTTGACCCTGACGAGTTATGGCCCTTTATCCCTATGTATGACTAAATTCATTTCCGGGCTATTTCTCTGCAACCGCTTTTTGGAATTTTATGAAACTTCATAGGAAGGATCACCACCAAGTGTAGATGCGCATATCGTGTTTGCGTTCCGGTTGGATTATTTTGCACGAAGTTATGGCCCTTTACCCCACCATCAGGCTATGTATGACTAAATTCATTTCCGGGCTATTTCTCTGCAACCGCTTTTTGGAATTTTATGAAACTTCATAGGAAGGATCACCACCAAGTGTAGATGCGCATATCGTGTTTGCGTTCCGGTTGGATTATTTTTCACGGAGTTATGGCCCTTTACTCCACCATCAGGCTATGTATGACTAAATTCATTTCCGGGCTATTTCTCTGCAACCGCTTTTTGGAATTTTATGAAACTTCATAGGAAGGATCACCACCAAGTGTAGATGCGCATATCGTGTTTGCGTTCCGGTTGGATTATTTTGCACGGAGTTATGGCCCTTTACCCCACCATCAGGCTATGTATGACTAAATTCATTTCCGGGCTATTTCTCTGCAACCGCTTTTTGGAATTTTATGAAACTTCATAGAAAGGATCACCACCAAGTGTAGATGCGCATATCGTGTTTGCGTTCCGGTTGGATTATTTTTCACGGAGTTATGGCCCTTTACTCCACCATCAGGCTATGTATGACTAAATTCATTTCCGGGCTATTTCTCTGCAACCGCTTTTTGGAATTTTATGAAACTTCATAGGAAGGATCACCACCAAGTGTAGATGCGCATATCGTGTTTGCGTTCCGGTTGGATTATTTTGCACGGAGTTATGGCCCTTTACCCCACCATCAGGCTATGTATGACTAAATTCATTTCCGGGCTATTTCTCTGCAACCGCTTTTTGGAACTTTATGAAACTTCATAGAAAGGATCACCACCAAGTGTAGATGCGCATATCGTGTTTGCGTTCCGGTTGGATTATTTTTCACGGAGTTATGGCCCTTTACTCCACCATCAGGCTATGTATGACTAAATTCATTTCCGGGCTATTTCTCTGCAACCGCTTTTTGGAATTTTATGAAACTTTATAGGAAGGATCACCACCAAGTGTAGATGCGCATATCGTGTTTGCGTTCCGGTTGGATGATTTTTCACGGAGTTTTACCCCACCATCCGGCTATGTATGACTTAATTCATTTCCGGGCTATCTCTCTGCAACCGCTTTTTAAAATTTGATGAAACTTTATAGGAAGGATCACCACCAAGTGTAGATGCGCATATCGTGTTTGCGTTCCGGTTGGATTATTTTTCACGGAGTTATGGCCCTTTACTCCACCATCAGGCTATGTATGACTAAATTCATTTCCGGGCTATTTCTCTGCAATCGCTTTTTGGAATTTTATGAAACTTCATAGGAAGGATCACCACCAAGTGTAGATGCGCATATCGTGTTTGCGTTCCGGTTGGATGATTTTTCACGGAGTTATGGCCCTTACTTCTGAACCGTAATAGGTACTGCTTTCATATTTCACATGTGTATTCCTTGTGACAACCCCTTTCCATCAATACCAATTTTTGTGACCTTGACGGGGGACCATGATTCTCTGAATTTGCTTGTTTTCCTTATATATATATAGAGTGAAAACTATTGAAGTTCTATTAACTCAGGTGAGCGATATAGGGCCATCATGGCCCTCTTGTTTTTTTTGTCCGACGTCTGTCTGTCCGTCACACTTTTTCGTCACATTTTCAAATAACTTTTTTTCTACTCAAAGGATTACATTGAAACTTCTGACAACTGTTTATATCAATGTGTGTAATTGGTTCACAAAGGGGGAATAATCCAAATATTTTCATATCAGAGTTATTGCCCCTTTTCTGTCAATTTTTTTTCTGACAAAGCCCCGGCAGGTGACACACGAGCTCCGGGGAGCACTCCATTCTAGTTTGGTTTTAGAAGGGCCTTCATTGTCGGATAGTTGTCCTCGGACCGCTTAACAACATATTTGTCCATTGTTGACAATATCAACGTAATTTCCCCTTATTACTTTCATAGGAAGTCGGGGACCACACTACAATATTAGGTCGGGAACCTGACTAACGAAAGAGAGTAGACCGAAACAGAACACAAAAAAGAATAACGTCATCAAGTGCACACACACGCTGTGTTCCTTACCTGTATGAAACTGCCAAGTGTCCAAGCGATATGATGTGGCAACATTTACACCATTTTACGTTCGTACTACGTAGAAGAAGTACTTCATTTGTTGGCAAGTTTATTATCCCCTCGGTTACGAAGTAAGCGAGAAAGGGATATAGTAACGGGACCGTCCGTATGTATGTGTGTCCGTCCGTCCTTCCGTCCGTAACAAACCTTGCCATCACTCTACACTAACCATTTCTTGACAGATCTTAACCAAACTTGGTATAAAGTAAGTATATGGTAACATCTTGAAGCCTATTGATTTTCAAGGTCATAGGTCAAAGGTCAAGCCCAAAATTTGACTTGCAATATTTTCAGCTGTGGCAACCTTGTCACCACTCTACACTGACCATTACTTGACGGATTTTAACAAAACTTGGTATAAAGTTACTTTATGATAATATCTTGAAGCCTATTGATTTTCAAGGTCATAGGTCAAAGGTCAAGCCCAAAATTGGACTTGCAATATTTTCAGCTGTGGCAACCTTGTCACCACTCTACACTGACCATTACTTGACGGATTTTAACAAAACTTGGTATAAAGTTACTTTATGATAATATCTTGAAGCCTATTGATTTTCAAGGTCAAAGGTCAAGCTCAAAATTGGATTTACAATATTTTCAGCTGTGACAGCCTTGTCACCACTCTACACTGACCATTCCTTGACCGATCTTATTATACAGTTAGTTTATGATAATATTTGAAGCCTATTGATTTTCAAGGTCATAGGTCAAAGGTCAAGCCCAAAATTGCACTTACACTATTTTCAGCTGTGGCAACCTTGTCACCACTCTACACTGACCATTACTTGACAGATTTTAACCAAACTTGGTATACAGTTACTTTATGATAATATCTTGAAGCCTATTGATTTTCAAGGTCATAGGTCAAAGGTCAAAATTGGACTTACAATATTTTCAGCTGTGGCAGCCTTGTCACAACTCTACACTGACCATTCATTGACCGATCTTAATACAACTTATTATACAGTTAGTTTATGATATGTCTTGAAGCCTATTGGTTTTCAAGGTCAAAGGTCATGCCCAAAATTGAACTTGATTGAACTTACAATATATCTCAGCTGTGGCAACCTTGTCACCACTCTACACTGACCATTCCTTGACATATCTTATCCAAACTTGGCATACAGTTAGTTTGTGACAATATTTTGAAGCCTATTGATTCAAGGTCATAGGTCAAAGATCGAAGTCAAAAATTGGACTTAAATATTTAGATCACAAGAGAACTCAATGTGAAAATGGAAAGCCGAGGGGATGCATCCGCTTTGCGGTGCCCTTGTTATATTTCAGCTCGTCATCGGCAAAACAACTCGCTTTTTGCGAATGTGCGAGTTTAAATTCGAGCCCTGACTAGGCCTAATTGAAGTAAGATCTTGTAACACTCTGGAGGCTGCATTATAATTTGAGCAAGTTGAAACTTCATCAGAATGTTTGTCTTGATGATATGTAGGTGAAGTTTAAATATTGGTCATGTATGTTCAAAAACTAGGGTCATTTAGCCAAATTGAAGGAAAACCTTGTTAAAACTGTAGACGCCGCATTCTTTGCTTCAGCAGCTTAACATTTGGTCAAAATCTAAATGATATCAAAGCAAAGTTTAAATATGGGTCCTGCCGGTTCTTAAATTAATGATTTTTAGGCAAAGTTCGAATGGGGTCATATTGGGTCCAGATCTAGGTCACTAGTCAAAATTGAAGGAAAATCTTGTAAACAATCTTGAGGTTACATTTTGAATCTTTGTCAGAATCATGGCCCTCTTGTTTAGTACATGTAATGTACAAGGTTTAAAGAGCTTGATAAATAGCCCGTTTTTACAAGCCACTGGGTGGAATTCAATACAATTTTACATGATGCTTCTATACCAAGAGGAGATGTGCATATCATAAAGGTCTTACAATTGCAGGTTATTTTACAGAGTTATGGCCCTTTTGTTGGTCGGTCGGAAGCCATATTTTGAGTCAAGGGGCTGTTTTGGGGGTATTTATTATCTTCAGTGATATTTCTATTTTAGATTTTTTTTTGCCATGACATTAGAGTTCTAAAAGTTCATTTTTAACAACTTTGGTGCAGGACCATTGCTGCCAAGTTATAATAAGTTTACACTAAAACTATATAATGGAAAAATGTTCCGCCCTCTGGCGGCCATGTTTTTTAAACCAATCAACATACATGACTTAAAGGAATCTGACAGAGGCTCCCCTAAGGACCGTTTCAAAATTATTTGAAAATTTGACACATACTTTTGACGAAGAAGATTTAAAAAATCACTTTAGCCTTATAAGGCAAAAACGCCACATTCTCATTAATACATCTGTTCATAGGTTGTCCATTAGACTAAAATCTATCAACAGCTGTGCTTGTTGGGATTTATCCGCCCCAAGCCAAAGAAGAAGAACATCATGGGATACACATTCTTGAGATAGTCATCGGTTCCGATAAGCTTGTACATATCTTGTTGCATGTCAAATATGAATACAACAAATAAGTTTACAGTTAAATCAATGTCTCTATTAGCCCTTTCCCACATACAACAAAATCTGCACTAGGCCACTTTAAAATATCTATTGAATATCTGTATAAATAAGTAGGACCACCCCCCCCCCCCCCCCCCCCCCCCCCCCCCCTTAATCTGATGACAGTTTTCACGCATTATTTTCACTAAACCTTATATATGATTTATACACACAGCACAGTTTTTGAACATTAAAGCTGTCTGCTTACTGGGGAAGGCATGGTCTATTTACTTTCATTTTTTCATATGCTAAAACTTGGCATCTATTTAAATTTTGCTTGTTGTTGTAAGATTTTGGCTTGAATTTTCTTGTTTCTTTTGGATTTACACCGGTTCTTTTTTCAGATTGCATTCCCTTGTGTGCTGAAGATATATATCCCCGCATAGTTGGATTTCTCCCCCACTTTAGCTGATGTTGCCCTTTTCCTCTTCTCATGCTCATTACCAGTGAAAATGTGAGATAAAGGAGGTTAACAATGTGATAGGGTGTGTCTGTACCTAATTGTCCACATTCAAATAACCCATCAATGTCCTCATCGGACTCGTTGGGATTGTTTCCTTGACCCGTGGATTTTGAAAATGTCATCTTGGCTTTAATGGCATTATTTGAGAGGGGAAACATGTGTTGTTTTTACAAATAGTGTGGGCGTAACCCGCCTTAGATGCTTCTCCAAACTTGATAGAAACCCACGATTAGACGATGGCTCATACTCGGTTTTATTGGGCCTTTTTAATAGTTATAAAAGTGCCAAAATGATCCAGTTCATGTGGTGATAATTCTTCTACATCTCTATGTTCACCCTGTTCTTTTAGATAAGAAGTAAGAAAAGGTTTACATCAGAAACAGTTTTGCTCCTGGTGTTTTGATTTTCCTAATGAGTAATCCTGTTTAACAATTCCAAACCTTGAAGACATATTTTCTGGAACATTCTGTGCTCAGTAGGTCAGCCATTATTTTCACAGGAGCAGCAGACGACACATTTGGATTACATTTATTGATTGTACTTCACTGGACATTGATGGAATGCATAACGTGTTGTAAACTTTAAGGCAGTTTGTAATTTGTCCTTGGGTCATAGGTATTTGTTCGTTTTAAAATGCAAGCATCTTTGACTTGGGAAATGTGACTTACTGCATAAACATCAACATTGACAAGATAAATTGTAACTACTTGACTAAAAGCCTATCATAGATTTTAAAAGAATGGAGATTTACAGGACAGGAATTTCAAGTGAAGATTGACAATGCTGATCTGTAGGATACACTGAAGAAGGGAAGTTTAAAAAAGTTATTACATTCTTTACATTTTTTTAGTAAATTGAAAATAATTCGGAAAGCATAAAAAGTAGTTCCGGCAAAATGATATCATCATTTCAAAATTGATTTCATCTTGAGTGATGATATACACTGAACATTTGAAAAAATGATATACTGATAAATCCCAGTATTTCATTGATAGGAATATAATAAAATTAATTATTTTGTAGCTGACATTTAACCTTGTGCTCTCAAGACATTGTATTGCAGCCACAAAACCAACAAAGCAGGCTTTCTTGATGTTAATTTCCTTTTCATTGAGGAAACCTTCAAGAAGTGATGCTGCATCAGTCCGCTTCGCATGAATTTATCCCAAGAAAGCTGCCCTTGATCTCTGATTTTAACGGGTAACGCACAAGAATAGCAAACTGTTTTTCTTTTGCCTCGTTGGATGACCTCATCCACAAGTAAAGCATAAAATGGTGCTTCTCGAACCTGCTTGAGTGTTTCTTTTTCAATTGTGTTATTTATGGATGTAACTATATCCCATACACTTGTTGAGGAGGCATATTCAAATGTTGATGTACATCTCTCCATGTACTTCACCAAATCTGGAGGCTGCACCTCAATCATTAACAACAGTGGCTCAAAACTGTTTATAGGCCAAGGCCTGGTTACAATAAAGTATCCAAGTTTTACTAAGCATTTCATACAGTTTCTGTTTGTTTCAATCTCACCTTGTTTCCTTGCATTAACATCTTCAGTTTACAATTCTACAACTGTTTTTAGCTCTACTGGCCAAAGGCCAGAAGAGCTTATGCCGTGGCGTGGTGTCCGTCGTCCGTGCGTCCGTAAACAATTGCTTGTGAACGCGATAGTCTCCAGTTTTGATTGTATCTCAATCAAAGTTATACAGTAATTAGATATCCATGAGAGCTTGGTTCCTTACGCAAACCAGCCAGATCCGCCCATACAAGACTATTATGGCCCTTGAAATTGTCAAAATTGCTATAATACAGCTTGTGAACACAATAGAGCCTCCATTTACTATTCGATCTTCACCGAACTTAGATAATAGTTAAATATTGATGAGAGCTCGTTTCCTTTCGAAAACCAGCCAGATGTGCCCTTGCATGACTGGATTATGGCCCTTGAAATTGTCAAAATTGCTATAATACAGCTTGTGAACACAATAGAGGCTCCATTTACTATTATCTGATCTTCACTAAACTTGGATAGTAGTTAAATATTGATGAGAGCTCGTTTCCTTTCGAAAACCAGCCAGATGTGCCCTTGCATGACTGGATTATGGCCCTTGAAATTGTCAAAATTGCTATAATACAGCTTGTGAACACAAAAGAGCCTCCATTTACTATCCGATCTTCACCATACATACATGCTCTGGATTGAAAATTACCAAAGAACCATCCCAGTAGAGCATAGGCCCTCATGGGCCTCTTGTTTAGGCTTTGTTCCCATAGAATTAACCTGAACATACTGTGTCATGCTGTATGTATAGCATTTCCCAGAGAGGTGACTTTTAAGCTTCCTTGAAGGATGATCCCCAAATACTGTCCCAGTTATGAAAATAGTGTCAGACTGGCTTGCAAACATCTCGCATATCTTGCAACATTATCCCGATTTTTATGCACTATAATATAGCCAAGTATATGGCAGACGAGAAGAACCGCTAATCAGGGACAGGTAGCAAATCAGATGACATAATGAGAGAATCAACTTTTTCATAATTATTTACTGATTGTTGTATTTTTAGTGCCGGCAGTGACGCCCGTACTAGCACTTGGGCGAGGAGAATTTTCTATTTGATTGAGCGCCGCTTGTTTCTAAAATAAATCGATGGGCTTCACTTTGTCAGGAACTTTTACTGTTTTTTTGTTTGTTTTTTCGATAATATTTTGATTTGTGCTATATGATTTAAACGCTCTCGATCGGTAAAGTTTATTAACCGGCTTCCTGGGTTTTTTTTTGGGGGGGGGGGGGGGGGGTTGAAAAAAGATTCGCCGATAGAAATAATATTAGTTATTATCAGGTATTTAACACATCATTTTTCATTTCAATATCCTCAAAGTTTTGTTTGTAATTAACGCGGCATCAGGCCCCGATTCCAACAACATTACTCAGCGCTAAGTTTTCCTTAAATTAAGTAGTATCCTTAGATTAAGTATAAACGCATTCAACCATTCTAAGTTTTTCTTGATTTAAGAATTTTCCCGACATTAAGTATAAACACATTCAACCATTGTTTTTTCACTATTATCGTTAACTGACATCGAGCTGGATGAATCTCCCCTGTCAAATGTTTATACGAAGGGACTTCATGAAATCTCCTTGAACTAAATATGAACAGAAAATGAGACATGTTCATCAGAAACTCATGAAATATAGCTTCATGAAGTGGTGAATGCATGACAAATCATGAATTAAGCATAAATATTGTTACGAGCCCGTGGTTAACTCCAATGACTCCTGAGTGTAGCTGGACGGCCTATGGTTTAACTCTCGAAAAGTAAAACGGGTGGCAAGTTTGGGGATCTTTCCTTAACTGAATAGGGGTGGACTCCAGTATAATGATAGTACTTACCAAAATATCTTGGATAGGAATAAGCGGAATAAGATAGAGAATAAATTGATCAATAGTTTATTAATGCATACATAGAATGTAAACTTAAAATGAGAGATGATCAGGATGATAATACAAGATACAGAAAATAAAAGACTAATAGGACAGATGCTGACAAGGTATTTATTAAGATAATACTGCAAATAACAATCAGTTGACTAATCTTTTAACCAATAGTTTTGAACTAAAAGTGATGATATTCTTTTTCCTTTAAATCTTTATATAAACTACCTAAAAGTATCCTTATGCAACTAACGCTTCTTTTGAGTGAAATGTAAAAATGGAAATGAAGTAAAATAGAAAATAAGTCAAACTAAGGAAAAGTGAGCAAAATCAACCGTAACCTAAGAAAACAAAAATCGGAGTCCTCCAACGTGCCGAGAGCGGGGCTTATATAGTCGCCAGCTGCTCACAGCATATACGGGAATCCAACAACGTCCCGCATTTCCACCGATGCGGGATGCACACAATAGTTTGACAACTCACATCCGCGAGCCCCTCCCACTATTGCGAGCATCCACTGCGAATCAGGTTAATTCTGCTACTTTTCCCACTAAAACTAGTTTTGCACCTAAGAATAACAAATTGAGTTAAATATAACAAGTTATATACAAACAAGCTAATAACAAGTGTATAATTACCACAATTGATGGAGAAATCTACCTTTTACTCGATGATTCGGGTAACTAGGGTAAACAATCCCATAATACACTGCGTTTGCAAATGAGTTAAAAAGGCGCCGATCACATTCGTACCAGGAAATAATGGATCGAAAAGGACCGTAAAGCGTAATTGTTTGCGCCGTTCAGCTAACTCCGCAACCAATCTTTTCAACTAGTGTAAAAGTAAACATCCATGACTCTTTAGGAAGATGTGCCCAATAATAATGACTTATTTCACAAATTGCAAGCGTTCCGTTCCCAATTACCAATACAGAATGTATACGTAAAATCTGAATCGCTACATTACCCTCCTCTTAGCGTGACAAAGTTCCGACTGTCAATCTTTAATTGGCTCAAGAAACCTATTTCTGAAAACATTCCTTAAATTTGAAATATATCACTCTAAAAGTGATACTGCACCTTTAATGTATATCTTCATTTAACACTTTCATCAGACTTTAACTAATGATTAACCTGGGTTGTAGCATCAGATTGCACATGTCTAAATCACTAAAATGACAATTTAATAACAAAACATATAACAACCTGAGCATTTAAGATCAGCACATTGAGAAAACTTTATGCAAAACTGAAAATATTCCTTTGACTTGAAGTATTACCAATAAAGTTAATACTGAACATTTAGGGCATATTTTCAACAACTCTTTCATCAGATTCTAAACTGTAGATAACTAATGTTGTAAGTATCAGATTGAACATTGTGGCAAATCACTAACAAAGTATTTTAACAACATGAGCAACAGAATTAATATAAACAACCAAAAATTCATTATGCAAAACTGAGAGTATCCCTTTAAACTAAAATACCATCCTGTAGTTGATATTGCACCTTTAAGGTATACCTTCCACTAACACTTTCATCAGATTATAAAATGATGATAAACTTATCTTGTAACATCATACTGCATATGTCTTACATTCTAACACTATTTATAAAATACTAACACTATTCATATAATTGTTTACAAATGACTTTTGGAACTTCTTCAACAAGAAACTATATATAACATTTTAACGAGTATTCCTTAATTAACGAAATACATTTTAACTCTCAATAAATATAACAAGTATTCCTTAATTAAAAAAAAATACATTTTAACTCTCAATAAATATAGATAAATTTGACATGGTGCAAGAGTAAAGTAGAAATATTCCTTTAAATTGAAGTATTGCTCTATTTATAGTTAATACCACACCTTTAAAGCACACTTTCCACTAACACTTTCATCAGCTTTCTAAGCTAGTGATTTTTTTTTTTGAAAGCTTTAACATTATATTGAACGTGTCTAATACCTTTTAAAACAATATAATAATACATTTTATGTAACTCTTTCTCTGATTCAAATGACTTCAGGCAGTAAACAACCATTTAAGGTTTGCGCAGACAATTAATTAAAATTGAAATATTCCTTTAACCGAAGTATCACACATTAAGTCGATACTGCATCTTTAAGGTATACTTTCCACTAAAGTCAGCACATCAGGTAAATACATTTTAACAAGTATTCCTTAAGTAAGAAAATACATTTTAACCCTCCAGATACAGATAAATTGGTCATGGTGGCCAAAGTAATTCAGAAATATTCCTTTAAATTGAAGTATTACACTATTCATAGTTAATACTACACCTTTAAGGCAAACTTCCCACACACACTGTCATCAGCTTCTAAACTATTAGTTTGTAATAATACATTTTATATAACTCTTTATCTGATTCAAAGGACTTTTGGCACCTCTGTAATAAACAACCATTTAAGGTTTGCATGTACTTGACTCAACAATTAATTAAATTATGAAAATATTACTTTAAATTGAAGTATTGCATTTAGTCTATACTGCATCTTTAAGGTATACTTTCCACTTAAATCTGCATGTCAGGTAAATACTTAAAGGAATATGCTTTGCTCAGATTAAAACTATATGAGTAAATAGCACTATAGTAATATATCATTTTGATGTAATTAACTTTTTTTGCCTTATATGGCTATAGTGAAAACTTAAAAAAATCTTCTTCTCCCAAACTGGTTGGCAGATTTTCAAATAATTTTTTAGAAATGCTCCTTGGATGACCCTCTATCAGTGTTGATTGGTCGAAAACATGGCCGCCAGGGGGGCGGGGCTATTTTGCCTTATATGGCTATAGTGAAAACTTAAAAAATCTTCTTCTCTGAAAGTGTCAGGCCGATTTTCAAATAATGTTGTAGAAATGTTCCTAGGGTGACCCTCTATCAGATTCATTCAAGCCAAGTTGATTGGTAGGAAACTATGGCCGCCAGGGGGCGGGGCTTATATAGCTGAAGTAAAAGGGCCATCATGGCCCTCTTGTTTATATTTGACCAAACTTTCAAAAGATGTATTTGTTTGTTAAAGAATGATTGTAAAATAATTTCTCACAAACCTGCATAAAAATCCCTTATAATTCAAATGAAATCGTCCAATTTCACAACCACAAAAGGTCACAGATTTTAACACCGAATTTTGGGAGCGCCTATGGGAAATGCTTACGTCAAAGCGCGTGAGGATTTTACTCAAATGAACCGCGTCAGCACAAATTCCGCATTTGGATAGTTTCAGTGTTAATTACATAATGAGATTAAATTGCATATTTGTGTGGTATTTTTTAGGTCATGAATCTTCCCAAGAAACTTACAGTGTGATTCACAACAATTCGTGATCAGTCTGATCTCTGCCTCACAAGGTTTTTTCCCCCTTTCGTATGGTGTGGCACAAATCCTTTACACGACAAATTTGGGACAAATGCCTTGTAGCAGGTGAAATAAATTTTCCGAATTTGTTATGTGTGGATAATCCAAATTAATTGGTGGGTATACCGATACTTATACTTGAAATAAAACGGAATGGGGTGCAAATAAAACATAATGGACAGTTTGGACAATTAACCCTTTCCCACATACGGCAAATCTGCAAAAGACAACTTTGAAACCATCTAGGCAAAACTGTTATGGTTGATTAGATTTTGACACTATTTCAACAATTGTCAATCATGTCATGGCGGCCGTGTTCACCTTCCCATGTGTATTATGTCTTTATTACAACAGAACAACCTGTATGGCATCATATAGAAATTAAGAAGGAAACAATGTGTCAAAAGGCGTCAATCACATTGTACTGTTGTTTATTGGAATTTAAAGGTCATAAAAGTCAATCAAATAGCCATCAAGCACCGATCAGGCTTTGATACGCTGATTGGTAGCATCTGCTGGCATGTCCATTAAATTAGGGGTAATACAATAATGAAATGACCATCATGCAATGCGTAAAATGTTACAGACAGACACAAAAGACGATGTCAGTTCGTTTTAGAACAATCAATTGTTCAGATCAATTAGCTTACACTTTATAATTAGTTACTGAAATATTGTCTGTATTTAATGATGGCTGATTTTTTTCGATCTGATGACAAGTCCCTTTTCTGATTAATTGTTATCATGTCCACTATCCGGTTAGTTTTGAAAATGCCTGCCTATAGATCTTTTCACCACATACATAATTTCGCTGTTGTCGACCAAGGGAATGAACATGGTCGATTACAGCCAGTGCTGTCCTTGTTTCCATTTGATCATCATCAAATTCCTGCCGTTTAGGGCAGTACTTCAAAATAAGGCCGTGAAAAACGTTACAGTATTGCAATAATTAATTATATACGAAAAGCTAAATCGAATGTTTTCAAACGAACTGATGTCTTTTGACTGCTGAAACATTTTACACGCCTTGCATGATGGTCAATTAATTATTTTATTACCCCTAATTAGTTGGCTTGCTGTTTATTACCCCTAGTCGGCTGCTGCTTCTGATCAGCGCATCAAAGCCTCGGCGGTGCTTTGTTGGTAGATCATAAGTAGTGTCTGTTTGCTACCGGAAATTTAAGTTAAGGTATTAAGCTTTATTGCATAAAACATACATACATGTTTAAAGCAAATACAGTTTAACACAATTTAACACAAAGACATGAATTTCGTAAAGGAAAACATACAATTTTCGGAAGAGCAAAGTAGTGGTGATTGTAAGTGGATAAATTTTAAGTTCTGATTAACATTGCCTCATAAATAAATCTACTTAATCCGCTTATAGTTGTTTTACATGTTTCAGACATGAGATTTATAAATTTTTGTGTCGTTGGCCATGTGAAATAATACCTTTTCAAATTTTTCACTCTTAAGTCTGTGTATTTTGGACATATAAGAAGGAAATGATATTCTGATTCTATTTGATTAAAATGACAATTTTTACAGATTCGAGTGCTACGAGGGTTATTTGTAAATTTTCCTTGTTCTATAGCTAAAGTATGCGATGACGTTCTAAATCTTGCTAATGCTGTTCTATAATTTGGTACTTTAATCACTTGGAAGTATTTTTCAAGAGCTACCGAATGCTTGAATAGGCAATATGACTCTAACATTGGTGAGTTATTTATAGTTCTATACCATTTCGCATAATATGTTTTTTATAATATAATACTTGATTGGCTGCAATTCAATTTTTATATTTGATTGATTTTCCCATAATAATATTAACTCTGATTCATCTAAAATTTGCTAAATGCTATAAGCCCAGTTATTATTGTTATATGTATGTCCATTTTCGGCATCTGTTTTTAGCATTTTGTACGTTTTAAATAGAATACTATTTTCATTTAGAGATAATATTTTCATCCAATATTTTATCATTATTATTTTTCTTTGAATGTACATTGGTATAGTTCCTAGTTCTCCGTATAGAGCTTCGAGGTTGGTTGATTTTTTAACACATAACATCTTTCTACAAAATTTGGAATGCATAGTTTCTACATCAGGTGATTTATGCATTCCCCAAATCTGGGCCCCGTAGTTCAGAGTTGGAGAAACAAGTGCATCGAATAACTTAAGTCGTTCTGTAATAGGCAGTTCTATTTGATTAAATATCGTAAATAGGTTATGTTGGGCTGTGCGTTTTTGAGTCTGTCCACTTGCCATTTTTAAATAAGTGTACTCCTAAGTATTTAAATGAATTAACAAGTTGAATCTTTGTATTATATAGATAAAAGTCGTAAGAAGTGTGACGTCCATTTACGCATATCATGATCTTAGTCTTGTTGACTTTAATCTTAAGTTTGTACTTATTGCAATAATTTTCAATGTCGTTTAAAATTGACTGTAATGATTTTGGATCATGTGTAAATACCACTGCATCGTCTGCAAATAATAACAAAAATAATTGCATGTCATCAACTGTTAAAATACCATCAATATCACTTTTGATGTGTTGCAAAATATCATTCAGAAAAAATAAACATAACAAACTACTACACGGATCGCCTTGTTTTACACCGATATATGAATTAAAAGATTCAGATTTAACATTTTGGTATCGAACAGTTGATTTTACAGTTGTATACATAGATCTTAAAGCTAAGACAAATTTTGAGCTGACATTGTTATTTAATAACTTCTGCCATAAAAGTAAACGGTCAATTTTGTCAAACATCTTTTCCCAGTCTAGGAAAGCGACGAATAATTTCTTTTTATTATACAACGTTTTTGAGATAAGAGCATGTAACACAAATATGCAGTCTATAGTTGATTTATTTTTTTGAAAGCCATACTGGTTGTCACTTATTTTTTCATGTTTAATATGATTGGGTTTTATGACCTTTAATTGGTTTTCAATAAAGAACGGTACAATGTTTTTAATGTTCGATTAATCTGTGAATTACGCCTTTTGTCACAACGTTTACAACTGTATACATGTATTTGCTGTCATAGAGATTGTAGTGTTGTGTGGAGTGCCGGTGTAAGAAAGCCTTTATAGGCATGGCCGAAAATTGCTTTTGCTTTTGAGCGGTACAGTAAGCCTCTGCAGACGCATCCTGGCGAAAAACCGACCATACACATATGCAATTTGATCTTATTTGAAATTCACAATATGACCTCCGAATTACGATTTGTGTGTGACTTGGCTCATTTGTGTAAAACCTCCGAAGCTATGCTGTACGCATTCTTCATAAACTTTCCCGTGCCTTGTATTTGGAGGTAATGAATTGTGGTAAAATACATTCAACTAAAAACAAGTAACGATTTTAGAAATTGGACGATTTCATTTGGAATTAAAAGGGATATTTAAGCAGGTTGGAGAATTTTTCTTCAATATATAATATAAAAGTTTTACAACAATAATCCTTTTGGAAATTTGGTCAAAATTAACCATTTCAATTCTCCCTTTTCAACATACACCAAATCTGCAGGAGATGACTAATATGGAAAGTCTCTTTACCGTCAACTGCAGAGTATGTAGAGAAGAGATCGAATAATGTCTGCTCAAAAGACTCTCCGACAGATCCTATTACAGAAGCGTCCGACCACTACCGGAAATTTAATTGATTCTATGACCTTTGATTGTTGTACAAAAAACGACGGTTCATTATGTCTAACGAGCTGTGAAATCATAACAAACAATTGTCAAATATATAAACGAATGACATTATTGTATAAATAAATGTTAACACACATATATTTAATTGGCTGATATATATTACACGAGTCAAGTTCGTGTTTTCTTTCAACCTACTATGGTTGGATACTATTTACTGTAAAACTTTATATAGATCGTGTAACAATATGATGTAATGCTTGGAATTCCATTTTGAATAATTGAAGTTTAGGTTTGTAAACTTCCGGGGTTAATTTTTCTTACGAAAAAGTATATTTGTATTCCCTTTATAGTACCGCAGTCGTTCATTAGCTAACTCTACTTTTATGTTTTGTTTGTGACATAGTGTGTAAATGACGTCACGATTCTTTTCAGATTGTCTCGAGACATTGCGATATGTAAACAATGCGCACCGATCAGTACAAATAGTCATCTTTAAATAGTAATATCTTCATTATTAGTTGTATGTTAATGAAATACATAGTAAATAAATGTTCTTTAAGTCTATTTTTCAATTCAAAGCGAGTTGTCATCAGCCAAGCGTATTCCTTTAATTAAACGTAATTGATAAGTTACAAACTATTTCATTTTGCACTATCTCAGTTAACATTAAATCACTGTCCTTGTTCAGCACCACTTCAAGTCAATTCTATGGGAGTTACCTAGAGTTCTGTCTGAGAATTATCCCAGCCTACACAGTTTGTTTCATTTTAATTATAATTAATTGTCACTGTAATATTTGTGTTCATAATCACACATTTGCCCAACAGTTCATGAACACTTCTTTTTAAAGTCGATATATACTCTAAATGCTTAAAATTCACAGAGAATTATGAATACTTCAGTTGGTATAGCTGGTTTAAAACACAGTTTATTACAGAATACTTATATATGCTTAAGGCATGATATTAGAGTTAAAATTCTTGAAATACTATACCATTATTAAAATGATGATTAAATTGACACTCAGTTATTGTTATTATATAACGCGATTATCTGCTTTGAGTCTGTAGTCAGTGGTTGGTCATCCGCGCTTTAGAGAAGTAGTCATCATCGACATCTGGATTTTGTAGAAAGTGGTAAAGCTATCTCATCTTTGGAACAGGGTACTATGCATCAGTCCACCATATACGTTAAAAGGATTCAATATTGGCTGACATTGCCTTATGCATTTTTGTTTTGTTTTGTTTTAAATTACATCAGGCCTTCTGGCTTAGATCTTGAGAGAATACATCCTCTGGGTTTGGTATTAAAGGTACATTACCACATTCGGATTGAATTTGGTATAAAAGGTACATAATCGCCTCTCGAGTTGATATTAGGAATACTTTTTGTTTGTTGTTTGATCTAGAAGTGATGTTGGTAATTTCAGTGTCGTCTCTTCTTGTGATCCTGGTAGGATCTTCCTACTGCGAAGGGGAGTTTGTCGTTTACAGGACTTCGAGTTTTCTTTATCATTGGTTTTACGTTTCTTCTCTTCCTTTTGTGGTTGGTCGTGAAGTTTTCTTATTAGACGGTTCGTATTGTCCATAGTGTCTCGGACACTTAACAATGTTTTTTTTCCATAGAATGAATGGCCCTAGTGCTGGTTTCCATCTGATCTTTCATAGATTTAGCTAGTTGTATTAAAGCGTCAGTCCAGGCAGGAGCTGGCTCCTGAATGGCACATTGGACTCCTACATCAGTTTGGAGTGGTTGACACGTTTTCATTACACAGGATGAAGTTGTTGAACCTGGCGACGGTTGCCCTAAAAGTTGAGGCAAAATGTTTCCAACTCTCTCGTCCACTAACGGGGTAGGGGGAACAGTTTCTTGTTGCGGTGTCGACATGACGGCAGTGTGGTTGTTCATAGCATAGACTTGCTGCAGAAGAGGACTGCTCAAGAGAAACTGTTGTTGATGGACAGATGGTGCAGCTGTGAAATTCTGGGTAGTTTATATGGGGGTGACAGTCGGGGTGGTATAGCTTGGCTTTTTAATAAAGGAAGAAAGGATGTCAGATGGCACAGATATGTAGGTTGATGAGGAATGGCTGTTAACGGGCTGGATCATGGTGCTACTTGTGTTAAACTGTGGATGGTTTGTCTTCGGCTGGTGTTCAAAAATAGAATCTATAAGCCTATCTGCGGATTCATCATCTAAGCCGGTAGACATGGCGTAAGTAGACTCGGTTGGTGATAACGTTTCAGGGAGACTTTTGGTACGCTTCATAAAAATGCGCTTAGATTCTTCCTGAGAAAAGAGTTCGAGTTCTACTTCTTTGAACTGGTAAAGATTTGGGTTACATATTAGGAACGGACCAGAGTTTATGAGGTTTTTCTCTGCTACCAGATTATGATGCCTCCTATATTTCCCAACGTGGGCGGTCAGTTGGTGTTTTTCTGTACACCTGAACATGCACAATGTGCAATAGTAGTGGACCTGGTCCAGGGATAAATGATACTTCAAAATATGGTCAACGACCCTGTACTTCACATCAATTACCTGATTTACCCTGGAGTGGCATCGTACGCAACGATATGCTCTCCCTTTTCCGGAAGCTTTCTTCTCCATGGATCTCATTCTTTCGGTTGTGGTAGTCAGTAACTGTAAACAATTTAAAGACATTTACTGAATGAATCACGAGTTTCTTGTTTGAGTCACCCATTTCCCACCTTTTTTCTTACTTTTCTTTCAATGGTGAAAGAAAACTAGCCATCTGTTTTCAAATATGTTATGCTAGCAGCTATACCCTGTTTCCCGTATCGATTGACTTTGAGCATTACCAGACATCTACAAAATAGGTGATCTCATCATGAGGTAAACCGTTATTTCTGTATTCAAGGAGTATCAGCCCTAACGCCATTAATCGGATAAGCTTCTTAGATAAAACACATCACGGTAATATACACCTGTCGGCATCAGAGAAAAGAAGAGTCCAAAAGAAAAAATGTAAGAATAGTGTTTACATAGAGCTACCTGTGACTTACTCTCTCTGTTGGTATACTATGGGACTAGAACTTCCTTCCCTTACCTACAGACGACATCCATTTTGGACACTGTGTACCTTCATAGGGCTTAAGTTTATCATGATGAACTATTTTTCTTTCCCATCTTTGTCTTACTGGAGGATGAAATTAATATCGGACAATTTCCTTTTGATTGGGAAAGGTCCTACATACAAGGGTTGCAGCTTTGGGGCTACTCCGACTTTTCTTTCCTCCAGCAAACACCATACCATATGACCCTGCTTATAGTTGTTGTATGATATTCTTACATCATGCAGTTCTTTACTTCTCCTCGAACATACGCCTTGATAGCGTCAGGCTATTTCATGGGCTATTTGCATCTTAGACCTAAGGCTATCCATGTGATCACCTCAACTGGTACTGTTTTGATTCACCACAGTATTTTTAGTGTATAACACTTCAACTGACATTCGTATCTCCCTACCAAATACTAGCATATACGGGGTTATACCCGTAGTTTCGTGTGGAGACGCTCTATATGCTCCTGCGAGACAACCTAAATATAAATCCCAGTCCTTCTGCTCTTGGCTAATGTAAGCTTTAATCATCTTAATCAGTGTTCTGTTGAATCTTTCAGTTTGATCATTACCTTGTGGATGTCTGACGGTGGTACGCGTCCTGCGAATTTCGAGAAGTTGACATAGCTCCTTAAAAATATGACTTTCATAGTTCCTTCCTTGGTCACTATGAAATGCTAGAGGGCATCCCCATCTTGAAATAAACTCATTTAGTATTTTGTTAGCGCAAGTTTCCGCAGTCTGATCAGGGGTTGGAATGACTTATACATATTTTGAGAAATGGTCAGTAAGGACTAATATATATCTGTTGTTGCGCGCTGTCACTGGTAAAGGCCCGATAAAATCTGTTGCGACCATATCCCATAAAGCTCCAGCTCTTAGGCTATCCATCCCTGCTCGGGGAGTTTTCTGCGGTTTCTTATTGCTAGCGCAATCATCACACCTTTTTATATGAACCTGTATATCGCCTTTCATCTTATACCAATAAGAAGACCTTACCTTTAGTCTTCTTACACCCTAAATGACCGCCTAATAAGGAGTTGTGACACTGAAACATTATTTCAGCTTTAAGTTCCTGTGGAACAATTAACTGTGTGACATTTTGTAGAGTATTTTTACCACAAAAACGTTTATAAAGCACCCCATTGTTTATCTCTAATTGGTCCCACAGCAACCAGTAATGCCTACTTGCTGGACTAGCTAAATGGAAATCTTCCTCTGGAGGTTTTAGAGTATTTTCTTTTGCCAATAACAAAGGTCCTATAGACAGATCTTTAAGTTGTGAGTCTCTGATATTCTCTTTGCTTCTCAGCCAGCTGATAGTATCTCTAAGAGATCTTGGTATTAGCTCGGATGAACTGCAAGTACTAGTAGAGGGCTCGTTACCCGGCATTTCTTTGGCTTTCCCATGTTTTTCTGTATTTCCCACCCTATGTTTTGTGACACTAATTGTATGTTGTGCATTGGTAGACTGGCAACTTGCCTCATTTAAATGTTTTTTGATAGAAACAGTAGACTGGCAACTAGCTTCATTTGACTGTTTGATGTTAGAAACTTTAGACTAGCAACATGACTCATTTGAAATAGTAGACTTGTCACTTGATATGTTTTGTGTAATCTCAGTTGAGTTGCCTAAAGCTGCCCATTGCAGTTGCATTTGATCGGCCCTATTTCTACATTTCTTACAAGGTCCACATTTAAGGGGTTCTGACATATCTACATTTGGGCAATTGCAATCTTTTGGATTATTACACCTTGATAACGCATCACAATGACCTTGTTTTTTACCGGCCCTGTACTCAATAATAAAATCATAGAGTGACAAAATTTCGATCCATCTGGCAACTTTTCCACTCGACTCCTTCAGGCTGAACAGCCAGGTCAGCGCTTGGTGGTCAGTTATCACCAGAAATTTTCTTCCTAAAAGATATTGCCTGAAGTATTCAATTAAATACCTAACTGCAAGCAGTTCCTTTTCTGTGATGTAGTATTTTTTCTCCGCTTTATTAAGGGAGCGACTGGCATATGCAATGACTTTTTCTTTATCATCCTGGCGTTGTGACAACACTGCACCTATGCCCAATCCCGATGCATCTACATCCAAAATAAATTCGCCTCCTTCATTAAGAGGTATCCCATTACATCACAGCTAATTAGTGCCTTTTCAAATGCTGTCCCACAGTCAGTACCCCAAGGTATTGTCCAAACAAACCCACACATAGCCGCAGTTCTGACCCTAAAAGCAATAAAATGAAATGTTTCCCCCAATATTGAGAATAAGATGACTTTAAACTAGAAAGGGCTGACTCAGGTGGTCAAGAGAAAGCCCAAACGAATAAGAACAACCAGACCGGTGACTGTCAAATTAGCAGTAAAAATAATGAAACTAGTTATTAGAAGGAGGAAATTATATCTGACACTATGTATTACAGAATGGACGCCCGAGCGCGTCCTACGTTGAGTAAGTCATCATGTTTGACAAGTGCGTCAGGTTCTCCAATTAAAGAACTTGGAAAAGGACAGTTTGACCTGGAGCTAGGCCCTCTTACGTTGAGGTACAAAGTCTTTGTTATTCGTATAATGGACACTCATTTACTAATTGTGTCCCTTTCCTGTATATATACATAGATACTACTCAACCGGCTATGTTTCTTGACATATCTTGAACAATCATTGTCGAGGTACACATATATAAATAAAATCTCTTCATACTTACACATTTTTCCTTTGTAGCCATCTGAAATTTCAAAAAGAGGTAACTTACACAAGGTTACATCATATCGAATTGAGAAAAGTGATTTGAGTATTTGAAAAAAAAAAAAATAGTTTTTCAATATTTGTCGTTAATCGACAGAAAGCCGGTTATTGGAGGGAGTCGCGAGTTGTAAAAATACTATTTGCACTTTGATCCTGAAGTATTATTTACGGCCTTTTTGAAAACATTTCCAACAGGTTGTGGCTAAAAACAAATCGAAATTAGCGGGTCATCGCATCATTAATCAGATTCCAGTCGCGCTCTTCACAGAAGGTAGCAATTTAACACACAGTTTATCACAAACGTGTCAGAGTAACAATACCACAATATGCCCTATAAAAGAAGGGAGGATTGAAGGAGAAGGAGAGTGCAGTACCCACAAGAGAGGGAGAGTGGCAGTAAAGAGAATGAGACCTCTCCTCTTCAGCCACCAATGCCCCAATAACTAAGTTGTACAGGTAGCGTGCAAACGCAAACCTCTCCTTCAATCGTGCTGTGCAGGTGCCCGCAAGTGATGAGGAGGTATCAACGGCATTTTCGTTAGAATGCTTGTCTTAATGATATCTAAGTCAAGTTCGAATATGGGCCAAATTGAAGGGAAATCATGTTAACATAATGGAGGCTGCATTTTTAACTTGAGCATGTTGAAACTGTATCAGAATGTTTGTCTTGATGATATGTAGGCCAAGTTTGAATATTGGTCATGTCTGTTGAAAAAATAGTTCACTAGGCCAAATTGAAGGTCAACACTGTAGAGGCCACGCTTTTTAAAATTTATTCAGAATGTTTATCTTAATGATATCTAGTCCATGTTCGAATAAGGGTCATATCGGTTAAACAAAAATAGGCCACTAGGCCAAATGAAGGAAAATCGTGATAACACACTGGATGTTGCATTTTGAATCTTTGTCAGAATAATTGTCTTTGTGAGTTTTGCATATATTAAACACTTTCTCCCAGTCTAGTACATGGTTTAGTGAACTTTTTTAACGATATGGACTGTGATTTAACATTGACATATTTCTCAATATAATAATGCAGAAACTTCAAAATATTCTGCCTAAACCTACTGTCAAATAATAAAATTTACTATTTTTGACATGATCTTTCAAGTTATTTCCTTTCACATTTCCCCTACTTCTCCAACCTTCCAGCTAGCACTGCAGTGCTTTGATTAAATTAATGTTAATGTTGATAAAAACGATACAATCCCTGCTTTGAACTCCTTTATTAATCATTTGAAAAGCAAGATAAAGGTAGAACAAGAAATCGCTTTAATATGAGTATAGGTGCTACCTATTTCGGGTAAACATTTATTATATGTTGTGATCGGTGAATAATTCACTGCGAACTGCAGTTAGCCCCTTGCTTACAGCACGATCAGTTATTTACGTCAATTACGAGTCCAACCGACCTAAGCAAAGAAAATAAAAATCATCACGTTAAGCTTATATTTAACTTTAAAATATAGCTAAGATTTTACATCCATGAAAATATGATGACAGGTACAACAAATAATCAACTTGCCCTTCATAAAGTACTTCAAATAAAACGATTCCATAATTCACGGAACTACATTTGTGACAAGCCAAACTAACGTTTCCTATAATTTCTGTCGTTTTCCTTTTGTTTCATTTAGTTTAGACTTATTTATTTTACATCGATTGTGAAACAAAACAACGCTCTACCTCTGCACCACTAATAGAATGACGTCATATTACAGGAATTTGGATTTATAACTTCCAGAATGTCAAAGGTCAAAAAACCCTCACGAGTTTTATTTGAACTCGTTTTAGAAATAGAAGACGAGTGTTATTAAACGGAAATTATCACATATAAAATTACTTGTGCTCGTTCCTTTATCGAGTACGTATTATCATATTTAATTATTTTCTCTAGAAGTTTTTTTTGTTTCGATATTTTCTTTTCATCCAATCAAAACGTAGCAGAATCGTGACTGCATCTAAAAATCCACTCTGGACACAATTTTTGGAAAGACGGTATAGCAAAATATTGCAAAGTTCATACACATTACCTATTGACGGGAAACATCGCCGGCTTCGCCGTCGATTTGTTTACCCGTATAAACACAGTTTGAAAAATATTGTCATCTAGTCAATCATTAATATGAATATAGGTGGGACCTATTGCGGGCAAACAAATGGATTGGTTTACCACAAACATAATTACCAATGATTTAACTATCTAAAACATTTAATAAAGTCTTTTCTATTAAATATGAAATTAAGTATGATTGGAAGAGGCAGTTTGCCAACATTTTACCTTTTTGTTTTGAAGCTAAACTACCACCCTGTAGTTTAGTAGCCGACATGCCACACAACAAGAACAGAATAATAATTTACTTTTGTGCATGCATTTGATATACTGAGTCTGTAGTGTAGGGGAGAGTTAATTAACATTTACCAAACATTCAAGAAGAAAATGGTGTAGTTAAACTTACGTACAATACATATTCACTTATGTAAACATAGACATGTAGTAATGAGGCTGGCCAGTTCCTGCCTTCATTTTGCAAGCCATGATTAATAGTGGAGTTATTAATATTAAAGGTGATATCTGACAGACCAACACAAGAATTTGTCTCCCCATCCACGTCACCAGGGTCAACTTGATCAGAAGCAGGACCATTGTCAGGGTCACATTTATAATCACTTGTTTCTACTGTATCAATAACCAAAGGTTCATTTTCAGGTAGAGCATTTACACGAGATTTGCAGATAATAATATCAGCATATGCAGGATAACATAATTTTAGCCACTCAAGTGCTTTTAATACTTTTGATCTTTGGACATTGAATTCTTTAGAAGTGTCGTTTGAGCCCTTTTTGCGAATTCTTATGCTTTTAACTTCACTTGGAAGCCTTGGAAGTATCTTAGCTGGTTCATTCACATTTTGTGGAAATGTTTCGCAATGACCATTTGCAGCAATACCTCCATGCTTTAGTAAATGAATGTTGATGACTGGGGCTAATCTTACTATTAATTGTTGCTCTACAAGAGTAAGATCAAAAAGTTCTTCAGGTGCTGGTTTAGGATCCATATTATTTTGGGCTGAGAACATTTTTACACTTGATTTGTCAGATTTGCAACGTAGACATAAATTGTAATTAGACATTTTCATTTCAAGCCTTCGCTCATTACAAACATGACAGCAATTAAATTTATAAGACATTTGCTCAAGTTCAAATGCTCTTATGCAATCCATTGCCTTGTTGTATTGACTGTCGTTAGAAGGCGCTGCAGGTGGTGGTAAATCATCAACATTTATGTTTAGTTTCTTCTGAGCCTGTGCTATTTTTCTTAAATTGAGTTTTTGTCTGGCTGTTATTTGTTTATTTGTTTCATTTAATTCTGAAAAACAGAACGGTAATCCAAGCTTTCTGCATCTATTGTAAGAGTCTGCTTCTTTTACTGTAGTAGAAAAATTCTTTGAGGAATTATGTGTATGTCTATATGTTTTGTTACTTTTGATCTTTATTTCACTACATTGATCAATACCTTCACCAATATTTCCCTGAACAACTTCATTTTGTTTAGTTGTTTGAATGTTTTCATTAACAATTTCATTTTGTTCAGTTGTTTGTGTTGATATTCTTTCCACAATATTTTCATTAACAACTATATTTTCAGTTGTATCAGTTGATAGTTTCTTTCTCATTTTTTCATGTGTAACCTTTTGCCTTTTTTTATGACAATCATCATTTTTGGAAGAAATGCTTATATCAGACTCAATGTTATTGTGCTCATTCAACCCTGTTAACACTGTGAAGTGAGAATTTTGAAGTAATAGATTTATAATTCCACTTGCATTATCTGTTATATATGTTTGCTCAGTGTAGCGTGGCATAAAACGTTTAAATTCTTCACTGTAAGTGATTCCACGCAGCCAAATGTTGATGTTCATCGTTAAGAGGAAACAAGCAGCCTGGATTTCTAGTGCAGTAGCATATATCCATTTCTGTTAATCATATGTTCCCAGTACAAGTTTACAGAGTTTATGCTAATATCATGATGCAGTGACACTGCATTGGCCCACAGGTCCCAGTTGTTAAGAATATAGTTACAGATTAATAGTCTGTAATAATGAGTTTGCTCAAAATCACCATTTATTGATAAACTAAGTGAATGAAAAAAACAGTTTCCATCTCCAGGGACATTTAGTGATTTCATTTTGATTTCATTAATGGTAACAGTATTATATGTACCAGTATATGTCCTTAAATCAAATAATGCATGTTGTTTTCTTATTCCTTAAAAGAGGTCTGGACATCATTTGATTTTGTACTTTTCAGGATTTCACGATTCTTCCTAGATTTTTGAAAATTTACTTTTGTCTGTCTTTTTCTTTGGACATTTCCATTTTTCTTCAAAGCATTAAATTTCTTTTTATCTTTTTTTAATTTTGATTTTTTAGACCTTTCTGATTTTGTTGTTTTTGGCTTTGAGGAGGAGTGATTATCATTAGCATTAAAAGAAGCTGGTGGTGTTTTTATTGAACAATTTTGATGATCAAAGGAAACAGGGTTCTGACAAATATTGTTACTTTGTAAACTTGGATTCAGACTGTAACAATGTTCATTCAAAATAACACCTACCATTTTGACATATTATTTATTTATTTATAGATAACATGATAGAGTATAATGTTTAGTTCAAGAATTAAATGATTTTAAATATGTTGTTAGTAAAATTATCAGCTAACTTCCAGTTTCTATGATTAAAATCCCTATTTCAACTAAATGTTGTTTTTTGTCTCAATAGGAAATATCTTTTACTCCAATCATGATTAAACAAAATAAACACACTAACAAAATAGAAATTAAAAATAACCAAAAATTAAAACTTAAATTTGAGTTTAAGAACAGATTCAATATAATAAATCGACTAAATAATAAATAAGCACTCTGAATTATTAATAATGTGTCTACTTACTTGTAAATAAACAACGCTGACTTAAACTGCCAAGTTTTCAAAAGGTGACGCCGACATAGTGAAACCTTTGCAGACGAAAGATAGGTTAACCGATTGGTCCTCTGCTTTGTGTAATTTAACAATTTTGTAATTCAGGGTACCAGACATGTTTTTTTGTTTATCAACATCCGGAAAGTCAAAAAAACCATACGAATTTTTATTTGGACTCATTTTAAATATAGACGACGAGTGTTATTACACGCAAATTATCACACATAAAATAATTTGTGCTCGTTCCTTTATCGTGTACGTATTATCATATTTAATTATTTCCTCTAGATTTTTTTTTTTTTTTCCGATATTTTCTTTTCATCCAATGAAAACGTACGAGTATCGTGACTGCATACATGCATCGAAAAGTTCGCTCTGGACAAAATTTTTGGAAAGACGGTATAGCAAATTTTTGCAAAGTTCATACACATTACCTATTGACGGGAAACATCGCCGGCTTCGCCGTCGATTTGTTTACCCGTATTAAAAGGCCAATCAGAACGTCACAACAAGAAGTGGATAACATTTACAAACCTTTAATAAAAACAACACGTTTTCATACCAATTGAATCACAGTCCGACCCTTATTAACTCACATACTTTGTCTCTTCTTCTTCTTTTCATCTTTCTTCTTCTCCGCCTGATCATTATCATTATCTCCTCCTTCTAATTCTTCTGTGTAGCATAGAAAACATTGCAAGAATACTGAAATACATGGTACATAACGTTTTCGAAATAGAAGACATATATTCGAAAGTTTTAATTTTTGTTTGTTTTGTAACATGTACTTACGTATATCTTGTATGAAATAAATAAGTAATAAAAAAAAAGTTTGTCGAAATGCATGGAGGCATATTGACCCTTTACCCTCGCTTCGACCATTCGTCTTCCAAGTTCGCGTATGAACAACTTAACCCTGTTTGTGAAGTCCTCCTTAACAAAACAATTATACGTTTTAAGCAGCATCTTTTTGGCGTCATGTAGGATTTGATCACGATCTTTAAATCTAGTGAATTTTACCATATTTGTACACTTTTCATCGTCATTCGATTTCACCCTGTGTGCTCTCTCAATGTATATCTTTTCAAGACTCGGCAAATTCAAGTCGTTTTTGATACAGTGTCTAACGTTTTCCTCCGTTTCGTTTCTAGACTCGTTTAGACAACCACGAATACCCCCCGATTCGCAGGTTATAATGCCCCTCTAAAATGTCGATCTTAGAGCTGAGGTTGTCGATTTTATACTTCATCTCCTCATTTTCAATAAGAATGCCAAGTCATGCTGAAACAAGTTCGATATTGACTTGAAAAAGATGTATCAATTAATATTAACATTTTATTTATTGATTGTTATTTTGTATAGTATTTAGTTCATATGAAAGTCACAACTTCGCCACGCCATGTGTTTCGTTGTTGTCCCGCACCAGTTCTTCACATACAATGATTTGCCTTACTACAAAGACAGTAAGGAACCCGCCTTCTCCTTTCATTTAATTTAGATTTTCTAAGCTTGTTCTTCTTTTGTTATAACAATAAAATATTGAGAGACGCTTAAATGGCACCATCTGAAGAAAACTGCAACATCTATCAAAGAGAAAGAGTAATTGAAATCATGTAGAAAATATTGTGGAAAAGGGGAGGACTGATATTATATGAGCACCTCCTTTTCTCTTGATTGTTTTTAAAAGTCATCTGCTGCAAAGGCATGTAAAGTCATTTACATTAGAGAAGGGGTTAAATGCTTCAGAGAGACATACATATCAATTTTGAACTGTAACTTGAAAGGATTCTTCCATGCAAGAGACATTCTACACATCTTGACAAATTTGTACCCGATGATTTGAAAAGCAATTGCTCCTTAAGATATGCCGATACCGAAAAAGGCTATTTGTTTCGGTGTAAGATCTCTATCTTGCAAACAATTGTTCTGTTTTGTAATGTTTTAACCCTTTCCCATATACAACAATTCTGCAGCAGAGGACTTTGAAACGTTTATAATTGGGAATGCGTTAACCCTTTTCCCAACTGCAGGTAAATTTTGACACATCTGCAGAAAATGACGTTTGAAATAATTACCACAATGTTATCTACTTAATGATTTAACAGCCATTTATGGAGATTTTTCCAATTTTGTCTAAGATATTTCCAAGCTGATTGTGGGAGTCTGTATAAAGTCAAAGATAAACAGTGAAGTGTATCACTTGATAATTCATTGTTTTAAACATTGGGTTTGTCAATAGTCCTATGAAAAGTATGTAAATAACATATCTCTTGACCTTTTCCCACAAATAGGGGCTTTCAGACACCTCTGTAGAAGAAGAATTTTGAAACCATTGTAGCAAAAGGAGAATTTTTTCCATTAACCACAATGTTCTCAACTCTATTTAACAATTAAATTAACAGATGTTTTCCATAGTTTTGCCAAGATATTTTCAAAGTCGTTTGCTGCAGACTTGTGTGAAATGGTTTATGCTTTATGATAAGAGCTTCTGCTTATTTAACTTTCAATCTGGCTGAGATTGAAATTATACTGATATTTTTATTTTCGTTTGAAATTTGACTTTGTTGCTAACCTTGTTAAATTATATTGCAAGTTGCAGGTTTCTACAACTTTCTGACAAAACTACACATTTGGATCAGATTGCAATTATGCGCAAACATATGTTTATTTCAAGCTGTCGTAAGAACGCAAGGACCGTCTTACCAAATTGCGGGATGGTCTGATCGTGTGTGTGTGTGATTTGGGTTTAAACGCCGTTTTCAACAATATTTCAGTCATATGACGGTAGCAAGTTCACCTACTCATGTGTTTCCTGGCTTTCTTACACCAGTATTCCATTCCACATAACACTCTTGCCAAACAATTAGCTGCTTTTCCACATAGACTGTAAGCACATTGGTGGAAGACGAATGAAGCTTGTCACAGTGACTTTTGCCAAACGTCGAAATGAATTTTGGCCGAGCTAGGGTTCGACCTCACAACCTGCGTCGCTACCGATTGATCTGTGGAAGACAGTGGTGCAGAGGTAGAGCGTCGGCCTCTCGTATCAAAGGTCCCTGGTTCGAGTCCCGTGATGAGCGGGTCCTGACTTTGGGATTTTTCCACACAAACGGCGCGAGTACTGGTGAAGTCTCCAGGAAGCAGACATCGAGCGTGATTAATCTAAGCCCAAGGCTTGTTTCGCAATCGATGTAAAATAAAATAAGTTTAAACTAGTTAAACCGATTGATCTACCGGGGCTTTGCTTAGGTTTATGGACAATGTGTCATTTTCTACAATGTTTTCATTACAAGTCGTCAGAGAAATTGTTTAGTGAGATCATGTAGTAACAATACGACTGTTTGACGCAAAGCATCAAAGAAGCCGAAAGGTTTCGTTGCACATGAAGAAAAAAACAATCAAGAGGGTCATGATGGCCCTAGATCGCTCACCTGCATTATGCAATGTGATTTTTAATGCAAAACACATCAAGACAATTATTCTGACAAAGATTCAAAATGGCCTACATATCATCGAGACAAACATTCTGATAAAGTTTCAACATGCTCAAGTTAAAAATGCAGCCTCCAGAGTGTTAACAAGATTTCCCTTCAAGTTGTCCTAGTGACCTAGTTTCTGACCAACTATAACCTATATTCGAACTTGACCTACATATCATTAAAAAAAAACATTCTTACAAAATTTCGAACTGCTGAAGCAAAAATGTTCCCTTAGATCTGACCTAGTGACCTAGTTTGTATCATCATAAGGCCCAGTTTCGAACTTGTCCAAGATTTGATGGAGATGAATGTTCTGATAAACTTTCATGAAGATCGTATGTAAAATGTAGCCTGTAGAGTGTTAACGAGGCAATTGTTGACGACGCACACCGAACGACGCCGGACAAAATGTGACCACAATAACTCACCTTTAGCACTTCGTGCACAGGTGAGCTAAAAAACCATTTAAATCCATTAGAAAAATTAAATGATACACACCATTACAGCATGGTGATGGGTTGAGGTCTCGGTAAATCTATAGTAATGCACCTATCAATATTTTGCCCCAGGGGGCGGGAGGGGCGGCGGGCAGACCCTGGGGAATTAGACAAGTCTTCCTTTTTGGGGTCTTATTGCCCACCCTAGAGCCAATAATGTTGTCTAAATCCCCATAGTGGGAGATGCTTTGTGTATCAAATGTCCGGGGGTGAAGGCAAACCTAGTGTCTATTTCCCGGGACCAGGAATCATTCGGCTTGTCAAATTCCCGCCTGTCGGGAATCGTCTTCTGTCTAAAGTCCCGTGTATGGAGAAAAATTAAGGCATCTAATTGTTGGTCATTACCCGATTCAGTGTCTATTTAAATTGTTATTGGAGAGAGTTCCCAGTGGAGATCGTAAGAACAAAAGCATTTAAAGTGTATGAAAGGATGAAAGGTAAAGGAAGCGCGTCCGTTTTTGATTCCCGGTTTGAGAAATTATTGAAATTGTAAAAAGTATGAGGCAGGTAACCATGTACAGTGGAATGGTTCACATTTTTCTACGGTTTTTTCTATGCTTGTTCGAATATAGCGAATAAGCATACTGTTTAAATTAGATACAGTCGGAATTTCGCTAAACTGAAAATAACCAGACATTGAAATATTTGACCGGCTTTGGTCTTTTTTAATCTGTAAAACTCACACGTGTATAGAGTAAAAGCGAGATGTTTTAAAAGTCATTTACCTTAAATTTATATACTTAATAAGGACGAAGAGAAATCCCGATATTTGGTGACAGATCCCACTGCCAGGTCTATAAATCTCCTTGTGCTAAATTATTAAAGCAATCCTTCTGTCTGCCGCCCCCTGACGGCTTCCAATAATGCGGAGGTTTGACATTCCATGCTATTCAAAAAGAATGCCATTTGATTGAAAAATTAAGTAAAATTATGTTATTCAAAATATAACAAACCTTCAGAAGATGACTGAACTTATCTAGGCAAACATATTGAACATAACTATATATAGTAGTATATTCATTAAAAACATTTTAACACATTTTGGTAAATGGATAAAGCCATCATTCTTTTAGCAATGTTTTCTTACCTTACAATGTTTTCATAATTTAACTGCTATATATGCATCAAAATGTGTTTGCAAGTGGAAAGGGTTCAGCTTTCATTCACTTGATGAAGTGGTCGTTGTCGTATCAGGTACTACACATATGTACCCGAGGTACATATATTTATACACAAGTGTACCAGACCAATGTTGTTTCTACATAACCGTACCGGGTCTGGTACACTTGTGTATACATATATGTACCTCGGGTACATATGTGTAGTACCTGATACGACAACGACCCCTTCAGCCTTACTGATGCCTCAACAGCTGATTATTTCTGAAACAACTCATTCTGTAATATTAACGTGTTTTTCATTTTTTATCAGGGTTGATTCATTGATTGTTTGGTGCTTTATTCCTATACGCTTTCCCTCATATATACGCTGTCTGACACCTATACAGCAGACAGCTTTATAAAACATAGTGAAAAAAGAAGAAATTGCTCAAAACGAGCAATTTTTCCTTTATGCCACAATGTTTTTCACTTTTAGTCATAGGTTATCCTTTCAATTAAAGAGATTTTCTATTTTTTGACAAAATATATTCAAAGTCGTCTGCTGCAGAATTGTCGTATGAGGAAAAGGGTTAATCAACACTTCTTCAGTTATATCACGGCGATTCCAGGGTAAGTTACCAGTACTACTGGTCCATTTACCCCACAACCCTGAGGGCGTCCATTACTACAATTTTTAAAGTCTTTGATATGACCTGGTCAGGGATCAAACCCACGACCGAGTGGGGGACACTCTGCCACAACAGCACCGAGGCAGTTTTATCAGAGGATACAAAACATCCTGATAACAGAAAAAGAAAAGTGCACATGTATATTTGATTTTCCATCTAAGCGTTTTTTGCCAATGCTCAGCATACTTCAGGAGTTTCCATGAAACCGGGGCTGTATAAAGAAAAATGAATTTAAAATAGAAAACTATTGGCAAGAACTGGAAGTATATTTGTTGAAATGCAGGAAACTGGCAGTAAAATAATCAACCCCATGGGTTTGGATCATTTTCATGCTAAAATGAAATCTTGGGTCATATTTCCACCAGTGATGAATTTCATCACATTTAAAATTTTAGATCAATGATATATCTTTAATACAAAGTTCAAAGTAAGAGTCTTCAGGACTCGTAAAATGACTATCAATAGAGTCTCAAAATAAAACAATGAGTCTATTGTTCTTTAATATTATATCAATTATACAAAAAAATATGAGTCCCATGGACTAAAAGATTTTATAATTATGTGTCCCTAAATCAATATTGTGAGCCCATTAATCTGGACTTGCAGGTAACAAAATCACTGAAGATCTAAACATATTTGGCAGTAGGAAAAAGCTTGTAGCAAGCCAGTATTGATAATTGATCAGACATATCAATACAGAGATGTGCACTCACCAAATGGCAATATTGCCGAGAGCGAGGGTAAACAACGCCAAGATAAATAACACAAAGAATAAAACTCACAGAAATCTTGCCGATATGGCAAGATGTTTAGTGACTTGACTAATTAATCAACTAGTAATTAATGTCTGCATTATGAAATCACCTGCTGATTAAGGTTGTGTAGAGTACCGATATGATATCCCATTATTCTTATATTCTCATTTCAAGCTATGAAATAAATAACATGATTTTTTTCTCGCATTTTATCACCGAAAATAAAAATGAATACAGTCGAAACAAATAAGACTGGTACTATCTTACAGTTGATATTCGGTAATTGATTCTGAATCTGACACTTATGAATATGCTGAATCAACAAATTTAACATCAGATATATTCTGATGTTTTAAATGCGATAGCCAGACCCTTTTTTTATCTTGATTAAGCGTGTACAGGACAAGTACTTTTATCCACAGGATTCTTGTTTTACCCCATCCTCGGTACCCAGGCTATTCATATACTTTATGAATAGCCTGGGTACCGAGGATGGTTTTACCCTCGATACAATGTAATACAGTTAGTAAGTCACAGAGTTCCGGATCAGAACATTGGTTTTTAGAAAATCTGCATAGAACCAATGTTTATAAATACATAAACCTGATATATTTATAAAATATATGATATAAAATAAAAAAAATCTCATTCAGAGTACAGAAACCTGGATTAATACAAATAGTGACGCTGAAGGGTCCGGTACGGTTATGTAGAAACAACATTGGTCTGGTACACTTGTGACCTGTGGAAAGAAGACACATCATCCCTTTTTTAGCTCACCTGAGCTTTGCTCAAGGTGAGTTATTGTGATCGCCTTTTGTCCGGCGTCCGTCAACTTCTTCTCATCAGTAACCAGTGGGTCAATTAGGATGAAACTTCACAGAAAGAATCCTCTCAATGACCTCAACAGATTTCCTTCAAATTTTTAAGATCCATGCATAATTCTGGTTTCCATGGCAACGAAATGAAAAAAACTTCAAAATTCTTCTTCTCCCAAACTGGTTGGCAGATTTTCAAATAATTGTGTAGAAATGTTCCTTGGATGACCCTCTATCAGATTCCTTGAAGCTATGTTGATTGGTCGAAAAACATGGCCGCCAGGCGGGGCGGGGCAATTTTGCCTTATATGGCTATAGTGAAAACTTAAAAAATCTTCTCCGACGAAAGTATCAGGCCGATTTTCAAATAATGTTGTAGAAATTTCCTTGGATGACCCTCTATCAGATTCCTTCAAGCCATGTTGATTGGTCGAAAAACATGGCCGCCAGGGGGAGCGGGGCTATTTTGCCTTATATGGCTATAGTGAAAACTTAAAAAATCTTCTCCGAAAGTGTCAGGCCGATATTCGAATAATTTTGTAGAAATGTTCCTTAAGTGACCCACTATCAGATTCCTTCAAGCCATGTTGATTGGTCAAAAAACATGGCCGCCAGTGGGCAGGGCTATTTTGCCTTATATGGCTTTATTGAAAACTTAAAAAATCTTTTTCTCCCAAACTGGTTGGCAGATTTTCAAATAATTTTGTAGAAATGATCCTTGGATGCCCCTCTATCAGATTCCTTCAAGCCATGTTAATTGATAACAAAACATGGACGCCGGGGGGGGGGGGGGGGGGGGGGGGGGGTATTTTGCCTTATATGCATGGCTATAGTAAAAACTTGAACATGAACAATCTTCTTCTCTGAAAGTGTCAGGCCGATTTTCAAATAATTTTGTAGAAATGTTCCTTAAGTGACCCACTTTCAGATTCCTTCAAGCCATGTTGATTGGTTGAAAAACATGGCTGCCAGTTGGCAGTGCTATTTTGCATTATATGGCTATAGTGAAAACTTAAAAAATCTTCTCCTCCAATAGTCTGAGGCCGATTTTCAAATAAATTTGTAGAAATATTCCTAGACTTGACCCTCTATCAGATTCCTTCACGCCAAGTTGATTGGTCGGAAATTATGGCCTCTAGGGGGCGGGGCTTTTATAGCTAAAGTGAACAAAAAAAAAATCAGGTGAGCGATCCAGGGCCATCATGACCCTGTTGTTGATAAGTCAGTATAACTGTTGACACGCTATGTTGATTGGTCGAAAAACATGACCGCCAGGGGGGGCGGGGCTATTTTGCCTTATATGGCTATAGTGAAAACTTAAAAAATCCTCTCCGACGAAAGTATCAGGCCGATTTTCAAATAATGTTGTAGAAATTTCCTTGGATGACCCTCTATCAGATTCCTTCAAGCCATGTTGATTGGTCGAAAAACATGGCCACCAGGGGGAGCGGGGCTATTTTGCCTTATATGGCTATAGTAAAAACTTGAACAATCTTCTTCTCTGAAAGTGTCAGGCCGATTTTCAAATAATTTTGTAGAAATGTTCCTTAAGTGACCCACTTTCAGATTCCTTCAAGCCATGTTGATTGGTTGAAAAACATGGCTGCCAGTTGGCAGTGCTATTTTGCATTATATGGCTATAGTGAAAACTTAAAAAATCTTCTCCTCCAAAAGTCTGAGGCCGATTTTCAAATAAATTTGTAGAAATGTTCCTAGACTTGACCCTCTATCAGATTCCTTCACGCCAAGTTGATTGGTCGGAAATTATGGCCTCCAGGGGGCGGGGCTTTTATAGCTAAAGTGAACAAAAAATCAGGTGAGCGATCCAGGGCCATCATGACCCTGTTGTTGATAAGTCAGTATAACTGTTGACACGCTAT